>CM053751.1:49550506-49699272 GCA_028658305.1 Pachyuromys duprasi
GGGGGGTTCCAGTCCACATCCACACATGGTCCTTGATTGTAGAAGCCGTCTCTTACAAGACCCCTGTGCCCTGCTCAGTTTGGTCTTTGTGGAGCTCTTGTTCTCCCCAAGTCTCACCAACCTCCCCCAGATCTATCATTACTTCTCGCCCTCTGTCAGAGGCTTGATCTCGAGTCTTAATATCCGCTCTGATACATCCCTACAGTGACCACCCCCTCCCCCCACCAGAGGTCTTCTTTGGCATGCTCCTCAGAACATGTAAAATTAGCGTGTCAGAATTTCAGAGCCATGATGGATTGTTGACCTTTGGTGCCTTCATTCTCCCCATATTGGCGCAAGGATATGTATGTGACCGTCTTGTACCTAACTGAGCCGTGCACTTGGTAAGAACTGGTAGATAACTTGTTCTAGTGTCACAGATCTACAGGTAGAGAGAACCAACTTTGAGGAACTCTGGCTTAAAAAACTGTGCCTCAGAGTCATCATCCATACCTTGAGCCAATATTTTTGAACATCAAGCTGGTGCACTGAATGGATGAGGTTTGGGAGGGGCACCGGGGAGGCATTGTAGAAGCGAGAGGGGAGAATGGCAGTGGAAGCCCAAGAAGCACTATTTGAAGGCATCTGCCTTTGTTGTTGATTTGTTTGCTTGCTTGCTTTTGTGCCCAATAAGGGTTATGTTTCACCATCCTATATGCTCTTTTCATGTGGAGACTATGATAAGGCAAATACCATGTGAAAGCTCTCAGTTTGTAGGAGATGTAGCTTGGCACTTTCTGAGGTTGTGAAATGTGTAAAATGTACTCTTGCAAGATTTGGGCAAAGTTCCTGTACTACTCAAGAGCTCACATGAAGTTTACCTTTGGTAACCTCTTGGACAAGTGTGGGGGGTTTTGTTTGTTTGTTTTCCATGCTTAAATTCAAGGAGAGGTCTCTTTGCTCTGTTCATTTACTGGTTCTTTCGTTTCCTCCATGTCAAAAAGAAGTTCCACATTCATCAAACAGAGTCGTCATTCCCAGTAAAAGGTACACACTTTGGGTGTGGGTTTTGTTGTGTCAGGCTTAACTCAAACTTTCAATTTAGATTTCTTGGAACTCAAATAGCGTGTCCAGCATAGTCGCAACATGCTATCCTCCAAGCATAACAATCATTTCCTTCTTTATCAGAGCAGCTGTGACTACTCGTAAGACCCTCAATGCCAGGCCATCTTCATTCCACCGTAGAAGAAGTAGGGAGGACCATCTGACCTTCTCTCGAGATTCCTCCTTCCCACCTGCATGCAATTACACCCAACTTGAACATGGTCTCATGGTCTTAGGAGGAGAGAGAGTTTATAAATGGATGAAGGTTGACAGAAGGGAGGATTCCATCTGCACTGCTATAGGGAACTTGTCATCCACACTGAGATGAGATTTTTCAGTGATACACCAACTTTGGGTTCCTTATTGCTTTGGAAGTAACCCCTCACCCATGCTCAGGGTGTAATCCTTCACCCATGCTCTGAGAGTTAACCTAATAAATTTATTGCCCTGCCTAGCCAGACCTTGGTAGAGCCCTTCGGACTGTTCTTTGTTCATGTCTCCAAGGAAATTGGACACAAGAGAGACTTAAAGGATTTTAAATGAATACTTTTGAGTAAAACAAAAACACAAAACACATAATACTTAATAGTTTAGTATTTTTTTCTTCCTAGGTATGCTTACCCAAGATTGTCAATGAGTTTAATATTCAAATGAGTCCATCGAAAACTGAAAGAATCATATTGCACTCATAATTTGAGGCAGAAATAGTACAATAAAAGCTCTAGCTCTTAGTTGTAGGAGACAAACTATGTTTTGGAGACTGTTATACAATGTGGTCCTATAGTTAAGAATAAAACTCAGTGCAATTGACATGGTATCTACATTGATTCATGTGTTGAAACCAAGATAAAACAACCTAGACTGAAGTTCCCCAAGCTGTGACAAAAAGGAATTTGTTTTCCACTAATTATTTATTTTAAATGCCAATGCACTTACACATATAATAAAATAAATAATAATATATAATACTTGGTGGATTTTGCAGACAGGGATTGTGAGGTGCAGTGGTAAGAAGAATCAGTTAAGTTAAAAACAGACAAGGCTGTTGTTTTGATTTGATTTGGTTTTGATTGTTTATACCCACTTTCGCTTATTAAGAATTAGTAATATTGACTCTTTTTAATTTTTATTAATTACAGTTTATTTACTGTGTATCCCAGCTCCTTCCCCCTCCTTCATTCCCTCCCAATCCCACACTCCCTTCCTCATCTCCTCCCTGCCCCTCTCTAAGTCCACTGATAGGGGAGGTCCTCTTCCCCTTCTATCTGACCCCAGTTTATCAAGTCTCATCAGGACTGGCTGCAATGTCCTCCTCTGTGGCCTGGTAAGGCTGCTCCTCCCTCAGAAGTGGGGAGGATTAGGGCAAAGAGCCAGCCACTGACTTCATGTCAGAGACAGTCTCTGTTCCCCTTACTAGGGACAATAACTGGAGGATGTAGGCATTGAGACTCTGCTCTTTAATGTTTAGTTTTGCTATTGTTACCTCTGACCCATGCATGAATTTTTTTCCTCTTATTTCTTCATGTATGTTACTTGTTGAATCCTGACTGTTGTTTCCCACATGAGGCTGGTACTCAGCACAGGGAAATTCCTTTTGTTAATTCACGGATATGTGGACATTTTGTCCAGGAGAAGCCATTTCTATAGACATCCCTGGCTTATTAGGCACTGCTACACCATTCAATCAGTGCGCTGGACATCCTGGGACAAGAGAGGCATTCACATCATAGGGAAATCCCGAGGGTTTCCTACTTTGCTGAAATGGAATTAATTAAATGCAGCCTACCATAAGGTGGCTGGAAAAACATATATATATAGGACTAGCATTTTAATCAGTTTTCACGCCAGGGGGAGAATGCTTTTTAAAGCTCACTGCTCAATGGCAGGAAGGCCCTGCACGGAAGCATCAGCTCTTTGGAAACAGCTCTTTTCTTCAGTAATTTAAACTTAGAACAAAGAAATCAAAAATGCACAGTGCTTAAAGAGATCCAAAGAGGAATTTTGCCGTGGCAAGACAAACTAACATTAATAAATGAAGCTAATTAGTCTTGATTTGCATATTTAACTCATCTTAATTACACATGGATCCAGCAAACATTTTAAAAGCTGCAATCAATCTTTCACAGACATGGTTAGTTATTTACATGAAACAACAAAATCTGGGAGCCTCATTAGTGATCACTGCCTCTAGTTTACATGCCAGTGGGATTTAGTAGTAGTAATGGAATATGTCTCCTTTAACAGTTTGTAAGCCATAAAATTTTAAAGTTCTTTATTTCACACACATATACACAATTGCCAGAGCCAGTCTGAATGTTAGATAAATTACTCAAGTATATTAAAATATTTAAGTTTACTCAAGAACAGATCTTTATAAATTTCTCCTGACATCAACTTTTTAAACATTTTATTAATATTTTAATTTATTCTTTGAAATTTTTATACACTTATAGAATTTGACAGCTAAGGTCATTAATAGCCATGATTTAATCAAGATCCATCTCAAGAATGTTTATTTTCCAAAACACCTTTGGAACTTTAAGTCTGAGTGAACTTTAACTCTGCTTATATTTAGACATAACTTCTTTCCTCCTCACAGGTCATAGAGTTTGAAATAATATCCTACAATCACCTATGTCACTGGCTCAACCTCCCTAATGCTTCAGCCCTTTAATACAGTTCTTCATATTGTGGTGACCCATAACCATAAAGTTATTGCTATTTTATAACTGTAATTTTGCTACTCTGAAGAATCATAATGTAAATATATGATATACAGGATATCTGATATGCAGCCCATAGGGAGTCACAACCCACAGGTTGAGAACCAGTGACACATGTATTTTTATCTTTTAACAGGTTTCATATGGAGAACTTTCCAAAGACTTTCTTAGGTATTTTACTTTATGAAAACATTTTCTCAAGGCATAGAAGAAATGGCCATAGGAGAGTTTTCCTCTGGGCCATTGTATGTGGAGCTGACAGATGTAGATGTGTTAGGAATGGCCAAGTGCAGGAAGGTATTGTGCACGAGACACAGATCTTTATTCTGTGTAGCTGTTAAATGAGTGCGAAATTCCAATGTGAAAGGTCCATTGCTTAGAGTTCTTCTCCACAGATACCTGTCATGAAATCAGAGATGCTGAAAGATTAACCCTTTACCTGAGTTTCCTTGAAACTCCATTGGTCATAAAGGAAAGAAAGGGAAGCTAATACAGAGCGAGCTTCCCAAATGAAACATGTTTCCTAGAATCTGCCTCTGTGTTTGTGAGCATAAAAATATCTACTCGATAGACCAAAAATCCAGTTCACAGCCATAGTTGTGAATGAAGCCAGTAGTCCTCGGGTTGTCTACTGTAACGCTTGCTCTGTGCACACTGTGAGACTATATAGTGAGGAGTATTCCCTGAAACTTGCTGTGTTCCAGGCAGTAGGTTAAGATATTTTCCTGTTTTGTTTTGTTCAGTCTTCAGAATGGTGTTATATACACTCACATTCCTGCATTACAGGTGAGAAGACTGAGGACCATGAGTTTTAATAGGAAAATTAGCTGCCACCCTAAATCCAAATGCAAGCAACACCACTCCCGGCTCTCTGGTGACTGCTGAACTTTTCCATGAATAATCAAGCATGTTTCACTGTGTATTCAAATATGGCATAAAAACACAGCATGTCATTTTGAAACTGCTTGCATTTAAGCCAAACTTCATTTATGTAATATACTTAATCTCTACTTGCAACCAGATATATTATTGCTTTTAACATGAAAGAGTTTCTTGGAGAGATATGGAGAGAGAAAAGGAAGGAGAGGGGAAGAGAGAGATGGGTGGAAGTGGATGCTCTAACAGAGAAGAGGGAGAAAGCAAGAGAAGAGCAAGAGAGTAAGAGTAAGACAGAGAGCACAAGTAGCAGACCGGTCACTAAGTACCTGGCCCAGATGATGTCACAGGGCACAGGCACTGACACAAGACGGTATCAGGACCCTAAAAGTCCCCAAGGGAAGGCCAGCTAAACTGACACACACAACACAACACAACATTCCTCCCTCTTTGTTTAACTGAACAAAATGAAGAGCTCGGGAGGGGAGCTAAGGCAGGATGAGGACATTGGACTCATGTAAGGAAAGTTAAAGTATGTAAACGTAAGTTCAGTGGAAGCTGCTCTTGGTTGCCATGCAAGGGGGTGAGAGAGGAAAAGGGACTTTTGACCTCCCTACAGCAGCCCTAGTGTCAGCAAGAAGTAGTCAGAAGAGAATTTTCATCCGTCACCCACTTCTCAACAAAAGGCTGAAGTGGTGTGCTTCAGGCCCAGGACCAACAGCTGTAGCTTCTCCCACCATCCCTCAGTCCCTTCTGCTGCTGGGAATGGCTGGCAAACTGCACTTTCTACCCTAGACTTTCCAGGGCAGGGGCTTCCCCTCCTCCTCACCTTGTAATCAGGATAGATATATATATTATAAAGTAATATCATAATTTAAGTTTTACAACCACCTAATGCAAAGGGAAGATAGCTAGATCTTTGTTGCAAGGTTGAATAGTGCTGCTGTCTAAGTCTCATTATTTCTGAAAGATTTAAGTCAGTGGTTCTCAACCTTACTAATGCTGGAACCATTTAACACAGTTCCTCATGTTGTGGTGACCTCCAACCATAGAATTATTTTTGTTACTACTTCATAACTGTGATTTGGCTACTGTTATGAATCATAACATAAATGTCTGTTTTCTGATGGTCTTAGGCAACCCTGTGAAAGGATCATGTTTGAACCCCCCAAGGGATCTTGATCCCCAGGTTGGGAAACACAAAATGTGTGACTGGTTTCTTAGTAGAAAGTAGTTAAGATGCAGACACATGCAGAGAAAAGACTATGTGGAGCTATAGGAAGGCCACCACCATACTCAGACCAAGAAAGGCTTCCTAAGAAAGCCAAACTTGCTAATGCCTTGACCTTGGCCTTTTAGCTTCAAGATCCATGAGGATATGCCTTGTGTGTCTTTCTCCTTCTGGGATAGCTCACTCAGAATGATCTTTTCCAGTTTCCACCTTTTACCTGCAAATTTCATGATTTCCTTGTTTTTTATTGCTGAATAATATAGATGTACCACAATTTCTGTATCCATTCCTCAGTTGAGGGGTAACTGGGTTGTTTCCAGGTTCTGGCTATTATGAATAAAGCTGCTACAAACATGATTGAGCAAATGTCCTTAGTGTGTACTTGAGCACCTTTTGGATATATGCATAGGAGCGGTATAGCTGGATCTTGAGGAAGCACTATTCCTAGTTGTCTGAGAAAGCGCCAGATTGATTACCAGAGTGGTTGTACAAGTTTACATACCCAGCAGCAGTGGAGGAGGGTTTCCCTTTCTCCACAACCTCTCTGGCATGTGTTGTCACTTGAGTTTTTGATCTTGGCCATTCACATGGGTGTAAAGTAAAATCTCAGGGTCTTTTTGATTTGCATTTCCCTGATGGCTAATGACATTGCAAAAATACACACATAGTATATACTCACTCATATAGACATATAATACAGGATAGACCTACTAAAATATGTACACCTAAAGGAACTAATCAAGAGGGAGGACTCTGGCTAAAATGCTCAATCCCCATCCAGAAAGGCAAAGAGGATGGACATCAGAAGAATGAGAAAACAGGGAAAAAGGTAGGAGCCTGCCACAGAGGGCCTCTGAAAGGCTCTGCCCTGCAGACTATCAAAACAGATACTGAGACTTATGGCCAACTTTTGGGCAGAGTGCAGGGAATCTTATGGAAGAAGCAGGAAATAGTAAGATCTGGAGAGGACGGGAGCTCCCCAAGGAAAGCAACAGAACCAAAAAATCTGAGCACAGGGGTCTTTCCTGAGACTGATACTCCAACCAAGTACCATGCATGGAGATAACCTAGAACCCCTGCACAGATGTAGCCCATGGCAGTTCAGTGTCCAAGTGGGTTCCATAGTAAAGGGAACAGGGACTGCCTCTAACATGAGCTGATTGGCCTACTCTTTGATCACCTCCCCCTGAAGGGGAAGAAGCCTTACCAGACCACAGAGTAAGACAATGCAGCCACTCCGGATGAGACCTAATAGACTAGGATCAGAAGGAAGAAAAAGAAGACCTCCCCTATCAGTGTACTTTGGGAGAGGCATGGGTGGAGAATGGACAGGAAGGAAGGGTTTGGAAGGGGAGGAGGGAGGGTGCTACAGGAGGGATACAAAGTGAATAAAGTGTAATTTAAAAAATTTTTTTAAAAATCCATGAGGAACTGCGCATCTGTTGCTGAAACCACCGAAGCTATGGTGCTTGGTTATACCAAGCCAACATAGTTGTAACTATATCAAAAATAAAGACTACACACAATGCCTTTAAAAATAGATTCCACAGGACAGTTAAGTGTGGAGGGGTTGCATGACAGTTCTCTTTTGAGCAAGCCCTTTACTGATCTGATACTTTCATGGTGAGTTTACTCATATTGTATTAGATACTGATCCAGGAGTGGACTGAGCACCGAGTGAAATCCTGTGTGGACAGTGCTTGTAATCAGAACAACAGATCATTGATAACAGCCTTAGAAATGGGTTTATTCTCTGTAATAACTTTCTGTCCTGTTCTCTGAAGTCATGAGCCTCTTACTGTTTGGCTTTTAGAAGCGTGGTCAGTGAAGTTAGCTGTCATTGATTAATTAGATAGCATTAAAACCAGAGCTTATTGCTTACTTGCAAGCAGAGCTGTAGAACTGTTTCTAATTGAATGAGTTTACAGCCAGCTCTGGTACGTGTCACTATGAATTTGGAACAATGTGTCTCTTCTTGGGAGAATGGTGACTTTTAAAAGTCTCAGTGGCCAGCAAAAATGAATAGGTCGACTACAGATTAGAAAAACAAAAATTAATCTACACATGCTATATAGCTTTACTTGTGTAGATGTGATGTAGATTGTTTTATGCAAGTCTCTCCAAAATAAAAGTACTTAAAATATTACCATTTTCCTATGGAGAAAGTAATATATATATATATATATATATGTATGTATGTATAAATACATATACATATATATAGTGTATGCCTTATACAAATAAGAATAATGATTTTGCCATTTCAGCGTTTCAGTTCCTCATTGCACTTCTCTACCACTCTATCCTATCCCTTTGAAAGGAACATGCACTGTGGTTCTTTTACATAACTGAGATGGGCATACAGGATAGAGAGAGAAAGTGATTGTAGTCCATAAAATATGCAGAAGACATGTTTTGTAGTGATTGACTCTAAGGTTGTCCTGACACAGGAGACTAAGTTTTTGTTAAGTAATATTTCTTAATATTGATTTTATAGCCACATTCCATTTTATTTCTCACAAAATATAGATAATAAACATATTTTAACCATTTTTATTACAAAGGGTATTCAAAGATTTGTAGAAGGATGGAAATATTTCAACCCCTAGTCTAAATAAATATCAGTTATTCAGATTTACAGATAAATTAACATCATTAAACTAAGTTCTTAGAATCCGCACATTTTTCGTGGCTGGAAAGATCACTCGGTTTTTAAGACCATGTACTGATCTGGCTGAAGATACAAATTTGTTTCTTAGCACCCACTGTCAGGCAGCTCACAGCAGCCTGTAATAGAACCTCTGATACCCCTGCCCCTCACAGACACCAGCACTCAAGGGCACATACTTAACACACACACAGAATTCAATGAGCATGGACTTAAACAATTTACACATTTCTCTCCATGTACTTTACATGCCTATTAGATAAACATCACTAGCACAGCAAAAAGCCATTGTATGATAGCTTGGGAGCTAGAGAGGTGTCTCAGTGGTTAGACGTGCATATTGTTCTGCCCTTCCATGTGACCCGTGTTCGGTCCCCAGTACTCATGTCAGGCTGTTCACAACTACCTGTAATTCCAGTCCAAGGAGATACAACGTCTTCTTCAGGCCTCCACAGGTACTGCATGCACAGGCATATATGAACATAATTAAAAAAAAACTAAGATATTTTTAAAAAATATAGCCTTGGGAGCTAATAAAAATAAACCTCTTTATATTTTCAAGTCTTATTTTTTTCTTTCTAAGTACTGTCAGATTTCCTGGCTAACCATATACCATAATAGTGTAAAAGGAAATATGTGACCACTTAACTCATTAATAATTTTGGTGCTATTTCAAGTGGTTATTTTGTGATTTTATTATAGGACTGTTTTTCAAAATCTTTATAAATTTGGGGTTAGTTGCTTGTTTTGAGAGACAAACTCAGGTTGGCCTACTCCTCATCCTTTGTAGCTGAGGATGACCTTGAACTTCTGAGCCTTCTGTTTCCACTAACACCTCTGCTCCTAAATGTGAGATCACAGTTTTGGACCATCACATGCAGTTTCTTGTCATGCTGGGCTTTATTCATGTTGGGTCAGCAATGTACCAACTGCCTTATATCCCAGTCCTCTCATTTAACTTGTTTTTATCTTGAGTTAGTCCTTTAATGAGTTCTTGTTATCATCTTTTCAATCTCTCTTATGGCACTTTTAAGAGTAGCAAGGCTTTTTAAAAAAATATTTTAAAGATACAAGCTTATTACATAGTTTTTGTCACATAATGGTAACTTGTGTGGTAACTACCTCTGGATATCATGATGTCTGTATCCAACTTCTGTTATTTGTTGTTCAAAGGTGAGAGATGGGCATCTCTGTTTGTCTTAGTTATCTAAGATCTAAGATTTCCTCACAGCCACTGTACTGGCTAGTTTTGTGTGTCAACTTGACATATGTTAGACTCATCAGAAAGAAATGAGTCTTAGTTGAGGAAATACCACCATGGGATCCAGCTGCAAGGCATTTTCTCAATTAGTGAACAAAGTGGGAGGACCCAGTCCATATGGATGGGGTCATCCCTATCCTGGTGGTCTTGGATTCTATAATAAAGCAGGCTGAGCAAGCCATGTGAAGCAAACCGGTAAGCATCACCCCTCCATGATCTCTACATAAGTTCCTGTTTTGTTCCTATCCTGACTTCCTTCAGTGATGAACAGCCACATGGATATGGCTAATAAACCCTTTCCTCCCCAACTTGCATTTTGGTCATGGTGTTTCACCACAACAATAAAAACCCTAACTGAGTCATAATAAATAGTCAATGTCCATCTTCTTTGCCAGCTACAATCTTCACTTTTCTACAGTTGTTTAGAGTCTTAAAGAGGCAATGGCAGCATTCATGTGCAAACATATGCTTGTGTCTGAACCATCTTGCTGCAAAGGGGGAGGGGGGAATGGAATTGTGCACCCATTCCGTGTCATGACTGAAACTGGTGAAAGGAAATAGTCATGGGGGATGTTTGGCTTTTGTTATTCTTTTTCAGTATACATTTGTGATCTCTGTGTCAACTTGCTTACTCGTTGGCTGAGTATCTTTTTCTGTTCATCAAATTCTGCAAAGACTGCCTTAAAGCTTTGGGATGATCCACACAGTGGAGAACATGTTTCTCTTGTGGGGCTTCAGTGACAGCTGGAATTAACTCTGAGTCATCTTACTTAATGGTGAATTATTAGAAGATTGTTTGTTGCATGTGGAAGGAATTGGTTCTTGAAATTCTAGGGCTCGACACAGTAGACACTCGCTTCTCATTCAGCAGCTAACCAGTAGGAAGATTCCAATTGATGACTTGTCTCCTGTGGTTGCTCAAAAATCGAGGCTTTTCTGCTTTATGTTCCCCCATCATGTAGGGCTTCATTCTACAAACTTATAAATAGAGAAAGGAGTTGAAGGATTATGTGGTATATTTGGGGCTTATTTTGCAATGAGCTAGGCATAACTTAGTTGCATGGACAAGCTGCACCCTGATGTTGTGCCCAGGAGGAAAAGGTGAATTTCATGAAAGCCTTTCTGCTAATGTGAGGGAAGGCTTTAAGAGAATGGTCAGGAATATTAGGTGTGAAAAATCAAACTGTGTTTGAGTTTAAAGTAGACTAAAGGTAAGGACACATATATATTGATATGAGAAAACTAGAAGAAAAGACACAGAAAGTAATGGATGTAATGGGAACTATTTAAAAAAACAGAAAGAACAGTGTAACATCTTCATATTTTTTTATGACACTACTCACAATGGGATGTAGAGCCTGCAGGAAAACAAACTGCCCAAGGGTCACAATGGTCTCAGCCAGACCTGTGGAGCCCATGGATTTCTCTTCTGTGAGGATATTGAGCTGGCAAATGTATTTTGTCTCCCCTTCTCCATTAGATGAGTTTTATCGGATTCGTTCTCTCTCCTTTCCTTTCCTCGGCATCTTGTTCTGTTGCTTAGGCATACTGTCCTCAAGCTTCTGAACTAAAGTTATCCCCTGCCCCCCCTCAGCCTCCTGTGCACTGCAACAGCCACAACAAAGGACCTGGCCTCTGTGCTTTCTTACTAATTAAATTGTAATTTTTAGCCCTTAAATTGAAGGTCTGTTATGTTATTTGCAAAGCCTTGTGAATCGAATACTTTTGCTCTCTCCATCCATATGTTTGACCAATGAGAAAGTCATAATGTCATAGTGGTGTGGTCCAGACATGATAGGGCTGGTCTTTTTACATTAAGAGACACTTAGTGTGACACATACACATCAAGAATAATGCCATCACCAAGAACCTAGTTAGCCAGTATATAAGTGAGACTTTTTTGCAAGGTGACAAACTAAAGAAAGCAAGAGAAAAAGGGAAAGAAAGACAGAAGGGAAGAAAATAGAAAGAGGAGCAATGGAGGATGAGAAAGGAATTGAAAGGAATAAGATGGAGAGATAGGATAGGAAGGGACAGGAAGGAGGGAGTTTGAGAGACGTGGTGGGGATAAGTGACAAGTACAGACAGGAGGCAGGACACACTAAAGAAAAGCTTGCTCTAAGATGCAAACTGATTCCAGAAGAGAAGAAGAAGGATTGTGAGCTCCGGAAACATGCTTGAGATGAGATGCTCGTGAGTTTCTCCGGAGTCCTCTCCAACATTATTATTCAATCATTCTTTAACTTGAGATGTCAGTGCTGAGCTTGGAATGCCCAGCCAGTGAAATGTATAAAATATTGAAAGAGCAAAGCTAATGGAAGAAAAGAATGTTAAAGTATGTGATAAATTTGAAAATCAGGAGCCAATGACTATGGATAATTCAGATGTTAGGAAGGAGTTTGGAATTTGGTTTTGCCATGATAAATTCTGGGGTGGTTAGACATAGGAGAATCACCTTGTCTGATTCAGGCTTTCCTATTCCATACTGTTTATGAGAATAATGAGAGGTATGTGGGGGAAAAGTAGAAAAACAGACTAATGGGGAGACTCACAGAATGCTATTCCCGACGAGGGAAGCAATGGTGGAAAGGGACAGAAGTGAATAGATAATGGTGAGAGGCACTATATAGCCGATGAGGATGCAGGGAA
The DNA here is from genome assembly GCA_028658305.1 of Pachyuromys duprasi. Lineage (NCBI taxonomy): Eukaryota > Metazoa > Chordata > Mammalia > Rodentia > Muridae > Pachyuromys > Pachyuromys duprasi. The sequence goes on from CM053751.1 coordinate 49,562,998, forward strand.
GGGAAGATGTAGACTGTCGCATGCACATGTTCATGGCTGTCGGTTTTGTATTGAAATTGGTGATGTTGTGGGTATCCATTATGAATGAATGATTTGCTAGGGCTAGAGAACCAGTAAACGGACATCCTTCTTTTGCATACTTCATCTGACAGGCTCTACCAGATAAATTACCAGTGGGTAATAGATTTCACAAGAGCAGTGAATAGGGTTCATAACATTGAAAGATGAGACTCCATCACTATCCCTAGGTCTTAAAAGGCAGAGAAGGAGGACTACTGCATGCAATGTGTACTTTAGCTTCAGGAAGATACAACAACAGAATGATGTTGTTCAGACCACTGACTGCCAGCGCCTGCCGGCAGAGTCCAGAAGATTTTGAGTGGGGAGTGAGGACTGAAAGAAAATTAAAAGAAAAAACGAAGACACTACACATAGAACCTGTTCCAGAGGGCTTCTAGTAAAAAACTAGACACTGTTTATTCTGCAGTCCCTTTTTATAGGCAGAGCAAAGCACTTTGATACAATGAAGTTCATCAAGAAGTCAGACTTGTTTACCTTGACCACCTGTCTGTGTGATCCTCACACAAACCAAAAGAAGTGAACTTTGCAACACATCCTGTCTATCCCTGTATCCAGGTGAAGGCCAGGGTGAAAATATGTTTTTCAGTGAGAGCTCAATAATAAAGCATACTGACAAACAAGTGACTCTCCACAACTGACAAAATAGTACTTGAGCTGATGGGGATGGAAGTAGCCATTTATCCATCCCACTCTTCTGTTGCTCTCTGAATCTTGAAGATTTCTTCTTTTGAGAGAGTGGGGTCCCAGGTTATATTGTTAGTGTGGAGCAGGCAAAGGAGCAGCAACCAAAGGGGAGCAAGCCTGAGGGCATACCTCAAGCCACACAAGAGGATCTCTTTATGGAGCTCTTCAGAGAGAACAGTATAGATGTCCATCTGGAAGCCATTAGTATTTCAGCAGTCATATTATCTCCGGCATACGCATATTCTGGTTGTTTGTTTATTTCAATATGACTCAAGATAGACTCAAATGGAAGAGGAAATCTTAATTGAAACCATGATTCCATAAGATTCGATTGTAGGCAAGTCTGGGTGGACTTTTCTTAACCAATAATTCATGTAGGACAGTCTACTCCCTGTGAGCTGTGCCACCCCAGGGCTGGTCAACCTGAGTGGTAGAAGAAGCAGGCTGGGAAATTCATGACAAGTAAGCCAGTAAATAGCACTCCTTTATAGCACTTCCTCCCTCTAGGTCCCTGCCTTGAGTTTCTTCTCTGACTTCCCTCAGTGATGAAGTGTCACTGATAGTTGTAAACTGAAATAAACACTTTTTTCATGAGTGTCTTCATAGTTTTATCATAGAAACAGGAGCCCTAACTAAGACAGCACATATTTGCCTTCTTGTTTACATGTGTACCACATGTGTACAGGTGCTTTGGAGGCCAGAAGAGGGCATTAGATTCCTGGAATTGGAGTTCCCTCAGTTGTGAATGTCCCAGAGTAGGTGCCGGGAGTCAAATTCAGGTTCTCTGCTAAAGTAGAAAGTGCTCTTGCCCTGAGAGCCATCTCTCCATCCCAAGTGCAGATATTTGTCAGGTTCTTACTTTATGGCAGGAAGCATGGTGCATCTCAATTCATTGTTTGCTCATTCCTACCAACAGAACCAAAGTTTAAACACTGTTACTTCATTGCACTCAGTAGCAATGAAGGCCCAGGGAAGTGAAGCTATTTGTTTAAAGTCAGACAGCTATTGCATGCTAGATCCAGAAATCAAGGACCAGGCATCCTTATGTCAGGGCCACACAGCTTCTCCAAGTAAAAGAATCAAATGCCCAAGCAGTATGCATAGGTCACCTGGTAGTTTTAAAAAACCTTCTTCTTTTTCATTATTTTTCAGTTCCTTTGAACAAAACCAGTTTTGACAAGAATTCATCAGATAAGTTATTCCACATATCAATGTACCATTTCGGATATTGCTTTTGATTAAGGCTGTTTGCAGACTAGAATATGAGTAACCCACATACCCTCTGTACCTCAAAAAAGAGTAGATTCACTTTTATCTTGGGAACAAAGCTCAATAGAAAGACTTTTTAAACTTTTCTTAATTCATGAAACATTTATCTTCGAGTCAGGTTTTGTTATAGCAGCACAATGTGGTAGTCAGCATTTCCATTATAACCGGGTACTCCCAAGGCTGCTCAAGAAAGCCTTAGAGACTCTCCTTTGAATTGAAACTTGGCACACAGGATTTGAATCCAGAAACTGCATTTTTGCTACCAATTAGTCGAATAATTTAAAGATTCTCCAATTGAAAGCAGACAAAATGCAAAACTTTATCTGTGCAAAAAAAAAATGTTCGAAGAAAAATCTTTCAGCTTAAAACTTTATGAGAATGTTTCACATTCATTGTGCAAGTATAATATTGCATTACCCCATAGTCATTCTCAAAGAAAATGGAGTTTAAGAGTCGATAAATATACATAGTAGTGGTTATAACATCTTAGTCTCAGCCTGTTTGGTTTTGTGAGTAATTTATTTCTACTTTGGGATTCGGGATGATTTGTGTTCCTTGGCATAATTGGTTTAAAGGGCAACAGCATGAGGAAACTGGATCAAAATAACAAGGGGAGGGGATCAGTTCCTCAGAGACTGTGAACATACTTCTGTGTGCTCTTTTATGAACTCCAAATTTATGTGGAGAAATTTCAAATCCCGTAAACACAGATTAGTAGCACACATTGATTCTGTATAGAGACACTGGAAATGCAAATTGCTGAACACAGTGGCAGCCGTGAGTTCTTAAATACAGCCTCATTGGCTAGTTTAGGAAAAGTATCAGGAATGGCCAACAACAATGAAGGAACATCTAGGGATCTGCCTTTAGCATCTTATTCTGTAGCTTTTCTCCCTTTTCAGTCTTTTAAGACTTCAAGACAGTGAATGACAACAGAACTTCTGTTGGCCGTCTCAGTTCCCAGCCAGCTACCCTGAACTTCCTGGTTCTTATAGAAACATCTTGCAGTCTCCATACCTGGCAACTTCTGCTCTGGATTTTCATTGTAGGAGAAACATTGACCAAAGCAGATGTCTGTTTTGACTCCCCTACTAACTTCAGGCTTTGTTTGGACTTGGGTCAGCCTGTTTCATCACCTGTTAACAAATAAATCCTTATAGCAACAAGGGAAATTTTCCTTATGCCCTTGGAAGGTTTGTTGCACTAAACCAATATGGACACTTTGACAGAAGGAAAAAAAAAGACTATACAAAGTGATTAACCTGTCCATTTATGCAGGGAGCTCAGAGAAGGGGTGGCTGGCTGAGGCCAAATACCTTCCTTGTAGGAAAGGAGGAAATAGAGGCTGGGACAATCTTAGAAGACTAGAAATGGCTTTCTGGGAACTTGATTGGGCACAAAGGATAGACAGTATATCCTGGAGCTGGAGAAAGCCAGGAAGAGCATATAAGCAGAGTTGCCTTGATAGACACCATTCCCCTTCTTCCTGTTATTCCAGTTTAATTCTCCCCGAACAATGAGAATTGGGGGAGGGTCTAAGAATGCTGGTATTATTTTGGGGAGAACTTTTTCAGACAGATAAAGGGGTCTTCAGAGTGGGCCGCTCCTGCACTTGGAGGAAAAAGAAAGGGAACACAGACCTATCTTGATTCTGAGACCCTGTCTCTAGTTCAGCATGACCACGTGGCACACATTGCTGTCATTTTCTGAGCCCAAATATGTCTCAGCCCCAATCTAGTGCTATCTATGACCTGGATGGATGTCTTCTTAGCATCTGCAAACACACTTTCTGCCTTTTAAACAAAATAGCTGTCTCCTCTCACTCATGGTCCAGGAGCATGACTGCATGTTGAAATCTGTAACATAGGTAGCAGGCACATAGAATTATGCCAAACAATATTGGTTATTCAGAAACTGCTCATTGAATAAATTATTCAGTTAAATGTGAATTTCAAACCTCCAAACAATTGTCCAGTTGTAATCTTCCCTGCTTCTAGAGATGTTGTTTTCCAAATATAGTGAAGAGTGTCCTTTAAACACTAGTCTCAAGATGAAAGGCTCCACATGTAGCTTCCTCACTGCAGTGTGCTGTGTTCCATCTTTCCTGCAAAGTTTTAAAGGGAAGCTCAGAGAATTTCATCTTGAGTTTAGTTATATTTTAGAAGAGGTAAGGTGAGCAGATAGAAATCTGTTTGCCACAAAATAAATAAATGCTTCTTGTGTAAAGTGTCATCATGCATGTTCTATGGCATTCAATACATGTAATGATAATATCAAAGCTGAACTTTGAAAAAATGTGAAATTGCATCCTGACCTTATAATAATAATAAAAACAACATAGATTCATACCCCAGCCTTAGCAATGATGGAGATGATATCTGTTAAACAAATTACTATGGGAGCCACAGGTCAAGGTCCCTACCAGTTCCATGGCCCAAATCGGAAGAGCAGAATTCCAACAGAGAACACTGTACTGTGAAACCTCAAATAAGCCCTGTCATGATCATTCTGAATGGTACTTGATGGCACATATGTTACTTTATTTTCTATCATGAGGATGCATTTTTGTAGATGAACTAAACATTACTTAAATAAATAATAAACTCATCTCTGCTTTCTCTCCTAGAGTAAATGTGAGCACTCTCTGTATGGTCACATGCATTCCATCAATGATGCCACCTTCACGCCTAGGGTAAGTTCAATTCCCCCAATAATTCCACATATATATAAAATTTTCTTGCCTCAGTAAGTACCACCATGTCTAGGCAGAAGCTTTTATCTTTAAATGTAAGATCTTTAATGAAAGTAAAAGTGCCAGAACTGAAATGTAGGGGGAAAAAAGTGAGTGGAAAAAACAGATTTTCTTCAGTTTACTACATATAAGTTTGTAAGAAGAGGATTTTATTTGTGGTTTGATGTATTCAGATAGAAGGATGGTTAAGCATTGCTTTGAATTGCTAAGCTAATTGATGATGTCTTTAAACGGGTTCAGATAATAATCATAGGAGAATGATTTAAGTTTGTACCTTCTCAGATGAAAGCAGTTTGACTAGACAGATGACCTCTCAAGTTCCTCAAACTCTATGCCTTAATTACATCTAACATCTTAATTTGTCTTTAAGTTCCCAGTAGAGTGAAAAATCCTAATTCTATATTCCTCCTCTTTTCCAATTAGCTGAAAAGGAAATCTGATAGATTGCTCACTTCGAACTTCAAAATGACAGCATAGTCAAAATTCTGCTACTGCCTTGCCATTATTATTCTTTAAGAAAGAAGAAAAAACACTCACTAAAAATTACATCTTCTGAAGGAATGTTGAGTGCTCCAACTGAAACTCTGTGGCTGTGTCTGCCATTCCTGAGAGTTTTGACGATGGGTGCCACCACAATTAGATTGTAGTAGATTTGTCTCTGTAAGGAACATTTCATTTAATTGACTGTGGTGAGCCAATTAGTTGAAAAATATTATATTATAAATTGGTCCTACCAAGTAAAATTTTATTTCTAAGAGAACATCGGGCCACATGATATAGGATATTTATGCAATAACTTTATTATGCCTTCTCTTGCTCCAAGAAAATTAAATGGAAGCTGAAATGAAGTAATTTTATATTTCATAATTCAGGCGTTTTATTTTGGTGAGTAATATCATGGTGAAAAAGAAACCCCATTCAACATTATGAACAGTAAAATGAATAAATATGGAAATAGCCAAATTAAATTTGCTGGGTTGGCCACCCCAGCTGATACACACTAATTGGATGTATTTCAAATGGCTAAATTATATGAAGTCCAAAATCAAAGTGAGTAGCCTGTTTCTGCGTACACACACATTGCTTGTGGGAGAAATAAGGACTGTTTCATCACTGGTCCACATAAGCATCACAAAGGCTTTTGGGAAACTCCCAGTACTTGAGCTCTTCTTGAAGAATTTATCAAATATTAAGAAATGATATTTTGCTGTAACCACTGACACTCTGGGGTAGAATTCTTGGTCACCTGTGTCACCTGCTTTGCAAATGCATCTTCTGTAGCACACCTGCTGATGGATGTCAGGAGGGTGGGATAGGGTAACAAGTTCAGAGCTCAGAGCCGTCGAGACATGAGAGTGTTAACACTGCCAGTCAGTCCAGGCAGTGGTAGCAACCATGTTAAACACTACACAGACAGGCAACAAGCAGATTTTAATTACATATTACCCTTGCTAATTGCCTGATACCTTGATGTTACATTAACAGCTAAAATTGCGTTTTACTTTATACACAGGCACAGTTTCAGGAAAATTCTGCAGTTTGGTATTAGTAAGGAGATTAGTAAGTTTAACAGTCAGTGCCAACTGTCTTAGAAACACAGAAACAAAAATATGGCCCTCAAAAAATGAGTTAAATTTTATGTCATTGCTTATAAGAATTCTAATGTCTTCATTTGTGACTGATTTCTCTTTCAGAACTAAGTACTTATTTAAAATTTACTCTAAAAGTATTCTGCAATGAAATATTTTAAGGAAACACAGAAGTGTTTTGCTTTTTTTCTAACTTCCTTTTAAAATGTTTCATTGAAATATAATATTTTATTAAATACGATAATTTATGTTTTTAACTTGACACATTGTACATAAAGTGACATATAAGATGTACAGGTGAATCTTCTTTAGTCTTCTTCTTCTTTTCACACGTATATTACATCCCTACCACAGTTTCCCCTCCTTCCCCTTGCCCCAGCTTCTTCCCTCCTTCTCCTTTCCACCTGACTCCCCTCACAAAAGGCGGGCTTCCTAGGGACATGACCACCACATCAAAGCTGGGCAAAGCAACCTAGTAGGAAAAAAAGCATAAAAGCATCCCACAAGTAGGCAGAAGAGTCAGGGACAACCCTCACTCCCACTGTTAGGATTCCCACAAGAATACCAAGCTACTCAGTCATAAGGTATATGCAGAGAACCTAGGTCAAACTCCTACGGGCTCCTCAATCTCTGCAAGTTCCCATAAACTCCCGCCAGTTGATTCTGTGGGCCTTGTTCTCAGGGTGTGTCTTGACTCCTGTCCTTCCTCCCCTTCCTCTGCAGAATTCCCAAAGCTCTGCCTAATGATTGGCTGTGGTACTCTGCATCTGCTCTCATCAGCTGTTGGGTAAAGTCTCTCCGGTCTCTTTGATTCTGCTAGGCTGTGGTCCCAGCACACTCTGCAGGCAGGACAAACTGTAGGTCAGAGGTTTTGTAGCTGGGTTGCTGTCACAATCCCTCTAGTTAAGGAGTTGCCTGGTTATAGAAGATGGGCAGCTCAGATTCCATATCCCTCATTACTAAGAGTCTTTGCTAAGGTTGCTCTCATAGATTCCATGGAGTTTCCAGTGCTCTAGGTTTCTATCTCCTCGCCAAAGGGGCCCCCAGTTCCAGTGGTTTCTCCCTCCCCCTCCCTCACCTGATCACTTCTGTTTCCAACACCATCCACCTCTAGTCCACCAGTGAAATCCATTTTGCCTTCTCAAAAACATCCTTTCACTCCCCTATTCAGTCCTCCTTGTTACCTTGAGTCTCTGGGCCTGTGGATTGTAGGATGCTTCTTTTACTTTACAGCTAATATCCACTTATGAGTATGTACATACTTTGTTTGCTATTCTGGATCTGAGTTACCTCACTTAGGATGATCTTTTCTAGTTCCATTCACTTGCCTGCAAATTTTATGACATCATTGTTTTTAACAACTGAGTAATAATCCATTGAGTAAATGTACCACATTTTCTTTATCTATTCTTCAACTGAGTTACATCTAAGTTGTTTCTAGTATCTGGCTATTATGAATAATGAATAAATAATAATGAATAAAGCTTCTATGAACACAGTTGAGAAAATATCCATGTGGTAGGATGGAGAGTCTTTTGGGTATATACCCACAGGTAGGGCTTGGACTTGAGGTAGAATGATTCCCAGTTTTCTGAGAAGCTACCATAGTGACTTCTAAAGTGGTTGTACAAGTTTGTACTCCCATCATGAATGGAGGAGGGTTCCCTTTTCTCCACATCCTGGACAGCATGAGCTGTCACTTGTGGTTTTTATCTTAGCCATTCTGACAGGTGTTAAGATAGAATCTCAGGGTCATTTTGATTTGCCTTTCCCTGGTGACTAAGGATGTAGAACATTTCTCTAAATTTTTCTTGGCCACTTGAGATTCTTTTGTTGAGAATTCTCTGTTTAGAACTGTACCCATTTTTTAAACTGGACTATTTAGCTTGTTGATGTTTAGTTTCTTGGGGGCCTTTATATAGTTTGGATATTAGCCTTGTCCTTTCTCTTCATATGTAATCAATGTAGTACTCGAAGTTCTAGCTAGAGCAATAAGACAACTAAAAAAGATACAGGAGATACAAATTGGAAAGGAAAAAGGCAAAGTATCACTATTTGCAGATGATATGATAATAATCATAAGCAACCCCAAAATTCTACCAGTGAACTCTTACAGCTGATAAACCCCTTCAGAGAGGTAGTTTTAAAATTAACTTAAAAAAAATCAGGAGCCCTCCTATATACAAAATTCAAATGTGCTGATTTCGCCTTATAAAGCATGACCAAAACATCAAAAAGGAAGAATGCAGTTATCTATGCAAACTATATTAATAGACAGAAAATATAATGTAATAAAAGATTAAAAAACTAGAGAGCACATATACTTGTGTGTACCATTTATAGTAGGAAACTGAGAATGGAGGTCCCATCACACGATATCTCCCGTGGCAACTGTTTTCTAGGAAATCAACCTGTGATTGACTGGATGGAATTCCTTCAAGGACTTCCAAATGCCCATTGACTTCTTTCTACTTCTTTTCATATTTTTACTTGCATTTTAGTCATTGCTAGAAATTGACCATGCAAATAGTTGGTATTTATTAGATATACCAGTATTTGGTTTTAGTTCTTTGACAGTTGACCTCCCTATTTCCTTTGGGGTTTCATTTATCTTTGTTGAATATTCTCTGGTAGTATTATCAAGGAGAATATTAAATTCTTAGTTTTCACATGTCTGATAATTCCATTATTTCTTTTACATTCCAGCGTCCAGTTTTTCTCCTGACACTATTGATGCAAAGGAGACTATTCTCCATGGAACAACTGATCCTTTGTAGAAAATATATCTCTCATATGTTGTAATATCTTTACTATATTCTGTTGAAGTTTCTACAATGCATCTGTGTGCATTTGTTTGTTTTGTGTCTGTTTTAAGAGCTGATGTACTTTTTATATTGCCTTCCTACATTTCAACTACAAGTATGGCATTTTTCTCTAAATATTATTTTCTAGTCAGTTCCTTCTAGATTTTTCTTTAGAAATGTTTTTATACATTTACTAAAACTATTATTCAAATTCCATAACCTTTAAGTGTGTGTGTGTGTGTGTGTGTGGAGGCAAGAGGTCAATATCATTCCTCAATAGTCCTCTGCTTTGTGTTTTGAGCCAAAAACTTCTCACCGGAGACCTAGCGCTCACTAAGTAGGCCAAAGAGCACCAAGGATCCGATTGTCTCTTCCTGCCCAAAGGGGGGACTAAAAGCTGTACCACCACACTCAGCATTTCCCATGGGTCAAACACAGACCCTCACGCTCATGCTGCAAGCACTTCACTGGCTAACCTAGCTCCCTCATCCCTGTGCTGAAATTATTTTAAAATCCCTAGATTTAATTATTGTGTCTGATTTGAATTAATTTTCTCAGACATCCCGTGATGTCTGTGAAGCTATAGTGTCCTATCTCTTTGAAGTATGGTCCATTCTCTGTTGCAATTATGTCAATACACTCATACCTTTTGGATTCTAACTTTGCCATATAAAAGATAGGGTCATATTTACTCAGCATAATCTAAATAACAAAAATAAAAAAGCCACAATATATAGTTTGCACTTTAACAAAAATGTAATTCTAAAATTGTTCTAAACAAATTATGGAACTATTAAATTGGGTATGTTCACTAGGAGTATTCTGTCACTTCCATATTGGAATATGTCACAGTATGACAGTAACTAATAAGTTACTCAAGAGTCTAAATTTTCAAGTGAAAGCTCATGGTAAAGAGCACTCACTCTTTCAGGGAACACAAGTTCAGTTCCCAGCATTACATATGGTGGCTCACACCAGGTGTAGCAGCAGCTCCAGGGAATCTGATGCCCTCTTCTGGCCTCCTTGCACACCCACCTCACTTGTACGTATGTACATACATACATGCATGCACACATGTCTGTACATGTGCGCACATACATAATACATACATGCATGTATGTATATGTGATCGCACACACATGTGCACTCATGCACGCACACACACACAAATTAGAAACAAAATTTCAATTTCTGGCCATTTCATATAAAATGCAAATACATTAGGTCATGCAATCATTGATCCTGAGAAGGACAAAGATGTCAGACAGTGTTTATATACTCCAAAGATTTCAATTTTGTTTCCTTCTTTAGAAATCCAGCTTGATGTCAGCCAGTATTTAGATGAGCCAATAATATTGATATTTGATGTCAGTTTGTATTCATTTCTACACCTACATCATACATAAATCAAAATTCTGTGTGTGCTGAAAACAGTACATCAGATCTTGTCCATGTAGTGATGTCGGAAAAACAATAGAATAGAAAACTTGGAGCTATGTGACATGCTATTTTATTTTACATAATATTTGAATGATTTTACTGTTCCTATATACTCAACAAATTAAATATATCCTACAGGAATATGTAAAATAATTTTAACTAAATATTTTATTAACTTTCAATCATCTGCAAGAAAAATAATTTCTAATAAGAAATGAAACATTATGAATGGTAAACAGGTACAAGTTTATATATACTCAGACACTCAAAAATATAGGAAATAATTTTTCTCCTCTACATTGCTCTGTTTTTAGAAATATCAAACCAAAAAAAGCAAAATAAAAAAGTAGTATTGTAAACTTATATTACAGAACCTCACCAGTAGGTCCTATCTGTAGACAACGGTGATTTATATAGAATGTACAGATGTTATTTTTTTCCAAAAGCACATAAAATCTAGAAGCCATATGACTGTCATATTTTCTGACATTTCCTTTGACTATAAAGATTATGTGTTTTCTATTTATAATGACTCTTGAGCATTTATGACAACAGGTCCACACTTATTAACCTTTACTTAGCACCTACTGTGCCCTGGGCACTACTCTCAGAACTGTGGGTTCAGCTGTAAAAAATGCCATGCCCCATCTTTATGGACCGCAAATCCTCATAAGAACCATAGGCCACAAGCAAGCAATGTAGACATAGGCCACAAGCAAGCAATGTAGACTTAGTAAGTGCTGTCTACCAAAAAATATACCAGTGTAAAACAGATAATGAGAAAGTTGGACTAGACTAACAATAGAGGCACATTGTGAGAAATTATAAGTAGGAAAAACATGTGAAGAGTGGAAGACTCAAAGCCAAGTTTCCAGTGTGACAGCATCATGATGTGAGGGAACAGCAAGACCAGAACACATACACTGGACTTGACTGCATCAAAAAGATGGATTACTGACAGAGAGAAAACTGACAATTTAGGCTGCTGTTATTGGTTAAACATGGTGTAATGGTTGTCATCTGCAATTGCCCCCAGAGCACATTCTGTGGTTCCAAAATGTTTGTTTATACAGTATGACCTGCTTATAATAATTATTATAATTTTTTATAATACCTCAGCATTTTAACTCCACAGATATTGGCATGATTTTTCTAATAGAAACTAATCAATAAATATTCGTTGATTGGCAAATATCAGAAAATCATTATAGGTCTGAATTCAAAATATAACTAAGCATACAGGATAATGTTTGCTTTGGTATGATTACATTTATCTTCTGTTATTGATTTTAAATTTTAATAATCTTTGTGGTCTCCTCATGATTGAATTGAAGAGTACCAAAATAGTTCAAATTATGTTTTCTGTTTAGAGACAAAATCCTTTCTCCAATTATTACCCTTTTACGGTAATGATCTTCTAAGACAAGGAAGTCTTCAGTTAATAGTTTTACAGTATAAAAATGCTCTTAAAACGTCCAAATAGCAGTATAAAATTACACATCGCTCATGATTGTGTTTAGTTTTGCATTTCATTTAAAGGTGTGAAAAGTACAGATATGATAAACAGCATGAGTTTTCATAAGAGATTACTTTATGTATAAGGGTGATGTTTAATGCAGCCTACATTGTCCCTGAATCATATAATTAGAGCAAAAAGAATTGTCACACCAATTTACTCATAGCATAATTACAAGAACACTTGATTATCTCCCTAATGTAATTTTCCTCACTTAATTGTGTGTTCTCCAGTGAATGTGACCCACAGAATCCACAGTCTAATAAGTGACTGCTACTTAATATGCCACGACACCAGCAGAGCCTGCCCTTCCTGTGGAAGGGATTTAATTGTGCAACAGTTATGACCCTTCAGAGAAAATACTTAAAACTTTCTGTCTCCCAGCAGAAGGGCTGAAATTACCTGGGACAGACATGACTCTACTGTGGGTTTGGCTCTGGCATGAGGGTCATCACCATGCCAATGTTCCTGCACACTCAGCCAGCATCCTCTCTTGTGTTTCCTGGGATGCTTCAGCTTCTTGCTCAAGCTTTCTGTTCCAGGATCAGAGGATACTCTCCAGTCTTGCTACTTGAAGTGCTACACAGCAGCACTTTTTTTCTGACTGATACTGGCTAGCCTCTACATCTGAGCTGGGGGGCGGGAGGGAACAGGATAACAATCTTAGGAGATAGCCAGTTTGGTTTTGGTTGGTCTTGATTCTAGGTATCCTCTTAGACCAAGGGAATCTGAGGTGTAGAAATACTTTTCATTTTATTTATTGAACTAGAACTATGACAGAAACCATGTCTTTAAATTATGGGATACAGATTATTTCCCCATCCTGTCATATAAAGATGACAAAAATAAATCCATAAGGAAATAAGATCTATGCAGTAGCAAGATGATAACCTTGCTGTTTCCAAAGAATATTGCAGGGATAAATAACCATATATTCAACATAGACAGATATTTTACTTGTGAAAATAAACAAAGTATGTTCTATTAAAATCAGAGGTGACAGAGCCAAGTCCGGTAGGTAAAGGTGCTGGCTACCAAGCCTGATAACCTGAGTTCAGTCCCTGGGACCCACATGGTAGAGAGTACCGCTGGGCTCCTGGAAGTTGTACTCTGACATGTATGCCATATGCAGCGTAAACCATGTTCGCTTCTGCCACCTCCTCCTGCACAAAATAAATAAGTAAACAGATGAAAAAGAAAATTTAATGAGAGGTCCTTAAGTACTGCTTAATAAACAAGTTCTTAGAAAATTAAATTGCCAAAGAACAAATACAACAACTACAAACTAAAAATAAAACAGGAACTTCAATAAAATTGTATCTATAAGAGCTATGAATTTTATTTAGATATGACATTTTTCTGTAACCTGTTTTCTTTAATAGAGTATTTTAAATCAGTACATCTTAGCAGCAGATGTATTATGTGCTCATTGGCACAAGCTTCAGAAATATAAACATTATGATGGCACAAATATCACTTATGAATCATCTTTATGCTCATAGAGAAGTACTCTGAATTTATGTGATTTTACTTATATACATATTAATAGAAAGTAAATTTGTCAAGGTTACCCCTCAGTGTTACTACAGCGAATACTGAATTAATCAATAATAATTGGCCACTTGAAAAGCGACTTTTGCCAGGTAGAATAACACCTTAGGTTACCGCTGCAATAAATAAACGGGGGCTAAAAGTATCTGTGTGGATCTGCTCTTAATGTCCCCCAGCAGCAATTAAAGAGCAAAGGGACATTGCTACTCAAAGCAGTCATTAACATGGTGCTCCTATTTTTGCTAGACAGTGATTAATTTCTCCAGGAAGTAGAAAAACATCTATTTTTTATGTGATGTATGTCTTTAAATGACTAACTTGAAATTATGAAAATGCGTTACACATTTTTCATAGGCACCTCACTGTACTTGCGGGATTATAAAATAGTTATATATTTTTCCAACCTGGAAAGAAATAGGCTTGTCTAGAAATCTACTCTTTGCTGCTAACTCTGCTGCTGAAGTGGTCATTCAAGATTCTGAGACCCTCTGTGTCCTCTAGACACTGCAACAGAAGTTTTGTGCTCTTCCGCCTACGTTGTCATTTCCCTCCTTCCCCCTTCATTACTCTGAAAATACAAAAGGACTGGCTCCCCCCTCCCTTGATAAAGGACAACAGACTAATGAATCTAAGTGCCTGCATCATTAAAATTGTCATCCCTGGTATACTATTTCAAGTGTGATACCAAGAGTGGCTAGCTTTTACTCTTCAGGGGGTACAGTGATCTTCAGTTTCTTATGTAAATTTATGCAAAAACTGCTCCAACAAAATCACATGCTATTTATTTCAGGCCTCAAAAGGGGTGCTTCATTTCCTGACTTGGTAATGGCAAGAGCTAGACTGAGTGGGGGTTAGCTGAGTTACAGGTTAACAAAGAGGATATTTGTTCATTGGAGACAAGGAAAGCATAATGGTATACGTTTCAATTGTGTTGAATCATGGCTATTTTATCTGTAAACCTTCCTAAGCCAAAGTTTCAGAGTAATACACTACTACTCCCTAAGGTCTAAGACCATGTCCCATTCCTTCCTAATGGTGTATTCAGTTTTCTTCCACATGCATAACCTGGCAGGAAATTTAGGCATGTCTAACAGGAAATGCTTGAGTGATCAATACTTAATAAATGACTAATCATTTTTATTTAATCACTTTTATAAAAGAAGTTTCAACATCTTTTCAAAGTACAGGTCTTTTGTTCAGCTCATCATAACACAACACTTAACAGTTGCTATGGAATCCGAAGGTTCTAAAAAGGATCAGCTGGAGCACTTTGACTAAATGGGTCAAAGCATCTTAGCATTTGGCTAACTGGTATCTCAAAATATCTGAATGTTTGGAAATCTGAACTTGGATCACCATCATCTGGGACTGTTTTAGGCAGGAGGAGGAGCAGCGTTGCTCCATTCAAATGGAGATCTACGCAGCAGCAATGGTTTATTTAAAGATAATTGTTTAGAAGAAAACAAGTTCACAGAGTTAAAAAAGTCTCTCAAGTGGTAATCAACTTGGGAAAATATGTTCTGTGTATGTATATGTCTGTATAAAGTGAATGAATCACGCAGGTGGATGGCCACAGTTAACTGTGGATGTGTGTGATGCCAGGATTACTTTATGATGGAGTTGGAGAGCTATTAGCATATTTTAGTTAAATCTGACATTTTGAAGTTTACAGGAAAAGGCACAAAACACTTTAAAAAAGTCCAAGCTCTTCAGGAGTTCTGATCCTTCCTTCCCTTCAACCTCTAATTTCACCTATAACTTTAATTCCAAGATCACCATACCCAGATTAAGCCATAGCATACATCAGAATTAATCACAAAGCTACAAACAAGAACATGTAATCTGATTTCAAGTACATTCCCAACCCTGGACTTGCTTTCCTAGCAACTTTGAACTCTTTCAGGCAAAGTTTGTCCCCCTAGGTGTTGGCAGCCAGACATGCAAATTAGAAACAGCCTAAATTTTTTTATTTCATATGTAAAATGGAGATGTTGCCCAATAGTTCAAAATTTATTAACTTAATCATTTTATAAGATAGATATTTTATATACCTAAAATATTGATTTTTTTTCTGAAATACTGTCAAAATACTGAGAAGCCATGAGACCTTCAGGTATACTTCTAGAATAGTGGCACAGGGTAATTCTGTCTGTGGCTAATTATTTCTTCTCTCCAGGAGCCAGAGCCACCTTTGTAGTCTAGTCAATCTACCCATTGACCTAGATCCTGAAACTCTGACTCCTGAAAAGACACCATGCTCAATCCCCAGCCAGAAAGGCAAAGAGGATGGACATCAGAAGAAGGAGAAAACAGGGAACAAGTTAGGAGCCTGCTACAGAGGGCCTCTGAAAGGCTCTGCCCTGCAGACTATCAAAGCAGATGCTGAGACTTAAGGCCAACCTTTGGGCAGACTGCAGGGAATCTTATGAAAGAAGTAGGAAATAGTAAGATCTGGAGAGGACAGGAGTTCTACAAGGAGAGTTACAGAACCAAAACCTCTGAGCAGAGGGCTCTTTCCTGAGACTAATACTCCAACCAAGTACCATGCATGGATGTAACCTAGAACCCCTGCGCAGATGTAGCCCATGGCAGTTTAGTGGCCAAGTGGGTTCCATAGTAATGGGAACAGGGCCTGTCTCGACATGAACTGATTGGCCTGCTCTTTGATCACCTCCCCCTGAGGGGGGAGCAGCCTTACCAGGCCACAAAGGAAGTCAATGCAGCCACTCCTGATGAGACCTAATAGACTAGGATCAGAAGGAAGACAAAGAGGACCCTCCCCCCCATCAGTGGACTTGGGGAGGGGCATGTGTGGAGAAGGGGGAGGAAGGGAGGGCTTTGGAGAGGAGGGAGGAGAGTGCTACAGGGGGGATACAAAGTGAATAAAGTGTAATTAATTTTAAAAAGACAGCATGTGGGCAGTATTGTATGAATACTTTTCTTTCTGAGCCCACTAATCCAATTTATCTCAACCTGTGGATCACAACCCCTTCGAACACCCTTTTCACAGGGTTCGCTTAAGACACAGATGTTTACATCCACATATATTCATAACAGTAGCAAAATTATACTTACGAAGTAACAACAAAAATAAATTTATAGCTGGGGGTCACCACAGCATGAGCAACTGTATTAAAGGGGGTCATAGCGCTGGGAAGATTGAGAAGCGCTGCTTCAATCCTTTTAGGTGGTCCTTTCTGAGGCCCTCAGTAGCTTCCTTGTATGCACATGCAAACACTGTTCTTTGCTCTACAGACACCTACTCTTCCCGAACTCTCAGCTTCAGCTCCTCTGTAGAGAAGTCTGCTGTGTCCCGTCTTACTGTCCTTTCCCCAGGACCATCGCCTAAGTGTCACATCACTTGTAAGGCTCATCTCTTTACTCTCCTATCTCCTAAAGATTGTTGTTCCTTGTTTCCTTATGAAGTCTTCTAAATCACCGCTGTCATTTTCTGTTTTAAAAGAATTAAGTTAGTTTTGTGCAGAAAGGCATAGGTAGTTGGTAGTGCTTAGTGACGTGGACAGACTTTGCTTTTGAGTGTTAATAGATCTCACCATAAAATGAGTATTTGAAATGATAATAGCATTCCTTTTTAAAATTACAGGTAATCCTTCCTCCTAGGAAAGATAAAGATTAATGCTGGGCAGGCAATTGCAGGAAGATCTAGAATTCTTGATGAGACTAGCCTACCCAGAGAGACTTGGCAAAACCACAATAAATAAATAAATAAATAAATAAATAAATAAATAAATAAATAGTCTCTTTTGAAACCTGAAAGTTTATGGCTCAATAATCAGTAGCAGGCTCAACAACAAAAGTTGCAAAACAAAATAATACATGCAGAATTGAAAATTTCAACAGAAGCCTCTAGGTATTGAGCACCAAACTAGTTTTACTCTGTATCTCTTCGGTTTTTACTTCATATGCTAGAAATCTTAATTTCCCACTTGGACAACACAGAATGTTCCTGTGTGTAGTGGTTTGAAGGAAAATGACCCCCATAAACTCAGATATTTGAATGTTTCATCATCTCCTCTGCCCAGAACTGTTTAGGAAGGACTGAGTGACGTGGCCTTGCTGGAGGAAGTGTGACCCTGGGGGTAGGCCTGAAGATTTCATGAGTGTTAGAACACTCATGCCTTAGTCTGTATGACAGTCTTGCTCTCTTGCTCTGCCTGCAAGCTGAGGATCATCTGAGAACTCTCCGCTCCAGTGCCATGAAGACTTGCCAACATGTTCCCCACCTGGATGATCATGAACTAACCCTCGGAAAATATAAGTTTTCCTGATCCGTCTCCTCAGAGTAATGGAGCAATAACTAAGAGACTATGTAAATGCATCATAAAAGGTTGCTGAAACTTAATACCCCCCAAAAGGAAATACCAAGGGCTCACATGGTGAAGAACTGGTTCACAGGTGTCAACTGTAATGGCAGTAATGATCAGGAAGATGAAGTAAGCTCACCTGAGAGTGGCCTTCAAAATGGTTGCAGGAATGCTGTGTGATTCACGCAAACTTTTTCTTTCCTTCCTTCACATTCAGGAATCTACTAACCGTTCAGCACATTGTCTGTGTTGGAGGTTAGGCTGCCCTCCCCCACATCCTGCCAGAATGGTGTCTTCATTTTATTCAATATCCATAAGATAAAAGTACTATAGATAAAATCCTGGAAGAATTTTAGGGAACTAGGAGCACTCTGTGTGGTATTGTAATGATATACATGTATATCTTTGCACAAATCAACAAGACTGAATCATAGTGATATTATAAACTTTGATGACTGATGTATCAAGGTAGGTTCACCAGCTGTGAGCATAGCACACTGACAGTAGGGGCCCACCTTGGGAAGTGTTAATTTGTTCAAGAGGCTGGAAATCTTCCACTTGCCCTTACTTTGAACTGAAAAGTATTCTAAAACTGTAAGTACACACACACACAATCAAAAGAATCAGTGGTGACGGGTGCTGTCTGGTATAATTGTGACAGAGTTTAATCACAGTCTGTAGAAGGAACTTTAAAAGTTTGCTTTGACTTCCCAGACATAGATATGAGTTACTCATTTATTCACCCATTTGTTCAAATATTTTGCTAAGTATGTAAGCCTCAAATAGTATACACAGTCTAGAGCAGTTCAGTCTAAAATAACTTTTTACAAAGATAGAAATGTTTTTAATTTGAAACCTCTAATGTGATACTCACCAACTACAGGAAGAAATGTTAATTATGGCTAATTAAAATTAAACTAAAAATTCTGTTCCTTGGTTGCTATGGTTACCTTTTTTAATTACTTGCAAGTTCATTTTTTTTTAACAATGTATGACTAGGAGAGAAAGACAGACTTGCACACCAAAAAGAAAATTAATTTGCTTTCTAAGTTTTGTGACTCTGTTTTATGAGAGCAAGAGGAGGAATATAGTGGTTCCCAGAGAATTTTTAAGGAGTGGTGTCGGAACCAATCTGTAAACATACTTAATATCTACAAAGCAAATAGGAAATAGGAAATTAACATTTCAGGCAGTAGAAGGAGTAAGTAGAAATGTGTGTGTGTGTTCATGTGTGTGTGTTTATATGTTTATAGGTGTGTGTATGTATGCATGTGTACATGTGTGTGTGTATTTTACAGGAACAGCAAACAGAGTAACAAGTGAGGAAACTGGGTCATGATAAGCAGGAAGGAGGCAAGCCAAGGGGGTCTCATGTTTGAATTGTAGGGGAAAACAAAATACTTCTTTATTGCAAGAGTGGAAAGCAGTTTGTCAGCAATGGATCTGTTAGTTTTTGTGTACTCATATTTCTATGCGGAGCAGGAAACAATGTCCAGGCAACTACTTGTTAGTGTCCCTGGCCCGAAGCACCTGAGTACTGCTCACCTCAGTTGGTAGAATCAAAGATGTCTCTAGACATTGTCTGAAGTCTTCTGGGAGAAACCTTAATTGGGAACTGTTCTTGTTAGAATGGCCAGAAACAATACAGGTTGAAGGAGGAGAACTTGCCTCAGGGTCCTTGTATGAAGTGATACAGGACTGAAAAAAAAGGATCCTTCAGAGAGGAAACAGAATTGAAAATGTCGACTTAGATGTATATGTTTTTAACTGAAATCCTAAGAATGCCTCTCTCTGCCTCCCAGCAATCTAGACCTAGTGAAGACTACTGTGGTTTTTGGTTGCTCTCCAGACAGAAGCGTTTTGAGTCCCTTTAACACAAACCATCAATTAAGGTTTGGTTCTTTGTTTTCCTTCCCGAGTCCCATTGTGACCAAAGTCTTCGAAGTATAGGAACTTGAGCCTGCTCCCCTTCATTGCTTTTGTTGCAGGTGCCTGGATCACATGCCCTCCTCTGCTTAGGGAGCCCTCTATGCACACCTGTGTATAGCACATCTTGTGCTCACAAACCCTGTAGCTCTTAACTCAAAGGTCAAAGGTCGTATTCTTACTCTTTCAGACAAATCATTCCTTGTCTGCAGTCTTTATTAAGTTCTTTATTATTGACGAGCATTTAACACACCTTGACATACGGTTCTCGCCAGAAGCATTCAAACTTGATAGAACAAGGACCTAAAGCTGCCATGGTGACTCCTGAATATCCACCACTGTTCAGTTTTACAAGGCCCCAGAAAAATTGCCATTTGACATAACCCACCCCCTGAAAGTTTTTGCCTTCAAAGTTCTCATTTAGATCCCCATATTTATGTTCAACGTTCCTAAAATTTTCTCATACATGTTCAACATTCCTTTACACATGCTACAAAAACTCAGGGATTATTTTAATACCTTGTTATTCTCATCATGAATTTACCACATTTTCTGTGGATTAATATGTAATTCCTGATTTGTGTTCTGACATTATGCCATTTTCAGTATAAATGATACCATTATCCCTGCTTTCCTTTCATATTTGTCCATGTTCTTAATCTATCTACAACTTTATCATTTCCAGAAGGGTGGCTTTCTCTGATGAACCTAATCATGGTGCTGCTTTCTTGGAAAAAAAAAAATTTCAGATCCCATACTCTTGATTAGGTGTTTAGTATGTATTCTAACTAACTAAGTACCTAATTCTGGCATTTAATTCCTCTCTCGTTCTTTGCCAATTCTACCTAATCATCAACTTGAAGGCTACTATAGTCTCATATCTCATATCTGTCATGTCTCTTTCTTCTGACCCTAACAGAGGGGAACAAAATCACAAACAT
The DNA here is from genome assembly GCA_028658305.1 of Pachyuromys duprasi. Taxonomy (NCBI): domain Eukaryota; kingdom Metazoa; phylum Chordata; class Mammalia; order Rodentia; family Muridae; genus Pachyuromys; species Pachyuromys duprasi. The sequence goes on from CM053751.1 coordinate 49,583,876, forward strand.
ACTTATTGCCATAGGTATGCTGTCTCTACATATTTTTAGTATCTTTTCTGCCTTATACACATAAACCCCAGCTTGCTCAATTTGTTCTTTGCCAATGAATACTCGCTGGGATTCTGTTAGCTTTATTATCTGTTTCAGCATGTTCTGCCTCAACTACAGAAGATGCCCTTTGAGTGCTTAAATGGTATTTCAGAAGCTTCACTTCCCCCAAAGTACCTTAATCAGTGTAAAATGCTCTCCATGCGAAGGGCCTTATAGAGTGTGGTCACCTACATCAGACTGCCATGGAGGAAATTCTTGACCTATATTTTACTAAAGATGTAGATTTGGGCAAGTTATATGACACTCGTTAAGCCTTACTTTTTCTATGTAATGAAGTAGATGTGTTGTATAGTTTCTAGGCCATTAGTTTTTAGTTTTGTGGTCCCTATAATCACATAGATTATTATATCGTGTTTATTAATATCAAACAATTGCTTGAGAACATTTTTTTCTTTTTTCCAATGTAATATTTTTATTAATTACTTGGGAATGTCACATCATGCACCCCATTCGCACTTACTTTCTAGTTCTCCCAGACTTTTACCCACCCTTTTGATGCCCTTCTCAAAAAGAAGGAGTTGTAGGGGGGGAAGTGTCTCATTTATGCTGTCCATCATACACACTAGAGCTTGGTCAAACTCCCAAGCTCTAGTGGCCAGTCCTTTAAAGAATACTGAGTCCTTTCCCATCCCCACCCCTGACAGAAGCCATCAGCTGTGGAGAGCTACAACTCAGCAACCTTTTCACAATTTTTAGGAGTTCTCCCTGATATATTCCTCTCCAGGATGTGATAGTTTGGGGGTAGGGTAGGGAGGTAGTGATTGTCACAAAAGTCTATGTTTCTCTTTCACAGCTGCAGGCACACAGTTGAGAAAAACAAAATAACAACAACAAAAAACCCCACAGTATTTTCTAAAAACAGCAGTTTTGCTTACTTCCTTTCATTCTGACATTTGCTCCTTTAGTTTCAAGCTCCTTGTGATTCTCGAATTTTACCTTCTCCCTCCATTTTCATTCCATATTTTGTTCCTGTATCTGAACCATTGGGTACCAAGGGAATTGTATAATGAGCTATTGTTTAATGCTGCCTAGGCCTGTCCTAAGACACATGCTAATGTATCAGTACTAAAAATGTTTGAAATACTAATTTTCCCCCTAATGATCCTAAGCATTTTCTTATGGTTATACCTTAATACCGAGCCGCAGGTCATTACCTCCACATTGAACGCAGCTGATGTTTCTGTGGCTTAATGTTCTTACCATTTGCTTGATGACCCTGTGCTCCTGTCTGTTTTATGAACAGAATCTTGGGGAATGAAAATGAGGTCACCCAACCAGCTTTATATGCAAAGTTTGCATTTCACTGTTTATTTGAAATTATTTATGATGCTAAAAAACTGTAACACAAAACCTGAATTTTAAAAATGCAAAAGTGCAAATAAAGTTGCAACAAATCATTCTAATGCTTAAAAACAAGCATTTCAGTTTCATATTCTTTTCAATATTTCCCTTTTCTCCCTGTACACACTAAAATAAAATACAATTTTGTTTTCTACTTCCTTGATTGAATTACTTGTCTACATTTTTCTTGCAATAGTAATCTTTATAATGCCATTATGATAGTTAAAATATTTGACATATATGTCTATTTGGGTTATTTTTATATATGTATGCACATGTGTGTATTTTCTCTCCACATTATATTCTTATATTTTAATATTATAAATAATAATATGAGGAAAGTTTACATGACAAATATTTGTATGAGATATTGAACTAAATATACTCTAATGAGGCCATATTTTCAATATTATTAAGTATTTATAACATAAAACTCCACATTAGAATAACACAGAAATAAAATGAACTAACATTGATAAACTACCAAAGTATAAATGAACCAAAGCTTCAAAAATCATCCCATCCAGGTGATTTTAGGGAAATTCATTATGATACTTTTAAATTATTTTCTTCATTTGTACAATGAGATTGTGCCCAATGATGTAATGCTACAAACAGTATAGAGAAGAACCCATGGTAATAAAATCTATTTATTCTAGCTATTCATTAGTGAATCTACAGCAAATGCAAGTCTTTTGCAGTCCACCCTCTTCAATAGTAGTATCTTCACTGAAAATCTAAATAAGTTGATACCAAAAAATATGACATGTTTTAATTGGAAATCCTAAACTCCTATGAAGTACAGTCAAAGTAGGGTGCTCATTAGCTTCCAAACCAAAGTTCAGACAGAACCAAAGTTAAACGACCTTGGGATTATGCTGAAGGCAAGACACAAACACCACCTGTGTGGCCTTCATTTTATCCATCTTTGCCATGCAGGACTTGAATAAGGTTATATTCTTAAATCTAATGAGAGAGAAAGGAGTTTATCTCTCAATATGTCTGGGCAACATAAAAAGTATTGATATTGGTGCTACTTGAGTCAAATTGCATAGACATTTGTGTCCTAGTTAAGAAGTGGATTTTAAGGAACCTGTCCGCAGTGTCGGGAATAAAAGACAATGCTCCAGAAAGGAGTTGGCAAACTCTTGGCCACCAGGGAGAGGTAACTGTCTCAGAAGCCAAGCCACCTGGGTCACATCTATGAAAACCGCTGATGTTTGAGCTAGCTTAGTTAAATGATAGCTCTCGTTTCTTTCCTACTCACTACTTTCTGCAATTTTACTTCTCTGTAGTCTGCAGTGTGAAATGGTACCATAATGGAAGGATGAATTATGATTATTTGAGAGGGAGAAAGAAGAGGTAATCCACCCTCACACAACTTTTATTAAAGCGTGTTGTTCTAACTGTTCTGTTTTATTGCTAGTGATTGCACTGTCCGTGTTCTTAGAGGAACATGAATGAATATACATTGCAAAGAGGGATTTGTCAGACTGGCTTTTTTGATATAGGCTGAGAAGTCCAACAACTTCTGTCTGTAGACTGGGAGGGTAAGAACGTACCTGGTGGCTGCTCAGCCCTCCTCCCTCCCCCATCTCGCCAGGCTTGATGAGGTCCTAAGTTTGTGCTGAAGACCTGGAAGATTCCTGTACAGCCACAGGTCTTCAGTCCATGTTGTATGTGTACAGGATCTTGGTTCTGAAGTCAGTTGAGAAACTGTACGAAAAGACAGAAGTATTCCCCAGCAAGAAGCACAGGCAGATGCTGCATACTCTGTGTGTGTGTGTGTGTGTTTCATGGGCTTCTCTCTATAGGGAGAGGTGCTGCTGGAAGGGTCCTGGCCTGGACAGTTTACGTCAAGTTGACACAAGCTAAAGTCATCTGAGAGGAAGGAACTTCAATTAAGAAGGTGCCTTCATAAACTCAGGCTACATACAAGCTCATAGGGCATTTTCTTAATTAATGGTGCATGGAGAGTGCTCAGTTGACTGCGTATGGTGCCATCCCAATTGGTTGGTCTTGAAATGCATTACCTGCAGATGAGTACACAAGTGCTTGTTGCTCAGGTCAACAAAAAGAGTTCTAGGAACTGAAGAGATGGCTGAGGAGTTAATAGTATTTGCCACTCTTGAACAAGACCGGGTTTAGTTCCTAGTACCTATATGGCAGCTCAACACTGCCTGTAACTTCAGTTTGGGGATCTGATGCTCTTTTCTGGCCTTGCAGGACTCCAAACACACCATGCATGCAGGGACTCACACACACACATAAAGCTAGGCCTTTCTTTTGTCTTCGTCTCATTTTTAAACAGCAGGGTTTTGCTCACATATTATTACTAGTTTAGTATTTTCCTCCTGATTACTTTCTTCTTTTATGTATGAATGATAACTTTGTTATAATTATTAGATTTTTTTTACCTTATTGTTAGCTGATTTTAAGGGTTTTTTTTGTTTGTTTGTTTAAAAACTCAGTTTTCTGAAGAATTTACAATTAGCACCAAGACCTTGTAGATTCTGTGGTTGTCTCTTTAGTGTCCATCATATTTCAAAATGGTCCCTCTTGGAGCAGGGAGTTGGATCAGTCTGTTAACACTTGCTCTGTGTGCTGGAGGATATGAGTTCTACCCCCAAACTCCCTGCAGTTTCAGCCATGGGGAGCCAGAGACAGGCATATCTGGGGCTTATTGTCCAGCCAGTGTAGTCAGAAGGTAAGCTATGGGTTCAGAAAGAAACACTGTTTCAAAATACAAAATGGTAGGCAGTTATTGAGGAAGACACCTAGGGACCACTAACCTCTGGTCTCTACCTGCAACACTGCCCCTTCAGGGCCCTCATGATTCCTTTTTCATACCCCCATGCTGCTGGTTACAACCTTTTCCCTTGTAACTATTTCTGTTTATCTCCTTTCGACAAACATTTCAAATTATCTGTACCTGCTCAGGGAAGATTAGCTTTTGATGTCATTTGTCTTTAGTATGTTTCTTAGCTGAGTGTACTTTTAGGTGTCCATAAATTTCTATCATGGTTTAGTTATTTCTTTCTAGAAAAAAAAGTATGTATGCAACTGAATATCTCAACTATTTATTTTAAATCCTTTTAGACTAAATATAGGTAGGCTGGAGAGGTGGCTGCTTTTTCAGAGGGCCTGCGTTCAGTTCCTCACTGAGCGCACACTGGTGGCTGGCAATGGCCTGTAACTGCATCTCCAATAGGCCTGGCACCTCCTTCTGGCATCTGCAGGGGCTTACACATATGTGCACATACACACACAAAAGGAAGAGACAAAACTTTGTTTTTCAGAGAGTATGAGGAATTTCCATTAACGGTTTTAACTTTATTTAAAATATAATAATGTAATACAAATCCCTCATTTGAGTTAATTTTAAACCTGTCATTTACATGGTCATTTACATGCTTCCCCCCTTTTACTTTCTAATTGTTTTATTTTGTTAACCTGGTGAAATTTTTGTATAATTGCAGCACTATAAGAAAATATTGCCATTGCGATTTTTTTTTATTTCTTATAAAATTGTCTGGCCTATATACATTTTCACATGATTGCTGCTACTACATATTTATTAATGCTGAGTTTGTTTAGTTCAGGCTCTTCGCTGATGTTGAATTTTATATATACTTTCTGTTTCCCTCACTTGACCTGTCATCTTGATATATAAACCTGCAATTACTTGGGAAATATTAATTTTAATGTAGCTTATTGGTTGAATGTTTTGCCTAGCATTTTTAAGGTTTCAATCCCTTGTAACACACACACACAGAACATTTTATAACAAAAGAATTCTGTTTTGTTGCTTTCACCTCCCGTGCTCTCCATCTGTATTTTCATATCCTTTCAATAGAGCTCAGTCCTGTAGCTACTTCCTTTGCTCCACGACCCCCACCCCCATCCCAGGCCAGCAGCCCCAGGGTCCCTTTTGAATCACAGGTTTCGAATTAATGATGCAAAAGCTCTGCCTTTTGGTGTTAAAACCACATATTCAGGCACTCAGTGTGATGTGGGTTCTAGTCCAGATGGTGAGATTCTTTGTTGAATCCAGGTTCTCTCAGTTCATCACTTATAAAGTGCAATTTCAATCAACTTTGGCCAGAAACTTTTGTCCAACTTCTGTCTCGTTTGATTGGAAGATCTTAACACTTAGCAATGAGTTGTTGGCTTTTATCTCTCATCTGACACAAAGCTCTTTCAGATTCTGTTTCCCCACAAAACCAAAAGGCCAGTCACTTCTGACCCAGAGCTTGAGAGCTGTGATTTCATCCTTACTTTGTTTCTGTTTAATTTTTATTTTTCTTGTTATCATTTTACCAAACTTTTTAAGCCTTTCTACTTTTAAAATCAAATTTTTGCCCAGCTTTACCTTTGATTCATGGTAAAGATCACTGGCTAATCCAGATACCATAGAAAAAGAGATGTGAATCATCTATCTACTGTGTGGATTGGAGACAACTTAATATTTTTGTGGCTCAGTTTCTTCATCTACAAATACTAATTTACTAATCACTTTGTTTCTTTTTAGGATGACCTAAATGTTTGTGTATGTGTGTATAAATATTTAGGACTCTAATAACACACAGCAGTAGTTATTTAATTAGTAGAAGATGATATTATTATTAATATTATTATTAATTTGTTTATAGGTATATTCTATAATCCTGGGTATAAAAATTAGTTTTTCTGGATCATCTTTAGTTGTATATTGTTAAATATGATGGAAATTTGACAACTTATGTGGTTGTGTCACCTATCTATGATATTATTTATCAGAATACCCTAAGGCTGAATTTCTCAACCTGTGGGTTGCGACCCCTTTGGGGGTAGAATGATTCTCTAATGGGGGTCGCTAAGACCATCAGAAAATGCAAATATTTTCATTACAATGCTGTTTTTAAAAATCCCAGTTGTTCAATTTTAACAATAAAAAATCAGGAGCCAGATCCTGGGGAAAACCTGCTAGCTGAGAGAGACAGAGAAAGCACCCAGCTGACCTTCCTACTCAGCAGACATCCCAGAAAGAACAAGCCTTTCCTACTCAGCTCAAGTCCCAGAAGGAAAAGACCTTCCTTTTCAACTTATGTTCTTTTTTAAAAAGTAGTTCTATATTTTCTTATTTTCTTTTTTTATTTATTCCAATTTATTCACTTTGTATCCATTGTTCCTCCTTTCTACATACTTTGTGACCCTCTATCTGTTTTCCAGACTTCTCACTCTCTATGTTTTTTTCCCCATGTTCATTACTTGTCAATGATGAGGTTGCTTTCTCTGCCTCTTGACCTAGGGTTAACTTCATTTAATCATTCTTACAGAAAGCTCTTAGATTAAAGGTATGTGCTAGGGTTGACCCACATTACAACTAGAAACAGGTTCAAAGGGATCAAATATCCTGCAACATTGCAACTCATAACAATGATAAAATTAAGGTTATGAAGTAGCAGCAAAAAATTTTTATAGTTGGGGGTCACCACAACATGAGGAACTGTACTAAAGGGTCACAGCATTAGAAAGGTTGAGAACCACTACCCTAAGATAAATGATGATACATGATGCATGCTTATAATTTTTGATTCTTGTGATCATAAAAACATTATTTTACAACCTCAGATTTCTGACCCTTTCTGTGCATTTTAAAAATAACATTTTGAGTCATATTAATATAGCATTTACTCAAAGAGTTCTTTTTAAGTCTAAGAATATTATGTCGTCTATGATCAGTCAAAACCATTTAATCCTAACCTGCAATATAAGAGCTTTCCTATAGAAAATTGTTCCAATCTATGACTTTCCTTAACCTGTCTGTGATACAGCCCTTTTAACCAAATTGTAGATTAATATTCCAGTTTATAAAACCTGCATTAAAAATCACAGTCACATGATATATTTATATATATATAACATATTATTGCTTTATGAAACAGTCCTAAGTTAACTGAAATTGTAAATGACCCTATTAGCATTCCATTTTTAAAATTTTATTACAATATATAAGTATGCTGTGTTGTGAGGGGGAGGGCAGTGAGCTGTTTCCCTGCAGCTCTTGGCATCAACTTGGCATCAAGAAGCCTCTGGCTGCCAGCTGACCATATAACAGTGCAGGATATGTTTCCTCTATGTTAGATTACAGTTACAAATTCTAAGGAAGGATGTAGGCTGATGTTCTTCCAGTTTAACTGAATGAGAAAAGGCACTCCCCAGAGTCCTTAGGACATCCAAGTTCTTAATAACCCTATTTATCATCTATATTGCTTGTTTCTGACTTGAAACCCTGGGAACTAAAATTAATATTAGTCTTAATACTGCTAAGGCTAGACTCGGATTAAACTAAACCATTACAATTAACTGCTTGGTGGTATTATTCACCTTCTGTTTAATGGTTATCTTCTGGAGCTCCAGTATGCTCCAGATACCATGATAGGCTGTGCATGTGCCCTTCCTGCTTTGTATAACTAAATAGTTCCTTTATTAACTAGTATCACGCAGTTATCAAAACGAAAAATCAACTTCTAACTCTTCATAAGTTATGTTCAGTTTACCATAACACTTCCTTAGTCATTGCTTCTAACTTCCTAAGGCAATTAAAACCATTGTTAAATTATGGTCACGGCCCAAAGGTTTGTAAATATTACTATGCACTCATTTTACTGAACCACATAATACATCATATAGTTTATTAAAAGCACGTTATAAATTGTTGAATTGTTTTAGTATTTTTAAACAACTGAACATTCATCATTTGACAGCAACATCTTTGGCTATTAAGCATAAAGGCATTTTAATATTTATTTTCACCCAATATAAATGAAGACAATATTTTTAAAACTTTAATGTATTTCCTCAAGGTTTAATACTCATTGTGATAGGGTATATTTTTACACCCATTTTAATTTCAAGACAAATTCTAAGTCAATAAACATGCCTGTGGCAAGAGGTATATCCAAATTAAATTCTGATTAAAATGTATCTACTATGTTCTCTAGGTTGAACAAAGATCCAATTTGTGATGTCTGAGTATGATTGAAAGTCTTGGTATTTGGAAAGAACTTTTTCTAATTTGTAACATTAATATTCCCTGCTAAGACCGCCAACTATTCTTTCATTTTTCTGGAGTGAAACTCACTGATTCCTCACAATTCTTGCAAAATGTGTTTACATACGTGAGGAAATTTCAAATTCTCTTTGCTCTTTTTAAGTCATGGAAAAGATTAAGCATCTCATTTGTTAGATTGGCGATACAGCTTTCATATTGCCTTGTTAATGAAAGCAGTTACAGAATTTTAAAACTAATGGAATCTGCTGCACTACTGGTGTGTTTAGGGAAATGGAAACTAATCCCTTGAACTCTTATTTATAAAGGTTTTTCAGTTCTCATAGGAGGGATGTAATCCTGACAGTTAATAAAAAAATGACCTTGGTTAAAATAACAAAGGTGTTTAGTAATAAATTTAATGCCTTTAATATATTTTTAAGATTTTATTTATTTATTTTATGTATATGAATGCTCTGTTTTCATGCACACCAAAAGAGGGCACCAGATCTCATTATAGATGGTTGTGAACTACCATTTGGTTGCTGGGAATTGAACTCAGGACCTCTGGAAGAGCCGTCAGTGCTCTCAACCACTGAGCCATCTCTCTAGCCCTAATATTTTTAAAAATTAAAACAAAAAAAGAGAAAGTTTTTAACTTGACAGGTAAAAATCCAACTTAATTTTAAAAAGAAAATGTAAAACCAATTGAAAAGAGTCTAGGGAGTGACTGTGAACAATGATATGGTTCTAATGTGGCAATTCACTGCATTTATGAATAGGCAAAAAAGGTGAAGGCAGAAGCAATAAGGATGAGTGTAGACAAAGAGCAGAAGCCCCTTCTTGCCTGTCACCCCATTCCAAGTTGCTGTCATGGACTGATTCCCAAAAAGTGACATTTATCTGAGAGGCCATGGTCTAGACAGGAAGTCTAGACTGCCACAGAACTCCCGATGGGTGGGCACAGGCTGATTGCTATACAAATAAAGCCGTTCTCTTTCTTTTCTTCATTACACTTGATTCATCTACTCTTCTGTTTTCCCTCCGCTGCACTCAAACACACCTTTTTTTCTCTTGTTCCAACACAGCAGCTATTAATTGTAATTAAGTGTCTTATGCGCTATAAAATTGTTTGTTTTTAGAATTTTCCTGCAATAGCATAAGCATTAACAAACAGATACAATATGTTAACAAAAGAGCCCAAACATCTCTACTGAGAAGTTTGTCTAATGGACCACAATAATTATCATTTATCTGCAGCCAGTTTCACTTGAACCCAGTCAATCTCCTGACCGTTAAATCTATCTATCTTCCTTTATCTTAATTTTCCTTCATTTGTTCAATCAATTAGCAGTGCTAATTATTTAGAAGCATATTAAATGAAATGCATGCACATATGAAGTAATGTTTCATATTTGTAGTTTTATGCATCACATATCTCATACATATACAATTTGCATAACAAAGCAGTGTATTTATGTTTTTTACCATCTTTCAATATAACTAAAATCTAATTTCTTAAAATTTATCTTCATTATGAGTCTTAGTATCTGCTTTGATACACTGCTAGGTAGAGACTTTCAGAGTAACCAAACCTTGGGCAGAGTACAGGGAATCATATGAAAGAAGAGGGAGTTAGTATGACCTGGAGAAGACAGGAGCTCCACAAGGACCAAATATATCTGGGCACAGGGGTCTTGTATGAGACTGTTTCTCCAACCAAGGACCATGTATGGATACAACCTAGAACTCCTGATTGTATGTAGCCCATGGTAGCCCAGTATCCAAGTGTGTACCCTAGTAAGGGGAACAGCGACTATTTCTGACATGAACTCAATGGCTGTCTCTTTGACTCCCCACCACCACCTGAGGGAGGAGCAGCCCTGCTATGTCATAGAGGAGGACTTTGCACCCAGGTCTAAAGAAACCTGATAAGCTAGGGTCAGATGGAAGGGCAGGAGGTCCTCCCCTCTCAGTGGACTTGGAAAGGGGTAGGAAGAAGATGAGGGAGGGAGGGTGGGGTTGGGAGGGAATGAGGCAGTGGGAGGGAATGAGGCAGTGGGAGGGAATGAGGGAGCAGGATACAGCTGGGATACAAAGTTAATAAACTGTAACTAATATTAAAAAAAATGAAAATTTTAATTAAAAATTTATCTTCATAATTTTCATGTAAGATTTTATATCTTAAGAATATAATTTGATGTAATGTTATATCCAAGATGAAGATATAATTTCTTTTTAGACTAGAAAAATAGGTTTTTGTGGCATTGATAAAACCGCAACATAAATCTCATGTTTATGGTTTTACTGTAGGTTACTATATATCTATTTCCTTTTTTTGTTGTTGTTTGTTTTGTTTTTTGGGGGACAAGGTTTCTCTGTGTAGTCTTGGCTGTCCTAGACTTGCTTTGTAGATTAGGCTGGTCTCAAACTCACAGAAATCCGCCTGCTTCTGACTGCCTGAGTGCTGGGATTAAAGGCGGGCATGGCTTACATGTATTTCTTTTATAATGTTTTAAAGGGGCACATAATAGCATCCTGTGATTCCCGCGGAGTTACAAAGCTGTGGGACTTCCGGAATCTCATTCCCATTGTGTCCATTGATGTGGGTCCAAGTCCTGGCAATGAAGTGAACTTTGACTCAACAGGTAGGATCCGTTTCATCTCACTCTTGTCACCAAACTAACATTAATATTTTTATCTGAGATGCCTTGTTTCTCTTGAGTTTTTTTTGGTAATACTTTGAATGTAATTTTCTGTTTTGAAAACAGAAACCATAATAGCTATGGTATTTCTAGTTTATCAAAATCATGAGTCTTATTATGAAAGAAATACAATCACATAGGGAAATTCTGAACAAAGGGAAGTGATATTAGTATAGTCACACCATAAGCTTGCTTACAGCATCGTAAGTACCTTTATAGCTCACATCCCAGAGACTCCTAGCCAAGGATAAGCTAACTGGGCTTCCTGTAACACAAGCAACTGAGAGGAGAAGGACAGAAACTGTATTGAGATGAATTTGAAATATTTTAATGAAATAGGTTAATTATAAAAAATTAATACATTGCTCAGAAATGCTCTAGAATTTATGTACATATTCATTTATTATTGTAGTTAAGTGCTTTATGCTCTATAAAAATTTTTGTAGCATTTCCTCCCAAATAATGTAAGAATTATCAAGCAGACAAAATATTTTCTCCCTACTGATAATGAAAAGAGTGGATTCCCCTGTGAAGAGAAATGATTCCAATTGTCCACTTAGGAGATTAAAGTACTGCTTCATCTCCATCTTTAATGACAGACTCTGGTAAATGAGGAATGGACAGTACATCTTTGCTTTGATAGTGTGATGTATATTTAAAGTTTTTGAAATTCTGAGAATTTCTCTAAGGCTTTGAGTTATTTGTGATATATTAAAATCTCAATATGACAAAACTTCAGTTGTAAAGAAGGAAATAAATATATAAGAAGAAAAGATGATTTTTTTATTTAAAAAAACATAGTACATATTAATTCTCTGATCCAGAAGCATAAATACACCAAGAGCAATTCTGGAGCCATAAGACAATAGCTGTGGTTTTTGGAACAGTTTTTATGTTATTACTATTCAACATCTGAAAGTGTAAATGGTAAATTATATTCTTGAAGTATATGTTGCATTTTCATTACATATGAACATATAAATGACATTGTAAACAAGGAATTTTTAGTTACCTGGTACGGTAGAACAAGTATGTGATACTTACAACTTTGAAGTAAGAAGGTCCTGAGTTTAAGTGGAAGTTTCCAAAAGAAAAGAAAGACTTTTAGTAATATTCATGATATTATGACATTTATGGTCTGCCAGAATTGAAAGAGGAGGCACTATGCAGAATAAAAGATTACAAATATCAGTTGGAATTTCATTCCATACTGTTATATGTAAGTATTAATATTTCAGCATAGTGCCCTGACATGTATCTGCTCTGGCATCAGATCTCCACAGGGGTTTCTACTAAGATTTCACAGACAAGTCACACCCCTAAACCCATTTTCCTTATCTTGAACAGGCATTTAACTACTTGTGTCTTTGAATGTGGAACTTGGAATGGTATAACCTAAGCCTGTACATTCTAATAATAGAAGTTAAGGGCTTTTAAAAAACTACTGTACAATCAGAAATATCTTTATGTTTAATTGTCATTATTACATGTGTTGCTGCTGACTTTTTATTGACTTTTGCTTTCCAGTTGGAAAGTTCTTTGAACAGTCAGGCAACCATCATTTTAAATAAATATCAGCATCTATCTTCTGGTGCCTAAATCAATATATTAGAGTCCAGCTACTTTTTCCCCATGATTGCCGAACAACTGATCATAGACCAATGCTAAGAAAAGTATAGAGAATCAATGGTAAAATGATGAGAAACATAAAAGACACAAACTTCAAACCAGACACCCTGTTATCGGGACACGGCAACATAATTTCAGTCTGACCTTCCCATCCTTTAACCATTTTTTCAAAAGAACTGATGATAATTAATTTTAATTCAACATGCTTGAGAAATTACTGTCATAAGGTTTTTCTCATTGACTAATTAGAAACCCGAGCTTCTCTACAGACATCCTCAATGACACTTTTTAAAAGGTTAAAATATGTACCAAAGTTGGGTAAATTAGGGGGAGTCTGAGACTGAATTAGAACATGAGTAGAAAGATAAAAAAAACACAAAGTACAATACTGGGAATTTTGTTCTTCTGAGGAGAGTAAAGAAGAATGCAGATCTGGAGCTGACCCAAATCGTAGTAATGATAAGTGACTTTTACATCTTTGCTACTTGCTATTTGGAATAAAATATTCAGTAAAGAAATGTAGCAGAATTGCCTTATGAAAATAATCTGAAATATAATGATAAAATCAAGTTTGACTTAGTAAAGCCAAAATGTGTATTCATCTGAACATGACAAATTTCTGTTTATTCCCAGGGCAAGCTATTGCAAGCTTCTATGGTACAATGATTCCAAAAGAGCAAAAGAATATTGACCTTACTAAAAATAAAATACATTTATCGAGAGCACATGTTGAGTTTTGCTAAGCCACATTTCCTGTTCAAAATTTGTGACAATATTAACCAAGGCGTTATTCATCACAACTTCATTAATGCGGCCCTGTTAGAGGCAAAAGTCTTCCAACTGCCTCAACTGTGCTCTGGGCCTAAGGGAAAGTCATTGTCAACACACATGAACTGCCTTGGTATTATGTAGTACATGTGAATGCCTGGATAACATGTTGGCTAAGTTTGTTCAAACAAGAAAGTGTTGCTGTTATATATTCGAAGTGGTCATCATGTATCCAGATCAGTCTCATTGCAGGGCATCTAGAGAAAGAGTCTGTGCTACCGTCTCTATCAGCTAGGAGTTATTTTTGTAGATACTGGCTTTCTAGTGACTGAAAATCTAACGCAATGTAAGAGTCTTTATACGTTTTATGATTGATACCCTTATTGGTATATAGTTTCTAATGTGTAGCTTTTATAAAAAGTTAATACCCCAGAGGTTTAGGTGCAGTTCATACTGTTAGATTTAATATCATCTTCTGCATCCTTTATACCTTAGAGAAATTATTTAATCACCCTAACTAACTTTCGTCCTGGAAATAATAGAGTAGATGGCTGTCATAATGTTTAGTGGAGATTCAAAGGGATAACAGTGTCCTGAATTAAGGAAATCTGAATTCTATCTTCTACCATGTGTCTTAAAGGTATAGGGAATCTGAGAAATCATTGTTTTCACCTTAGGAATAATAAAAGTGAGTCAGTTTGTGGGTGGATAAGGTATCTAGCGTGTACCAGTCAATGGAAAAAAGATGCAAGGCTAAACCCTCGTTCTTATATAATATCGAGGGTGTGTTGAAATGGTTAACTAAGAATGCCTTATGATTTATGAAATGTTCGTATATATTTAAACATTTGCACATGTGTAAATCACTTGTGTGGCTTTGCTTTTCCACTGCTAAATCAGCCACTAGCACATTTGATAAAAGAACTGCGTGTGGCATAGAATTATTTACATAATGTTTTATTTACAAGTACATTGCCTGTGACAAATACAGATTATCTGTGTTTATAGATGCATCCATATATTAGTATAAACTTATAATACTGAATCTGTGAGAGGATAAATGTTCCTTTCTCATTAAGCAAAGAGCTTCCCAGGAATGTAAAACAACACGTTTTTGTGAATATTCACTAAATAATATCTCTCACTTGGCATATTTAAAATGTCATATTTTTTTCATTCAAATTTTATCCCTGTTTCAGAAAATGTTAAATGCAGTTACATGGTGAAAGTAATACAAGCGAACTGAAAAGATTTATACATGTCCCTTTCCACATTTCTCATTTCACTGTGTTTACATACGTCAGCAATATTTTTTGCTCCTTTGAAAAAGGTAATTCCAGTACATTTGTAAAGAAGTCACATCTCTAGAAAATGTAGAGGCAGAAATCTGAGCCAGATGGAGGCTCTTCCTTAGAAAGCCTGTGGATATCACATCATTCAAATGGGCAAGGTTTCCCAGACTTTGGAGAAATCCCAAATGTTCCCCATGAGCAGAACCAGGCCCAAAACACTGAAATGGGAGACCAAAAGAAAAGAAAAGAAAAACAAACAAAAAAACCTTTTTCTCTTGAACAAGATGAAAAGTAACATATTCTCCTCACCCTAACTTTTCAAAGCAAACTATCCTCCCAAATCTTTGGCTTAAATTGATCAGTGGTTGTTAATAAAGGCTAAAATGCATAATTCTGTATTTAAAAGTCAGTTTCTAGTTGGGTGGGTGGTGTGGCCACACACCTTTGATCCCAGTATTTGGGAGGCAGAGGAGGCAAAATTCTGAGTTCAAGGCCAGCCTGGTCTAGAGATCGAGTTCCAGGACAACCAGGACTACACAGAGAAAAACATGTCTCAAAAAACCAACCAAACAAGCCAGCGCAAACTGTAATCCCAGCATTTAGGAAGCAGAGGCAAATAGATCTTTGGGTTTGAGGCCAGCGAGTCCAGGACAACAAAGGCTACACAGAGATACCCTGTCTCAAAACAAAAACAAAACCTCAAAACAACAAACAAACAAACAAACAAAGTCAGTTTCAGTTTAAATCTCTCTGATGGAGCACACATGAGGAAAAAAATACTACTAGTGTGGAAGCCGGGTTTTGTTTGTTTTTCTCCAATATTTAGTGGCTGAATGATTTGGGTAGAATTTCTAAATATTTCTAAACCTCACATATGCAATGTCAGAAATGTGTATGATCTTCCACTCCAGGCATGAGTAGATACCAGGACCTGGCCAGATAGAATTCCACACAGTGGGAGGATGGAGGGCTGGAGGCTGGGGAAGAGTAGGAAAAAATTATTGAAGCAATAGCAGTTTTCAAACACTGCATGGTGAGCAACTAAAAAAGGTAATATACAATAATGGTTCCTGAGACAGGGTGAATCGGGCAAGCCACATGACTGACCCCAGGATACTACCCATATTCAGTTACTATATCTTACCCCAGGGATGGACAGACTGACAGGACAGGGCACAGCAAGGTAATGGCAGGACAGAGAGACATGCAGAGGTTCTTCCACCCGCTCTACTTGCTAACAGAGTAAGGATTTGTACATGATTGCTTAAAGCCAAGAGAAAGGCATTTAAAACACAGAGGAGAAAATCCCAGAAGCTTACACGAGCTCATGTAAGCATAGCTTGTGATCCTTAGCCAGAGCAGAAAATCCTGAGACTCAGGGGTCAAAAGGGAGAGCCAGAATTGAAGAACCACTGCCAAGCGAACAACACAAAAAGGAAAAAAAAAAAAAAAAAACATCACTAAGGAAGGACACTCAGGAGAGAACTGTCTTTACCACGAGGCAGCCCACACCTCTGGAGTGAGCTTCCCACTTCTGTGATTATAACCATAGAAGGAGTTCCCGTCCTTTTTAATTCTGACTACAAATCAATAGTGGTGTTCTTGTTCCATTCAACAGATGAAGAAACTGAGATTCTGAAACTTTATCAATCTCATTGGGCATTGCTGTTCAAATGTTGAGTTAGTACTCCAAGCCAGGCAGTCTATATCCTGAGAAAGTTGTGTATTCTCAGATTCTTTCCATAACAGAATGTGGTTCTATACTGATGGGTGATATATGTCCAAAAATGGTACTCTTTTGCTCTAACTACTCAAATACCCCCTCCACTGATCAAATGGAGATGTTTTACATGAAGCTGACTGAGATACAGCATCTTGTTGTTGTTAGCATTAATTACCAACTAGTTGTCTCTGAAATTTAAAAAAAAACTATCAAAATTCGATCTCTGATATTAGGTGCCACATTTTTTTACATGTCTTTTGGGCAAAACAATCACCTGCTCTTTCCTACTGGGAGCTGGACCTCCAATCCCGCACCAAGAATTGCTTCTTATCCATTCAGTGAATACTGAATCATCTACATCTCTGCAAGCTTCTACACAGGTTGCATGTCCAATCTGAAGCCCTGGAGCTTTGGTAGGGTTTTATATTCACTATCAGTTACCTGGCAAAGGCCACATAAGTCATGAGAAAGAATATAAAGTTTTTTGTCCTAATTTCAGCTCTGTGGCCTTTTTTTTCTGTCTTTCATAATCAAGTGATATCGAGGGTTTTTTGTCCTTGCACAATGCATGACATGTAAGAGTCACTTAGTAAATGTTATAAATAGGAAGGCTATACAAAGATGGCTGCAGAGGTGATGATGATACTTAGAACAAAGCCTAGAACCTCATACCAGCTGGGCAAGCACCCTTAGAACTGCACCTTCATCTGTCTTTTATGTATGTTCTTGCTTAATTAGACATAAATATTAGAAACTTAAATAAGAAAGGAATGAAATGAGCCAACTTCTTTTATGCCTCAAGCTTAGGAAGATGAAACTCATCCTATAACATGGATGCCTTGGGACACAGGGCCTTCCGAATAGAAGGCAAAATATAAGGAATAGATGAACACAGGACCCAGCTCAATTGTTTTATGGCTCTATCATTTAATTTTGGTTCCATTGGTCCCATTGAACATAAAAATCAATTTTGTTTTTAAATGAATACAGATCCCTTTGATAATGGACCAAGGAATGAGGAGAACCTGTGGAAATCAAAGTATACCCCTTTGGGCATACAAGCAGAGAGGGTTTGCAGGACATGTGCAGCCCTTTGGAATATAGAGAGCTGGGAGGGGAGGAGGGTGGCATGCAGAGATAGGCCTTTTCTTTCAACCATTACAGACCTCTTGGTTGGGTTTTATTTCTTCCACTTGGAAGAGTTTAGAGAGCTTTAATTACTTATTTGTATTAATAAATTTACATGGTCTTTCAGTTCTGTAAAAACTGTTTCATTTAATTACTATAAATCGGGAATTACATTAAGAAAAATTGGAGTTTCATAGGGACAAGCTTCAAGCTTTCTCTATAATAATAGCCATTTTTCCCTTTGATTTTTGTCTTATTATGCTCCATGATAAACGCAACTTAATTTACTATCAGTGAACACAAGAAGTAACATGCCGATACTAATGTGAATTTCTTGAAATTTTTAATTAAGGACATACTAACCAGAGATCCATGAAAGCAGAGACAATGATCATCAGAGCAGAGAGCATTATGGCCATAAGCCTGGAGTGGTACTTCTAGCATCCCTTCTCATTGGTTGGTAACTATGATATTCATTTATTAGCGAGGTACAGGCTGTGATTCAAAGAGTAGGTCATCTATCCTGAAAACTAAAAATCACTTGAAATTCACAATTTCTGATGGATTTTTGACATGGGCATTGCCTGATTTCTCTAAATTACAATAGAATTTACACATGGAGCTGAGTCTTGTTAACCTATTATGATTGAAAGGGTGTAAGATTTATATCATGATAACTTCACTGCCTAAGCATATGGAGGCTCCCTTTGGAACTCTACATAGCTTCAGGAATCATGAATTAAGAACCCTAAAATGCACATTTCTTTTCTTTTGTGAGGCTTGCCTGAACTTGTAGAAACCATCTGGGAACTCATTCACATCTCAGGAGCTTGAAAAGGACACATGTGTCAAACACAAAGTCAAGACTGCCCTGAGAAGTGAAATTGTACAGGACAACTAAACATTTTTGATTTCCTTTTCTCATCTACAAAACCCAAAAGTTTGAATTTAGTGATTTCATCAATTTTATTTACCATCTAATTTTTAGATATTCTAAAATTTATCATTCCTAGTAGTCAGCATAATTAATTCATGATGCCCTAATTATACTAAACATTTAAATTCCCCTGTTATTTACAACCTGAAAATTAACCATCTAAATAAAAGCAACATTTTCTTCTTTCTTAAAAAAGATATAGGTTTGACTTTTTAAAAATCAAGGCTTTTTTTAAATTAAAAAATTAAAAAAAAAAATGAGCCTTGCCCACCCCAGATCATGACATGAAGTCAGGCACCGTGCAGAGACCTTAGATTCCACCACAGTTTGCTCTGCAGGATTAACCCCACTCCCAACCTTTGTTGGGGACACTTCTTTTTGCAACAAGTAGGAGTCAATGGAGAGACTCAGAACTGATCCAAGTACTGAGAATAAACGAATACTGAACGCCAGGTCCTAAATGAGAGTATCTATGCCTTGGAGAAGGAGAAGGCAGACAGGATGGGGGCTCTGAAACATATAACATGGTACTGTACTCACTAACTTGCTACCACTGTGGTAACCTACAGAAGACTAAAGCAAGCTGTGAACAATTCATTACGTACAGGGAGTGGTTCACAAGGCCCCACCCGTCCCTGAGGAACTATGGAAAGTTACTGGTTGCTGGGGAAGGCAGTATCATTTACTTCAGTGATAAATTGATAAATTGCCTAAGCACTGTCAAATAAGTCCCGGCCACGTTCATGAAGCAACCCTTTCTAAGCTCAGTGAGTCACATACACAAACAAAATGAAGAAGGCTTGCTGAAAAGGAGAGTAGTTTCAACAGGAGACAGGGACAGAGTGAGAGGACATTGGGGACTAATGGCGACCCAAATCTGTGCTCCATGTTTTAGTGGCAGCCATAGTCCTTAGAAAACTGACCTATAAATCTCACATATCTAGCCATAGAAATTTTGGCAGAAAATTGATTAATTCTAGCACATTAATAATGACTAGGTCAAAGTCCTCTTAAAGGATGGTATAGTGTAAGAATCTGTTTAAACCAGAGCAGAAATAACTAGTTAACATTACCAGTTAATTCCTCAGTTTCATGTAGTATTTTAAATAAGTAAGCTGTGATTAAGTCTTAGTTCTCCCATGAAGAACTACAATGAAGCATATTTATAGCAGGATATGGAAGACAATCAAAGGACTTCGTTGAACATTAAAATATCTGTTTAGGAATTCCTTATAAGGCTTGTATATGTGATTACATATAAACAATTGGAAAGAAGCATATGCCCCAGACCTGATAGATCCTACATTAGCGTCATTATATTTAATGAACATTTCCTGTTGTATTATATTAGAAATATTTTTAAACACACACTTTTAAACAAATGAACAAGGTGCTGCTATCAAAATATTTTTTTCTACCACGCTTAAGCCAAAACTTCATAAAGCTTTGTATCTCTAAATCAAGCATGAGGATATATTGGCATATATAATGATGCCAATATATCCATATAATTGTGGATATATTGGCATCATTTAGAAATAATAATGAACTATGCTGGTATACTTGCTGATATAATAAAGATCAAATGTGTAGGCCAGCATAGGTAGCTTTGAAATATGGCAAATTAATTAAAAAATGTGTTTGTATAAAGCAATGTGACACATCAGCGCTTTGGATGCAGTTTGGAAACCTAAAATGAATGGATTGTTTTAATCTGAAGAGAAAACACTAGTTAATAGATTAAATGGTAACAGTTAAAATTCAATGTACACATACTGCATGATCTAGAGTCAGTAAGTGAAGAAATTCCCTTCTTTTTAATGGTCTGTTATACAAAATGGAATAGATAATCATCTTCAATCTGCCAAGATGATATTTTCTAATAGGATAATCCTTTGCGGGAAGTTGCAGTTCAACAGATGTGCAAATCAAACCAGAACACACAGTACACTCACTCTTCATGGAGCTGGAGCTGGAACAGTTGGCACTTGTGATAACCTGCAGTTCTAGTTATCTGAAATTGAATTTCAAACAATATTCAAATATGATTTACTCAGTCTGATTGAGCTCAGAAGTGTCTCTTCTCACTTGTAATTTAAGAGTGTCAGTAAAAATTGTTCAAAACATCATGCATCATCGTCTCCATTTCATGCCAATAGGAAAAGAGAGGACAAGAAAAAAATAGTGTATTTAAAAACAAATGCGAAATATTCTTGAAAGAATAAATTTGATAATCATTCTTCACTTTCACATTCATATTTTTTGTTGCTGTAATGGAAAATATGTCAATTTAATTAAGAATTACTTATCATAAGCTTGTATGCCTGGTACTGGGCTAAATTCTGGGATGCAGTGGTGAAGAAAGAGGTGAAATTCTACATAAAGTAAATTACAAGAGCATTCACGGTTTCAAAGAAGAGCTTGGAGTGCTGCAAAATTTTAATCTAAGCTCCTCCATTTGTGCTTTGCTTTGTGTGTTTGCTCCAGTGCTGTTTGTAAGAAAGGGTATCTTGTATCTGTGTGTGTAGGTAGACTGTGTATGGACACTCAGAAGATTCACTAGAAGCACCCATCTCTGGTTAAAAGATAATTTTTATAGGTTGTCTTTAGAGTGCTCATCACTCTCTTTGATCACCCTCTCCTAGTTTTTGAATGATGCACCATTTGTTCTATAGCCACATGACCTTAGGGACCACTTCACTTCATCCAGATTTACCTGTAAACATGGATACTATGTTTCTCCCATGTCTACTCTTTTTCTACTCACTTCTCTTTAGTTAAAACTTATTTTTAAGCACACAAAAATAACCCAATCTTACTTTTCAACACACCATACACTATCATCTAATTTTATTATTTCACCCATTTTTGTGCTCCATCTTTACTTTCTAATTCTTTTATTTAAGTTTTAAAATACATAACGTCTAACAGCTCTTTAACATATAACATTCATTAAAATTCCTACTCTATCTTCTGATATCTTCTTCAATTTCCTTCTTCAGAGACTCGAAGTTTTTTTTTCCGAACAGGTCTTTCACTTGCTTGATTAGAGTTACACCAAGGTACTTTATGTTATTAGTGGCTATTGTGAAGGGTGTTGTTTCCCTAATTTCTTTTTCAGCCCTTTCATCTTTGGTGTACAGGAGGGCTTCTGATTTTTTTTTTTGAGTTAATTTTGTATCCAGCCACTTTGCTGAAGGTGTTTATCAGTTGAAGGAGTTCTCTGGTTGAATTTTCGGGGTCACTCATGTATACTATCTTATCATCTGCAAATAGTGAAACTTTGACTTCTTCCTTTGCGATTTGTATCCCCTTTAATCTCCTTTAGTTGTCTTATTGCTCTAGCTAGGACTTCAAGTACTATGTTTAAGAGATGTGGAGACAATGGGCAGACTTGCCTTGTCCCTGATTTCAGTGGGATTGATTTAAGTTTCTCTCCATTGAGTTTGATGTTGGCTATAGGTTTGCTGTATATTGCCTTTACTATGTTTAGGTATGTGTGAACCACTGCTCAGACATAGCCCATGGCAGCTCAGTATCCAAGTTGGTACCCTAGTAAGGGGAACAGGAACTGTCTCTGACATGAACTCAGTGTCTGGTTCTTTGACAGTCCCCCACCCCCACCCCTGAGGTAGGAGCACCTTGCTAGGCCACAGAGGAGGACATCGCAGCCAGTCCTGATGAGACCTGATAAGCTAGGGTCAGATGGAAGGGGAGGCAGACCTCCCCTACCAGTGGACTTAGAGAGGGGCAGGGAGGAGAGGAAGAAGGGAGGGTGGGATTGGGAGGGAGTAAAGGAGGGAGCTACGGCTGGAATACAAAGTAAATAAACTGTAATTAATATAAAAATAAAAAATTAATTAAAAAATCCTACTCTATTTTTTTTTTGAGACAGGGTTTTTCTGTTGTAGCCTTGACTGTCCTGGACTCTCGTTGTAGACCAGCCTGGCTGAGCTCACCCTGCCTCTCCCTCCCTGAGTTCAAGGATCACAGGCGTGCACCACCACACCCAGCTTCTATACTATATTCTTACATTTTCCATATCAATGTGTTTCTATCAATTTTATCACTCATCTCTGCTAGGAAATCTCTCCCTTTTTCATCTTAACATTTACTTGCCTAGTGTGTTACTGACACACTCTTCCCAAAGTTTTTTCTAAACCTACTGCTTCAGCATGTTCTATACCCATGCCCACCCTCATCACAATCTCTCTTATTGGACAGTTACTGTTTTCTTTGTAGCTCTCCCTTGCAAAGCCTGGTGTGCTGGAACTGTGCATGGAATGCCACTGATTTGTTGAAAAGATAACAGTTCATGGAATCATTATTCGTAAAAAAAAAAAAATAATGGCCGCATATCACTATTAAACTTAGATATGTGGTTTTTGCTAACAGAGATTTTTTTCTTTCACTACTATCAATTTGACATGTTCATTTCATCATGTCAGCTTTAAGAATCTCCTTGAAGATATTTGTATCGGCATAACTTCTATGTACGCAAATCTATTCTACTTAAAATTATTTTGTTAGTGGGAAAGTTTAGTTTGCTTAAATATTTGAAATTCTGAGGCAATGGGAAATAGTGATTTTGAAACTTATCTATAGAAGGACAATCTTTTAATAAACCATTATATTCATCTTATAATACCATGACTTCATTCTCTGTGGATTTGAATGTCACTCATTTCAATAACATGTCTTCTAATTCTTAGTCCTGTGGATTTTGTTATTACCAAAAATAAACATTACCCTTATTGGCAAACCTGATACCTATTTTGTTTTAAGATAGTTAAACTAGGTTATATATTTCTAGAATTATTTTCCCTACTCTTTGTCTTCCCAGACCCAAACGTCTCTGTAACTCTTTTCTCTGCCTACTTCAATACACAACCAAGTAAATATTATTTCTCATAGGAAAGGCTGGACTAGCTTTGGGCTTTAGCTTTGGGCAAGATTTTCATTCTATGAGTATCATGCTGATAGTAGCACATAATAACCAAATCATGTCTCTCAGTCAGATTTAAATATTCTGTTTTCAGTGATGATTGCAGAACTTGTGTTTACGAAGCTGTATTTGTTATGATTCAAGGTCAGTTATCTCCCTCATGTGATGTCATTATTAGAAAGTCTCATTTAGGTATTTAATGATAAAATAGTGACATCATTATTTATGTTAACTATGAAATAGTGTACAAAATGATTCAAATGGGCATATTTTTTAATTTTAATTTTATTAATTACAGTTTATTCACTTTGTATCCCAGCTATAGCCCCCTCCCCCAACACCTTCCAATTCCACTCTCCCTCCCTCTTCTTCTCCTATGCCCCTTCCCCAGTCCAATGATAGGGGAGGTCCTCCTCCCCTTACATCTGACCCTAGTCTATCAGGTATTATCAGGACTGGCTTCTTTGTCTTCCTCTGTAGACTAGTAAGGCTGCTCCCCCCTCAGGGGGAGGTGATCAAAGAGCCAGCCACTGAGTTCATAAAAACAGTCCCTGTTCCTGTTATTGGGGATTCCTCTTGGACACTGAGCTGCCATGGGCTACTTCTGTTCAGGGGTTCTAAGTTATCTCCATGCATGGTCCTTGTTTAGAGTATCAGTCTCAGAAAAGACCTCTGTGCCCAGATTTTTCGATTCTCTTGCTCTCCTTGTGGAGGTCCTTAGTCATCAAGGAAATGCAAATGAAAACGACCTTGAGATTTCACCTTACTCCCATCAGAATGGCTAAGATCAAAAACTCAAGTGACAACACATGCTGGAGAGGATGTGGAGAAAGAGGAACTCTACTCCATTGCTGGTGGGCATATAAACTTGTTCAATCACTTTGGAAATCAATCTGGTGCTTTCTCAAACAATTAGAAATAGAGCTACCTCAAGATCCAACTTTACCACTCCTAGGCATATATCCAAAAGATGCTCAAGTATACAGCAAGGACATTTGCTCAACCATGTTCATAGCAGCTTTATTCATCATAGCCAGAAGCTGGAAACAACCCAGCTGTCCCTCAGTTGAGGAATGGATATAGAAATTGTGTTATATTTACACAATGGAATACTACTCAGCAATTAAAAACAACAAAAAATCATGAAATTTGCAGGCAAATGGTGGGACCTAGAAAAGATCATCCTGAGTGAGGTATCCCAGAAGCAGAGAGACACACATAGTATATACTCACTTATAAGTGGATAGTAGACATATAATATAGGATAGTCAGACTAAAATCTGTATACCTAAGGAAGCTAATCAAGAAGGATGACCCTGTTAAGATGCTTAATCTTCATTCAGAAAGGCAAATGAGATGGACATCAAAAGATGGAGAAAATAGGGAACAGGACAGCATCTTATCACAGAAGGCATCGGAAAGACTCTACCCAGCAGGATAGCAAAACATATGCTGAGATTCATAGCCAAACTTTTTGCAGAGTTCAAATGGGCATCTTTAAACACAATCATGAAAAGATAATTACTGGAGATACTTTGAGAATAAATATCAAAGCACAACCTTTTTCCTTCTTTCCACCAATTTCCTTCTTTTTATTTATTTATTATTTATTTATTTATTACAGTTTATTCACTTTGTAGCCCAGCTGTAGCCCTGCCTTCATCTCCTCCCTGTTCCACCCACCCTCCCTCTTCTCCTCCTATACCCCTCCCCTCTACTGATAAGGGATGTCTCCTCCCTTCCATCTGACTCTAGCCTATCAGGTCTCATCAGGACTGGCTGCATTATCTTCCTCTGTGGCCTGGTAAGGCCTCCTCAGGGGGAGGTGATCAAAGAGCCAGCCACTGAGTTCATGTCAGAGACAACCCCTGTTGCCCTTACTAGGGAAGCCACTTGGAGACTGAGCTACCATGGGCTACATCTGAGCAGGTAGTCTAGGTTATCTCCATGCATGGCCCTTGGTTAGAGTATCAGTCTCCTCAAAGTCCCCTGGGCCCAGAGTTTTTGCTTCTGTTGCTCTCCTTGTGGGAGCTCCTGTCTCCTCCAGGTCTTTCTATCTGCCCCCCTTCTTTCATAAGATTTCCTGCACTCTGCCCAACGTTTGGTTATGAGCCTCAGCATCTGCTTTGGTAGAATCTTTCTGAGGCCCTCTGTGGTAGGCTCCTGTCCTGCTTCCTGTTTAATCCCACTCCCAATGTCTATGACATTTGCCTTTCTGAATGAGGATTGCACAACTCTTGTCCAAATATAGTATCTGAAGTTTACATGAGGAGATGTCATAAACCTTTAAAATACAAATGTTTTCTAATAGATCTGAAGACAGCTGTTCATGATGCACACAGTCATCCCCCTCTCTCTCTACTGTGTCACTTTTGTAGTTTCAGCTACTCATGGTCAATTCTGGTCCTGAAATAGTAATGAGAAATTCTAGACATGAAGATAATATATATTTTAAATTGTATGCTCTTCCAAGTAACATGAAAACTCATGTTTCCCTACTAGTCTTGTCTCGGAGACCAATCTTTTCTCTTGTATACCTTGACAATGTCAAACTGAGACAGAAAGAAACCATATGCGCATAACTTATTTTACATATGTTCTTCTCTGCTTTATTGCTTAAATATTCTGTTGTCTCTAATTTATGAATTAAGTTTCATTAAATGTAAACATATACAGGAAAATATGTAGGACACATAAATCCCCTCCTATCTGGAGTTTCAGATGTCCATTAGGGTTCTTTTACCGCATATCCCCAGAGGTTAGAGGAGACGATGTCATGAAAATAAATGTACCAGCAAAATATAGACCAAAATCTCAGTCATGAGCCAACTAGGAAGTTAAGTAGACAGGTTGATGGGTGGACCCTGAGCTGCTCTTTCTGCATCCGGGTATCTTCCTGCTTATCAGACTATATTCTTCATCTTCCTTTGATGTACACACAGACCAGCTTGCTCACTGACTTAGATTTGGAAAAGAGCAATGGTAGTGAGATACAAGAGCTAGATCAGAGTGTGAGAGGAGAGAGTGGAACATTGCACGGGCCTCTCCCACCTTGCTCAGGTGCATAACCATCTAACCCAGTTACTGCAGTGTAAATTGGCCCACATCTGCAGCTTCCGTGTTCTTCCCTGCTGTTGGAAGAGCTCCCAGCCAGGCTTCTGATTAGATCATTTCCTCTCTGGTTCCCATTAAGCTTTGTGCAGTAATAAGTCCCCACTGTTTCTAATTCATGCATGTATTTTTTTCAGTTATTCTTCTATATTTGCTTCATTGGTAAATAATCCCTTCATTAATGGTTCTCTTTAAATCTTCCATCCAAATGAGACTCTTTTGTTTCCTGCCAGGGCTATGACTGACACAGATGTGTATATGCAGTTTAGCATGGCATCTAAAGAAAAAAGTGTAGGTGTTCTCTGGGAGGTACTTCCCTTGTGTCTGAATTTCTTAAATTCAGTTTACAGTTAATCGTCAATATTAATAGCATGTGTCTGTACATGAAACAGAAGAAAACGTGAAATGTAGCAGTGTTGACGGAAACTCTAAGGAACCCATGTGTTGTAAATTGTTTGTTGAATATGGAAAATGGAGCAATGATTTCTCAGATGTTTGCTAATCCTTATCCATCTCCTCCCCTAAATGCTGTAAAGAAAGAAGAGTGAAAACAATTTATTTGAAACCAATGGAAGTTGAAGTGTAGACCCATTAGAGGCCAGTGCCTGATGTCCTGACAGTCCTTTAGATGTGGGAGGGAGCCTTGCTAGTATACCCTCTCATGGTTGTAGTGTCTAATTCAATTTTCCCAATGTTCAACCCCATCTCTACATCTCTATTCCTGCTTCTTTAAAGGGTACACCCTGTGTGGTTGCTTGAATGAGAAGCATCCCATGTAATCGTAGGCATTCGAATACTTGGTTCATAGTAGAGGAGCTGTCTGGAGAGAGTTGGAAGGTGCAGCCTTGCTGGAGGAAGTATATCACTGGAGGAAGGGTAAGATTTGAGATCTTAAAGCTTCCCCCACTTGCAGTTGATTCTGATTCCTATCGATGGTTCAATATTTGAGCTCTTGGTCTAGAGAAATGGCTCAGAGGTTAAGAGCACTGTCTGCTCTTCCAGAGGTCCTGAGTTCAATTCCCAGCAACCACTTGGTGGTGGCTCTCAACCATCTATAATGAGTTCTGGTACCCTCTTCTGGCAGGTAAGCACACATGCAGGCAGATTGCTGTATAAATAATAAATAAATAAATCTTTACAACAAAACAAACAAACAAAAAAAACCAGTGGCTGGCTCTTTGATCACCTGAGGGGGAAGCAGCCTTACTAGGCCACAGAGGAAGACAATGCGGCCAGTCCTGATGAGACCTGATAGACTAGGGTCAGATGGAAGGACCTCTCCTTTCAGTAGACTAGGGGAAAGGGATGTGAGGTGGGGGGGGGGAGAAGAAGGGAGGATGTGATTGCGAGGGGATGAAGGAGGAGGCTATGGCTGGGATGCAAAGTGAATAAATTATAATACATAAAAATTTAAAATTAAAGCACACACACACAAGATGTAAGCTCTCAGCTTCCTGTTCCCTGTTGCCATGACTACAGCCTTCAGTCATGGTCTCTAATGCTCTGAAACTGTGAGCTAAGTCCTCTTCTATAGAGAACTTGGTCATGTTACTTTATAAGAGAAACAGAAAACTAATAATACACTTTGCTAACTTAGGATTCTGGAAGGAGTCAAAAGGTTCTGCTGCATAGCCTTCGCTGGTGACCCTCTCATTGTGAACGCCCATCCCTGGCCACACAAGTTCTTCCACCCATGGCAGATGACTTCCAACAGTGGAGGGCTCAGTCACCGCAACTCCTCCAACATGGGATGAGTTTGCTCACTGTGAGGAAATGGTCAGACACGTGTGAAACAGCAAATCAGTGCGCTGGTTTCAATGAGTATGGTCCTATTCCTGCGGACACTCTGTCGTTCACATGACTCCTCTGCTGACTCCTCAAGAGCTTGTAAACTGGAGGGGGAAATGAAAGGCTGTTGGACTAAAGCTTACTAATCACATTAATATTCAGATCCCTTTGATGAGGCTACAGGTGACATATTGTTATAAGATCTGCATTTTTTATTATCCTAAATAATTCCTGAAGATATTCCTGAGGAAAAAATCTGAGAAAACCACATGCTAAAAAAAATCAGAGTTAATAATTTGTATTTTATATGTCAAATCACACACATATACACACGCACAAGGTTTTTGAGACAAGGTTTTTCTCAACTGCCCTGGCTATCCTGTAACTGGCTTTGTAGACAAGACTAGTCTCAAACTCACAGAGATCCACCAGCATCTGCCTCCCCTATGCTGGGATTAAAGATGTACTCCTGGCCCTTTTTTTTAGGGTTTATTTGTTTATGAGTGTATATGAGTATATATAAGTGTTTTGTCTGTATGTACATTTGCAAACCAGAAGAGGACATCAAATCCCATCGAATTATAATTATAGATGGTTGTAAGCCATCATATGAGTTCTGGGAATTGAATTCAGGACCTCTGAAAGAGCAGCCAGTGCTCTTAATCACTGAGCAATCCCTCCAGCCCCTCCATAATATATATTTGATAATATATTTTAATTATGTTTTTCACTGAATTATACGCAAAGGCAGCAGAACAGGCAAGAACAGCAATATTTTGGGGAATGCTGTTTTTTGTTTGTTTGTTTGTTTGTTTAATCCAAATTGTACGACCAATTAATGTTCTAACTTTGGATAGTTTACTTATATTTCTCCCTCTGTAAATTAAGAATAATGAAGTACACCTGCCATGTTTTTGCATGCCTGTTAACTTTCCTGAGATAAAGCAAGTAAATTCATTAATAAGACATAACTGTCTGATATTTACGTACTAATTGGAGAAGCAGAAATGTACCATCTTTCTCCTACCTCTCTTTCTACCCTTTGGTCTGCCTTATACATATACATAAATAGACTGGTGTTTAGCCCATGAAATATAAAGCTATTTACCTACCTGAGTAAAAAAAATGCTGTAATAGTTTATTTTTTTTTTCCTCATTCCTCCAACAAACCACATGCGACCTCAGGACCAAAGGACTTAGTTTGTTTCACAGTTTGAGTCCTTGATGGCAGGGGAAGACATGGTGGTGGGAAGCAGAGCTGGCTTGTCACAGCATACCCAGTAGGGAAAGCAAGGAAAGATGGTACTTGGCAAGTTCTCATTCTTAGTCTAGGAGCTCAGCCCATGGACTCATGCTTACATTCGGGGACATTCTTCCCACCTCAGCTAACCCAGTCTAGAAGCTTCCTCACATGTTTCCTAGGTTTGTCTTCTAGGGGATTCTAGATCTGGTCACATTGTTAATAAGTATAACCATAACAGGGAATGGATTTTTTCAGGTAAGACACACAGAAGAGGCCTCCTAGGAACACCAACCTTCACGAGGCTAGAAAGTGTTGAGAAAGTGTGTCATGTAGAAGTCTTGGCAAAGAATATTCTGGGGAAAGGGCTCCATGGAGACAAATACAACATTAGGACTAAAGTTAAGGGGATCAAGAGATGACAGTAGAACAGGAAAGGAACTTCCATTATGCTGTGCGAGTTATCTGAGCACAAAGAAAGGGCAAGCCTCATGGGTGCAGGCCTGAATCTCAGCCCTGTGCATCTTCTGAAGGATGAGATATTGCCATGGGGAAAGACAACCTTGGACCATCCTAACAAGGCAGCCTGAACAAATGTTACCTCAATCAAAGTTACTTTATCAGTAGGATTTCCTCTACAGGACTTGAACACTTTATTTCTGATTCAAACTAAGTCATCGTGATTATGTGTGATAGTCCTATTCTGCTATTAGCGACTTCCAGAAATATCAACACTTCCTTTAGAGGATAGAGGATACGTGAATTCTCATATGACATAAGGTGCCCAGTGCCTGGAAGAGAACTTGTCATAGCATGTAACTCATAATTTGATAATCTCTGGATACTTATCATTATATCACACAAGTCATTGTTCCTTAAAATATAGCTGGGTCTGAAAAGGAATTATCTGATGCATCCCATAAAGGTGTTCATAGTTTAACTCTTTTATTCTAAAAAAATAAAATAAATTGAAATTCAAAGAATGAAGCTAAGAAATGAGTTAGTGGATATTTATTTTAACTTTCTGTAGAGAATTTCTGCCTCTAGAAACCAGGCAGTATTTTGCATTTTGGTCACTTTTTCTTTTGCAGAGATAATGAGGGAGGGGACCCTTCACGACTGCAGGCAACTGCTTTGAGCTCTAAGCACTTTGAAGATATTAGCCCCATTGATATTCTCTTCGGTTTTTTTAGAGAGAAATGCTGTCTTCCCCTGAGTACAGAAAGATGGACAGCTATTGAATAGAAAAATCTTTTGTCTACCACATAGTATGGTATAAAAATACCCTCTTCTGAAAGACACACATACAACATCAGAGAGTTCTCTAAGATGATGAGGGCCTCATCACACTGGCTCATTAATTTTGTTTGAACCAAGAAAGTTAAATTTGTATTTAAAAATATTCTTAAAGGGGCTCAAGGCTGGATTATACTTTTTCTAAGTTAGCCAACTCAGTGACATGTGGGTCACTTATCCTGAGGATACACAAAGAGGAAAAGTATGGCTTCATTCCTGCCGGAAATATAGTGAGAAATATATGCACAGTGAACTATTTGGAGGCCTACCCACCAAAAGAGCACAGCTGCCCCAGTGATTCTTTCTCCTGTGGGTTCATAAAAGATATCTTTACTATAAGAGATATATTGCAGATTGCTAGAATTCAGAGGAAACAATACAAACATCATGTTTCACTCAACTTTGCCTGTAGATGATCTATGTTGTAATTTTTACACATTTAATTTGCAAAATTTTTTTGATTCAAATGATTCTTCTGTGTCATTATAAAGTGGCTTCTGAAAGAGAGGGATGTGTGTGTGAGTGTGTGCAGGTCTCTAGTATCTGGCATAAATACAAAAGCCTCATACACTGTAGCTTGCTCCTGCAGACAATCAGATCCCCAAACCATCTGAAGGTCACCACATACTTCTGAAAACTTCCCTTGAAGTTCAATATCTTGGCAAGTTTCTCTGGCCTTTGTGTGTGTGTGTGCTATACATATATAAAAAGTATTGCTTTTACTCAGGAAAGGTAATAAAAGCCTATGACTTAGGACACAAGGTTGTCATCAGGCTGCTATTTATGCTATTCAGACTGCCTATCTTCAGAATAACACAGTATTGATCGACTTCGGGTCAATTTAATGTGTAAAACAGAAGTGGCATGCTATATACTCATGATTGTATCTTGTGGTTTGTAGCAATGGGTTTGATTGCATGACATGTTGAGCTACCCTCTTTTTTCTAATTGCCTGTGCACTTGAAGTAATCAATCTGTGCCCATTTTAGCGGGTCATTTAGGAAATAACCTGATATATATAATTCTAACCGTGTCCTCAAGTTGACAGAAATCACAGACAGCAAGCATCTCCATCTCTAGAGAGTCTTAATTCCCGTTGCTATTGCTTCATCTAAGAGCTGTAATAGCAAGATGGCTCAGGCAGTAAGGTTCTCAACTGTCAAACCTAACAACCTGAGTCCAAGCTCCAGCACCCACAGGGTGAAAGGAAGGAACTGATTCCACCTAAGCACAGTGACACATGCACTCAGAAACACAAAACAAACAAACAAGCAAATAAATAAATGTAATATTTTTTCCCCAAAAGGCACTGAACAGGCTCCAATTTAACATTGTGATATATGTGAGAGTCGCTGAAAGGTGTCTAGGGTCAGAAAACCTCACAGGATCCCAGTATTTAATGACTTCTTTGCCTTTGAAACTGTCCTCTAGGCTACATTTTCCAGCCATCTTGCCCTGTTGGCCTTCAACCATAGCTAGTATAGGGAAGGAAGCAGGGTAGGGGCATTGGGGGATGGGGGTGGGGAGAAGGACAGTCTGAGTGAGGAGACCTTGGGTAGCAGTGAGCCCATGAGAAACAAACTTCCCAGGAGGCAGGCTTCAGTGAGACAGCTTGTTTAAGTGGGCAGCAGGGGAGGAGATTGGGGGGAAGGCTATTTAAACCTTTGGGGAGTGGATAGAGGCTTTCAGGGTGAGCCTAAGTCACTGACCCAGGGCCCAGGAGCTGGGAATGCCTCATTTGCATGAAGAGGAATTAAAGGTGCTTACTGGATCTGACCTTATAAAGAGAGGAAGTTTAACCTGTAACCAGGCAGGCAGGCTACATAACCACCGCAATGGTGGCAGAGGTAGGGCCCGTAAAGCCACCTGCACAGAGACAAGCAGGCCCAGAGCAGGGGGAGAACGGCCCTACACCTGCCGTGTCAAGATTTTCAGGGTTTGGACATGTCTCAACTTCGCTCTTAGTCCAGACTGGCTGTTTCAGTTTCACAGCCCCCCAGACTGACAGGAACCAGAGTTGAGATGTCTCCAACATCCCTGAAGCCTTCGGAGAATGAGACAGTGCGTGAAAACGCCAATCTTCAGATCCGGGCTTTAACATACTTGGAGCTACCACCACAGTCATATTGGACCTTAACTGTGATGGCAGAATCTTAAGAACAGTTTTCACTCCTTTATATAAACATAGATGATCCACGAATGTTAACAATATCCAAACTTTGACTTTCAGAATTCTCTTTGCTAACTAACGAACTTAGGCTATTTTTTTTCTTTCGTTGCGTTTTACTGAATTACTGACTTTTCTTTTTTATGTATGTCAGCATATCAAGAAACATCTGTGGACTGATCATGGTATACAACATGTCTGTTGGTGGTCTTTAGCTCTAACCATTATCAATACATTTCACAAACTTCTCAAATAATTTCTTGAGTCCCCACTAGACTCTTAATGATCAGATTTTAAAATAATTTTAGAAACACTACTTCACTTTTATTGTTACACGTTTTGAAGTGATATCATTTCCTCTATTTCCTTTCCTCCCCACAGTCCTCCCTGTCTCTCCCTTTTAACAACCCTTAGGCTCCCCCGTCAGTCCCCTAAAATTCATGGTCTCTTTTTCTTTGACTATTATTATTATACACACATGCAAAAACATGCATACTTATATAAATACAATCTTCTGAGTCCATTTAATGTAGCATATCTATAAAAATAATATAATCATACATCATAGGTATATGTATGATTTCATGGCTGACCACGTGGTATTAGCTAACCAATTAAAGGGCTTATTTCTAGGGGCAGGGTAACAAGTCTCTTCTTTCAGTAGTTGTTATTTGTCTAAAGGTGAGATTCCCTTTTTCCATGTTAGCATTTCTATTGGACGTGCTTCACTTTCAAAGGTGGATCTTGGCTCCTTTCACTGATTTAACAGAATACAACAACAATAAAAAGTGCTCTGCTCCTAAATAGTAAAACACAAACAAACAAACAAAAAGGATTTATCCTACTCAATACATTGAATGGTTTAATAGATACTTATAAGATATCTACTCATACCCATAGAAAGGATGAAAAAACACCAACCCTGTTCCTTAATCCTTACTTATTCAGAGAAGAAAAAAAAATATTTTCTACTACCAGGACCAACTGTCTTCAATTAATACCTACTTCATTACTTGGAAAGAGCTACTTGTTGGCCCTAACTAGTAAAAAAGGATTGGTACTACAGGAATGGCTCCATTGGTAAAGAATTTGCCTTATAAGAATAAGGACCTCCATACCACATTTTTTAATTGGATTACTTGATTATTGCTTTTTAACTTCTTGAGTTCTTTATATATACTGGATATTAGCCCTCTGTCACATATAGGGTTGGTGAAGATCCTTTCCCAGTCTGTAGGCTAAACAGAGAACTCTCTGTAGAGGACTGTAGAATGGCAGAACAACACTTAAAGAAATCCTCAACGTCCTTAGCCACCAGGGAAATGCAAATCAAAATGACCCTGAGGTTTCATCTTATACCTGTCAGAATGGCTCAGATCAAAAACTCAAGTGACAGCACATGCTGGAGAGGATGTGAAGAAAGAGGAACCCTCCTCCATTGCTGGTGGGAATGTAAACTTGTACAACCACTCTGGAAATCAATTTGGCACTTTCTTAGACAATTAGGAATAGTGATTCCTCAAGAGCCAGGTCTACCACTCCTAGGCATATATCCAAAAGACACTCAAGTACACAACAAGGACATTTGCTCAACTATGTTTGTAACAGCTTTATTTGTAATAGCCAGAACCTGGAAACAACCCAGAAGCCCCTCAGTTGAGGAATGGATACAGAAATTGTGGTACTTTTACACAATGGAATACTACTCAGCAATTAAAAATGAGGAAATCATGAAATTTCCAGGCAAATGGTGGGGCCCAGAAACTATCATCCTGAGCGAGGTATCCCAAAAGCAGAAAGACACACAGGGCATATACTCACTTATATAGACCTATAAGATAGGATAAACATACTGAAATCTATACACCTAAAGAAGATAAACAAGAAAGAGGACCTGGGGTAAGATGATCAATCCTCACTTAGAAAGACAAATGGGATGGACATTGGATGTAAGAGAAAACAAGGAGCAGGACAAGAGCCTACCACAGAGGGCCTTAGAAAGACTATCTAGCAGTGCATCAAAGCAAATATTAAGACATATAACCAACCCTTCGGCATAGTCCAGGGAATCATATGAAAGAAGGGGGAGTTAGTATGATCTGGAGAGGACAGGAGCTCCACAAGGACCAAGTATATCAGGGCACAGGGATCTTTTATGAGACTGTTTCTCCAACCAAGGACCATGTATGGATGTAACCTAGAACCCCTGCTTGAAGGTAGCAAATGGTAGCTCAATATCCAACTGGGTACCCTAGTAAGGGGAACAGGGACTATTTCAGACGTGAACTCAATGGCTGGCTCTTCGACCCCACCCCCCCCCCCTGAGAGAGGAACAGCCTTGCTAGGCCACAGAAGAGGACATTGCAGCCAGTCCTGAAGAGACCTGATAAGCTAGAGTTAGATGGAAGGGAAGGAGGTCCTCCCCTATCAGTGGACTTGGAAAGGGGCAGGGAGGAGATGAGGGAGGTATGGGGAGGATAGGGAGGGAATGCAGGAGGGGGCTACAGCTGAGATACAAAGTACATAACCTGTGATAAATATAAAATAAAATTTTGAAAAAACGAAAAAGAAAGAATAAGGACCTGACCTTGTTCCCCAAAACACATATCTAAAGTCACACATGGTGCTGTGGTTTTAATCCCAGCACTGCAAAGGCAGAAAGTGTAACATTCCTAGAGTCTGGGCCAGACAGTCTAGCCACTGAGAGACTGTCTCAAAGGAGGTGAATGGTCTTCCCAAAGATGGTGCCCATCACTGTCCTTGGCTTCCACGTGCACACAGACACATGCATCTATACCAGCACTTGCACTGGCCTCAGCACAAGAACTCACACCAGCAGTTGTACAGGTACATGTATCTCACACATAAACACAAGCATACTTTTTTTTTCCTTTCAAGTAAAGAGAAAGTGAGTTAGAGTTACATTCCATGGTACAGCAGCCGCTTTCCACAATTCCACTCTGTGGGTCCTTGGTGGAAACCTTGTAGCATCTATCCAGTCCACAGTTCACAATTATATTCACTTGGGCCAGTGTGAAACAAGGCAATCCCCTGTCTTAATTAGGGCTTACACTGCTGTAATGAAACACCATCACCAACAAGGTGCAGAGGTGTCAGGTGATTGTATTGCCTACACTTCTAGGTAACAGTCTATCACTAAGGGCAGTCAGGACAGGAACCTGGAGGCATGTGCAGAGGCCTTGGAGGGATGCAGCTTAGTGAGTTGTTCCTCATGGTTTGCTTAGCTTGCTTTCTTATAGAACCCAGGCCAGAGATGGTACCACTAACAACATACTGGCCCTCCCCTGGCAATCACTCATTAAATGCATGCCCTACAGGCTTGCCAACAGCCTGATCTTTTCTCAGTTGAGGATCCCTCCTTTTAGATGGCTCTAGATTGTGTCAAATTGACATCAAAACTAACCAGGACAGATCCCAAAGCCAAAAGGATACACAGAGAATATCACAAGAAATGATAGGAGACAGGTACATCAAATAATTAAAGACGTTTGAAAAATGTCAGCTACTTTTCATCTAATAAGTTCAAACGTAAGAAAATTGTTTCTGAGATAAACAGCAAGAAAAGATTAATAAATCATTATCACTGGCTGTGAAGTCTTTTCTCTTGTTGTTATAATCTAATGACCTTGGATAGGTTGTGGAACCCCCAACAGCTGCATTTCCTTAGTTGTAGAATTGCTGGTGAGAACACTTTCTTTTAGGAGAAGTGGTGGCCTTTGGTTAGGGTAGGAAAGCAGCAGTGGGAATTGATGTGTATTTGATTTTACATTGTATTTTCCTTGGAATACACCATAATAAAAAGAAATAGCTACTATTTACAAATGAATGTATATTTTGCCGGAAGATATCAGTATACATTAACATGAATCCCACTGATAAACACATTTTAATCTTCCTTTAGGATTCTTTAGACTATACTCATGTGTATTAAACGCTGTTGTTGATGACAGTGTACTCAAACATAATGTTCACCACTGTTCCTTGTCAAAGAAATATGGGGTTAGATCCAAATGTATGCTATCAAGAAAGTGGATAAATTTTAGATACAAGAACTGATAGGAACTTGGTCTTAAGAACAAGGTTAGTAAAAGAGAGGGACTGAAAAGTTATCCCTAGAAAGGAATGCAAGGTCCAAAATTACAAAATAGTAGGAAACTGTAAAAATTACAATGAAAAAAAAATATCCTTCAAACACTTAATAATCGGCTCCTCTTACTGATTCACTAGGCCCTGTAGCCTGAGTTTTCTGAGCCCGGCTTCGAGACTGTCTTTCTGAGGTGTATTTTAGCAGATCGCTACACTATTTGTGCACAAAGGAACTGAAATAGCCCTATAATTTTGTGGATTTTTTCTAAAAGCTACGCTAACAAAAAGAGCCTTGTCCCTTTCCTCTGATTTCAAAGAATGTAGAGTTGCATATTCTTCTTCCCTGGGAGCTCAATAAGACAATCTCCTCCTGAGTCTTCCCATCACAAAGTGCAGTCCTCCTCTCCTCTCCACTCTTCTCCCACCCCCCTCCTTCTCTCCTCTCCTTGGCTTTCCTCTCCTCTCTTCCTTTCTCCTCCCCTGCCCTTTCCTCCACCTCCCTCCCTGCTCCTCCCCCTCTCTTTTCCTCTGTCTCAGTCTCTGTTTCTCTCTTTCTCTCAAACCTTTGCAGGCTTGCTCACACTCTCATGTGATACTCTTGGGGAAGTTAACTGTTTATGTGTGTTAATGCGGATATAATTTGAGGGATCCTTTTGCCAAAGCAAGGGAAAGATACAATGTATTTTGAAAAAAAAATTGAAGATATTGCTAATAGATTTATGAAGCCAAAATTTATGATACAAAACTCTTCCTATTTCTGTTTGTGGAATATCTATACTTGTTTATTATTAAGACCGAACCCTGACTCCAGGAGTGCTCATGAATACGGAAAAATTATTATAAAAAGATTACATCTGGAAGTATATTTAGATCGATATTAGTAATAGCTTCAAATTGTTATTACCTGTTAAATTCCCTTATATATATATACATATATTTATATTCTATATATTAAATGTATATATATATATATATATACATATCTTGTTTCTTGTAGAAAGTATCATTCAACCATTACCCAAAATTAATTTTATTTACTTTTTTCTTAACATAAGGACCATTACCAAATTCTTTGTTTTAAAATAGCCTTCACATTGAAATACCAAAATAAATTGTCTTGTTTCTTGTGGAAAGTATCATTCAACCATTACCTAAAATTAATTTTATTTACTTTTTTCTTAACATAGGGACAATTACCAAATTCTTTTTTTAATAGCCGTCAAATTGAAATACCAAAATAAATTGTCTTAAGGCCATGGCAACTAACTTCTTTGAAATATTCAATGGGATCTACCATCTTGTCATACATACATATCTTAGTATTACAAGCACTCTCACAATTCTACAGTATTGAAGTTCTTTACTGGGGTACTATACTATTTCCCTTGACAAACTCTCATTCACATACATTCATTCTTTATTCTTGTTGTTTTGTTGTGGTAATTTTTTTTTCTTGTTTTGAGATACTCCAAGGACATTCCTTTTCTTCCTCTTCTATATTCTCTTTCTCCTCCTCTTTTCCTCCTCTCCTTGTTTTCTCTTTCATTCCTAATATCCTAATATTCCTTGGATACTTCTCCAAACAGAATCCCTCTAGTCAAATAAATTCTTCCCTCATCTATGTAAGCGTTATGCTAGAAGATAGGGATTTTTAGTCTTAAAATAAGAGTTTGGAATCTGTTATATTTGTTGTTCAGTTTCCGCTGATATTCCGTTGTGATGCAGTTTTCTGAGTATTGATAGCATTTCTATTGTTGTCAAGTTAATATAATAATTATCACTAATTAAAAACAAAGAGGTTATCATTAATTAAAATATAATTTTATTCTTGTAAACAGATAGTTCAAATATCCACAATATGGAGAAGTGTCTAAGATATAGTTAAAAAGATAAGTATGAAAATATATGATCAAAAGTACTAAGTACTATGTATATATATGTGTGTGTGTGATGTATAATATATATTTTAATTCAATTTTTTTTTTAGTTTTTAAAATTAATAATTACATCATTTTGTTTTTTTCTTTTCTACCTTCATACCCTCTTCCTTGCTTTTTTCAAATTCATGACCTCTGTTTTTGTTAATTGTAGTTACACACCTTATACTGCTCAGTATTTATAATGTTATTTGTATTACTTCAGAGCTGACCATTTGGTATTAATTAACCAATTGATGAGCTATTCCCTGAAGGAAGACCATTTCCCCATTCTCGGTATTCCTTAGTTGCCTGTGGCTTTCCACAGAACATGTTAGATTGTCTGTTGGTGTCCTTGTTCAATTCATGTTTAGGCAACCATGCTGTTGAGGTATCAAGGGTGTAGCTTCCCTGTGGTTTCTACCGGACACAATCTCATAACAGACTTCCTGACCCTCTGTCTCTTAAATCTCTCCACCTTCTCTTCTGCTATGTTCCCTGAGCCAATATTCCCAGTGCAGAATCATTCTTACAAGTGTATCCTTCAGGGCTGGCCTACACAACTTTTGTGTTTTGATTGTGGTTCTCTGTAGTGGTCTCTGCCAGGGTTTCCTTGATGAGGCCGGAGGACTAAACTTATTTGTGGGTATGAAAACAAATAGACTACAGTTAGGGACTCTGCTGGTTTAGTAAAGTGACAGTTGTTGTATCTATACTTTGTGTCACCTAAACTCAAAATCATAGTAAAATGTTAAGAGTACCTGTTAACATCTGTGTAAATTCAGAAAAAGAAGGTTTAAAAAAATTACAGGATTTTATTTCTATTACTCAAAAAAAAAATCCTATTTAAAGCCAGGCCTTTAGTCCCACCACATGGGGTGGCAGAGTCAGGCAGATCTCTGTGACTTTGAGGCCAGCCTGGTCTACAGAGTGAGTCCAGGATAGTCAGGGATACACAGATAAACCCTGTGTGTGGGAAAAATGTTATTAAATATAATTAGATATGATTAAGGAATTTTTGAAATAAATGTTTCCACTTTGAATTGTTTAGCCTTTGGCCTGAGATGCTGGGCGCTTGTCAACCCAGTGCAGCTTTTGACAAAGAAACACATACGGGCCTGGAAGGTAGGGCTCTTATGTTGTCATACCATGTGGCTTATAAAGCAGTGAAGCTGATGGTTATCAATGCGGAGACTGCGGATATAAATATTCGAGACATGCTTAAATACACGTTAAAAACAGAAAACAGCTTGGTCTGTTCCCCCAACACCTGTGTGACACCAGTGTCCGCTGGTGTGTTTGATCCCAAAGATGGGCTTGCTACAAAGGAAAAAGATCCCTGAGTAAAAGAGCTGCATCATGAAATGAATTGGAAGATGGTCTCCAAGTGTTTTGCTTTTGTCTGTGCTGCAACAAAGCTGGTTCACATGAGCTATGCATGAAAATACAAATATATCACATGGGCTGTATGTGGAATATAAATACATCACAACATGTGCATGTACCACACAGCCTTTGGAAAAATGTCTTAATAATAACAGCTAATATTATTTCTAGTATTATCATCGTTCTAATGTCTAATACCTGAGGCTAAAGTCTTGCAAAAATATTCTTATGCTTTTCATTCACAAGAAACATGTTTTGGAAATATGTTCTCAGAATAAATTGTTCTTAAAGCTCCACCCCTAAATACTGCTTATTTTCTGTTTGGTATGTGAATAAAAGCATTTATGCAACCTTCATATAGTAGAATGCTTATAAAGTTGACTTTTGACTTACAAATGTTTCTTTTGTAAGCTAAGGTAACCCACTATAATCTTAATTGTCAACCGAGGCAAATAACATGTGTGCTTAGAACAAACCATCACAACCATGATAACCCCCAAAATGAGAATATTGATTAATTCCAATAATTTGCCAAATTCTAAAATACTGTGTAATATAAAAACTAAACTCAAATGTAAGTAAATTAAGACAAAGCTCTAGTCATCTGATACAGAGGCATTTGTTAAAAATGCTACTTTGTTTTCACTATTTCCTAAACTTTTTTTCAGGGAATACCACCTGTTTGTAGCCTCCAGGACATCAAAACACCTTTCTCCACAAAATAATGTCTTTTATCTTCACTTCTTTCTGTTCCTGCTACACTTGGCTTCTTACTGTAGTGTCAGTAGAAATAGCAGGAGGAAACATAAGAAGTAAAATAAATTTAAGTTGCTGGATTGATGACCCCGGAAGAATAAATAAGTTACAAAGTTTCTAGAAGAACATATGGCTGCCAGAAACTTTATTATGCACTCTGTCAAAAGAACTGCATGTTATTCTAGTTTTGTTGTCAACAGAAAATCAACTAGTGTTGGCAAACAATATGCAACCAGTATATTAAAAATCAATTTGAATTTGAAATATTAAGGAACACCATGTATATAAAAATAATTTCATGCATCTAGAATTTGGCTATTGTTGTTGTTGTTGTTGTTAATGACAGGGTCGTCTCATTACATACTTCTGGTTGGTCTGGAACTCTCTATCTAGGTCAGTTTGCCCCAGGAATGCTGGAATTAAAGTGTACCACCATGCTAAGCCCTTTAATATTATTTTCAGATAAAATATGTACCTAGTGTTAGAGTAGTTAAGAGACCAATTAGCTATTATGAAGAAAATTACCACCTAAATATCATGGGTTTGGGCAAGCAAGACCGTTTAGTAGGTAAAGCCTTAAGACCTGAGATCAGCCCAATGACCCACACGGTGGGAGGAGAGAAGTGATGTTCATAACCTGTCCTTTGGCCTCCACATGTGCATTCTGGTATGTATCTGCCCACTTGCATACATGAATACATAAATACATACACACAATCAATAAAATAAAAAATGAAGTAGTCTATTTTTGTACCAACTTTTATAGATGAACAACTCTCTGCATCCTCTATCCTTCTTACCTATCTCCCAAAAGACTGACATCGGTATTGCTACTTATGAAGACACAGGTTTTGAATCAGAGAAAACCATAGCATTTACATTTCTTCAGCTAGGGAATGATCTGAAGGGATATTGGGAACTTGTCTGGTATCCTATGCTCATAGAATGCAAACCAAGAGGAGAATCAGAAAGGCCAGAAATCTCTGTATACGAGCAGGAATTTTTTACTTAACCACATTTTTATTCACGTGACCCTGCAATCATCTGCTGCAAGTTAACCAGTAATGACTATAGTAGCATGAAAAGTCAAATCAAGAAACTAACAGTTACCAGTATCCCACACTTGGAATTACTATATAGTTCTTTTGTTGTCTTGGAAATTATATATTTACTACTATGTTCAAGATAAATTTGAAAGAGGCATAAATAGATCATGATGTCTATTTTATTTAATTGGAAAGTAACTTTTACAAACTGACACATATTAGAAGGGCAAGAGGGCCCCTTGGCTGTTGCTTTCACAATATTGTAACTTCGATATGACCAATAAAGTTTTGGTCCTCTTTGACAATTCCAATTATTACAGTAAGAATGAGGTAGTACCCCCCGCAATTGAAAACCAACATACACTTTAATAATGTAGAATCAGTCACCAACATAAGGAAAAACATGTATGCAAGGAATGTATTAGGCACAAGCAATCACAATTAAAAACTGTGAATGGTGTTTTTTCATCGTGGTACTGACTGGAATTAAATTTTTCTCACACTTAAAAATAGTCCAGATAATAACAACAATCTTGTTAAATGTGAAATATTCTGTTAGAACCAATTATAAGCCAGATATGATAAAATGTGGTTTATAAATGCTAGGTTAGAGGTGTTCAGAGTATAGGATGACAGAAAGAACAGAGGTGGAGAAGCAATAAACACAAGAAGATGAAAGTCATAGCTAAAATGAGAAAAGTGATCCTTATGTTTTAAATTTGTGCCCTCATACTCCATCTCTCTCCACAGTGCTAAGTCACAGAATGTATCAATTGAACATAATGTCATGAGCAAAGACAAGGGGGCCTATATCTTTACATTGGGACTATATAAACCATACTTAGATAAGTACATGATGGATGTCATACTTGTAAAGTTGGCTGAAAACTTTGTAAAGTTTTCCACACTAACTGATAATAGCATCAGATACTCATCTGAACTACAATGCTTTTTTTTTTTTTTTTTTTTTTTGACTAGATTGTTTGACTAGGTCAGAATGGCTAACCCAGAGAGACTAATATCGAAGAGCCAGGGTGAATCCCACACCTAAGAGGCAGAGACAAAAGGATCAGGAATTCAATGTTCTCTTTGACCCTGTCTCAAATAGACAAGAGAGAAAAAGGGAAAGATTAACGTGTAGACCATTATTTTGCCCTCCAAGGCAGCTGATTGGCAATGTTTTCCTCTTTCAGCGGGTGGCAGTCACAAGGAGATTGCCATCCACTGTTAAGCCAGCTAGTGGCTGAATACCCCCTGTACATCACTTCAGGGTTGAGCTGCAACCACTTTCAGATCCAAAACCAAAAGGGCATAATTTGATAAAAATCTTCTTGCTGAATAGCTTGCAGACATCTGCCAGCAGTGTGGGTTCCTTTTAAAGGGCAGCACATGGTCGACAGAACTCATAGGAGGATTTATAAGTGTAATTATTGCCACATAATTCAACAAATCACCTTTATCTCTGAAATCCTAAAGCTTTCCATTTTTTGCATTTTCGTCATTGAGACTTTAGCAATAAAGTATTCTATAAAATGAATTCTAACTGCACCTGGAAGCCTTCAACAAATTGTAATTAGTTGAATAATAAAGTAAAAATGATTCAAAAGAAATCTCTAAAAGTGAATTTTTCAAGTTCATAATATCATATACTTTTAAAAACCATGTTACATGTAAATTTTAAGATCTCTTTGCTTATTAACATGCATAATATATATGAAAAATTTTTAATAAAGAATAATAGACTTATTTACAAAAAATTTAAAAATAACTCATAGAGTATTCATTCTGGAGACAGTTTTCCATTTTAGCAATTCAATTCCATTATAACCTAGGATCAATAGACAAGAAATAACATCTCTCAGCTGGGTCTGCTATCTCATCAGGTATGCATGAAATGACACATTGTAATTTACTGAGCACAATTCTTGCTATATAATATATACCTAATAACTTGTGGTTATTATACCCAAGCTTATTTCTTTGTTACTGGGTGTATGTAAGCATACAACATTTGGGAAAGAAATTACCAATTTTAAGAAAAATAAGTAAAACAAAGCATGTCAACACAAACACGTGGCCCTGTTATAAATGTCCCTAAGTGGATTTCTGTCTGATGAGTATGCAGGATAATGAGATTTGA
This sequence comes from Pachyuromys duprasi, assembly GCA_028658305.1. Taxonomy (NCBI): domain Eukaryota; kingdom Metazoa; phylum Chordata; class Mammalia; order Rodentia; family Muridae; genus Pachyuromys; species Pachyuromys duprasi. The sequence goes on from CM053751.1 coordinate 49,628,432, forward strand.
ATTCCATATTTAAACTGTGAGGACATGACATCTAGCCCTAACCTGACGGCACTGTGCTTTTGCCTGCCCAGAATGAACTGATCTATCCCAGTCAGTAGAGTGTTTAGGCCTGAGTAATAATTTACACAGGTCCCCTGTGATGACTAAAGAAACTTAACATGGAGCCAGGCATCCCTTACAGGTCATTGACCACTGGGAGATCCTAGTGGCCTATAGGTAAGATAAGAAAAGAATGGCAGCTGTTGATAAACAGCTGCCTTTGCTTCTGTAAAACTTGCTTATCGCTATTAGAAAGAAACGAAATTACTATATAACAGGAAAGAAACAGGTGAGGGAAGTAAACATTTTTCCTGCTCAGCTCTGGGTTCCGCGGACAGTTGTAATACACACCTTTCTGCTGTTCGATTTTAAAAGCCCAGCTTACCCGTCCTTCCACAAGGCATGCTTTTTGGCCCTAAGGCTGCCATCCTTCTGCTAGCAGTAAGAATAAACTAATTAATCTAAATTTGGATTGAGTCTACTCCTTTGGTCTTTCCCAGTGGATCTGAATACCACAATGAAACAAAGACAGAAATTATGAAGAAGAATTTGCTTAACTATTGCACAGATCTATCGATAACACATATACTAGATCTGAGAGCTATGCATGAAATGAAAACCCTGAGAATATTTCACAGGCCAGGCAAACCTTGAAGGCTATTGAGAGAATGGTTGAATGAAAACCCTCCCAAGTGTGTCTATACAGTCCATGAGAAGGGGGAAGTGGGTAAACAAGGCAGATACTCAGTCATGTGGAAACTGGAGAACAAAGGACTGACCCTGACATTGTACTTAAGCACCTGAAGGATTCGCCCAAGCCTTGCATTCTGTGTCCTGTTCATTTATCACTATCTCCAATCATCTTTTCCTATTATTCATAATCTATCTTTCCCCACTAAAGTGTAAGCTTAATTAGGACACAGTCTTTGTCTGTTCCTCAGCACTCATTCAGAAATACTCAACTATATTCCAGGTGTGAAGTAAAACATCAGCTGTTCAAAAGAAAAACCAAATTGGTAATTATAATAAACACGAGATGAAATAAAGGGTTATTCTTTCAATAGACTCTATTAGGTAAATGGTAGAGTGGGATTCCTAAGCATTAAGGGAGACGATACCTCCTCCGACCAGCATAGGGACACTCTCCAGGAGCTCTGCAATATAAATCTTAGCTGTTAGAAATAGGGTAGATGGAGGAAATGAATAAGCTAAGCATACAATGAAATCTCAAAATAGATTTCTTTATCAACAGATGGGAAAGAGGTCACATAGAAATAGGCAATGTGAAAATAATTACAATTAAAAGGAGAAGCAGGTTTTTCTTGTTTATTTTCTCAGAAACCACTGTGATGGGACAATATATAAGCATAGTCTATAATTGACAGGAACACTTACATTTCATTTATGCATGCATGCACCAATAGATACCGATATAGTGCACAAAACTGCATTATATTCCTGTGTTAATCCATAAGAACCTCGTATTTTAAATACTTCCCAGTTATTCTTTGACCTTGCCTATGGCATTTGCCAAGTTTCTCAGAACACAACAGTCTGTTTTTATTTCTTTAGCTTATGTGAACGATGGAGCCTCTCTTTTTTAAATGTAATTTATTTATTTTTATATTAATCACAATTTAGGTACTTGCATCCCAGGTGTAGCCCCCTTCCTCATTCCCTCCCACTCTCCCCATCCCTCCCTCATCTACTCCCTGCCCCCTCCAAGTCCACTGACCAGGAGAGGACCTCCTCCCCTTCCATCCAACCCCAGTTCATCTTGTCTCCTCAGGGCTGGCTGCAATGTCCTCCCCTGGGATCTAGCCAGGCTGTTACTCCCTGGCGTGTATGGGGGAGGGTCAAAGAGCCAGCTATCGAGTTCATGACAGAAACAGTCCCTGTTCCCCTTACTAGGGTCTTCAGTTGAACACCAAGCTACCATGGGCCACATCTGAGCAGGGGTTCTAGGCCATATCCATACATGGTCCTTGGTTGGAGAAATTGTCTTGTAAAAGACCCCTGTGCCCTGTTCAATTTGGTCTTTGTGGAGCTCTTGTTCTCCCCAAGTCTTACTAACTTCCCCTATTTTCATTATTATTCTCAGCCCTCTGCTGAAGGCTTGGTTGTGAGTCTTAATAACTCCTTTGATACATTGCTATATTAATTCTTTCAGAGGCCCTCTTTGGTGTGCTCCTGTCCTGTTGCTTGTTTTCTCCTTCATTCAATGTCCATCCTATTTGTTCATCTATAGGAGCACTGATCATACCAACCTGGGTCCTCCTTCTTGTTTATCTTCCCTAGGTGTATAGATTTCAGCATGACCTTCCTATTATATAGGTCTATACAAGTGAGTATATACCATGTTTCTTTCTGCTTTTGGAATACCTCACTTAGGATGATCATTTCCAGGTCTCACCATTTGCCTGCAAATTTCATGATTTCCTCATTTTTAATTGCTGAGTAATATTCCATTGTGTAAAATACCATAATTTCTGTATCCATTCCTCAACTGAGGGACATCTGGGTTGTTTCCAGGTTCTGGCTATTACAAATAAAGCAGCTACGAACATAGATGAGCAAATGTCCTTGTTGTGTACTTGAGCATCTTTTGGATATATGCCTAAGAGTGGTATAGCTGGGTCTTGAGGGATCACTATTCCTAACTGTCTAAGAAAGCGCCAAATTGATTTCCAGACTGGTTGTACCAGTTTACATTCCCACCAGCAATGGAGGAGGGTTCCTCTTTCTCCACAACCTTGATGGAGCCTCTCTTATTGACAGAAGAAGCTGGGAATAAGCTCCTCTTCCTTTAAAAAAATTTTTTTTACCAGCACTTCCTTTTATCTTTATTTTTAACTTTTTATGTTAATTACAGTTTATCCACTTTGTATCCCAGCTATGGCCCCCTCCCCCATTCCCTCCCAATACCACCCTCCCTCCCTCATTCCTCTCATGGCCTCTCCAAGTCCACTGAGAGGGGAGGTCTGCCTTCCCCTCCATCTGACCCTAGTCTATGAGGTCTCATCAGGGCTTGCTGCTGCTCTTCTTCCTTTATAACAGAAGCTAGCAAGGAAGGAAAGGGTTGGGAATTAGCCATGGAATGACCAGAGCAGCGAGAATTAAGAAGGGCAAAAATGCCCACTTGATTCTTGTATCTCCTCACCACACCATTTTCCTGGTAGCCAAAGGAGATAATAATCAATTACAAACAAACAAACAAACAAACAAACAGAAACAAAAAGAATGAAGTAAAATATACCGAGTAATTTGAGATATTCTTTATTTTTTATTTTTATTAATTATGTTTATTCACTTTGTATCCTTGTCCCCTCCCAATCCCACCCTCCCTTCCTCTTCTCCTCCCATGCCCCTCCCCAAGTCCACTGGGGAGGACCACAAGGGGAGGTCCTTCTCCCCTTCCATCTGACCCTAGTCTATTAGGAGTGGCTGCATTGTCTTCCTGGGTAGCCTGATAAGGCTGCCCCTCTTCGGGGGGGGGGCATGATAAAGAGCCAGCACTGAGTTCATGTCAGAGACAGCCCCTGTTCCCCTTACTAGGGAACCCACTTGGACACTGAGCTGCCATGGGCTACATCTGTGCAGGGGTTCTAGGTTATCTTCATGAATGGTCCTTGGTTGGATTGTCACTCTCAGAAAAGACCCTGGGTCCAGTTTCTTGGTTCTGTTACTCTCCTTGTGGAGTTCCTGTCCCCTCCAAGTCTTTTATCTCCCCCTTCTTTTATAAGATTCCCTGCACTCTGCCCAAAGTTGGGCTATGAGTTTCAGCATCTGCTTTGATACACTGCTGGCTGGGTAGTCTTTCAGAGACCCTTTGTGGTAGGCTCCTGTCCTGTTCCCTGTTTTCTCCCTCTTCTGATGTCTGTCCTGTGTGCCTTCCTAGGTGAGGACTGGTCATCTTACCCTGGGCCCTCCTTCTTGCTTAGCTTCTTTAGGGGTATAGATTTTAGTATGTTTATCCAATAATATATGTCTAATATCCACTTATAAATTAGTATATGCCATGTATGTCTTTCTGTTTCTGGGATACCTCACTCAGGATGATGTTTCTTAGATCCCACAATTTGCCTGCAAATTTTATGATTTCCTATTCTCATTATCTACAGTGTTCTTTCTATGTTATCAGAGTGCATTACCATGAGCTGGAGAGATGGTTGAGTGGTTAAGAGCAAGTATAGCTCATGGAAAATAATCAAGTTTGGTTCCCAGCACATACATTTGGCATCTCCTGCATGAAACTCCAATTCCAGAACACTCAATGTTCTTTTCTGGCCACTATGGATATCAGCATTCCTGTGCACATACTCCCCCATCCAACCCCTGCCACACACATACGTGTGATTAAAAGTAATATATGCATGCATGTGTGTGTGTGTGTTAAAGTGTATTACATATACTTGGGAGATTTCATATGGGATAGAGCAAAACTTAGAACCTTGAAAACTCAGAATTTGTTCAGTACCTTTAGTAGAACTATAGGCACAGTACATGGAGTTAAGAAAGAAATGGGTCAGAGTTCCTGCCCCACGCCCATCACTCTTTCATTTGCGTCATGGCTTCTTGGTTATCTGTCTCAAGTAGCTAAATCTCTGCCTTGACCATAGGGGATTGATTCACTAATGCTAGAAAAGGACAACCTACCTACTCTGAAAACATGAAGGGTTTGCAAATAAAACATTACTTAGGCCCATCCTTAAGTGTATCCGTGTACCGGAGGTCTATAGGGAGGCTTTTTACTGTTAGTTTTAGAGAGATGCATTCATTCATTCAGCATGTTTATAAATACATTACACACCAAAAGCAATAATAGAATGTGTTACTGTTAGTGTACACCCAATGGGTCTGTTCTAAACCATGAATAAAAATAATCAAAACTCTACATTTTAGACTATAAAGGACTTAATAAACTAAGTACATCAATTTATTTCCTTATATTTCAAAACTAAGCACTCTTTGTTGCTTAATTCACATAGGATATTTTCTCCTAGCAATTTAAATGCAAACGCCTTGCAAATGTAATTGCTCAGTCTTTGGAGCCAGGTGACCTGACTTCTTTCTGTCTTCTAGCCTTCAGAGTTACCTACTGTGATACTGAATACTAATTTTAGGAATTCTTCCTCAACTAAACTCCCATTTTTCAAATGTGGAAATCTTTGTTAATGCAATTAATCTCATACTTCATAAACAACACATCTATCCTTGTAACTTGTCCTTTGCTTATATCAGAGTCATCAATTAATTTCGTAGTTCAAATATGGGGTTTCTTTCCTTTCTGCATTCTCCATTTATAGCAATTCCTGAAGACTGGGTGTGATTTATGAGGAAATTCGGTAGTATTTTACACTTAGAAATATCTCTTAACTGAGAAAGAGCTAAAATCTTCACACAAAAAAAATCATAGTCTTTTTTTTTCTCTCTCTCTTTTGTCCATATGAATGTTCACTTTCAGAACTAACAAGTCAGTTTGTGTTAATTATCTTGTATCCCTCATGTTTGCATAGGACTTTCTGTGTGCTCTGCAAGCTTCTGGCTGGTGACTGATAGAGGAGCAGCTATTCTGCTTGTTAGATTAACATCAGAAAGCAGAATTTGCATCTGGCCACCAAGCCTTTAGTCATCAAATCAGCAAATGGAACTAATGTGGGATAATAATGGGGGAGCTGGCTTTTGAGAAGACAGGACTGAAAAGGATTTTTATAAAGCACCCAGTTCACATTTTTTGACTCCCCCAAGCCATTAAACTCTGAATGAATCTTATTTTTTATGTCAGCTAGGGTTATCATTTCCTCTTCTAAGACAGTTATGATTTTTCATGATGCTATCATTTTGTGGAGGCGTTTTGATCACCATTTTAAATGCCAGTCATGTAAACAGTGCACTCCCCACCTGTGGATAAAACCCCTGTATAGAAACCTGTGCATTTTGCTCAGTTTAAAATGTGAGTTTGGGATTTGCGTAATAATTTTTTTTTCAGTTTCTCATTGAGATGTGTTCTTAGGAGACTATCAGAAAATGAGCAAATGCTAAACATAGTTTCTCTGCCTTTTTTGTATTTTTTTCTCCATATTTTGATAGTGATTGAAAATACTTCAGGGAAGAGAGAGGTTTTTGAGAGGCTTCTTTTTGAAAAATCAACTTAATTATACAGCTAACTCCTTTACATGTAAATTAATTTATGTAACTACTTAAAGTGGATATATGTGCTTCTATTTTCACCAAAAGATGAGGTAATCTGGGTTATGTTTTACACAATCAAATCTACCAACAAGTTTAAAAGTTGGTAAATGCTTCTTAGAATTTTCATAAATTTTGTGGTTAGAAGTAATAGAGTGATTAAGATATGACCTTAAGGAATCAATCTGAAAAAAAAAAAAAAAAGACCATGTAACCAGAAGCCAGCCTTGTTTTAGATCTAACTCCCCTGACCTCTTTCCGATTTGTTTTTCTACCTTTACTCATGTAGTTAAATATCAATCACTTTCTAAACATTAGTTACTGACTGGGAAAAGAAAAGAAAAAGGAAAGGACATGACTGCTCCTGGGCATGGTGGAAGAGAAAGTTTATTATAGATATGTGGGAGAGCACAGCCAGAGGCAGACACAAATGGGAAATTCCAGAGTGGACATGGCCAGACTGAGCTGGGCCATGTGGGGAGAGGGGAAACGGAAAGGAGAGAGGAGAGAGGAACCAGGTGTAGGAGGAGGAACAAGGAGGGTCAAAGGTGAAAAAGGAGTGGGTTACAATGTCTGGGTTTCTATAAGGAAGAGCATCTAGGGGAAGGGTAGCCCAGCCTCTGAGCTGGAGAGTTCAGTCTAGAGGGTAGGGAATGAGGAATGAGGATACCCTGTAGCAAGTGCAGACTGAAGCTGGGAGACCCTGGAGGCGAGGTCTGCTTTGAGGTTAAGCAGGTACCTCAGCTGTTTGTTGTGGGTTTGAAACTTAACAGTTACCAAGGAAGCTGGAGTTTCCTTCCCGGTTCTTAAGTCTCCTCAATAAAATAGTTTAAGAATGAACTAGTAAAGAAGTCTAACAATGTTTTTTCCAGTTTGAAAGAGAAACAAAGCCAAGAAGCTATCAATCCTGTGGCCTACAGAGTAGAGGAAGATGGAAAAAAGGGAGAGAGAAAATTCTGTGCCTTGAGTTAAGGTTTGAGACAGTCACCACACTCAGTGAGGAAGGTCAGCAGCAATAGTGTGGTAGAAAGCAGAAGTTCTAAACTCAAAGAGCAGGGAGGCAGGCTTAGCAGTGAAGACTTGCAAGCCTCTGACAGGGTTCTGTAAAGGATTAATACATGATCTAATTAGTATATGATCTCATTGGGGGGTTAATTATTCCTCCTACCTCCTTAGAATCTGTTCAGGTGAATCAGATTTCCTGTAGGTTGTTCTCCTGGCCAGATGATTGACAGCCTCAGAGTAACTCTTTAGGGAGTGTGTACCCTTGTAATCTTTGAACCAGATAATTCCAAGTAGCCATCAGAGGCCAGAGGTATATTCTATTCTTTTCACTAAGTAGAAATGGCTTTCACTTAAATGGGACTTAACAGAGCCTTGAAACTCTACCTTTTTCTATGGTAAGTAAAAATCCTAAGGAGAAGAAGATCTTATGTTTATCTTTCAGGTATTAGCAGGAAATTAGGAGGTGGAGCCGAAAGTCAACTAAGAGGGAGGGCAGACATCTTTAATGGCCTCTAAGGCTACTGCTACCTCCTGTAATGTCTTCTCTTCAAGAGTTAAGACCCCCAAATCACTTAGATAATTGGGGTGTAGAAGAGTTTAAAGTTTCCATTCTTGTGGACTTTCAAGCTTTGAGGGAGACCCGAATAGATAAATCTCAACAAGACCTTCTGAGTACATACCAACTCCAAACAAAAGAGAATAAAGGTAAGACAAAAACTGAGTAGATGAGCTCCAAACATTATAATAGCTATAACCCATTTTTACCATGCAAATCCAGAGATCCAACTTCAAGGCTTCAACCAAAAAGGATAGTGGTGTCTGGCATGGAGTTTAGTTCACACCCTCACATATAGTTTCCAGGCAAGGTTGCTAATTTTGGAGAAAAGAGAACAAGATACGAGAGCACCCTTCTGGCATTTCTGGCCTCCAGCCAGGATAGAGCCAAGGACAAATTTGGCTTCTGGCTTATGACAAGAACGGAACTGCTTCTTTTAGGGTCCCTGTCCTAAGACAAACAAATAAACAAACAGAAGAAAACAACCTGTTGACCAATTTCTCCTGTTCTCATCACATTTACAGTACATTATTCTGGTATTTTCATCAAGGCTTTCCTTTGCCTATGCCTCAAGCAGATCATTTCTCTTCTCTTCTGGCACTCTTCTGAAATTTACAAAGCAAAGAGAGATTATGTGTGATGTTCATGAGTTCCAACATGTGGTGTTGGCTTTGACACTTATCTAGGAGATATCATTTGAAAAAATTTGTTTTCTTCAATTTAAGTATTTCTATTTCAATTCTTTCCCACATGTATACCTGAAAAAAATTGAACAATAATACAGATTTTCACACAAGGTTCATAGTTAATCTTAGTTTTGTAAATTTAAATGATCCCAAAGGGTGCTATTTCCTTAGTGTCTTGTAGTATAATTATAATTGCCCAAATGTTTGTGTCACCACCAAATTTGTATGTTGAAGCCTTGTAAGTTAGCATTTAATAACAGTAATAAACTACATGAAACAATAAAGCTTAAGCAAAAGAAAGTTTATCTTAGTACATAATTTCAAAGGCTTTAGCCCATAGTCTCTTTGTCCTGTTGTTGTGGGTCTGTAGCAGCATGATGCAGAATTTTGGAAAGACAGAATTGGCCTCATCACCTCATGACGGCCAGGAAGCAGAGACTGACTTGAGGAGTTTCGGGTCCCAGTGCCCCCTCCGCTGGCTCAGGACTCACAAACTCCACTCATTACCTTCCAGTGGTTCTCCACCTTAAAGGTTCTTACTGAAATTTCCCAACATCTCCCTATTTTACCAGGGTTATAGGTTTTTAGGGGTAACACATAAGGTCCAAACTATAGCAAATTTGTGACACTCCTGTGACAAGCTTATGATGTGAAGTCTCTAGAATATAACTAAGTTTATATGTGATCATGAAGATGGAGCCCCATAAACACATTCATTTCCATAGGCGAGGAGGACAAATTAACTTCTCTATTTTCACCATGAAGGAGCCCAGGAAGAAAAGCATCTGGAAACCAGAAAATGATCTTTACCAGACCCATGCTGCCACCTTGATCTTCAAATGCTACCTGCTCCCCCACCAAGTACTCATTATATCACATTTTGTTATCATACATGAACTAAGTAAGACAGAAATGTCAAAAATGCCCAAAGAACAAGACGCTGTTCAATTTGTGATGAATTGCAAAACGGTCTCTACCCTTGTAAGCAAAATGATGAGACAAAACTTAACATCTGTCAAAAAAAATACAATTTAAAAAATTCAAAATATATTATGGCTTTACATTGTCAAGATGGTGATTCCTTCTAGCTCTAGAAGGAACCATGGAATGGCAGAATATACAGATTAAGTGACCTGGAGGCAAATTTTAGTTAATTTTGTCAAGGAAAAAGTTACAGGCACCCTCACTATCTCATTCAAGCTTTATTTGCTTCCCCTGTGAGGCTCTTCCTTTGAGAACTACACATTCTCAAGTCACCCATTGGTTAATTCAGGGAGATCATATATTTCTCTTTAGCACAGTAGAAAAAATGCTATTGAAAACCAAAATGAAGATTCCCATATAGATATGTGTCCATCTCCTCATATGAAATTCTCTGTGATCACAGGGGTATGTGTGAAGTAATCTGAAAACCATTGTTCCAAGTGCCTTTAACGTACAGTTTCCCTAAGCTTCAGTTCTTCCTTCCTCCTTGTCCAAGAGTAGCATAGAAAGCACTGAGCTTCATTTTATTTTCATGCATACATATCATTGTATTTAGTTTGCACGAATTTAAGATAATTTCAACAATAATGAGAAGTTGATGAAGAACAGAACAATTTTACATTTTCAGTCATGGTGTTCATGTTGATAAAAGGTTAACAAAAGTATGAAGGAAGAGATGGAAATGGTCGATACAAGACAGTTTTGGGATTTTCTCCTTATTGGGTTTTCTTTAATAGTTGTTTTATCCTAATGCTTTAGTATCATCTATATGAATAATGTTGAGTTTGCTGCAGAGGTTTACAATGTTAATAAAACACTCTAGTTTCTATTTCTTGAGAAGAAATGGAGATTTGTGCCTTCTCCTAAAGGCTGTTCCTAGCATCTCCAGAAACAAAGTTCAAGGAGAAACTAGCACTTTGTTTACCCAATTTATTTAGCCACATTTAGCTCTATTTTGGTAATATATTTTGCCAAATGCTATGATCGTTTCTCTCTGTGAAATGCTATAGTTTTTTTTTTTTTTATTGTAGTTAGTGGCCTTGTATAATCCTTTACTTCCCTTTTTTGAGTTGTTACTTTTCCAAAAAGACAGTGTGATATTTTATAGTGTCCTGCAAGGTTTTGTTTTCCTTAATGTCTTTCATACACGATTTCTTCTTGTTAACAGTGAGCCATTGGGAAAGCAAAGTGTACCACTTGCCAAATCGTGCCAATATGTGATAGCTGTTGCTTGCCCTGATGCAGTTTTAAAATAAGTAGTGAAGCTTCCATAAGCCTCGGTGTTAGGGTATATTTTCCTAGAAAACAATCTTGTGGCCTTGCAGTGGGACCATGACTCACAGAGAGGAGAGAGCCCCCCTGCCCCAGGGGAAACTTCTGAGACATGAGAGGAGCAGATCAAGGAAGGGGTCAAATCTACCCATGAGGACCACTCATCTGAAGTCCAGCATCAGCCAGTATTCACACTGTAGAGCTGCTCTTTCCCAGGTGAAGAGCCCAAACTCTTGGCCTCCTTAGTAGTCAACTGTTGGCTGGGAGGGCTACCTGCAGGTAGAAGGAAAGGAGTTATTTCTAAGAAAATTGGCTTTTAATAAAAGAGAGTGGTGTTGGTGGAGCAGGAGGAGGAAGGGCACCAGCAAGGGGCTCCCACGGCCACCACACGTTCAAATGTCTTTGTGAACTAAAGTGTTGAATGCTTTCACTAACATCCAGTCTAAAGTAATATATGGAAGAGGGGGGAAGGGAGGAATGAGAATGACAGTGAGAGAGTGTGAAAGACAAAGTCGGGGAGGCAGAGAGAGTAAGTCATCAGTTCTCTCTTCACCTCAGCTCGTAAGGTCAAGGGTTTAGGCAGAATGGTTCAGTTTAAAGAAAAGGAAAATCTCACAGCAGTAGCATGTTTTTGTGATCTGTGGAATTTCCCTGCTTCATAGACATGGGAATTTTCTTGACTCTTCTGAATCACACATATCACCCCGGCAAGTGCAGTGGTTGTACCTGTCTGTGGACTCAAGGGAGAATGTGTGTACAACACTCTCTAAATGGAGTCCTTTTCTCTATTTAGCACAGATTACTGTCCTCCATTTCATGCCATTAGACATTTGCTTTGGAAACAAAATTAGAGTAGGTGGGAAGCAGGAGCAGTGTAGAAACCAATGTCATCAGTTCTGGGGCCGGGGGAATGCTCATCACCTCTGTACATAAGAACAAAAGTCTCTCCATACCACCCAGGTTCCCTTCAAGTTTGTGAGCCTCCTACCTCATCTCTGAACTCCTACAATTATAGGTGTGATATAGCAATTCTCAGACATTACAATGTTAATAAAGCAAGGCACTATCACATCAGGAAAATTGGTTGACATCCTTAGAGATTTATGAAGAGAGTTTCTCTTTATATAATATGAAAATATTATAGTCAGCAACTTAGAACAAGCAATAGATTACTACAAAGGTCATGGTATGCATCAAAGACAGGGAGTAGTGTAAGACAGTCTCAAGTAATGACCCGCCCTTAGGGGCTTTTCTATTCAAATGGTCACCACTAGATGGAGTGTCTTAGATCCCTCAAATCAGCTACAGGCAAATCCCTCTATGTGGTTCAGAGTAATCAAAAAGTGTGTGCATTAATATGCATGCATACATTTAGTCACATTCTGCACTGCTCACATCCACTAGAGACACTATACTTTTACTCTACAAATTGTTCTTGTAAGCTTTGAATATTTGATATCTGAAACTGTAAGAAAAATTTGAAGTAGCAAAATGAGCTAGGAGGTAACCATAGAAACATGTTCATTGTCAAGCTGACATCTGATAGCCCAGAGCAATAATTCTTTACACGTGTGCATATTCTCGGAGTCCAAGACACATTTATGCACATTTCTACTTCAAATCTTTTTAATGTACTAGGGATCTTTTTGGTCATATAAATAGTCTCATTTCACCTGTGAAAAATGACTTTATGTTTTCAACTCTTACAAAGTCACCAAGTAAGCGAGAAAAAAATGGATGTCTATGGTTCTGTGGTTGCCATATTGCTAGATATTAAAGACGTTAACTTTGCTGTAGCTTTTTGTTTTCTACACCAAAAACCTTGCATCTGAATCCTTTTAGAAAAAGGAGAAATGCCCATTACTCTGCCTGGAATACACAACCATGTCTTTTAGCTAATACAGTTTTGTTACAGAGTAACCATTGTATTACATGCTGAGGATCTGGGGATGAATAAAATAACACTCTGATGAAAAAAAAAAGAGGGCTGTGATCTAACGCATCAGACAGACACATCTAAACAACAAATAGTAATATTATAAAAGATGTTTAAGTGATAGAAAATAATAGGAAAACAGAAAATAAAACCTCTCAAGGATGAGATCTTGAAAAATGAAGACTTAACATTGGACCTAAACATGAGTTAGTCAGGAGACTAACTAATGGACAAGATGGACAAGCTCTCAATAGCAAGGAAGCCATAGAGGTGGAGGCAGAGAGAAGTGGGCACATTTGAAAAAACTTTAGAGGTCAAAGTGAAACCCAGTGGTTACAGATTATATAGAGAGTGAGGGGTGAGGAAATTAACTAGATATGTGCTGTCTGGTGTTGTCCTGTGCCTGAGTACTGTGCTCCTACTAACACCGAGGACTTGTAGGAGACTGATCCATACTGATGTTTGGTCTTTTCACAATTCTTGTGGAACAAAATGAATGTTTGAGCAGAAAAAAATGGTTGTGTATGTTCAGATTCTAAAGGAGAATTTCAAACAAGAGTCATAAAGTCAAAGTCACCAATTTTATAGTTTTATTCCATCAGGTAGATAGAGTATTAGCCTGGATAGGGGAGAGAGATGGACAGAGGAAGAGGTGGGCGAGGGAGGGAAATGCATTGAAATGAGCTAGTGGAATGCCATCCCCTAGTTTTCTTTCTACCATTCTGCAGTACTTTTCCATAATAGTCATGGAATAGTACAAAAGTTACTGGTCCAGTATAACACTTATTTGTAATGAAAAGTTGAGTCTTTAAAAGAATAATTTTTCTTTGTCTTCCTAATTATAGCCATGTGTTACATTTTTATATCCGTGAACATTGCATGAACAAAGAAATATAGAAGTATAGAATAGAGAAAGAAACCATCGCAGGGGTTAGGAAACAGCACATTACTACCCTCTCTTCCCGCTTGTGCTGTGAACCCCGCCCCCATTGTGGAGCCCTGGAATTTTATAATCTTCAGCATTAGAACTAAAGCATGCAATGACTTGAAATCTTAATGCTACTTAATTGGGTGATTCCACTTTACCCAATCTATCTTCATGATGGTTTAGATATCAATTAACATCTAGGATTTAAAAGGGGGGACTTCATGCTCTTTTTCATGGCTGTTTCAAGATGAAGCTGAATATTTCCTTTCCACCACCAGCTTTCAGAAAGCTCCTGAAGTGGTTCATGAACAAAAGCTTTGTACTTTTCCTGAGAAGCCATGGCCACAGAAGTAGCTGCTGATGCTCTGGGTATGGGAGCATTATGTGGTCCAAATCAGTGGTGGGAGCCATAGGCAAGTCTCCCCCATGAAACAAGGTGTCCAGACCCATGGCACAGTGTACCTTCTCTTGAGCGAGGGGACATTTTCATGAAAGACCAGGTAGGAATGGTGACAAACAAGGAAATCTGTCACAGGATGCACTCGGAGTGGATGACAATCTGAGTCTATTGGTAATTATTAAACCAGGAGAGGATGATACTCTTGACTACCAGATTCTGCTGTGCCTCAGGAGTTGAGCGCAACACAGATAGCTAGCAGACCCCAAAGTGTTTAAATCTCTTTAAATAAGAAAATGCCTACCACTATGTTGTCAAAAGGCCCTCAACAAAAAAGGGAGACGCCCAGGTCAGGAGCACCCAAGGCTCAGTGTCCAGTTACTTCCTGTGTCCTGAGACGCAAATTCCAATATGTTGTTTTGAAGAAAGAACACACTAAGAAACACAAGGAGTAGGCTGCATAATATGATGAACTTTTGTCCAAGAGAATGAAAGAAGCCAAAGACAAATGGCGGAAACATGCCAGATGTTTGCTGTCCTCGCTGAGAGCTGCTATCTCTAAGTTGGAGTATAGTCAAAATGGAGTTTTTTTAATGTAATTTATTTATTTTTATATTAATCACAGGTTAGGTACTTTGCATCCCAGGCATAGGCCCCTCCCTCACTCCCTCCCACTCTCCCCATCTCTCCCTTAACTCTTCCCCACCCCCTCCAAGTCCACCAACAGGGGAGGACCTCCTCCCCTTCCATCTGACCCCAGTTCATCTTGTCTCCTCAGGGCTGGCTGCAATGTCCTCCCCTGGGATCTAGCCAGGCGGTTACTCCCTGGCGTGTATGGGGGAGGGTCAAAGAGCCAGCTATCGAGTTCATGACAGAAACAGTCCCTGTTCCCCTTACTAGGGTCTTCAGTTGGACAGCAAGCTACCATGGGCCACATCTGAGCAGGGGTTCTAGGCCATATCCATACATGGTCCTTGGTTGGAGAAATTGTCTCGTAAAAGACCCCTGTGCTCTGCTAAATTTGGTCTTTGTGGAGCTCTTGTTCTCCCCAAGTCTTACTAACTTCCCCTATTTTCATTATTATTCCCAGCCCTCTGCTGAAGGCTTGGTTGTGAGTCTTAATATTTGCTTTGATACATTGCTATATCGATTCTTTCATAGGTCCTCTTTGGTATGCTCCTGTCCTGTTGCTTGTTTTCTCCTCTATTCAATGTTCATCCCATTTGTTCAACTAAACGAGCATTGATCATACCAACCTGGGTCCTCCTTCTTGTTTATCCAAAATGGAGTTTTTAAGACTAACAAAGAAATGATCAGATCCTAAAATAAGTTAAATAAATAAAAGGAAACCACTCTAAGATATTAGGCACAGTTTATCCCTAGATGATATATGATAGTTAAGGAAATGCAGATGTCTGCCATTCTAGCCATAATGTAAAAGTTAGTTCCAGAATATTCTCTGCCTTCCAGCTGAAAATCATACTATAAACCTCACAGAAACAGTACATAAAAAATTTTGGACCAGAAAGATGAAAAGACAAAACCAATCTATATGCCAATTACATCCCTAAGTGTTGAATAAAAACAAAATGTATCACAATCAAATCAGGTAAACTTTTTAATTTAATTGGATTTAACAGTCAACTATGAAAACCAAAGCAACAGTTTGGGCTTGAGCTAACATAATGAAGAAGAGAGCGCAAAGGCAGTTGAAGGCAGCGAGTTACAGTGTACAACACAATCCATCAAAACCACAGAGCCTGTAATTTTCTTGTTTTATCTTAGATTGAAAAATGACTCAGACTATGTTCTTATGCAGATAAGTGATGGGAAAAGCTAAGATGAGAGAAAACCACTTGATACAAGCTCTGACTGATAATGTATGAATCCTGCAGCCATAATTAATAACAGTTAAATGCTTACATGGTCCTGGGATTCACAGTTAAACAGACACACCTGTCAGGATGAAGGTTTTGAACATCACTTAGAAGAAGTTACAGCAATTAACCTAAATAAAGTCCACTCAGGTTCTGAGCACAGATGAGTGTTATAAAAATAATGTAGGTCAGATAGTGACTTATTATTTGGAGAGTTTTGATGCAACATATTTTAAACTAAGCATTATCCAGTCATAATTTTGAAATCAATGCATAAATCTGAGCCTGCAAGTTTTACAGACGAAATAAATGGGGGGGGGGTCCTTACTCGACTTATATCCACATTTTGTAATTAATATTATTTTATTTTTATTCTTTTTTATTTTTTAATCTTTTGCAATTTATTCATTTTATATCCCTCTTGTAGCCCCCTCCCTTATCTCCTCCTGGTCCCACCCTCCATCATCCCCCCCATTTCCTTCCCCTAGTCCACTGAAATGGGGGAGTTCTCCTCTGTCATCTGACCGTAGATTATCAAGTCTCATCAGGATTGCTTGGATCCTCTTCCTCTGTGGCCTGACAAGACTGCTTCACCAGGTAGAAGTGATCAAAGAGCAGGCTACCAAAGTCAAGACAGGCAGCCCCTGCTCCCCTTTCTCAGGGACCTACATGGAGACTGAGCTGCCTATTGGCTATATCTGAGCAAGTCCAAGTTGATCAAAGATATCAACATAGAGCCAGACACACTAAGTCTGTTGAAAAAAAAAAGTGATGAAAAGCCTTGAACTCATTGGCATAGGAAGCAACTTCCTGAACAGAACACCAACAGTTCAGGCTCTAAGATCAACAACTACTGGGACCTCATGAACCTAAAAAGCTTCTATAAAACAAAAGACACTGTCACTGTCATCAGAACAAAACAACAGCCTAGAGACTAGGAAAAGATCTCCACAAACCCTACATCTGACAGAGGGCTAATATTCAGAATATAAAAAGAACTCAAGAAATTAAACACCAACAAATTAATATCATTTTAAAGAGCTTTTGACCCTGTTTTGAAATTATACAATTTCTAGGTTAATGAAGTTCAATTTTAAATAAAACATCATTCCCTTGAACTATAAATCTCCACAATGAATACTACTAAACCTCTTGCATGGTTAATAAAGGAGGGAAAGGAGGAGGAGGAATACCATTTTCTCAGACTTCTGCTTCATTGAAAATCTCCTGTTATTTGTATTTTAGTGTAAATTATGACAATCATGTGGAGTGATATCACTGTAAGTCATAATCTCATGTTTCAAATATATATAATAGGCTAGACTGTCTTGCTTGAAGCTACAAAGATTCACTTGTCTGTATTCCTTGAGTTTCTAAGTCTGTGCCACTCTGTTTGGGTTTTGTTTGCAGCATGGCTTATGGAAATCATACTCAGTTTCTCATTTTTGCAAGGTAAGCATTCTTGCTGGTTAAATTCAGTGACTTCCTGAAGCCTTTTAGTCATTTACTTCCTGTCTTAATAAGCAGTATTTTACCTTTCCTTACAATATCCCTTTATTTCACATCCCTGTGAACATCCTGTCTCAGAAGTTTCCCACCCAGATTGAAGGTCTTAATTTAGCAGGAATACTGCACAACATCATTCCACCACCTTCTTCATCAATATAGTTGATTTGTGTGCTGTTTGCATATTACTTAACAAAGAGACATGCTTGCTTCTGATTCTGAAATTTGAATTTTCTTCCCTGAACAACATATCCTACTTTTTTTTTTACCAGTGCTGTGATCAATTTATATGTTTCCTTGTCGTTTTTTTTTTCAATATCAGCTTCAAAAAGATAACTTCATTGTAGTTACTCATCCTCTTCTTTATAAATATGCTCTGAGAAATGTCTGCATAAGCTGAATCTTTTTCAAATGATTTCAGCCAAATTATTTTGTCTTGTGGAAATATGAAAATGATTATAATGTGATAAATAATAATAATTTATTTTGGTTTTAGTACTAGAATGCCTACCTCTGAATTCTAATTCCCACTCACTAGCTATATTTGTATCCATGAGACCATGAGAAGACAGTCTTTTTGTGCTTCAGTTTCTTATGTAAAATTAAGACCATAATGTAGGCTTGGATTTTTTAGCCAAATCTACTTTTATTTAGGGTTCCCAATTGCTCCTACCTCCCTTCCACCCACTGAGAAGAGGTAGGGGAGAAAGAAGGTTATTGAGTAAAGGCGGTTGTAGGCCATTTAAAAGTAGTTCTTTGGGATGAGTTGTCCACATACTGGCGGTCCAGTCCAAAGGCCAACATCAAGCAGCAATATGAATCATCAATATTTAGGATATCGGGACAAGTCATCAAAAGCTCCAAGACTCAATTGGATTGCCCTGAGAAGTTCTCTAGAACATTTCTGTCTGTGAAGTCAAGTGTCAAAGCATGAAGATCCCCATAGAGACGTTGATCCAAAAAGCAATGTCTTGCTGTCTGTGGGCTTCTAAATATCTCCTCTCCTCAGAGACCACCCACAGATGTTCTCAGCTGGCCAAAGTCACACCCCTTACATGAGAGAGCTCACAGCAAAACATCACATGCCCTCTCACAAGACAGCTTCTAGCAACACATTACATCACATGATTCAACTGAGTCTTCAAAGAATGCAGAAACTTCCACTTCACCATAATAGTGCTTTCCTTGAAAAATAAAAGACATTATTCCAGCATCATCTAGCACATAGTGATGGTTCAATAAACTAACATTTTTGTTTTCAAGTATACTGGATGAAATTTTCTAGTTCTCTTTTAATTCGTCCTTACTATATTTTTTTCATTTTTTCAGAAGGCTCTGATAATAAATCTTAGATACCACTGGCTGAGAATTTCTTTTCTAGTTACAGTCCAGATTTGAAGGAGACTATGGGGCCTTCCTCATGCCTGCACATGGCACTCTGTGCCTACTCTACTAGGTTAGGTTGCAGCTATTAGAGCTCTCCATGCCCAGTGCCCTGAAGATACATGGGAACTTTTAAATGGGACCATAGAGCAGACAGTCTCCAGCACAATGTACTGAAACCTGTGATAATAGCCTAAGACATTGTCATTTCTTACTATCTCCCTAGCCATTACAAACAAGGCTGATTTATTTTGAAACTTTGAAATAGTGATGAAACAAAAATTGTTTCATTCTCTGAGAAAACAGTTCAAACAACAGCAAATCCACTTAGGAAATGAGCCATAGGGAGGTGTCCTGGGCTCTTCTCCCTCGCCTTTCAGCCTTGTGAGTTATAAGCTCTCAAGAGGATGTTTATTTGCAACTCACCTTGTGCTTCTACCACAATAGAGGTCCCTGTCTTTCCTTTCAGGTATTGTTGTCTGTATACTCAGTGTTCTCAACTGGTTAGTTACTGGTAGTGATGTTCACAGTGGGAAAGTACTGACCTTGGTGGTAAACAGTAGCACTTCTGCCTTCATTGAACTCAGTTAAGAATATGCCAGCTGCATCTTTCCACAAACACTCAGATTACACAATGATTAATCTGATGCCAAGGGCCCATACTTATGTAAAGTTTGTTTTAGAGTCAGGACTAACAGCAAGAAACCTCCTTTAACCCAGCAGCAGGGCATGCCACCTAACCTTTACCAGCTTTACTCTTGCACGTCCTTGTTTGTCAAGACACCTGCAGAATTTAGTGTTTCCAGCAAATACCAGATGTTGGACACGTTTGCCATCTGGAATCAATATGCCCTCCTACAGCTTTCTTGACCTCCTTGATGAGGTTGAATCGCGGGGGACTGTACATCTGAAACTCCAGGGCAGAAAAGGAGGGTGGTAGGATGAGGAGGGAAAGGACCACCTGGACCAGCTGTGTTAAAGGGAAAAAACATGGTAGAGAATAGTCTCAGGACTAGAAAGATGGCTCGGAGGGTATGGATCATGTTCTTCTTACAGAAGACCTGAGCTCTCTCCCCAGCAGTGAATGTCTGTAACCTCAGCTCCAGGGCAACTGACACCTTCTATTGGTCTCCAGGGGCTCCTGTGACTGACTCTCTCTCTCTCTCTCTCTCTCTCTCTCTCTCTCTCTCTCTCTCACACACACACACACACACAAATAACATAAACTAAATCTCTCAAAAGACAATATTTACAAAAGAATGTAATTTGAGCTTCTCATAATTAGAGTATTTGGTGAAATTATTGGCTCTGCCTAATATGGTATCACTATTTTTAAATTTTGTTGCTAGCATCTACCTAGAGCCATAAGAATGTGCTCGATAGAGATGAATAGATTTATACAGCGCCTAAAGTACACCTGATAAACAGTGTAAACAACTGGAAAAAGGAAGGATTATTCACTAAATGGTTTGAAAATAGCAGTTGCCCTTCTGTAGTAACAAATGTTCTGATGGGAGTAGTTATGAATTATTCCTATTTTATATCACTCAACAACCAAAACGGATGACATGTATTAAAGGCCTTAACATTGTAAACACATTCTCAAAGTACTCAGAAAAAGTAAGAGCAAGTTTCCATGTTTTGTGTCATAAACACTAAAAATATTTAGTGTTAAATTAGTTGCATTTAAAACAACTAAAAATAAAAATAAAAGATGCTTTTGGGGAAAAGTATGTGTTACTCACATCAGAACAGGTAACATTCCTCAAAATATAAAAAGCTAATACTATTTTTTAATAAATCCTCATGAAACTTATCCTTATTGGAAACTCACTAGTTACTAAGTCAATTTCCCGTAAAACTTTTTTTTTTAAAAAAGAAGCTTGATAGGAAACTAATGACAGCAGGAAAAGTAGTCTTCCCCAGAAAAGAGTGCACCCAATGTTTATCTAATATCAATTTACCTTCTCTAAAAACATACATACGAGTGACATTACACAGACAGAGCAGGTTATGTTTAGAAATACGGATGTATATACATACATACATGTAACTAACTAATGAAAAAAAGGCCATGAATTTGGAAGAGAGCAAGGAGTGGTATATGGAAGTTTGGATAGAGGAAAGGGAAGGAGAAAATTGGTAATTATAGTCTCAAAAATAAAAGAAATATTGTTAAATCTAATTTGAATATAATTATCTTACTCAAGTGAACAATGCCACTCCCAGAATACCTGCATCACTCAGTGAAATTTTCAGTAACTGGTCAGGGAGCCAGAACTCTACAAAGTATCATAGGCTATTTTCTTGCCCTTCTTCACCCACCATAACTATATATTTAAATCCTTATTACTAAAAACACCATAGTTTTTGGCTGCAAGACACAGAAATCTAAAACAAAAATAAATATTAAATCAAAATAGAACCTCCTCCAACCTGTTGGCTAGCCTTTATGTTCTGGAAGGTGCTATGGGTGACAGAGAGACATGGTATATATGAATGGTCTTAGCCAATTCTGGAACCTGCATGTCACAATACTGACCCATCAGGCAAGATGTGCCCACTGTAGCACAACTATTATATGGTAACTACTTTCTGACTAGATTGGAAACATTTTCTACAGAAGGGTACTTCATGCTTAGTACTACAATCCTGATCAAAAGCCTAAGGCTAGGAAAGACATAGTCCCTCCAGGAGAAACTACTATTATTATTTTCCTAAATGATCATGCTGTCAAATCACTTTATAACAATTACATTTATGCTCATAGACCTGGTATGCTCTCAGCCTTGGTCAGAGATGTGTCTTATTGTAGTGGACAGCAGTCAATGCACAGAATCATAATTGTTCTATGTTGAGAATAAGAAACTGAACGCCCACTGTAATCTGGACAAATTTCTCAACACCTCCAACTCTTCACTCCTAACATGTCTCAGAGAACATCACTAAAGAGGCAGGAAAAAATCCATAGAAGCTGGAGGATAGGGAGAAGTTCCGTTCAATGCTGTCTTCTGGCCATTAGAAGGCTGCCAGTCTCGTGGACTCACAGCAGCTGGTGTTACCAGCTTGAGACCTGCTTGAGACCTGCACAAGATCATTTCCATATTCTGGCTATTACACATGGAGCCGCTATGAGCATAGTTGGTCAAATGTCCTCGTTGAACGGTGGGGCATCTTTTGGGTATTTACTCAGGAGTGGTATAGCTGGATTTGAGGAAGCGCTATTCCTAATTGTCTGAGAAAGCTCCAGATTGACTTCCAGAGTGGTTGTACAAGTTTACATTCCCACCAGCAGTGGAGGAGGGTTCCCCTTTCTCCACAACCTCTCCAGCATGTGTTGTCATTTGAGTTAGTCATCAGCCATTCTGATGGGTGTAAGGTGAAATCTCAGGGTTGTTTTGATTTGCATCTCCCTGATGGCTAAGGACATTGAACATTTCTTCAAGTGTTTCTCTGCCATTTGATGTTCCTCTCTTGAGAATTCAAGCCAGCCAAGCACTATCTGTACTTAGTGTGTTGGGAGGGAAATATGTTAAGGGATGTATATGGCTGGATTTGGAGGAGGGAAATGGGATTAATATGATCATATTTAATTATATATGCATATATAGAGAAACTCTGAATAACTGTATAATTTTAAAAGTGAATAATTTAAATCTATAAAAGATCTTGGTCAGTAAGAAAAATGCAATAGAACAATTCAAGGGATCAAAGAGGGGAGCTCTGGTGAGCAGTATATATGGAAAACATCAACCGTTATATTAAAATGTAAGTCTCAATAAATAGAAACGGGCTATTAAATAATAACAGTTTGCTCCTACAGAGAAAGGAGTATTTATCCACTATGGAGGGAGAATGTTTTAAGATAATATTCCTTATATGCTTTAGAACTTATGTAGAAACGTGAATACCTTTCACACATGAATTCTTCTCCCAGAAATTGTTTGATCTGGGAAATAACAAAGGGTAATTCAAGTTTATGTGATGGTTGTTATGTATGATGATGAAATAAAATAAATAATTTAGTGTTTATAAATACATGTTCTATGTATATATAGACATGACAAAAAATCCACTACTGTTTGGTTGTTTAAAAATCATGCTGATGTAGAATACCTGACAACACAAGATAGATATCATATCATACATAGGTGATGAGCCAAGGCAGTAGATACTGTGTCCTTTCGGTCTTGAAGCTAATAATGGCTGTAGAGGCGATGGCACTATAAGTGGCATATGTTCCTTTTATTCTCATGAACAGTCCACTAGTCTTAGATTTAACAAGCATTACTGTAAATCATAGAGATAATTGTTTTTATCAAGAAGGCAGAAGTACCTGAACAGAACACCAACAACACAGGCTCTAAGAACAACAATCAATAAATGTGACCTCATGAAACTGAAAAGCTTCTGTAAAGCAAAAGACACTGTCATCAAAACAAAACGACAGCCTACAGACTGGGAAAGGACTTTCACCAATCCTATATCTGACAGAGGGCTAATATCCAGTATAGATAAAGAACTCAAGAAGTTAAAAAGCAACAAATCAAGTAATCCAATTAAAAAACCGGGTACAGAGAGAAACAGAGAATTCTCTGTAGAGGAATACAGATTGGCAGAAAAACACTTAAAGAAATGCTCAACGTCCTTAGCCATCAGGGAGATGCAAATCAAAACGACCCTGAGATTTCACCTTACACCTGTCAGAATGGCTAAAATAAAAAACTCAAGTGACATCACATGCTGGAGAGGATGTGGGGAAAGAGGAACCCTCCTCCATTGCTGGTGGGAATGTAAGCTCTCTGGAAATCAATTTGGTGCTTTCTTAGACAATTAAGAATAGTGATTCCTGAAGATCCAGCTATACCACTCCTAGGCATACATCCAAAAGATGTTCAAGTACACAACAAGGACATTTGCTCAACTATGTTCATAGCTGCTTTATTTGTAATAGCCAGAACCTGGAAACAACCCAGATGTCCCTCAGTTGAGGAATGGATACAGAAATTGTGGTACTTTTACACAATGGAATACTACTCAGCAATTAAAAATGAGGAAATCACGAAATTTGCAGGCAAATGGTGGGACCTGGAAACAATCATCCTGAGTGAGGTATCCCAAATGCAGAAAGACACACAGGGTATATACTCACTTATATAGACCTATAAGATAGGATAAATATACTGAAATCTATACACCTAAAGAAGATAAACAAGAAAGATGACCTGGAGTAAGAGGACAAATCCTCACTTAGAAAGTCAAATGGGGTGGACATTGGATGTAGGAGAAAACAAATAGCAGGACAAGAGCCTACCACAGAGGGCCTCAGAAAGACTCTACCTATCAGGGTATCAAATATTAAGAAACATAACCAACCCTTTGGCATAGTCCAGGGAATCATATGAAAGAAGGGGGAGTTAGTATGACCTGGAGAGGACAGGAGCTCTGCAAGGACCAAATATATCAGGGCACAGGGATCTTTTATGAGACTGTCTCTCCAACCAAGGACCATGTATGGATATAACCTAGAACCCCTGATTGTATGTAGCAAATGGTAGCTCAATATCCAAGTGGGTATACTAGTAAGGGGAACAGGGACTATTTTGGACATGAACTCAATGGCTGGCTCTTCGACCTCCCCACCCCCTGAGGGAGGAGCAGCCTTGCTAGGCCCCAGAAGAGGACATTGCAGCTATTCCTAAAGAGACCTGATAAGCTAGAGTTAGATGCAAGGGGAGGATGTCGTCCCCTATCAGTGGACTTGGAAAGGGACAGGGAAGAGATGAGGGAGGGAAGGGGGAGGGATAGGGAGGCAACGCGGGAGGGGGCTACAGCTGGGATACAAAGTATATAACCTGTGATTAATATAAAATAAAAATGTTAAAAAAAAAAGAAATAGCCCAGGACTTGGTGGTCCTCAACCTTCCTGATGCTGTGACATCAGGAAGTTCCTGATGTTGTGGTAACCCCAACCATAAAATTATTTTCATTGATACTTCAAAAAAAGGCAGAAGTAAAATTATGTTGATATTTTTAACCAGTATCATTTGGCTGTAAGTTGGAATGAGTAGGGTGCCTTAAAAGGGGGATGTGAGGCAGAGGATCTATGTCACTGGCAGAGTCTGTCAAACATGTAAAAGACACAAGGCACAATCCTCTGAATTAAAATAAACAAGCAGACAAATAAGCAAATCGGAGATGCATCCCAATTTGCTTAGCCAACTGTGTTTGTTTGTAATTGGCCAGGTCAACATCTGCCTCCATGTGAGTGCAACTGCCCTTAGAACTGCCACAGAATTGCATTTTGAGATCAGATGAAAGAGCATAACTAAATGACCAAGGAAGGATACATGACTGATCCTATATGCTCCTACTCAGCGACCTGGTGTGTCATAGGCTCTCCTCTTTTTGAAAAAGATTTCTCACATGACTATTTGGTAGAAGTGGTCATTTTCCTCTACCACATCTTCACTCCCTTCTTGCAATGAAGTACTTCAGTTCCCTTACTGTTGCCATAGTTGCCTAACAAAGCCACATTCTGTGATCCAAGGAATAGCTCACTTTGACCAGTCGACCATGACCAAGGGATTGTTCCTGAGCATGCTCACAAAGCTGTAAAATAAGCTGTTCTATCTAGACAGTAGCAGTATTATCCCCCTCGCCACTCAGCATTGTAGTTAAAGGCAACTCATCCTCAATGCCCTTCATTCAGCACATACATTCCGCAGACACTTCAGTCCTCAGTTTAAGAACTCTGGTTTGGCCTTACTACACCATTGTACCTAATTGACCTTTTCCATTTATGTTTAGCTAAAAGCCCTATCAAAGGAGACAAACATTAAAAACTGTAAACTGTATCATACATGTAATTCCTTCACTCAAATTTCTCAGTGAAGTCACATTACCCTTAGATCTCTGTTTCCTGTACCTACCATGTCTCTCTCTCTCTCTCTCTCTCTCTCTCTCCTCTCTGTACCTTGCATTTGGCAAGTTTTCTTGCCTTTACATTCACCCTGTTCTTTGCCAGAATTGCTCATCATCTGAACCCAAAAGTTATTCTTTCCTTTGTTTAGTCCATGTCTTAAGTGCCACCTCTTCAAAGCAGTCTCGCTGACCGCTTGATGAAAATAAATTCTTCCACTATACCACTTTCAAACTCTGTACCTGGTCCTTGCTGTTGGGTTTCCATCAGTTAGCAGTAGTTATGTTCATCACATGGTCATTCTTTGACTGTTGTAAAATGGAAGATCCACCTGACATCTCTGGGTTTTTGTTTTGTTTTGTTTTTAGTTTGGCTATATTTCCTATAGCTTGAATCAGCAAGATTCATGAATAATACCCAACTGAGGGTTGTTTCAGAATATGAAAGGATTCAAGGGAAAAAACATGAAACTGCACATATTTGTGTCCAAACCACTGGGATGGAGAGCTAAAGGAACTTTTAACCCTCCCAGATTAACCTCTAGTTGTACCACGAATCATCATTATAGTCAGTGTGATCAAAGTCTTTCTCTCTTTGCCCTCTATGTTCTTTGTGTGACTATATATTCCCTTTATTTGCTGTCTGAACAACATGACTGTGGCTATGTCACAACCTTCATGACCTTTCCTTTACCGTTCTAAATTTACAGACCATTTCAGAATTGTGAAAGAAATTTTTATCTTAAAAAATAGATTTTTTTCCAGTGTCTATCTTTTATACAGTAATCCAATACTGTATGTGCCATATTCTGTATGAATATGTGGCCTTATTTCGCACCAAGGATTTGTGTTATTCAGACTTTCACATGAAGCTTCTCACTTGTTCCTGATTTCCAAGCCAAGAGTATGACTGCACAAACTTCGTAAACTTAGCAAACCTCTGTCTTCCCTGTAACAATATAAGGTATGAATAGTCAAGAAACGAGCCAATGGTGGACTCCAGCTGACAGCCATCTTCCTGAAACCCAGGGAACAAGGATATGCTTCCTGTCCTAGTTAATGTTCAATTGCTTTGAAGAGACATCATGACCATGAAAATTCTAATTTTTTTTAAAAAAGCAATTAATGGGGTCTTTCTTATAGTTTCAGAGATTTAGTCCATTCTCGTGTTGGCAGGGAACATGGTGACATGCAGGCACACATGTGTTGCTGGAGAAGTAGATGAGAGTACTATATATGGATCAGCAGGCAGTAGGAAGATAAAGCTAGTCAGGCTTAGGATCTTGAAATCTCAAAGCCCAGTTATAGTGATACACTTCCTCCAACAAGGCCACACCTATTAATCCTTTTAAATAGTGTCACTCCCTGGTGACCAAGAATTCCAATCTATGAGCCTATGGGGGTCATTCTCATCCAAACCACCCCTTCCTGACAAGTTTCTCAACTCTGGCAGTGTGACTGATGTTTTGAATATTGAGTGCACAGATCATATGTATTGTAAAAGGCTTAGCAGAATTTCTGGCCTCTATGAACTAGAAATCAGCAGCAACACCAGCTCACACATAAAAATATTTTCAAATTTTGAGAAGCATCCCCCGAAATATGTATGTGTGTTGATAGAAGTGCACTCACAAAGAAGAAAGGTTGTCCTCAAGACACTCTCTGATCAATATTATTATATTGCCTTCCACTGCTCTCCCACTCTTGGTTCTTTCTACTTTTGATAGTTTGTCCCTTCAGAATTGTGCAGATCTTATGATCATATCCTTTTTCTTAGTACATAATCTTCTAAGCTTTAAAATTCAGTCTTTTTTTTTGACATGTTGGCTAGTCAAAGTCTTCTAGAGAAACAGAAAGATAGAATGAATTTCTCTGTCCCCTCTTTATCTATCAATCATCTATCTATCTATTTATCTATAATTTATTTATCTATGGATTCAGTATATCATCTAGTCCAACAATGACTCTCTCCTAATAGTAAAGCAAAGATTCTTGTAATTATTCAGTCTACGAGGTTGGGTATTTCACCTGGTCTTTGTCAGTCAACATTGGAATCCTGAAGAAGTAGGCTCTAATAGTAGCAAAGGAACCCCCCAGCAGCAAGATAGATGAACTTGTCATTAAGAGTGAGAGGAAGCAGGATAAAAACAAAACCTTCCTTCTTCCATGTCCTTTTATGTGCACTGCGACCAGAAGGTGTGACCCAGGTTCGAGTGGTTTTTCAGATCACACATGATCCAAATTTAGGATGGTTCTTCTCAAATCAAATCATCAAAACAACAACTCCTCACTGGAAGATACTAGGCATGTTCCAGGGGTTGGGGGGGTGGAGCTGCACTGGCAGCACCAGTTTTACTCACCTGTGAATGTGTGAACTGCAATCATGACTGATCATCAGTGTAACAGTGGCAAAAATATTGTTGTCTTACCAAGATGATCCTTTTGCTTGGTTTCTTTTTTGGATTCATTCTTTCTATTTTGGTTTTAAAGCCCAAACCAGAAACCAGAACTCATGAGTGGTACTGTTTACTAGGCCAAGTATCTGTGGCTGCATCCATTTTATGACAGTAAAACTACTGAGGAAGTTGACTATGTGAATTAATAAACAAGTACCCCTCAAAAATCTTCCTCGGGAACTCTTCACAGTACTGGTAAAATACTTTTGAGTCCTACATGGACTCTGGCTTTGCATTCTATTCTGGAAACTGCTGCATCCTATTTCTGTGTCAGCCCTCAGATTAATCTGTCTCTCACAACTATCTTCACTTTTGCACAAACCCCATCTTTGTTACCATCTAGGCTAGACCAGCTCCATTTAGACCTCTCTCTGGCTTGGTTCCTTAAGTAATTTTCACAACTTTTCTATAATTAAAATTAAGGACATGACTAAGTTTTGAAACTGCCAAAAATTCAAGTCTAAGCCATTCCAGATGCAAACCTTGGTGTGTGAAGTCCTAGAGAGAAGATTTGTAATGCATGTCCTCAGGCAATAAAATTAACTCAGTTTCCATTTAAATTGAAAGAATAATGAAGGAAGGTTTGAAATTCAGTTACTCTTATTTTGTGGGAAGGCAGAAGTAATTGAAGTTGACACAGAAGACCAAAATAGTAAAGCATTGAAGGCTCTTGATCTTGATGTTGGCATGATGAACCTATTCAGGTTTTAAGTTCACTGTAGACAGAAAGAAGTTGAAAAGCAGAAGAGAGAAAAATCCCAGAACACAGTCTCATGCAGCGATATGGCCATCAGGAGAGCAGGCTCCTGTTTACATGGCTGCTGGAGAGGAGACCCATAATAAAAGGAGTCTCAGTTGGCTTAAAGATCATGAGCAACCTTTTAATGTGTGAATATTCTGATGTATGCAAAATAGGCAAACAAAACTAACCTATAGTGAATAAAATGTAATTTTGCAGATATTTGGGTTCCATCATTCAAAATTCTCAAAGGCATCCTATGATTCTTGAACAGAACTTCAGAAGCACAAAAAACTTTTGAAATAAAAATGCATTTCTCAAATTTAGAGTGAAGACTGGCATTTTTCTCACTTAAAAAAAGGCTTTCCTTTAATTGACAGCTCCAGAGTACAGTCCATCATGGTGGGGAAGTCTTGAGGCAGCTGGTCATACTACATTTGTAATCAGGAAACAGGAAGGGGTTGCTTACAGTCAGCTCATCTCCTCCTTTAGCATTCTGTGTCCCCAGACCATGGAACACTGCCACCCTTACTGACATGCACAGGTGTTTTTTCTCCCAGGTGATTTTAGATCCTGTCAAGCTGCCAATCAAGATCAACCAGCACATTTGTTGGAGATACTGTGTTGAAAGAACTGAGAAAATAATGAAGATTATGTATGGGCACCCTCCATGGGCAGTGGGTATATAAAAAGGCGATTAAGTTAACGTTAAGCTATAGGGTCACTTTTACAATCACTGTTTTATAGATTAGCAAATACAAACTTTCATCACGCGGTAAAAATCTATTATTTCAGATAAGGAACATTGATTTATAAGAGCCAAATGGCAGACTTAACACAACTTCACATTTTAATAGAAGTGTTACAAAGTTTTAGTTATTAAAAATTCATAAAGGTTAACATTTTAGATATAAAAGGAGCAAGGTACCAATCGATTTAATGGGAGATAAAGGGTAAAGCATGCAATGCTTAGACTTTAAAAATCCAATTATTCCCATTAGTGTGCATACATTAGGCAATCATTTTAGTGCTATACTCTGCCTCACTTGTCTTGCTTTCTCTTATCAAACCTGCTTGCATTTTAATTGACTTGGGTGAAAAGCAAAGAGAAAGAGAAAAAGAAGTTGTAGAATTAGGGAAGAGGCTCTGCATATTTATAAGCACAGAATGACCCTCCCCGACTGCTTACCCTATACTTTAAATACGGTGGTACTCCAAAAGTCAGTTCCCTGCCCTCACAGGCCTAGTTTCAAATGACCACTGACAGATCTAAATGTGTTTTGTGAGCATTTGTGTGGCCACTTGTAAGGATACATAATGAAGGGGCAAGTGGTGGTAGACTCTCCCCTTACACACTTCCCCTGTGATAAAGGGAGGCCACACTTCTGTCGGTTCCTGTTCAACAGCTGTTTGATGTCTACAAAGTTCTGTGATTTCATCATGCAATGGGACTGGTGGGAAGAAATAAGAAAGTCATGTGATTGAAGGAAAATGCAATGCCTGGATATACCTAGAGGTCTGCCACATTTATTATCTGTGAGGGATACATAGTACTTTTGTGAGGACTGCTGAAGTGTGCTGGAAGCTGTTCCTGTGGGCAGTGGCTCTCAGACTTCTCAGCCTCAAAACTTTATATGCTTTTAAAATTTATTGAATAGTCCTACAGACCCTTTGTTTATTGGCATTATGTTTCCAGATAGTAATTCAAATGAAAGTGTGTATGATCCTAATAAGTATAACAAAGTTGGTTCATCCTAGTATGCATATTTTTGGAAATCCATATCGAGAATAAACGAAAAAGAATGGTTTTGCATTTTTCTCAAAACTCTCTCTTGTATCGGATGATAAATCTAGAGTTTCAGATCTGCCGCCATGGCCAATCTTTTGTGATAAATTATCCAGACGGTGTCACAGCGATGGAGGGGAATGAAGTTACCTGGGGCGACTGGCTTCATATCAACCCGAGGGAGATTTGACAGGAGTGCCGGGAAATGTTCACCCACCTTGTGCCTTCGAGCTGTCTTTAATCTGCCACTGCCCTGCTATACCCAACTCAGCCTGCTGCTTCCACAAAGATCAAAACTCCAGTCTCCATTTATCTGACAAAAGAGGGAAGTAGAGCTCTGAGCAGAACAAGATCCTCATACTGTGGGAGGGTTAGTCTAACACATGCTGGAGGATAATGTGCTTTGATTTGTTATCAAACACCACAGATCTGTGAGATATGCAGATGTGTCAGTTTCTAAAGCAACCATGGACATGAATGTATAGAATCATTTGTAATTTTGTTGAATGCTTAGTGTGGAAATGGCTTCAAGAATAGAGTGGGGGGTGGGGTACATGCTTCAATGACAAGAGGGTTTTATGGTTTGTAAGATCTCAGTGATCTCCTCCATGGTTTAATTTACCAATGGCCACTTTCATGCATGAACTTCTTTGACAACAGCTAAGCATCATTGCTGGAAATCTTAAGATTGAAGGTAATAGTTCATTGTTTGGTGAGAAATAGGCTTGAACATTTAAATTTTAATTACTAATATTAATATGAAAAAATGTAAATGAAATGATTGTGTTCGTTAAAAATGACTCTGGGGGCTGGAGAGATGGCTCAGTGGTTAAAAATGACTCTGTTTATTTTGGTTTAATATTTATGAAATAATTAGCAATCCAAAGATAACACTTAAATTCAAATTTTATTAGGGTAATTAGATGTAATGGTGATATTCATGAATTGGGACATTTGAAAATGTCAAGAATTTCATATATTAAAATCAATGTTAAATTCAACATCAGAGTAGCTGAGGTGTTTTTTTAATTTAATTTCAGCATGTAAGGTATTCAGAAGTTTAAAAGTATTATTAGTTTTATATTTATTAAAATACATGAATTAAAGCAGAAACAAATGACCAAATAGGGATCAATTTTTTACTTGTTTGAAATATATTATCTAACACAATACCACCCATGAAATCCTGCCTCAGATTACAGAAGGCAACTTCCTGGCATTTATAGAATGCTAGGTAAATTTTGTTAATTTCATATTTTTGACAACCATCAATAAAAAGGGGGGGGGATCACTTATGGCTTCTCTGTGTTTATGGCTCATCAGGCTGCAGTGACAAGGTCTGGAAAAGAACCACTGGATTCTATGGTATCCTTTAATTTTTACAAGACTCCAAAGCCTTAGAAAATAGTCCTTCCTGCGCCCACTCCACCTAATGTTCACCGTGACTCACATGAACTTGATAATGTGGAAATCATTATTGAAAGGCATCACTGTATGTAGCAAGCTCTTAGACGTTCATTTCAATCTGAGATGTGAAACCAACTGTTCCCATTGTTGCTGTCATCTAGTGAGGGGAGCCTGCTGTTACTTAGAAGTCCACAAAGATAATTCAACAACTTTGACCACCTCCTCCTGATGGGGGAGCAGCCTTGCCAGGCCACAGAGGAAGACGATTTAGCCAGTCCTGATGAGACCTGATAAGCTAGGGTCAGATGGAAGGGAAGGAGGAGCTCTCCTACCCATGGACTTAGAGAGGAGCATGGGAGGAGAAGAGGGAGGGGACTACAGCTGGGATACAAAGTGAATAAACTGTAATTAATATAAAAAATAATTTAAAAAAAGATAATTCAGCAAACCCTACTGGCTAGTTCACCTTAAAAATCATGTCATAATTATTTTTCTAATATAGGTGTTATTTAATTCTGATAATTTAATATGTAAGATAATTTTACCCATATGTATGAAAACACTAAATACAATATATTAACTTTGATAGATTACAAGATATAGAATATCTATGAGAAAGCTTTCAAAGTTTTGGGAAGCCTGGATCTCCACTCTTTATGTTCTTCTACATAAGTTGCTGGGAACGTTTACCTAGGGAACCAGCTGCCTCTCTCTCTGCCTGTTCACAGCTGTATAAAAACTTATGTCCGCAGATTCTGGGTGTGTATCAAAGATGATTAGGGAACTGTGTTCAGCTAATTTAATTTTGTCTAAGCTTGCTAACATTTAGTCAGTAGGATTCTCCACATTCTCACTGAGGCCACATTTGTCTAATCCTTCCATGTTCCTGTAACACTTGTAAGTTGCAGTTCTGTGTGTGTGTGTGTGTGTGTGTGTGTTGCTGAAAATTAAGTCCAGGGTCTCTTGCGTGCTGGGCAGCTGCTGTAGCTCTGAGCCACATTGCCAGCTCTAGTTCATCCCACATTTACAATATGCTGAAAGGACACTGCAGCACAGAAGGACTGAGTAAGAGAAGATTGTTTCCTAACTCTGAGTCAGTGCCAGGAAAACAATAAATCCCAAGTGTTTGTGGACAAGTGAGTTCATTGACAAGTGGCTTTAAAGGTGTAATGGAACTGCCCAGAATAGAGAAGATTTCATGTGGCAGGTACAGGACATGCTTTATTTTCCATCCTTTACTTTATCTTTTAGAATATTCTTCTGCTGGATTCTCTTTCCATATTCCTGAAAGAGAAAAACATGAGGGTATCACTCTCGACTGGGAAGAATGCATGTTCTAGAACACTAGGAGTTTCTCCCATTAAAATGATATTATGTAGGTATAAGTTCATGGGTTGGAAACCAACCTCCAAGGCCAGATCTGGAGGTTGGGAACCATTAAACCTCATTAAGTCTTAAGACTGTGTTCCCTCCATATATTGGTGTCCTATTGTAAGATAATTGCTGAAACAATGGAGTTGTTACAAAAGCAACTTCAGCCCACTTTGTCTGTCACCTTCACTTGTGTTGTTACCTGGAAACCACACAGTAAGAAAGCCCAGCACAGTCTAATAGCTTCCTATTGGATTTCTGAGACCCCAGAAGTGTGAGAAATAAAGCTATTTCTTTATGTCTTCAATACAGAGATATAGTAATGCAAATAAACTAAAATACCATTTACTTTCCAACTCCAAGAAAGAAATTTTATTACATATTATTCGTAAGTAAAGTAAATGTGGTGTTTCTTTATTTTGTTTTTGGTAACTCCAGTAGGGTGTAAGGTTGGCTCAGCCGAGTGTCCTTACTGATCAGAGATCGGGGTGTGTGTGGAACTGTTCTTTATCATTTCTTAGCCCACAAAGTGTCTTCAGTTCTCACTCCTAGTCCTACTAATTTCTTCCACTCAGAGTGCTTGGTGCTTTAAATGCAGTTTTATACAATGGCCATCTTTATAACATCCCTTCTGTAACTTTCAGACCTGAGGATAGCCTTCTCCAGTTCTCTCCCTTGTGCTTGCCATGTCCCTGTATTGATGATCTTTCTTACTCAAGACAAAGAAACAATACATTCAGAAATATTAACTTAGCAAAAGAATTTGGTAGCTGAGATGTGGTACCAAGTACCACAGATATTAGTAATGCTTTATCTTTGTCTGCTTTAGCTTTCTTTATTACAGAGGGAAAATGGCTTGAAATTGGGTATTTTTAATGAATTCCTTCAGTACTTTGTCTCTTGAGTTCCATGGTTCTTATTGTACATTTTTCTGGAACTTTGGATTGGTTTTTGTGAGTAGAGTATCATTATTCTTCATTTTTAGAATGAAATATGTCACAAAATCAGAAAACAATATTTAACAAATCCTTTAGATTTATTAAAGTCTTACCAAGGGGGGGGAGTACATTAAAACTACTTGGAAGTAGCTGAGCACTCTTAAATAACAGTGCATTTGTGACTTGTGACATTCATGTTCATTTCAAAATAATGCAAGACGTGTGGTATATAGCATCTCTCATAGAAAATAGCTGTGATAGGCAGTGAGATGAGTCATCAGATAAGGGGGCCCGCTGCCAAGCCTGATAATCTGAGATTGATGCCAAGACACACATGGCAACCTTCACATGCACACCTAACACATTTATGTCCATAAACACACACACACACACTGAATAAATGTATCTAAAATTTCAAAGAAAATAGCTGTGGTTGTCCATCAATGAAAGCTCAAAAACATGTCTAAAACATAGTTTACTGACTGACCTTTAGTGCAGTTAGATATACTGAACAGCTTCTTTTGAGCCAGGCATAACCTAATCAGCCACACAAACTCTTATAACCCACTTTAATCAGATTCTAACCTCCATATTTAATCTTAAAAGTTAATCCCCCAATCTGTGAACACAAAGGGTCCATCTCTGTGCTTTCTAAGTAATATTCCTGTTTGGGTTTTATGGTGTATGCTTATCAGAGAGAATACATTCTGTTAATACCTGTATCAGCAATGGTGTCCAAAACATCCATTTTTCTAGCCACGTTCTGTGACTAACCAAGCTACCTAGAGTAGTTTCAGCAGGCTGACCCTCAGATTATCTAGCCAGAAATTCTATTCACTGCTGGTTAGAGTTACCAGGATCATCCACAAAATCACTATTAGGTATGGATCATATTGATTAACTATCAGTCTTTGCAGGTTGGATTTTGGAATGTGCTTTGAAAAAATCTAAGTAATTTGAAAATATGACCGAAGAATACAATTTATTTGGACAAAATGGATGTTCTAAATTGCATCATTGGGTATTTAGTTATTTTTTAGAATAGTTTCTTGACAAAAATAAATAAATAAGTATATAGGCAAATAAATAAATAAGGCTTTCATTGGATGTTGTTGAATAATGTAAATTTTTCCCTTTGAATTACTTGATATGAAATACGTTACAAAAGTCCTTGGCAATCACAAATTCCTGTTGAGGGGTGGTATGTCAATGGGAGGTAATCCATGTTCAGTCTTGACTCAAAACACTGGAGGCTTTTGAGAAAGGCTTAGAGCATACAGGCCACCAACAAAGTGCTAGAATCAAGGCACTGAATTGTCCAATTTAATGATGAATACTATGTTATGAGAAATGTATTTTTACAGAATAATTATTTTTTAATGCAAGCTCTCTGCAGTATTTTATTTTAGTAAGTTAACATCTAAAGCATTTTTGAATGTTTTGTAGTATATAAAAAAAGAACCAAACATGTAATAGTAAGCATGGAAGGAAGACATCTCTTAAAAGATACTGTAAATATGGACTTTTCTTTCAGACCGAAAAAAAATTGCTTGGCTTAAGATGAAAGTATTTGGTAGTAGAATTTAAAGCAATAAGAATGATGCAGCCATTCCTGAAGAGACCTGATAAGCTAGACTTAGATGGAAGGGGAGGAGGTCCTCCCCTATCAGTGGACTTGGAAAGGGGCAGGGAGGGAAAGGGGGTATAAGGAGGGAATGTGGGAGGGGGCTATGGCTGGGATACAAAGTACATAACCTGTGATTAATATAAAAAATAAAATGTTAAAATTTAAAAAAAGAATGATTCTGAAGCTAGTCTTTAAAGAACACAAGATCAAAACACTTCCTCTCACCAAAAGAGGTTTCCATTATAATAAAATATGTATTCCTAATTTTATTTTTAAACGACTTAAGTTAAACATCTATTCTAATACTCTACCAGAAATATAAATATGAGGAAGAGATGGTTCCTTCTCTGAAATGTCTTGCCATGTTGTAGTTAACGCAGGCCTATTTGTGAAAATCTCAGTGTTGTAAAAGCCTGAAAATACAAAAGAGGGTGTCTTTCGTCTCTAAGTTGTTGATCAAAGCCTCTGAAAGGAAAACAAATTGGATGTGGATTTTCTAGGATGAAAAGTCCTCCACAAAGAATGAATGAGGAAAGCCGATAATGATTCAGAGCACCCTATATGCTAGGTAAATTTTAAATTATGTCCAGAACCTAGAGCATGTCTACAAAAACCATCTCTTAGTAGAACTGCAGACTCTCTTTCAGAAGCCATGAACAAGCTTGAATGGCAACCTGACATCTGTTCTTTTCAGCCACACAATGTAATCTTGAGTTTCTTAAACTTCTTGAATTTTCTTGAACAGCCTAACATCCAGCTGACTACCCACTACTATAATTTTTCTCTTATATTGGTCAACTTACTAAATAACAAAAATATTTCACAATGACCTAGTTTCTTTAAAAGAAAACAAATGTCATAGAAATATATATGTAGTATTTTTATAGTATTAGTATTGCTTATATCTCTTAAGACTAAGCCTTATTGATTGAGGATTATGATGTCATCTTATATACACTTACAATAACTTTGGCAGACACATAACAAAAGATGATTTTAATATAAAAACACCTCAAAGTGTTTTTCACTTTTCCAACTAATAAATAATATGTATTTTACTTTTTAAAAAAAACAAAAATTATTTCACAAGGAAGAATTTCAAATCTACAAGATTTCTGAAGAAAGATGACCCTACTAGTTGTCTAAACACCAAAATTAGTTTAGTTTTTGAATAGGAGGAATATGGTTTTTCTCCTAATGTTTCCTTCATAATCCCATGACTTTCTAAACTTTCTAGACAAAGTAATTTGTTAAAAGTAAATAAAGAAACTTATTGAAATTGAACAAACAAACATTTCAAAGCATTCAATTAAATCATTAGGAAGTACATAACATGAGTGAAGCAATGTTTGAAGCTTATACCATGAAACAATGAAGCAGAGTGGAGCCAATACTGACCTTATGGTGCTATCATACTCAGATAGGTTTGACGCAGATGAGAAAGCCTACTAACCAATACACAATGCACCAGATGGCATTGCGTATGTCTAAAGCTATTTGAGATATGAATTACTGGTGAAAGGAGGAATTTTTATAATTTTTATGAAATGGTTGGGGGAGGGCTCTCTCACTAAAGACATAATATTTAATCCATGTTAAGGAGGGCTAGCAAGAATAAAATATAAAGTCAAAGCCTTTCCCCAGCGTTCAAGGGAAATCATGGAATTTCAATGTAACCAGAGGACAATATGCCTATGTTTAAGTGATAATTAAAAGTTACACTCTTAGTCAGACTGGCAAATTCAAGGTAACTACCCAATCAGGATCAAAAAGTATGCAAACCCAAGATTATATGTCGGCTCTATAGAACTATCAACTTATTGTAACACAAAGTGTAGAGCAAATGTGGACATCAGGGTGAAGGGAGATGAAGTCACATCCTGAATGGCCTCATAGTCTGCTGTAAGGTCTTTATGTTTTTACTGTGGAGAGAGAACTTGAGACTCCACTGAGATGTTCCCAAGTTTAAAAAGGACTAGCATGGCTGCTCCTTAGGCTATGTTATGTAAAACACGTGTAGGCAGAGGCTGTGATATCATAGGAAGTATGATAGAATTTGAACCAGAGTGGCTACCGGGAAGGCAAAATGTATGAAGGTGTTCTTGGTGTAATTTGTAGACCTGAGAAGCATACATATTAATATGTGAAATAACAGTATGTGAATTACCTCTTTAAGAACTAAATATGTATTAAAATCTCATTATCATAAACATAGCAAATCACAAAGGATTGCAAATCTTTTGTACAGATCACTGCAATATTCCAAATGTCAGGAAAAAGAGAAGCAAGACTAGCTTTATAGTACCAAAGATATGTGCTTGTCCATATATATACTCATTTCACTTATATGATATTTTTGAAGAACCATTGTAGTGATAGTTATGAGGAATTATTCCATTCTAATTAATTTTTGTTTATTTTTAAAATTTTTATTAATTACACTTTATTCACTTTGTATCCCCCCATAAGCTCCTACCTTTTCCCCTCCCAATCCCACCTTCCTTCCCCCTTCTCCACATGTGCACCTCCCCAAGTCCACTGATAGGGGAGGTCATCCTTTCCTTCCTTTTGATCCTAGTCTATCAGCTCTCATCAGGAGTGGTTGCATTATCTTTCTCTGTGGCCTGGTAAAGCTGCTCCTCCATCAGGGTGAGGTAATCAAAGAGCAGGCCAATCAGTTCATGTCAGAGGCAACAGAACCAAAAAAATCTGAGCACAGGGGTCTTTCTTGAGACTGATACTCCAACCAAGTACCATGCATGGAGAAAACCTAGAACCCCTACACAGATGTAGCCCATGGTAGTTCACTATCCAAGTGGGTTCCATAATAATAGGATCAGGGACTGTCTCTGACATTCTAATTATTTTAAGGGTATTGTTGAAATCAAATTCGCCAATGGAATGACTTTGTTGATAATCAGAAGCAATTACAATATGTTGATAATAGTTCTACAGAACACATATATAATCTTGACCCTGCATATTTTTTTTTGTCCCTGGCTAGGTCATTTCCCTGGATTTACCAGTCTGGCTATTGCCAGAATAAAAATCCAAGAGTGATATTTTCAATCATCACTTAAATATAGGTCAGAGACTGCATGGAAAAATGATTTGATTTGCAAA
This sequence comes from Pachyuromys duprasi, assembly GCA_028658305.1. Classification (NCBI taxonomy): domain Eukaryota; kingdom Metazoa; phylum Chordata; class Mammalia; order Rodentia; family Muridae; genus Pachyuromys; species Pachyuromys duprasi. Next base: position 49,667,558 of record CM053751.1, read on the forward strand.
TCATTATGTAATTCACACTTCAAACTGATCAGCTTTAGCATGAAACATTCATGACTTCTCACAGGTTCATGTGGTTCTTGGCTGTGTCTCCTCATTTATCTACAGCTAGATGCTGGGTCAGCAGAGTCTGGCTGGACTTAGTAGACTTAGAGCTGTCTCAACAGCTCTTCCCCTCCTCTCTCACCTCCAGGCAGATGAGCCTAGGGTAGTTCCCAAGCTGAAAATGGAACCCAAAAAGAAGTCACAGGTGCCCACACATTATTTAGAGCTTCTACTTGGATGAAGTCAGAAAATAGCCTATCGGCCACATCAAGTCAAGCAAAGACAGAAGCAGAAGGAGGGATTCTGAGCACTTAGAAAAAAACATTCTCAGTTATGTTTAAAAGATGTCTTCAAGCACCAACACCAAAATTTATTACAGCTACATTTCTTTTCTTTCTTTTTAAAAGTTTTCTGAGTCCATTTGGTTCTGCCCATAAGTGTGTGTGTGGGTCATCTCCTATACCAGTAGCCAGCCCCCCAAAAGAAAGCGACCCTCTATCATAGCCAAACACAGCCAAGAGCTACCATTTCTTTTCCTGACTCAACCCTACCTATTGTTCAGCAAAGTGCTGTAGCTGGCCAGGACACCAGATTAATCTCAAGGTTATTTCCATTGCTAGCAAATACTCTCTGTTAACCCTATCCTGGAGAACACACTAATATAACCCAAGGTCGTATTTTCAGCACTTAGTTGAAAAATTAAAACAAGACACCATAAAACACGAAGTCTGGTAATGAAGACACTTGTCATGCAAGACTGATGATCAAGCTCTAGTCACTTAGCCCATATAAAGGTGGAAAGAGAAAACCAACTTCACAACATTTTCACTCAATGCAACAAGAGCACTATAACATACCACACTTCACATGCATGTGCCTCCTTCCCACATGCACACACGCATGCGCACAGACATGTGTGACTAACAAAATAATGAAGCTCAACAACTGTCCAGATAGCAGCTCAGCTTCAGAAGTATTTCATTTTATTTTTAGGTATTCCCTGAATCTTAAAATGTGCTTAAATTTTTCCTCCTCCAAATGTTAGTAGCCAAAGCTTTGAAACTTTCACTTTTTATATTCTGAAATTTTAGTGTGTTACTGAGAAGAGATAACACCTAAATTGCCAATAAATACAACAGCATGTACTACGCAGTGATTGAGAAATTAAGGAATATCTCAGTATTTGTGTTCCTCTGTGTGTGTGTGTGTGTTATGTGTGTGTGCACATTTAATAAAGAGAAAGAAAATAAAGTTGGGTGGATAAGGATGTAAAAAAAATTAAAACCAGTACACACACACACATACACCAACAAACAGAAAAACAAAAATCAAAACAAAACAAAAACATTATGTTTATGGACATCTCTTTTTTTTTAAGTTGGGAAATTTTTCATCTATGATTTTCTTGAAAATATTTTCTGGACCTTAGAACCTTGAATCTTCTTTTCATCAATTTCTTTTATTCTCAGATTTCGTCTTTTCATGGTGTCCTTGATTTCTTGGATGTTTTGTGTTTGGAACTTTTCCAATTTTACTTTTTATTTGAGAGAAGTATCAATTTCTGCTAGTGTATTTTCAGCACCTGAGATTCTTTCTTCCATGTCTTGTATTCTGTTGGTGATGGTTACCTTTGTGATTCTTGCTCTTTTCTCTAAGTTATCCAGCTCCTGGGTTTTCTCAATTTGTGTTTTCTTTATGATTCTAATTCTGTTTTCATGCCTTGAACCATTTCCTTCATCTGTTTGAATGTGGATTCCTGCCTTTCTATGATGGTCTCTATTTTTTTGTTGTTGTTGTTTGTTTCCTCTCTATATGCCAGTACGTGTGCCTCTATTTGTGCCTCCATTTGTGTGGCTATTTCTTTGAGAGCTTTGTTCGTTTCCCCTTTATATACCTCTAATAACTGGGTAAGTATAGCTTTAAAATCATTTTCTTGTGTTTCCGATGACTTGGAGTATCCATTGATTTGGGGGTTTGCTGGTGAAGCCATGATGTCCTGATTTTTGTTGGATGTGTTCTTAAGCCAACCTTTGGCCATCTGCTTATCTGTAATCTTCAGCGTTCATCGAGTCTGTAGTTCAGCCTGGATCCGTCTTTCTCTGGTGTCTGGAGTATTCTTCAGGGCGATGAGAGAGGTCTATTGTTTTGAGAGTGTGCATTGTGTTTCAGCTGTACCTAAGGGAGGACGATCCATTGGTGCAGAAGCATAAATGTGAGTGAGCAAGCCTGTGTGAGGAAGTGTGCTCTAAAAGACAGGGTGCTAGAGAGTGTAGATGCTTGGAATGGTACAGGGGTGGTGCAGGCATAGGAGGGGTTTTTGGTGTTGGTGCTGTTTGCAGACCCAATGAGCATGTGGAGATTCTCTGAACACCTCAGTGGCCTACAGGCCACTGGTATTCAGCTCTTTCTGGGCTCCTGGAGTTGTTTGCCTGGACTCTAGTGGTAGACCCGCAGAACAGGGGCTTCGGTATTGAAGATGCTGTTCCAAGGATCCCTATGTTGCTCACAGTAGGTGTGGGTGAGAAAGATCCAATGTCTGGTTGCTAGTGTAGAGGGGACCCTGGATCTGGGGCTCTGCAGGAACTCACTTGAAGGCACACTCTCTCTAGCAGGTCTAATCAGAAAGCACAGGGGTTCCCCCTGTTCCCTACTCTCAGATTTGGGCCTGTTGGGGAAAATGCAGATGTAGTCAGCTCAGGGTTCTGCAGCTGCAGAACTTAGGCTGTTTAGTGGTCCACTGGGAGTCCAGCCGAGGCAGCAGACTGGGCGGCAGGTACAGATGTCTGCTGAGAAGTCCTGAGGAGCCCCTTACAGTGGTCCATGGACCTGAATGGCCCAGCAGGCCTGGTGGACGTGGGTGTCCATACCACTGGCTGCTGGCCACTGAGGGACTGGGTGGCTGGCACAGCCACTGCCTGGGAGGCCCTATGGGGCCATACAGCTGCTCCCAGACCCAGGACCTGGAAGGCTGGTACCGCAGACCTGGGATCCAGAAGGCTGGTTCAGCTAACTGCCACTGCTGAGGAACTAGAAGAACCACCTCTGCTATCTCAGACCCCAGGCAGGGGGTTCAATGCTAAGAGCCCTGGATAATGTGGGCCAGCTCCACCTAGGAAGAGGGAGGCCTTGGCAAGGTGAAGTACAGGGAGATGGAATGTTCACCACTCTCTGTTCCCAGAGAAGTCTGTGGGTGACCTGGATCTAAATGGTCTCAGCTCACATGTTGTCCCTCTTGTCCAGGAAGCCTCAATGTTGATGTTCTGGCTTCAGCTGCCCCTCCACTCACCAATTCCAGTGTTTCTGATCATCTGCTTCTCAGATATGGTACATGCTGGTCACCTCCATCTTGGATCCACCTGATATAATGTTTTTAACAAATATTTTTCTCTAAGACAACCTTTTTCTGTGTAGTTCTGGCTGACATGGAACTTCCTCTGTAGAGCAGACAGGTCTCTGCCTCTCGAGTGCTGGGATTAAGAGCATTCATCACCACCACCCAACCACAAAGATCTTTTCAGTTAATGGATTTTGTAAGAACAGCACATCTTGATTTCATAAAATTCATTATTTTTAAAAGTTATTTCAATTAATCTGTGGTCAAACAAGAATGGTTATGGAAACTACAGAAATTCAAACTCTGTTTGCTGATTCTGAACTATTGTATCAGTATATTAACACCTCAAAGTTTTCCAAATTACCTGCTTAAACTCAATCTTAGGACAATTCCAACATTTTCTGCCAAATATACCAGGACAAGATATAAATAAATAAATAAATAAATAAATAAATAAATAAATAAATAAAAAAAAAGTAAATCTATCTCAGGACAAGATAGCAATAAATAAATATCCCAAAAGATTACATTTCCATTTTATTTTATTTATTTTATTTTTATTAATTATACTTTATTCACTTTGTATCCTCCCGTAAACCCCTCCCTCCTCCCCTCCCAGTCCTCCCCTCCTTTCCCTCTTCTCCACACATGCCCCTTTCCAAGTCCACTGCTAGGAAAGGTCTTCCTCTCTTTCTTTCTGATCCTAGTCTATCAGGTCTCATCAGGAGTGGCTGCATTGTCTTTCTCTGTGGCCTGGTAAGGCTGTTCCCCCTCACAGGGAGGTGATCAAAGAGTAGGTCAATCAGTTCATGTCAGAGGTAGTCCCTGTTCCAATTATTATGGAGCCCACTGGACACTGAACTGTCATGGGCTACGTTTGTGCAGGGGTTATAGGTTTTCTCCATCAGTGGTCCTTTGTTGGAGTATCAGTCTCAGAAAAGACCCCTGTGCCCAGATTTTTTGGTTCCGTTGCTCTCCTTGTGGAGCTCCTGTCCTCTCCTGATCTTACTATTTCCCACTTTTTTCATAAGATTCCCTGCAATCTGCTCAAAGGTTGGCCATAAGTCTCAGCATATGCTTTGATGCCCTGCAGGGAAGAGCCTGTCAGAGGCCCTCTGTGGCAGGCTCCTGTCCTGATCCCTATTTTCTCCTTCTTCTGATGTCCATCCTCTTTGCCTTTCTGGCTGGGGATTGAACATTTTAGCCAGCATCCTCCTTCTTGATTAGTTTCTTTAGGTATACAGATTTTAGTAGGTTGATCCTATATTATATGTCTAATATTCACTTATGAGTGAGTATATACCCTGTGTGTTTCTGCTTCTGGGATACCTCACTCAGGATCCATTTTATTATTCATGAAACTGTGTATATCTTGTTTCTTGTCATTCTTCCTTCAACAAGTCTGCCAGGTGGCACTGTAGCCTGTGCTTACTGGTCTCTGAAAAACTTAACATGTCGACCTTTCACACCATGCTCCTGGTAGGTCATGATGCCTTTCTTCCCCATCATTAACTCCTGGCTGGCTGTAGCCACAGTGGTTGCTCTTGAAGTAGTTCTCTCTCTATTGTACCAAAATGGAGGCTATTTTGAGACTCGCACCTTCACACTGAACAGTCAGGACTTCAAGCTGTTCAAAATGTGTTTCTTTCAGACATTACCTACGTATTTGTGTGTATAAATGCATACATAAAAATCTTTAATTTTTCTATCTTCTACCCTTCTCTGCTAACTTTTGTTGGTTTCATTGAGAGGTGGAACTGAGAACAACTGTGTCAGTAAAAGAAGTGGAGAAAACAATCACTTTTGAGCACTAGCTTGAAATGCCCCTTTCTTTCTACAGGTCTCTTACTGAGAGTCTGTGCTATGACTATTTGTAAATATAAAAGCAACTCTCGGGACAGATGGTTATTTACTGTGTTTTCTCTATTATGTGAGATAAATTATTAACAAGAAAATAATTGAATATTGAATATGCTCTGGCAAAGAAATAATCTTTCACCAAATCTGTCACATACTATGTTGTAAGTGTGCATTCCAATTAGTAGAGTGGGCCAAGTAGATTAATGGATGAAATTGTTTAAATTCATGATCCAAGCCTGCTTTTCTTAAGAACTTAGTACCATTGTGAGTCAATTATTATTTAAGCTTGTTAACTTTGAATTTCAACTGTATTTTATGAAGCATAGATTTAAATCATAATTCAATTATGCGCACCTCTGAAGAAATTTCTCAAACATTTTCATTTTTAAAATGTTGACAGTATTATATCACAGCTGATCAAATAATTTGTCATTTTGACATATTAAAATATAAGGCCGAGAACTAATTCATCTACTACTGAAGACTGGAAAGAACAGAACTCCAAAAGCAGCTTAGCTAAGCTGTTGAATATTACTGGATTACAAGAACAAACAAAACTGCTTAAGCATTATGCAACTGCAATGCCCTCCAGCAACAGTTACCAAAGTGTGGCCCCCGACTGGCAGAAGTGACCTCACCTGGGAACTTACAAGAAAAACAAAGTGTTACATCCCCATTCCCACAGCCTTTTAACTAGAAACCAGCAAGGAGCAGCCTGTCAACAGTGTCCTCAACCCAAAATAAATTGGAGGAACACGAAAGTTGGCCAGCCTTATATATGTATTTCTATTCACTTATGCTGCCATCAAGTCATTCAAAGTGACTTCAAAGGACAAAGCATTATTATCAACATTTGATAAATGAGGAGCTGGAGAGATGGTTCTGAGATTAAGATCACTTGTATCTCTTCCAAAGGACACCGCTGATTCCCAGAACCCATGGCTCCAACTCTTAGGAATCTGATCGTCTATTTTATCTTCTGTGGCACATGCACACCAAGTATTCCCATGCACGTACTCAGACACACACACACACACACACACACACACACACACACACGCACGCACGCGCACACACACGCACGCACGCACTAAGAAAATAAAGTCTTGAGGCAATAAAAATTGACTTCTTCAAATTTCAAGCCCAACTTGACAGCAAACCCAATAGCATAGGTAGTTCATACAATACAAAAATTCTATAATACATGAAAGTCGCAGTCAGAACAGAAAACATTTCTTCTGGCTTGGAGAAGGAGAGGAGAGGCACATGTCCACAGACCATTTCTGGAACATGTAATGTCTGATCACATAGCAAGCAGAGCCTTTTAACAATGGAAGATCTTAATCTAAAAACACAGCTAAAGACGTAAGTTAAGAACAGACATGAATCCTTATGTCTTGACATTTGTTATCCAAAGATAAACCCAATGCTTGTTGCATATAAATGATCATGGTGATTGAGAAATATTTGAAATCTAGAAATAAATACATTTTTGTAAGGTAAACATGGTAATTCATTTATTTATTTATTTAGTTTTATAATTTGTTCACTATATATCCCAATTGTAGCCCCCCTCCTGTAACTCCTCCCAGTCCCACCATCCTTCCCTCTTCACTCCTGTCTCCTTCTCTTAGTCCACTGAAAGGGGGAGTTCCCCTCCTCTGCCATCTGCCCGTAGCTTATAAAGTCTCACAGGACTGCCTGTGCTTCTTTCTTTGTGGCCTGGCAAGGCTGTATTACCAGGGGCAAGTGATCAAACAGCAAGCAACCAAGTTTATGATAGAGACTACCTCTGCTCCCCTTATTCTGGAGCTGACATGGAGACTGAGCTACCCAAATGCTACATCTGAGCAGGGAATTTAGGTCCTCTCCATGCATGGTCCTTGGTTGCTGCATCAGTCTCTGCAGGACCCCCCCCCCCCCGGGCTCAGATTTTTTTTGGCTTTGTTGGTCTCCTTGTGGGGCTCTTGTCCCCTCTGTGTCCTTCTATTCTCCTTTCTTCCATAAGACTCCCTGGACTCTGCCTAAAGTTTGGCTGTGAGTCTCAGCATCTGCTTCTATCCCCTGTTGGCTGGAGCCTTTCAGAGGACCCTCTCTTCCACCACTTCTGGTGTCTATCCTGTTTGCCATTCTGAATGAGATTTAAGCATCCTTCCTAGGGTATTCAAGATCCACCTATACCACTGCTGGGCCTATACCCAAAAGATGCTCCACCATTTAACAAGGACATTTGCTCAGCTATGTTCATAGCAGCTTTGTTTGTAATAGTCAAAATCTGAAAACAACCTAGATGTCCCTCAACTAATGAATGGATACAGAAATTGTGGTAATTTTTTATAATGTAATCCTACTCAGCTATTTTAAAAAAAAAAAGGAAATCATGAAATTTGCAGAGAAATGGATGGAGCTAGAAAGGATCATCCTGAGTGAGGTAACCCAGAACAGATAGACACTCATGGTATATACTCACTTATAAGTGTATATTAGCTGTGTAATATAGGATAACCTTACTAAAATCTACATACCTAAAGAAGCTAAACAAACAAAAAAACATTTTAAATTGAGTTTCTGTATCAGGGTGCAACCATATAAATATTTTAAAGCATACATATCAAGCGCACATTTGTTTTTCTTTCAGCACCCTAAATTAGAAGGTGGAATATAAAAATAATACTCTAGTAATTGTTTTATTTTTGAGGGAACCAAATGCAAACAGTGCCTTCATGCAACTAGACAATATACACATACTCTATGGGGAAGTAGAAGGCAACGTTGACAAGCTGTGGTTGAAGCTATAAACACATACTCCTCCTCCTCCACAACACACAACTTTTGTTCTGCTACAGAGTTCATGTATACTTAGGAAATTAATCATATAATAACCCACCTTGCATATTCAACCTTACATTGATCTTTCTCTTACCTTTCAACTTTAAATTTGATAAGCTGAAAATAGAACTGATATATTATCAGAGTAAGTGAAAAAAATGTTAAACAGAATGATTTTCATTCAAATCATTCTACAGTATTCACCCCATGGTGATTATTAGGGTGTTTTGTGTATCTGGTTTTATTGTTTGGCATTGTTGTTACCTGATTCTGATTAATCTTTATGTTACCTCACTAACCTCTACATTAATCACATTGTGTAGATGAACAAGACAGAGTAGGACAGATGTTCCTAACCCATAGTTAACCTAAAAACTCCAAGTCACAGAACTTCTAAAAGATACATTAATGCCACTGCTAATCAATATTGTCAACAATGAGCAGCAGTTCTGACTCTGCCTAAAATTTTTTAAACAAGGTGAGAGAAAAATAAATGTGTTGTCAATGTGATACTAAATATTTATAACATTAAAGTTTTAAGCATGAGAAACAGCAGTGAATCTCATGAAGAAATAAGATAGTTTGGAATCAGTTCATAAATAATTATTTACAGAGTATCTTGTTCTTAGATCTTGTTCTCAGTAGGCAATTAAAAAGACACTTCTGTGTGCACATGTTAATACTGAAGGGGTGATATGAAGAATCGGGAACTCGACAGAAGACACCAACATTCTTACCTTAGCCCCAAATAGAGACAGGAACATGTAGGCCAATTCTCATTTGGCATATCACATTACAGAGATAAATTTGCTATTGTGAAGATGATAGATAGCCTGGCAAGGAAAAATGCAGAAATATAAGGTCTGGAAAGCATCTATGAGTTAAGTTTTTTAAAACCAAGTTTCAAAAACACGATGAAGCAAACTGACTCAACCCATCTTTCTACTGTGTTGGGTGTCAATAACATTGGTTGATTATCTGTTACCTGCTGCACTTGACAGTTGTCAATGATGTCTGCAATAATCCCCAGTGTCATATGTCACTGGATATAGACATTATTGGAGCAACCAGTCATGTTCCAGAGTAGTGCTAATTATGAACAAGTTAGTTTAGTTATAGATCAGGGTTCTATATGATACATTATTGACAAAAAAAAATCTAATATATTTCAGCCTGGGATGAAAAAGTAGACAAGTCAATTCATAATAGCGATGATACTTATTAAAGTTAACTTTACAAGAGACTATTTTAAATAAAGACAGTGTATCATAACGTGCTTTTAGATTAAAGAATTCTCTTGCATATAAAGTCTTACCAAATGTTCCTCAAGAATCATCACCTTGTCCTTTATCATCCCAAGGCAGATTCCTTGATGACCATGCTGTGGTTTCTTATGAATATAGGAATGTACTCATGTATTTTGAGATTCCCATGTGTTAAGAGCAGGAAAGGAAATGCAAGAGGTCTTTTATGCATTGCTGGGAACATGCTCTCTTTTTAAATGTAGCATGAGTGGCAGGTGAATGGATGATTAATCATTATCTCTGTATGCCTTAAAAAGTCTAATAGAAACAAATGGATGATGGGAGAGACGGTGATGATAATGGAGAAAAAGTAGAGGAGAGGGGAAATGGAAGCAAAGGGGGGGGGGGGAAGCGAGAGGGCAAAAGGAGGAGGAGAAGGGCAGAAGGAGGAGAAAGGGGGAGGAGAGAGCAAAGGAGGAGACAGAGAATGGAAGAGAAAAACAGATAAAGGAGAACAGAATTAAAATTGAAATTTAAAAAGGAAGAACTTTTTTTATATGCACGTGCGTGTTCATGTGTGTACACACGCGGAGGCCAGAAAACTACCATGGTTAGTGTTCCTCAAATGTTCTCTACTGTTTTCGTTAGGCAGGGTTGGTCACTCTCTCGAAGTTCTTCAGGCATATTAGCCTGGCAGTCCAAAGATCCACCTGTGACTGCCATCACCCCCACCCCGCCTCAGTATTGTGATTAAAGTACACCACCGTGCCTGGAAGTTTTATGTAGTTTTCAAGGCTCAAACTTAGCTCTGACTGAGCTCTCTCCATAGCCCCTCCTCATCAGTGGATTTTATGTGTTTGTATACTTCATCCAAGGCATGCAGTTGTATTGTTATGGAAAATACTATGAACCATCCCGGGAAATACTCTGTAAGAAAAGAATCATCTTAATATTCTTGCTACTTTGTGAATAAACATATGAGATTCACCTATATACACAAACACAGCATGTACCACACATAAATACAAATTCCCACTACCCCTTTTCAGAGCCAGGAACACTGGGAAAAATTCAAGAGCAGAAAGATGCAAATGTTGCTGCAATTTTTACCAACCTTCTATTTATAGAAATGTAGTAGGGGAATTCACTACTACAGGCAAAAAGGTGGTTTTAAAATACATGCTTAGAGGAAGGAAGTGGGGTCAGTGTATCTGAAGCTCTTTATCTTGCTTGTGCCATGAACTGTGCTAACGTCTTTCTGTTTGTTTTTCATAATCTCATAGCACATGAATACCAGCGTCAGGATTTCATCCACACTTACCTGATTCTGATTAAAACAAAACAAAACAAACAAACCCACCTCCTGTCATCCACGTATACACACACACACACACACACACACACACACACACACACACTTTGTCTTTTTAGTTTGTGGAAGTTTCTGTCTCTAAGAGGCAAAAAAGAGTTGTCTGATGATCCTAATCCCTCTTCTCAGAAGCAATTAGGACAGAAGCTTTAAAATAAAAAAACAGTTTTCTCAAATAATGATTTTGCTGAAAGGACTTTGGGAAGAAATTCATTCTGCATTTAATTTCAACCATAGATTGATAAATTAATAAATACCTAGATTGTGTGATATTTATTAAAAGGTTGTACCTGAAAATTTGTATAGAATCAATTTAGTTGGCTTTAATTGATAGTCAGCTAAGAGTTCTGCAGCCCTTTAATGGCAGCAAGCGCACAGCTAGGATAAAATGGGAGTTGATTTTATTAAATGGAAGCCCAAACTTGACATTTCAGTGAGTTAAAAATATTTTATTAAATAAATTCTATGCTATGCCTTTTCCAAATAAATGAGTATTTCTGAAATAAATATTGTACATTGTCTTTCTTAAATTAAAGATGAGCTTCGTTTGCCCTTTGGTTATTAAGGTGCCCTTCACCAAATACTCGAAATTCTACTCACCTCCTGACCCCTGCATATAATTGACTCAAAAAACAAGTATTAAGAGGAATTTTCCAGGAGAAGAGATGAGTCAGTAGTTAAGGGCATTGGCTGCTCTTCCAGAGGACCCAGGTTTGATTCCCAGCAGTCACATGGCAGCTCACAGTTTTCTTTAACTCCCTTTGTAGTGAATTAAGTACGCTTTCTGGTCTATGAGGACACAAAGCAATGCATGACCAGGCACACATGTAGGCAAAACACTCAATACATAAAATATTTTTTTTAATTAAAAAGACAATTTCCAAGATGTTTCAGCCTACGGGTATACTCTGCTGATGACCTTATCACTAGAGGATAGGCAGAGAGGTTTGTTTTCAATGAAGTTGTCTTAGGGAAAGGCAGGGGGTTACAGTGTATGCATGTAAATGTAGTGACCAGGAATTAATTAATCAGACTCTGGTGTCTTTTCTCAGAAGCCACACACTGTATTTTGGTTTTGTTTCTCTATTTTAACAGAGTGTCTGCCTGGCCTTAAAACTTTGCTCAGTAGGTGGAGCTGGCTATCAAGAGACCTCCCCTACCCACCCCCTGCCCAAAAACATTCTCTCTCTGCTCTCTGTGCCACCAAATCTAGCTTCTTAACGTGGGTCCTGGGGATTGAACTAAGGCAGCAAACATTTTACTGACTGAGTCATCTCTACAGCCCTTAATAATTAATTAAGTTCATTATTTTCTGTGGTGTCTTGCCCATGGACAAAGTAATAAATTGTAATGCAAAGCATTTTATATATTTTATTTTTGATCAGAGCACTAACATTAATTTTCAACCATGTAATAAAATTGTTTTAATTACATCTGATAGCCATGACAATAGAAGAATATATATTGAATCCTATCATTACTTTCTACAACCACTAATACACTAGAATTTTTATGCATTTTATTTTTTAAGATTTAACTCATTTTATGTATTATAATTTACAGAGTTAAGTGAGGCGGAAATGGATTTATATTCTCAGGAAGCATATCCACATTAAATTCTCCCTGCTCTATTAATGGAATATGAAAGAGGTGGGAATATTCTTAATACATCTGCGACTTTGATAACTATGGCCTAACCATCTGTCATACTATATTATTGTGTAAATAATTCCCATCAGGTGTCCCACTAGCAAATTCAGATCAATTAGTGCTTGTAATTGAAGCTCAATAATAATTACAGCTACTGCTACTGAGCACTTGTCTCTTGGGTGCCAGGGAGTGATAGGTATATTTTAAGCTGTTCAAGTTTGACACAATGAGAATCCTATGATCATAGGTGTTTGTAAATGTTCATACTACAAGGAAGCTACGTGTGCCGTTTCTGGGTATAATGTTCTGACTGTGTCATATCTAATGGTCTGGTTTCTCTCATTATTCTACCGAGGTAAGGTCATGAATATACAAATAGGTTTTTCAGATCACCAAGCTTAAGAGTCCTCTGGATTTATGTGACTCCCCTGAACATATCCTGCATCCTTAAACTGCCTTGGGAATGAGAAATAATCATAAGGCTGATGGCAAATTCGCAGATAGATACTTTATGATTTTGGAGTCATCTACTTGGTACTTACCCATTTTACAGAAGTCATTCTACCCAGGTGATTCCTTCTCTGCACCTATAGCATCACGTACTTCTGATCTTTAAATTTCAGCAGAGCATAACAGATAGGCATTATTATTTTTTTAATTTTTATTCATTACAGTTGATTCATTTTGTATCCCTCCTGTACCTCCCTCCCTTTTCTCCTCCCAAACCCACTCTCCCTCTTCCCCATCCATGTCCCTCTCCCAGTCCACTGAAAAAGGAGGTCCTCCTCCCCTTCCCTCTGATCTTAGTCTATCAGGTCTCATCAGGACTGGCTGCACTGTCTTCTTCTGTAGCCTGGTAAGGCTGTTCCCGCCTCAGGGGAAGGTGATCAAAGAGCAGGCCAATCAGTTCATGTCAGAGACAGTCCCTGTCCCCATTACTATGGAGGCCACTTGGATACTGAACTGCCATAGGCTACCTCTGTGCAGGGTTCCAGGCCATCTCCATGAGTGGTCCTTGGCTGGAGTATCAGTTTCAGAAAAGACCCCTGTGCCCAGAGTTTTTGGATCTGTTGCTGTCCTTGTGGAGCTCCTGTCCTCTCCAGGTCTTACTATCTCTCACTTCTTTCATAAGATTCCCTGTACTCTGCCCAAAGTTTGGCTATGAGTCTCAACATTTGCCTTGATACCCTGCAGGGTAGAGCCTTTCAGAGGCCCTCTGTGGTAGACTCCTGTCCTATTCCCTGTTTTCTCCCTCTTCTGATGTCCATCCTCTTTGCCTTTCTGAATGGGGATTGAGCATCTTAGCCAGAGTCCTCCTTCCTGATTAGCTTCTTTAGGTGTACAGATTTTAGTATGTTTATCCTATATTTTATGCCTAGTATCCACTTATGAGTGATTATATACCCTCTGTGTCCTTCTGTTTCTGGGATACCTCACTCAGGATGATCTTTTCCAGTTCCCACCATTTACCAGCAAATTTCATGATTTCCTTGTTTTTTTTTTTTAATTGTTGAGTAATATTCCATTGTGTAGATGTAGCACAATTTCCGTACCTATTCCTCAACTGAGAGGCATCTGGGCTGTTTCCAGGTTCTGGCTATTACAAACAAAACTGCTACAAACATGGCTGAACAAATGTCCTTGTTATATATTCGAGCGTCTTTTGGATATATGCCTAACAGTGGTATAGCTGGATCTTGAGGAAGCACTATTCCTAATTGTCTGAGATAGCACCAGATTGCTTTCCAAAGTGCTTGTATAAGTTTACATTCCCACCAGCAATGGAGGAGGGTTGTCCTTTCTCCACATCCTCTCCAGCATGTGTTGTCATTTGAGTTAGTCATCAGCCATTCTGATGGGTGGAAGGTGAAATCTTAGGGTCGTTTTGATTTGCATTTCCCTGATGACTAAGGACATTGAACATTTCTTTAAGTATTTCTCTGCCTTTCAAAATTCCTCTATGGAGAATTCTCTGTTTATCTCTGTAACCCATTTTTAATTGGATTACTTGATTTGTTGCTGTTTAACTTCTTCTTGTTTTTTATATATTCTGGATATTAGCCCTCTGTCAGATATAGGGGTGGTGAAGATTCTTTCCCAATCTGTAGGCTGTCGTTTGGTTTTGATGACAGTATTTTTTGCTTTACAGAAGCTTTTCAGTTTCATGTGGTCCCATTTATTGATTGTTGCTCTTAGAGCCTGTGCTGTTGGTGTTCTGTTCAGGAAGTTGTCTCCTGTGCCAATGAGTTCAAGAATCTTACCCACTTTTTCTTCTAATCGATTTAATGTGTTTGGTTTTATGTTGAGGTCTTTGATCCACTTGGACTTTAGTTTTGTGCAGGGTGAGAAAGAAATTAGGGAAATTATACCTTTCACAATAGCCACAAAAGACATAAAGTACCTTGGGGTGACACCCTAACCAAGCAAGTCAAAGACTTGTATAAAAAAAATTTCAAGTCTCTGAAGAAAGAATTAGAAGAAGATATCAGAAAATGGAAAGATTTCCCATCCTCATGGCTTGGCAGGATTAACATAGTAAAAATGGCCATCTTACCAAAAGCAGTCTACAGATTCAATGCAATTCCCATCAGATTACCAACACAGCTTTTTACAGACGTTGAAAGAAAAATTCTCAACTTCATTTGGAATAACAACAACAACAAAAAACCCATAATTGCTAAAACAGTCCTCTACAATAAAAGATCTTCTAGAAGTATCTCCATCCCTGATTTCAAGCTGTACTATAGAGCAACAGTAATAAAAACTGCATGGTACTGGCATAAAAAGAGAATGGTGGATCAATGGAACCGTATAGAAGACCCAGAAATAAACCCACACACTTATGGACACCTGATTTTTGACAAAGATGCCAAAACCATACAATGGAAAAAAGATAGCGTCTTCAACAAATGGTGCTGGTCTAACTGAATTACTACATATAGAAAAATGCAAATAGATAGGCATTATTTTAAGAATGTTACGTTTGTTTGTTTTTTAGGAAGCAGGAATATTGTGAACCCTTTTAAAAATCTACAAAAGTGGAGTAAAATTCATTCTTATCACCTGTGTAGTCGTATTGTTTTGGTCTGGATTCAAGCTCTGCACTCATATTGGACAATATTTCTAAAAACCATGAGGACACACAACTTATGAGAGTTCTGGCATACGATCTGTAGGTCCCCTGGAAAATCTTTTGATTTCATTAAATATTTGATATTAGGTATTTGATAAATTAGCTTCCATCCCTAAAAGGCATGGGATCTCCATACATAGACAGATCTTAGTATTTTGTTTGTGAGTTAAGTAATATACATGTAAAATACGAGCCCCAAAATGGAGCATCTCTTCTTAGGTATTTCTGAGACGTTTTCTGAATTCTATATGGCTGGCTTTCAAAATATTAGTAAACTTACATAAAAAGCATATATAATCTTCTTAAACACTAAGAAATTTGAGTCAGTATTTTAGTAACCATCTAGAAGCGAATATTTTTTGATTCAACTTTTGTCAGTTACTAAATGAAATAAGGATATGCATAATATAATTTTATTTTTATGATTTGATTGTTCTTTTTTGGAAATAATCTTACCCTATTTAATTTACTTTATAAAAAGTGACTTGAAATAAAAAATTAGTTTTAAAGTATGCCCATGAAAGAATGTGGAGAAGATTAATATGAATCATATCAGGCTCTGTATGTTCAGATTGACAGCAATAGTCACACTGTTGAATTCTCATGTTTCCCATTCACACACAGTATTGTTCTCCTAAGTCTACAAGATTGTTGCTATAGATTTAAAATTAAGATATTATATCTAATTCTAAAGCAAAAATTCAATTATGAATAAGTCATTATGCTACAGAACTTTAAATTAGAATTATTATAAGTAAAAACATTTCATATATTATTAACATCCTTAAATTGGTTTACTGTATAATTTGCTTGTGTTTTACAATAAGAAGAGTTCTATTTAGGCAAGAGCAAAAATCTATCTGGTGTCTAGCTTTTCTGATGTTTCCTTAACTTCATGTTTCCTGTGGTAGAACCATATGGTGTGACTAAATGTGAAGAAGAGATGACAATAACCTCATGTTAGCCAGGACTGCAGCTTTCCTACCATTGTTGTACTTACTTGTCCCAGTAGGTTGTGCTCCTCTAATCTTTTCAATTACCTCATGCAACCCTGTGTTTTAGTTAAGAATTATTTTCATGCCCAGGATCACTTAGTGAATTACTTCATACCATTATAAGCAAACACGCACTCTTGCCTTTTTGATAGTGTAAGGATTAGAATTTTGGACATCAATGGGTTCTACAGCAGCAATGAATGACAAGTTCAAATGCTAAAACTGTATGACTGGATTTAAATCAGAAAAATAGTTCAATATATGATGAAGGTATTTTCTTAAATTAACATTATAGTTTCTGTTAGCAGGAACTCTTAAGTGACACAGATATGAAAATTAAATAATAATAAATAGCAGGCTAAACTTTGGGTGCTTTCCATCTCCCCCCCCCAAAATTAATTTCTGATGTAACTCACTTTTAAAAACTAGATTCATTAATTTAACAAATATTTTAAATGTCTATGTTTCCTGATGAGTATACCTCTATTTCCAACAATAAAAATTATCTATAACTAGAATATTTTAGAAAAAAAATAATATCTGTTTTCCAAAATTTTCATACAGTCTCTGTGTCCAAAACATTTAATGTCTCACATTTAGAAATCTATGGCCATCACTGTAGAGTAGAATCACAACCCTGAAACAGTTCCCTAACTGGCCTTTGCTTGTCTGTGTTGTACTTGAACCATGAAATCATTTATTCTTTTTTTTTTCTTTTAGAACCGTTTATTCTTAACTATAAGTATACATCTCAGCAGTACTGGCTATGCTCCCGCTGTCATGACATAGCTTTTCGACTTTAAAATCGTGCATCCCTGATATTCTAGAGCAGTGCTTCTCAACCTTCCTAATGCTCTGACCCATCAATACAATTCCTCATGTTGTGGTGATCCCAATAATAAAATCATTTCAGTGTTACCTTATAACTGTAAATTTGCTACTGTTATAAATTGTAATGTAAGTATCTGATGTGTGAGGGGTCACAACCCAAAGGTTGATAAGATCTAGGTCTTTAGGAAAGTTCTCTCTATCTCCTCCCTCCTCTTGGTCTTTGCATATGATCACTAAGGGGATCATTGCAGCCTGTTCAGTTCTTTCTATCATGGCTTAGTGCCCTTTGTGCTGTGCCTTGCTGGAATGGTTTTCCACCATCATGCCCAGCTGCAGTTCTCAATGGAGCTCAGAAAAGAACTTCAGGTGATTGCATTTTATTTCTAATTTCCTTCATATTAATGACACTGAAAGATGTCCAAACTCAAAATTTGTCCTTATGTCACCTACAAGTTCTTTATGGGTAGAGTTTCTGTCCTTTGCACCTCAGACTTTGTCATTTCTCAAACTCATCTCATCTCTGGCATATGGTAGATGGATAAGCAAGTGAGGCAAATAAACCAGTAATTGGCTTTTATGTAGAACCCCTTTAAGATAACCTAATTCCAATTACATTGACTCATTATCTAGCACACACAGCCATCAAGGTAAAGAAGTCATGTCTTGAAATGAAAAGCAAGCTAAACGCCTTAAAGAAATATCTTTTTCTTCCGTGAGTTCTCTAGAGACTTACACAATTCACGTATTCAATCTGTCAGACAATGGCTTCTAGATACTGTTCTGAATCTGGCCAGCTGTGCCTGATAAAAAATCATCTTAGATCATAATGCAAATCAGTCATCATCAAAAATGCATAATACAGACCTACAGTTTATATAACCTCTACTAACATTTATTTTACGTGAAAGAGGAATGCATTCCGGAGCACATGCATAATTAAATGTAAATGTATGCTGAAAAATCACATAATCATGAAAAATACATAACCTGATGGACTACTTAAATTTGGCAACCTTTTCCTTCCAATATCTGTCTTAATATTCAAGAGTAGATTAGAAATTATAGCACAGTCTCAACTCTCTCTATGAAATATGTATAGGAGTTGGTCTAGATAATTTATTTTGCTTCAACTACACATAGAGATGGATAATTACATCTTTCTGAAAAAAAGTGAGGCCATTAAGAGGCTGTCTAACCTCTGCTTTTACATTGGTAGACTTGATGCTGTGAACTATTATGCTATTGTTTAAAGGTGCTCACCCCATTTTCTAAGCACCATTGATATTGTTATAACATTGAGAAACAGATGCAGCTTTATTGTTTGGTTCAGCACCATTTTTAGTGGCCTCGTTTTCAAAAGAACAACAGTTTTCCTACTTAGTTCCATTTTCTGATCAATCTGAAACTACTCTAAGTGATAAAATCAATTAATTTAAAAGCTCAATACAAATTATAGGAAATTCTTTAAAGTGTTACTTAAACTGAAGGCAAAAAGGCATGTGACTACTTTAATAATGTGGCAGGTAATTGTTTTAAACAGCATGCTTCTTATCTCGTCCCTAAGTATAGGACAAGGCAACAGGCTGAAATTGCCCTGTTTAATGTTGAGTTGTGTAAAAGCATTGTGATGGTCAGGATCAGTTCATGAAATCAAAATTTATTCTTTCATGGAAGTCCTAGAAGTCTGTATCCTAGGGACATCAGATTCACACAGTCAAATGTCTGTCACATCTTCAGGTTCTCTCATCTTCAGTAAAAAAATATAAATTAGTAGATACTAGGGAAATGATTCCAAGTTTTGATGAATAGAATCCCATGTTTCCCTGACAGATTTGTTCACCCAGTTAGGAAATGTGGACATTAATGAACTTAAGGGCACAAGCCTGATTCTTATTACTCTGTATTAACTTTCTGTTCTTCAGAAATAAGACAAGACTGTGCCCCACCCTAAAGACAACTAGCTTGTAACTTTTTTCACTTATTTTTATTTCAGTTTATTTCCTTTACATCGCAGGGGTGCCCCTCCCTTCTCTCTTTCCCTTCCCAATCTCCCCTTCCCTTTTTTCTCCCTCTCCTTCTCCCTTTTCCCTCAGAAAAGGGGAGCCCCCTCCCCCGGAATCAACCCTCCCCAGCACATCAAGTCACCTCAGGGTTGAACATATCCTCATGCCCTGAGGCCAGGCACAGCAGCTCTACCAGGGTGCAGTGATCCAAAAGCAGGCAATAGAGTCAACTTTAGAACAGCCCCTCCCCCACCCACTTGCCAGGTGGCCATCAGCTACACATGTGCAGAGAGCCTACATCCAGACCATGCATGCTTCTTAGTTGGTGTCTCAGTCTCTGTAAATCCCCATGGGACTGGGTTAGCTGACTATGATGGCCTTCTTGTGAGGTTGATGTTCCCTCCAGGCCATTCCTTCCTTCCCTCAACATTTCCACAGGACCCCTGGAGCTCTGTCTCATGTCTTGGCCAGCATCTGTGTCGATCTGCTCCTGGCTGGAGCCTCCCAGACTACAGTTAAGTTAGGCTCCTGTTTGTAAGCATAGCAGAGTGTCATTATTAGTGTCAGGGGATGGCTCTCTATGGTAGAAGGGGTTGGGGCAATTATTGGTTGGACATCCCCCTCAATCTTTGTTCCCTCTTTATCCCTGCACTTCTTGTAGGCAGGGTGATTTTTAGATCAAAAGTTTTGTTGGTAGTTTGTTCTTCCCCTCCTTCCACTAGCGCTGCCTGGCTAGGAGGTGATCGCTTTGGTCTTCATGACCATCTGCCCTCAGCTAGGACAAGATGATCTGAATGGACAGAAATCCCTAGAAGTGTGGGCTTTGCTCTTGGTGTCATAGGAAGATTGAGGCAACTGCAAAGGTGACTCATTACTACCAAGGTGACTCATTACTATTTTGCTTGTCAGTATTGTAGGAAAGCTTGGATTTGGCCTTCAAATTCAGGTTCTCTATGTCAAGAAAATAATGGACACTCGAGGCTGTTTTAACCTTCAGACACTTATATAATTTAATTGTACTGAATTTTGTTTATCTGTCTCTAAATTCTTACTTAGAGCAAGAAGTTTCTCAACTCTAATCACTGAGCTTCCCAAAATATTATATTTCAAATACAAACAAATCAAGAGTGAAATGCATTTCTTTACATTTTTCTCACCTGTGATGAGAAATTGAAAAATATAAAAAAGATTGATATTATAAATATCTAAGTAAAAATAATACAAAATCCATACTTTTTAAAGCTACCATAATTCAAATTCATAATTCTCCTAGATTAAAAATATTCTCAAAATGTGTGATGATGTCTTTCAGGATGAAGTTGCTGTATCCTAATCAGAGAATAAGAGTTATCTATTAGCCATCATTTGGGTAGCTATGGAATTAATACATTGATTACGTTTTCTTGTTGTCAAAATAAAAACTTACTTCAGGAGCAACTTGCTGATTAAAAACTCTGAATTCTCTGAAACTTAGGGCACAGAAAATAAATCAATAACAGGAAAGATAAATGTTTGAGGTCATAGCGATAAACTTCTATTTAAAATTGTAAGAGCCTGGGACGTCATCAGAATTTATAGAAATGTTCACATGACAGAGGATAGAGAAGAAACCCCATTCTATTGTCTTTTAATATCTGCTCCCTTAGAGTGAGAAATGATATTTAATCAATTTGGTTACAAAATATAGAACCAAAGTGGGCATTATTATAAATGTATCAGAAATCAGGAAAAACCCTAGTATTGTATGCTCACCATCTTTTCAGTAGCCATTTGAAATGGAAGAGAACTTTGCACCAAAAACTTGTTTTTAATATGTCATCTCATGCTTTTATATGAAATATCCTGAAATCATATTTGTTTAGGAGAGCCATATATCTCCCTGTGATAAAGGGTCATGAATCTGTCATTATGAATCATATGTTAATGTGAATCACTTATTAACACTGATAGTGATGGGTAAAATTGTATTTTAATATTTTCAACATACATGTAAGCTCATCAATGGTTACTGTGTAGTCTAAATAATTAATTTCTGCTGCACATTATGTGTTTCAGATATCAAGCATATGTATTTTATATGCTACTTCTTATTTGGTAGTTTGATTAAACTGTTTTATAGTATTTTTCAAGAGTTCATTAGTTACAGGCCATCAATATTTAAAGGCAAATAATTTTCTAAAACCTTAAGTCAAGTGATGTTCCTAGGCTGCGTTTTACTGTAGGCAAAAGAAAGTTTACTATGCTACCAGGCAATAGTACAAAATGTCTGTGTTCCCATAGCCGATTTCTGAAGATGTGCCTATCAGAGTTGTGATCTCTGTCTTGGGGCCAAGTACATTGACTAATCAAATCCAGTAGCGGATCACAATGAAGGCCTCCCTCAGACTTTTGGCCGGGCCAGAATTGGTCACCAGGATCCCCAGAGCACAGATCTGACAGAACTATAGGAAATTACGATATGGGTTTTTGAGCTTCAATTTTATAACTTTTTGCTAAGTGTATGTGTGTATATTATATATTACATAATATATTATATAAAATAATACATTATATAATATTATATATATATTATATATTACATATATTATATATTATACTATATAGTATATATAGTATATAGTATATATATTATATATATACTATATATACTATATATAGTATATGGCATATATAATATATATACTATATATTAGTATATATATATACTATATATACTATATATAGTATATATAGTATATGGCATATATAATATATATACTATATATTATGTATACTATATAGTATTATATGTAATATAATAAACTATATTATATTATACTATGTAATATAATACTATATTATGTATACTATATATAGTAGTATATATAATATAATACTGTATTATTATTATATAATACTATTATTATATATAGTATTATTATATAATACTATATTATTATAGTATAATTTTATATATAATAATATTATATATAGTATTAGTATATAATTCTATATTATTATAGTATATATAATATATAATACTATATTATTATAGTATATGTATGGTATATATACTATATATATATGTATATATATATAATTTAGTATGTGTGCCAGAAGGCACATGCACATAGAAGCAGGAAGTCAACATTTAGTGTGTTTCTCAGCTGTTCTCTGCCATTAGGCAGGGTTTCTCTGAAACAGACTCTCACAGATTTAGGGAAAAGCTGGCTGGCATGCTGGAGGGATCCACCCTGCTGTGCTGGGATAACAATTGTAAGGCCATGTCAAGCTTTCCTGTGGAAGCCCAGGCTGCTAGGACTCAGGCTCTTCCTGCATTCACATCAAGCACTTTACAACCGAGCTCTCTCCGTAGACTCACATTTCGAAATTTACAGCCATTTAGAAATATGTTTATGCTTTTAATCATACCTGTTCAGTGTCATGCCAAATCCTGATTAAATAAATTTCTTGAGAATCCACTCAGTCAGCTACAAATGTGTAGGAAATGAAAGACTTCAAAAACAATCAGCTACTGAAAATAAACACTTAAATTAGATACATCTGAAATAATTACAGTTTTATATATAACACCATGGATATGCATCCATATGAAAATTGGAGACATGACCTATTATTTATCAGCTCCCAATGCAATTATAAGTAGATTTAATTGGCATCAGGATTAAAGGCTTACTTACTAGTGTGTAACTAATTAATAGAATTTTCAGCTCACTCAGCATATGACTTGTTCAACGATAAGCTAAAGTTCTAAGAAAAAATGAGGAATTAAAATGACTATGCATATAATTTTCAAATTACTCTCCATATTTGGACAGAAATTAAGAAACCAAGCTTCTTGGTTTGTGAGGCTTTGCTGTGAAGCAACCTCAAGGTGCAATTTTTAAAGATAATCATTGTAGGTAAGCTTACATAATCATTCTAAGTCTAATTTGTATTAGTAAAATTACCTAGACCACAAAATCATTTCAGAAAGTTACATAAATTCTGTATCATGATTGTAAAATGTACATTATGACCATGACTGTTTTATTGGTGCTTAATAACCTTGAAATACTATATTCACTGTAATGTTCTTTCCCTCATGACTAAAGTAGATGGATTTTGTTTATTGCTTTCATCATTTTCCCTTTTTGATAATGTAGATAATACAGTATTTTTCTTCTTTCATTTTTTCTTTTTCTTTTTAATTTTATTATTGTTGTTGTTTGGTTGGTTGGTTGTTTAAGACAGGGTACCTCTGTGTAGTCTTGGCTGTCCTGGACTTGCTTTCTAGACCAGGCTGGCCTCAAACTCATAGAGATTTGCCTATCACTGCCGCCCTGAGTGTTGGGATTACAGGTGTGCGCCTCTGCACTTGGCTTGATAATATAGTATTTTTTGAAACAGAAAGTTTGACTAGAAATTTCTATCAGTCTGCCTTCCTTATCACTTTCTATATAACTCTTTAACCCAAGTCAATCAAATCAATTTCTCTTTCTTTCTTTCCTGTCTTCTCATTTAAACTTTAAAGAATTTCATAATGAGTATTTCACCCATCCGTCTCCCCCTCTAACTCCTTCAGTGCTCCCAACTCTCAAATTCAAACTTCTTTAATTTTTATTGTTATAAGTATATGAATGTATTTACATATGCAAATATAAACACAGCCTGCTGAGTTCATTTAGTGTTGCTCATATGCATGTGTTTAGTACCGGCCACCTACCAGTGAGCTCATCCCTGGAGAAGATTGATTTTTCACTTTCCTAGAAGCATGAATTGTCCATAGCCTTCATTTCTGGGTAGGCCTTTATGAGCGTTCCACCACCCACTCTGGCCCATCAGCTTGTACTGACAGTGTGCATCCCTACTGTTGGTTTAGGCAACCCTACTATTAAGATTTCAGGGATGTGGTAGCTTCTTCCGTGGCATGTATAGAAGACACAGTATCACGGTTGGTGTCCTGGTACTCTGGCTGTAGTAATCAATCTCCCCCTTCTTCTGCAATGTTCCCTCAGCCTTAGCTATAAAGGTTGTTTGTACTGTAGATATACCAATTGACACCGGATAACCCACAGTCAGCTCTTCTCTTTATTTGGAACTGTTTTAAATTTCTGTTGTGGTCTCCATCTTCTGTAAAAAAACAGACAAACAAAAAACAAAGTTCATTAATAAAGAGTGGGAAAAGACTTCTCTGTGGTCACAAGTATTTAGAATGTATTTAGAAGTTACACTGGTTTAGAAAAGCGGCTGTAGTAGGCTCCCTATATTACGTGACTTCATCAGCCAGCCACAGGTAGCTGACTAGGTTTACAGATTCCAACATGAGCTCCCACCCCCTGAGCAGGCTACAAGTACAGTTAGATAGTTGTTCGTTACCTCCAAGTCATAGGTGCTATTGTTGTAACTTTGGGCATCTCTTTTCGTGCTAGTCCTTCACAGGCTTTACAGCTAGGTAAGACTATTAATTACTGCTTTTTTCCCCTTGGCAGCTTGTATAGGACACTATATGAGACACCATGAAAGTTAGACCTCATAGATGAGGCTTCCAAGCCAGTCCCAGCTAAATTCCTGCAAGTCCTGCATCCAAACTGTGAAACATTTTCAATAATAAGGTCTTATATTTGAGTATTGAGAGGCTACCAGGCCTAAGAGCAATAGCCTATATTTTATTTTGGGACTTTTCATGATGTCTTTAGTTTCCCATGCCTGGCACTGGTAGTTTTTTTTTTTTTTTTTTTTTTTTTTAGTAGTCTATGTCTCTTAGGGGGATTACTGCAATCCCTAGCATGTGTTTACATTTAAATTATTCCTATATTTTTGGTTTTACATGCATATAATTATGTAGGTATATTAAATAAACATAAAAATATATCCCCTATGTTTTTTTCAAACATCCTTAGTATTATGAGTCCACCCTACCTCTCTTTCCCTCTGTATTTTGTCCTTACTTCTCCTTTCAAATTAAATCCCCCCACTTTCCGTGACCCTTTATAGTATCTCTACCCCCTATTCCTTTCTCAGTAGCCCCTTTCCCAGCGACCTCTTTATTTTCCTTGTTTCTGAGGTTACACACTCATCTAAAAACCCAGAGTTAGAATCCACAAATAACAGAGAGCACACAGTGTTTGTCTTTCTGGGTCTGGGTTATCTCACTGGATACCTTATATTTGAGTTCTATCCTTTAACCTGAAGATTTCATGATTTGATTTTCTGATACATGAATAGAATTCCATAGTCTATATGTATGTATTTTACTATCCATTCATTAGTGGAAGGACATTTAGTTTGTTTAGTTTGAATAGAGTGGCAGTGAACATAACTGAGCATGTTATCTGTGGCGTAGAAGGTCAAGTCCTTTGGGCATATTCCACGGAGGAGTATTGCTGGGTCAAATGGTGGATTAGCTTCCTAGGATTGTCCACTCTGTTTTCCATAGTGGCTGCACCAATTTGCAATCCCATCAGCAATCTTGCCAGCATTTGTCAGCTGTTTTCTTGGTCTTAGGCATTCTGGCTTATATAAGTTGAAATCTCACAGTAATTTTGGTTTGTATATACCTAAACTCTAAGAATATTGAACATTTTAAATGTATTTCTTAGCATTTTTCACCTCTTCTTTTGAGAACTCAGATTTGGTCCCCATATTTTTTTGGTCCATTTGTTTTCTAGACTCTTTCTTGTTTTGATTTCTTTGTATATTAATCACTTATCAGATGTTTAACTGGCAGAGATTCTATCCCGTTGTCTTAGCATCTTTGTCAGTGATGTTAACTCCTAAGTAAATAGAATCCTATTCAAAGTCTTTGTCTACACATACATTTTGTATGTTTTGCTTGCTTTTTAGCAGTTGTAATGTTTCAAGTTTCACATTGAGGTCTTTGATCTATTTGAATTAATATTTGTGGTAGATTATATATATGAGTCTAATTTCATCCTTCGACATGTAAACATCTAGTTCCCCAAAAACAATTTGTTGAAGATGTTGTCTTTTATCCAGTCTGTATTTTGGGCATCTCTTTCTAGTATCAGATAGTTGTAGTTAGCTATTTGCACTCACGTTTGAGTCTTTTATTTTGTTTCATGTCCATACATCTCTCTCCTCATAGCTGAACTTTCTTAGCTGGTTTCTAGATTGTACACTATGTTTATACATAGTTCACTTTGCTGGTACCAATGGTTGCTGCTCCTGGGTACCAATGTCCTTTAACTACAATAGCTTGGTTGTGCATTTTAAATATAAATCATGCATGCTGTTCAGTAGCACCTGTAAACCTCTACTTCTGCATGCTGGTGTATAATTGTCAGCTTACTTACAAGACTATTATTCTTGCTGAACAGCAGAACTGTGAAATCCCAGACTTTATATAAATCCCAGATTATATAAATTTATATAAATTTATGTAGATACTAGGTCTACACAGCCCCAAAGTGCTTTTCCTTTTTCCATCCTGTGGATTTGCTAATGGTTGTGTGTGTGTGTGTGTGTGTGTGTGTGTGTGTGTGTGTCAGCCAACATTCCTTATTTCCAGAATCTGAAGATAGCCTTAGATGAAATGCAAAAGCACCACTATTTTAAGGAGCCAAACCCTGTTCTATGAAGTATCTTGAAGTTTCAGAAGGTAAGTGGACATTGAACATCTTCCCTGCTATATATCTATATCTATCTATCTATCTATCTATCTATCTATCTATCTATCTATCTATCTATCTATCTATCTACCTATCTATCTATCAAAATAACTAATGAGAAGAGTCTAAAATTTTTTCCACTGGAAAAATAAACTATGCTGACTTAAAAGAATCTATTGAGACTGATACTCCAACCAAGTACCATGCATGGAGAAAACCTAGAACCCCTGCACAGATGTTACCCATGACAGTCAGTATCCAAGTGGGTTCCATAATAATGAGAACAGGGACTGCTTCTGACATGAACTGATTGGCCTGCTCTTTGATCACCTCACCCCAATGGGGGAACAGCCTTACCAGGCCACAGAGGAAGACAATACAGCCACTCCTGATGAGACCTGATAGACTACAATCAGAAGGAAGGGGAGAAAGACCTCCCCTATCAGTGAACTTGGGGAGGGGCATGTTTGGAGAAGGGGGATGGAAGGTGGGATTGGGAAGGGAGGAGGGAAGGGTTTATGGAGGGATACAAAGTGAATAAAGTGTAATTAATACAAAAATTTAAAAAGAATCTATTTCTCATAAATTAAAAATGTATTTTTTCATAGTATAGATTTTACTGAACATAAATTCTGGTATGTATACAAGGCTACAGCTGACCATCTACTGGTGAAATCTAAGGGCATTTCATGTCAACTCAACAGAGTTTTTGTCTTCAAACTTTGTATTCCTACCAATGTTTTATTACATTTGATGCTTGTACTTTCTTTAACAGAAGTTTATAACCCTAAGCAGAAGAAGTTTCTTTGTGTCTTCCTTCAAAGGGCCTAAAGCATAAATTCTTCAAAAAAAATCAGTTCTATGAATTTGTGTTCTAGGCTATTTGTGTTCAGATAATCCATGTGTACAAACATATTTCTAGTATCTGTCTCCAGTTTTCCCATGCCGCATACAATCCCATCAGCAATTTTGTAAAGCTTAGGATATTCCAAGGATCCAATAGACACCATTCATATATGCCTATTTCTTTAATTTCTTGGAAACTGACAAAGAAAAGACAATGGGAACAGGGTCTGAGTCTTATATCTGGATAATTTGGGGAATTTCATCTATTATTTTTTCTCTTAAAATATGTTATGTTTTTACTTTGTATATAGATTTATTTTGGATTGTAGATTTGATTAAAAGAGTGAGAAAGTTCTTTTAATTCTGTGATTTATTTTTTTTCTCGAGTCTTAGCTGATATTGTTTTGGTTCGCGATGGGTTTTGATGAATCCACACTAAAAAAGACGCTCTCCGCCTTGCTGGCCTGAACTCAACTTTGAGTTCAGTTGGTTTTATCTGCAGCCATAACACTTAGAGTTTTCTTTGAATATATCTGATAAGTCACAGCCATAGATTTGAGGAGATTTTCCACATAGACTTATAAACCTGTTAATATATAGGTTGTACACTTTTAGCATGTGTATGTGTGTTTTTCTTCTGTACTGTACTGAATATCAACACACACACATACACACACACACTTTTCAGATGTATTTAAGCCAAATTCTAGGTTATTGCTTTCTTGGCAAAACTACAAATTTTCTTTGTGTTTTTTTCTGACCACAATATATAGAATGAAGTGCCCATTTGGCTATGGAAAGAAAAATCACTCAATATTGTCTGAGCCATTCTGTTTTGTAAAGAATTCATTATTCTTCATATTTTATCTATTATTTTGTGTGTGCTTGGGAGTTTTGGATTGCTCAT
Organism: Pachyuromys duprasi; assembly: GCA_028658305.1. NCBI lineage: Eukaryota > Metazoa > Chordata > Mammalia > Rodentia > Muridae > Pachyuromys > Pachyuromys duprasi. The sequence goes on from CM053751.1 coordinate 49,696,211, forward strand.
TTGGTTATTATTTTGCTTGATTTTGATTTTATTTCCAGTTCCTTTGGGAAATTTGTTTGTATAAGTGAGGGTGTCTCTAAATGTTGGCATTTTGATAGGTGCTATTTACCATTTCAAAGCAGAATTTCCATAATTGGTTCTCATGTTTATTTTCTAAGTAAATTTCTGGGTTTTCTGTTGAGTGACGTACATGTATAATTATATGATGAAGAGTTTTATCTTTAGACTTCAATATAACACCAGACACACCAAATCCATTAGAAGAGAAAGTGGGAAATAGCCTCTAATTCATTGGCACAGGAGATAGCTTCGACAACTTCCTGAACAGAACACCAACAGTTCAGGCTCTAAGATCAACAATTAATAAACTGGACCTCTTGAAACTGAAAAGCTTCTTTAAGGCAAAGGACATTGTCAATAGAACGAAAAGACAGTTTACAGATTGGGAAAGATCTTCACAAATCCTACATCCAACAAAAGGCTAATATCTAAAATACATAATGAACTCAAAAAAAAATCAAACAATAGCAAACAAAATAACCCAGTTAAAAAGGGGAACAGAACTAAACAGAGCGTTCTCAACAGAGAAATATTGAATGGCCGAGAAACACTTAAAGAAATGCTTAAGTCCCTTAGTCTTCAGGGAAATGCAAATCAAAATGATTCTGAGATTCCGTCTTATACCAATGAGAATAGCCAAGATAAAAAACTCAAGTGACAGCACATGCTGGCAAGATGTGGAGAAATGGGAACACTCCTCCATTACTGGTAGGAGTGTAAACTTGTACAACCACTTTGGAAATCAAAATACTTTTTCAGAAAATTGAGAAAAGCTTTACCTCAAGACCCATATATACCTCTCTTGGATATATACCCAAAAAACACTCCATCATCCAAGGGCATTTGCTCAGCTATGTTTATAGCAGCTTTATTCACAATAGCCAGAATCTGGAAACAACTTAGATGTCCCTCAACCAAAGAATAGATGAAGATAGCACATTTACACAATAGAACACTACTCAGCTATTAAAAAACAGATCCAGAAAGATACACATGGTATGTTCCCACTTATAAGTGGATTTTAGCCATATAGCACAAAGTGAGCATACTATGAAGCACAGAGTCAAAGAAGATAACTAACATAGAGAGAATCCAAGGGAGGGTGCATATATCTCACTCAGAAGGGGAGCTAGAATAGACAAAGGTAGTGGTTGAAGAGAGGGAACGAGGTGGGAAAGGCTGGCCACAGAGCGTTTAGAGGATGAAGAACAGATCTGGGGAGAGGAAAAGCAAAGGGACAAAAGTTCTGTAGAGATATGAGAAACAGATGATGGGGGTATCTCTGTGACAAGCTGGAGACCTGAGTAAGCGTAGATCCTGGGAGCATATAAGAGCAACTCAAGCAGAGATGCTTAGGAAAAGAGGCCATAGAGACTGAAGAGGAGACCCACTAACGACACTAGTCTCCTAGCAGAGGGAGGGGAACACCACCACCACCAAAATGTAGACAAACCTTTACCCTGTCTACAAGATGTGCTGGTACAAAGATAGAGCAGATACTGCAAAGATTGAGGGAATGCCCAACCAATGCCTGGCCCAACCAAAGAACCACTCTATCCGAGAGTGCCAATACCTGACACTATGAATGATACTCTGTTAAGCTTGCAGAGAGCCTGGCAGACTTGTCCTCTGAGAGGGGCTACCCAGCAGTGCCTCAAAACAGATGCCAAGATTTACAGTCAAACATTTTGCCATGTGTAGGGAATCTTGTAGAAAACTGGGAGGAAAGAAAAAACAAAAAAGACCTGGAGGTAACAGGAGTTTCACTGAATACCAACAGAGCCAACAAACTGGGGCTCAAAGAGGCTTGCTGAGACTGAAGCATCAACCAAGGAACATGCATGAACTAGACTTAGGCCCCTACAAAGATGTAGCAGGTGGGCAGCTTAGGTCTCATGTGGCTCCTCTAGTAAGGGACTGCATCGGACATGGACTCACTTGCCAGCCTTTTGAGCACTTTAGCCTGGCAGGACCACCTTGCAAGGCCACAGGAGAACATGCTAATGCTCAGTCCTGATGCAACTTGATGAGCTGGGGTCCGTGGGAAAGGTAGCACCCCTAATGAAAAGGGGTGGGAGGAAGGGTGCACCTGGTAGGGCAGTTTGGATGGGCTACAACAAGGATGTAAAGTGAATAAAAACATTTTAAAAATAAAATAAAATAAATTAGTAAATACTTAAATATTTTCTTCTGGTTAGTGAAAAAAGTTATCTTTTCTACAATAAGTGGCAAAATCTTTGTTCATAACCTCAGGCATTAAAGAAATATGTATTTAAAATAGTTTCTAAAATCAGCTTTTAATAATAAACTTATACCACCAGGTAGGAGAACTTACTGTGAGTTAATTCATTTTTTTCTATATTCTCTTCCTTATTTCCACATTCTTCCAGAAAAAATTCTATAGCTTTAAAATATATAGAACATAATTTAATCTTTGTTTAATGTGACTACACATACCCACTAAAGTATTCATTGTTCCAATTGTATTTGCATCTGTACAGGGCTTTTCTTTTATTCTTCAGAAATTCTTGAAGCCTCCCTCTCCCACTCCCTCCCTCACCTCCCTCCTCCCCGCCCCCTCCAAGTCCACCAACAGGGGAGGGCCTCCTCCCCTTCCATCCAACCCCAGCTCATCCTGTCTCCTCAGGGTTGGCTGCAATGTCCTCCCCTGGGATCTAGCCAGTCTGTCATTCCCCAGCTTGTATGGGGGAGGGTCAAAGAGTCAGCCATCAAGTTCATGACTGAAACAGTCCCTGTTTCCCTGAATAGGGTCTTCAGCCCTACACCAAGTTATCATGGGCCCCATCCGTGCGGAGGTTCCAGGCCACAACCACACATGGTCCTTGATTGTAGAAACCGTCTCATACAAGATCCCTGTGCCCTGCTCAGTTTGGTCTTTGTGGAGCTCTTGTTCTCCCCAAGTCTCACCAACCTCCCCCAGATCTATCATTACTTCTTGCCCTCTGCCAGAGGCTTAATCGCGAGTCTTAATATTTGCTCTG
>CM053751.1:49699372-49716735 GCA_028658305.1 Pachyuromys duprasi
CTTTTGGGATACCTCACTCAGGATGATCGTTTCCAGGTCCCACCATTTGCCTGCGAATTTCATGATTTCCTCCTTTTTAATTGCTGAGTAGGATTTTAACTTAAGCACATCTTTTCTCCGTTCTCTTTTCTCTCTTCAGACTCTCCCAAATGCCCTTCTGCATTCTCCTTCAAATTTATGACTTCTCTTAATCAATTATTATTGTCTATATATTACTAAATATAACCTTTGGGTCCATATAATGTTATTTATATGTATGTTTTCAGGGCTGACCATTTGACACTGGACAACTGTTTGTTATGCTCTTCTCTGGAGAGGACCACATCTCTTCCTCCCAACTTTCTTCATTTGTCTATAGTTCTTTGTTGTAGGGTTGAAGCCTCCTGTGCTCTTCTCCATGCATCTTGGCATATTTGTTGATGTCCTTCTTGATTTGCTCACATTTGGGTGGTCATGTTGGTGAGACTCTATAAGGGTAACTTCTGATGTTATTAGTAGACACATCGCCAAGCAACTTTCCTGATGGTCCAAGTCTTACAAAATTTTTCTATTTCCTCTTCAAAAAATATCTATACTCTGAGACCCTCAGATATTAGACTTATGAAAAACAGAGGAGAAAAATCTATCCTGAAGGAGAAACACTGAAAAATAGTCAAGATATACATGTAGATGTATAACTTTTGCTACTGAGATACAAATAATATGTATTTTGACAAATCTTTTTAAGATTTTACTAAGCTTTAATCAGTTTGTCAATTATGTATTATTTCTTCTATCTGTCATATTGAAAATTAAAATCAAGTTATAGTTTATAAATATGTAATTTTAGTTAAAATTTGAAAATTGTTGTATATTCTAGGTTACCTCATCTATAATTGTTATTCTAAAAGACTTGAATTATTTTCATAAAAATATTTATGTTTCAGTGTAATTTTGATGCAAGTATCAAATAGTAAATGTTAGAAACATTGACCATCTGCCTAATCTAAGACATATGCTGAATTACGAGGAAAGCATCTCTTTGAGATTGCTCAAAGTCTGTCATAAAAGAAAAATATTCAGCTTCATTGTTTTTATACATAATATAATGTCTAAACTTTATAAACTTAGATATTTAATCAGAATAGATATCTAATATTTATTACATTTTTAAACATATATTATGATATTTCTCCTTTTAGCTATTTTCACATCATTTTAGATGATGTGAGTGTGTGTGTGTACATGTGCCTGTCTGTTTTCCTCTCTCTCCCTCTGTCTTTGTCTGTCTCTCTCTGTCCTCTCCTCCTAACCCACTCCTTCTACCTCTCCTCCCCCACTCCTTCTCTCTCTGTGGACAAATACATATGTGAATATGGATAACACCCACCGAGAAAAGAAGTGTCAGATCTCCAGGACTCAGAGTTGCCTGGGCACCAGCTCCTGTCCTCTGAATGAGCAGCAAGGCTTAACTTCTCCACTCCACTCCGTTTTCTATTTTTATAAATTGCTTCTCCTTATTCTAGCATTGTGTGTATGCGTGTGTGTATATAAGAACATTTTCCCCAAATTATCTTTACCATACTAAAAATAATAGTGTACCAAGGAGAGAAGTGAGAACAGAACAATCAAAATTCTGTCTCTTGAATGATTTTTCTCATTTATTTATTTCATTCACTTGACATCTTAGTAGCCCCTTCTGTCCACCCCTCTCAGTCCCATTCTCTGTCCTTCCTGTCTTTCTCAGAATAGTGAAGCTCCCTTTCCTTCCACCCCAGCTGGTCAAGTTGCATTGGTATTTAACAAGTCCTCTTCCCCTGTGGCCTGTCAAGGTAGTCCCTAGGGGAAAGTGAACAAAGCTAGCTAGTGAGCCCCTGTCTGTTGTAGTCTCCACTTCCCTTACTAGAGTACCCACTTGAAGCCTAAGCTGCCCATCTTTGCAGAGGACATATGTCTAGTTCATCCATGGTTCTTCAGTCTCAGCAAACCCCAATGGGCCCTGGTTAGATGGCTCTGTTCTTGTGGAGCTCATGTCACTTTCGGGTCATTTTCTCTTATTTTCCCACTATTCCCCAAGACTACCTACTCATGGTACTCCATGAGTAATGTGAGTTTCAACAGCTGTTTTGAGGCACTGCTGGTAGCACCTTTCAGAGGACAACTCTGACAGGCTTCTGTCTTCAATGATTTTTTATGTGAGGAAATATTCCATGTTTACAGTGTTTCTGAAATTGTGTATCATAATTGATACACAATTGATACATAATTGTGTATTATAATTGATTTTGTATTGGTGTGTACTTACTAATTTTTTTCTTTTACATTTAAAATGCTTTGAAGACAATAGCTTTTCCTTTGTTATTGTCTTGATAAAGAGATAACTCTATTTTAGTCACTAAGGAAGTGGCCACAATAATAAATCAACTCGAATAAATAAATGTTAATTGTTACCATGATCTACATTAGTTGTTTACCAGATATTTTCTTAGGTTATTGTTTTTAAAAGTCATTTTAAGTTAACCAACATTTTAATGATCTCTTATCTCAAAAGATGTTTTGTTCTCCATTTCTGCATCTATACTATTGGAACAAGTGTGACTCTGTGTTCCCCAAGCTTTTATTCTGCTGGACAAGTATTTGATTCTTGGGCTGGAGAGATGGCCTAGACTAGGGTTCAGAGCACATGCTGGATTTTCAGAGGACCCAGAACCCACAACTTTTGTAACTCCAATTTTGGCATCTGCTTATTGCACATCACCTTATGAGGTATGCCATCTTCAGGGTTTTGATGGTATATTATACTTTTAAAAATAGTATATTATGCAGAGACTGGCAAATTGTTTCAGCAATGAAATGCCGAGGTCATGAGTTGGAGTCTTGGAGCCAACATAAAGGTTAAAGTAGAAAACCGATGCCACAAAGTTGTTCTTTGATCTTAATATGTGGAAATGATCTACACACACATTCACAATTCATATACACGTACATACACAAATACATACATATAGACATACATGCGTACAGAGACATAAATACCATTTATTACAAAATAAAGTATAATATTATTTTACTTAATTTACCTAAATGCTATGCTGCTTTATTTCTTGTCACTTTATTTTTCTAGATTTATTAAGGTATAATTGTCAAATAAAAAAATACGAAATTGTTCATTCCTGTTCCTGCCACCACCCACCTCCAGTCCACCTGTGAAATCTTCTATTTTCCCTTCTTAGGGAGACCCATGCATCTGCCCTAGATTTTTCCTCTTTACCTAACCTTTCTAGGTCTATGGATTAATGATTGGTTATCATTTACTTAATGGCAATTATCCAGTTATAAGCGAATGCATACCATATTTGTCTTTCTGGACCTGGGTCAGCACACTCAGGATGTTTTTTTCCTAGTTCCATTCATTTGCCTTCAAGTTTCGTGTTTCCATATATTTTAAACAATGGACTGATACTACACTGTATAAATGTACCACATTTTCTTTATTCACATTTCATTGAGGGGCAGTTAGGTTTTTTTCCTCTTACTGGCTATTATGAATAAATCCACAACAAACATAGTTTAACAAGTGTCTTTGAGGTGGGATGGGTCACACTTTTTGTGTATGCCCAAGAGTAATAGAGCTGGGTCTTCAGGTAGATTGATTTCCAACCTTCTGAGGAATAAGGAGCTGCCATATTGATTTCCATAGTAGCTGTTCAAGTTTGCAATTCCAGCAGAAATGGATGAGTGTTCCCCTTGTACTACATCCCCACCAGCATGAGCTGTCACTTGTATTGTTGATCTTAGCCATTCTAATAGGTGTAAGATGGAATCTCAATGTAGTTTTGATTTGCATTTCCCTGATGACTAAGGAAGGATGTTGAGCATTTCTTTAAGTGTTTCTCAGCCATTTGAAACCACTATATTTAGAATTCTCTATCCAGATCTGCAACCCATTTTTAAACTAGATTATTTGGGTTTTTGATACTTAATTTCTTGAGTTCTTTATATATTTTGAACATTAGTCTTCTATCAGATGTGAACTTGGTAAAATCTTCCCCATTCTGTAGGCTACTGTTTTGTTCTATTGATAGTTTTCTTTGCCTTATAGAAGCTTTTCAGTTCATGAGGTTCCATTTATTAATTTTTTATCTTAGTGCATACACCATAGGTATTATGTTCCAAAACTCATCTCCTGTGCCAAAGCACTTAAAGCTATCCTCCACTTTCAATGTTTTCAGGTTCGTCATATCATTTTATGTTGAGCTCTTTAATCCACCTCTACTTGAATTTTGGGCATGGTGATAAATATCAATCTATTTACATTTTTCTACATGCTTACCATCCAGTTAGACCAGCATTATTTGTTGAAGATACTGTCTTTTTATTTCTGACATTATTAATATTGTTTTTTTTACATCCAAGTCACAATCTTCCCTCCCTTTCCTCCTCCCAATTTCCCCCTTCCCACCTCTACATCCCTTTTGCCCCACCCCCGTCCACTCTTCCTCCTTTTCTTTTCAGAAAAATGCAGGCCTTCCATAAATATCAAGCAAACATGCCACATCAAATTGCAGTTAGTATAGGTACCCCCCGCCTCTCATATCATGGCTAAATGATGCAACCCAGTATGAGGGAAATGGTCCTGAAGACTGGCAAGAGAATGAGAGACAGGCCCTGTTCCCACTATTAAGAGTCCCACAAGAAGACCAAATTACAAAAATGTAACATATATGCAGAAGGCCTAGGTCAGACTTATTCAGGCTTCCTGGTTATTGGTTCAGTCTCAAGGAGCCCCTATGAGTTCAGCTTAGTTGATTCTGTGGGTTTTATGGTGTTTTTGATACCTATGGCTCCTAATAATCCTTCCTCTCCTCTTCTGCAGGATTCCCCAAGCTGCACTTAATATTTGGGTCTCTGCATCTGTCCTATCAGTTGCTGGATAAAGCCTGTCTGATGATGATTATGCTAGGCTTTGGTCTATGAATATAGCAGAGTATCATGAAGAATCCTTTCATTTTTTTATTAATATACGTGTGTGTGTGTGTGTGTTGCCAGTCATGTTTGGTGCTGGCCTAGGTCTTTGGGGCTATCCAGCCTCTGGGTCCTGGCCCTCTACGCAGCATCATGGGTGTGCTCCCTTTCATGGCACAGGTCTCAACTGGACCAGTTATTGGTTGGCTACTTCCACAATTTCCCTGCCACCTTTTCTCCAGCACATCTTCTAGGCAGGTCAAATGTAGGTTGAAGGTTTGGTGGCTGGGTTGGTGTTTCAATCCTCCACTGGAAGTCATGCCTAGTTACAGGAGATGGCCAGTTCAGGCTCTGTATCCCCCAATTGTAGAAGTCTTAGCTAGTGTCAACCTCAGATGTATGGAAGTTTCCATTGCCCTACATTTGTAGCTTGTCCCTGAGATACCTTCCCTCCTTTTCCAGTGTGTATTTCCAGCTTCTTTATAAAAAAGAACATGTGTTTCAATTTATGTCTGAGTCTTGAACTCAGTTCCATTAATCAACATGTCTTTTTTTATGTCAGTACCATGGAGTTACTGGAGGGATGAAAGAGAGGGGGAAAGGTGTCAGGAGAGTCAGTTAGACTTGATGACATTGGATGTATTTATATGTAGGGCCTCATTGCCAACCACAACATCCACAGAACTCATCAGACATGGAGAAGTCAAACTGGTGCCTACATGGAGCCTTGGCCCCTAAATTCCAGTCTCTTCGGTGCAGGAAGGTACTCTGTAAGCTTCCAAAAGAGGAACATGGACACCACCTCAGCCATAAAACCTTTGATCTACAATCTGTCCTGTCTACAAAATATTCTGGGGCAATGGTGGCACAGAACTTGTGGGAGTAGGCAACCAACGTCCAATTTGATTTAAGGCCCACTCTATGAAAATGAGCCCATACCTGACAGTGCTTGGGAAATCACGAAACAGAGACTAGAAAGCATGGAGGCCTGGGATAAAACCAAACTCAACTGGCTTAAAATAAAGAAATTTTAAAAAGCATGGTTGTAAAAAGTACTATGTGATGTTTTCATCAATGCATACATTATAAAATAACTGTCCCAATCAATCTGATTAATATTCCAAAATAACCCATTTTCCCTAGCGTAGAAATATCCAATATCTCCTCTTTTAGCAAATTTCAGTGTATCACTATTATCTATAATCATCATCATGTATATTGGACCTCTAGAATTTATTCATATTATAACTGAAATCATCTTCTTGACTGAATGGTCCAGGGAGAGCACAGTGCAGTTGCCCCACACATGAATAAATTTCTCATTTTAATCCCAGCTTCCTGACTCAGCATAATTCCCCTTCCCATTCTTCCCAGTGAATTCTTAATTACTGATTATTTATGACTTTGCCTGCTTTGTATTGTTCTCAAGACTTGCACTAAACCCTGCAGGGAATTGTGTGAGGTTAGATAAAGTGGTGTTCTGTGTGCATGTGTAATCTATTGCAACAAAGTCATGTATGTTTTGAGCATACATTTTGACATCAGCTTTGCAGTTTTAAGTACGTTTTCATGTTAGGGGATTCTACTGTGTTTCATTGCACCACACTGCAAAATAACCTTGGTGGCTCTTCTTCAGGGTCTCAGGTGTGGAGTCATTAGCAGCTTTGGAATAGATCAGGATTGCATGACAGCTGCACAACAGAATACAAAGGGTAATCCATGTTTCTTCAGGCTTAGCAGCAGCATATGGAGGACTCCTTAGCCCCTGCATGCAAAGAGAGTTGATGTGGAAGTTTTGAGCTAAATTCCCCTAGGATAACTTCTTCAAAAGATGTTGAAGTTATAAAGCATATGTGGAAATAAGTAAAACAGAGAGCAATGATGTGACTATCTGTGCCTTCACTTCAAAAAAAAGTAATTCTACTTCAATGCTTCAATATGTGCAATGTGAAATATATACTGTATGTACTTCTTACATTTGGGGGTTGTGTGTGTGCGTGTGTGTGTTTATGTGTGTATGATGGATATGTACATGTTAGTGTGTGTTTCAGTTTTACGTACGAACATGACATTGTGCGCACATGAAGGTCAGAGGGCAACTTTGTCTATAGGTCCTTCATTTCCATGTAATTTGGAACAGGGTCTTGTGTTCACAGCTGTATATGCCAATGTGGATGGCCCATGAGCTTCGGGGGATTCTCTTGTCTCTGGCTGCTGTCTTGCTGTAGAGAGCTGAGATTAGAGAAACATGCCACCACATCCAGCTTTCCATGAGATCTCAGCATCTTAACTCCACATGGTTATAAATCCAGTGCTCAACTCTCTGAGCCATCTCCTCAGCCAGTTTAGCAAGAGTATTGAGCTCAGTGGCCCCTAGATTAATTAAACTGGTAATAGAGACACATCTACAAATGCATTACAAGTATTACTATTTTAAAATTAAGCATACAGTGGAATCTATCATAATTGGTAAGAAAAAAAGCCAAGTTACAGGGAACTTAAACTACGGAAATGTTTCTGGCTTTGTAGATCTTCAAAACCACCTCCTGTGTTTCATGCTAAATCTTTCTCCTGGCCTATCATTCTCATAGGCCTTCACTGGGTGGTTCTCCAAACAGACAAATAGATCTTGGAGAAATCAGATTCAATTTTCTGTGTAAATGCTCTAAGACCTTTTTCACTTCACCTGGCACAAACTAACAGGCATCTCCATGGCTTTGAGAGATGCCGTGTCTTTAACTTACTGCTGCTATCCTTCTTTGCTCTGGATCCCAGCAAGCACATTTCTGGTGGGTTTTGAGTCCTTTCTCTAGAATGCCCTGTTCCTGCACATGGTCCCAGGCATCCACATGGCTCTTCAAAATCAAGCAACTTTATTTTCAAATCAGGTTTAGGTTGATAGGAAAAACAAGCCAGGATGACATCCCCATATATATGTCTCCTTCTCCCTCTCCACATCCTCTGTATTACTAACATTATTTATGAGTGAATGGTGATATAGTATTAAGTGATTCCATCCTCACATTTGGACTCACTCTTCAATCTATGCAGTTGAGTGAGTTTTGACAATTGTATGCATCATTGCAATATCATCTTAGGATGCTTTCACTGCCATGAATTCCCCTGTGTTCCCTTAATCCATCCTTTCTTTTTCCCTCCTGAATTTTACTATCTTCCAAAATGTCATGTAACTGGACTCATACAATATCAAGCAAAGTGGCTTTGTCTCTTAGCAATATTCACTTAGTGTTCTTTTGTATCTTTTTCAATTTTCAATAGTCCATTTACTTTAGCAATGGATAAGATTCTATTGGACAAAAATATCACCATCTATTTATTCATTCACATACTGAAGAACTTCTTGGTTGCTTTGTATTTCTGCAGTTATGGTGGCTATAAACATTCATGTGTAAGATTTTTTATGGACATAAATTTCAACTCCTTTAGATAAATGCTGATGAATATTACAATAATATTATGTTGAGTTGTATAGGAAATCACCAAGCTGTCTTTCAAAACAGAGGTAGCAATTTTTGTCCTTGCCAACAATAAACATCAGATCCTGCTGGCACCATGTCCTTATGGATATGGGACAACCTGGTATGTATATAGCCATGTATTATTGTTGTCTAAATTTATACTTTCCCAGAAGCACATGATCTGAGCAACCCTTTCATATGCTTATTTACCATCTGAATATCTTTCTGATGGCATGTATGTATAGATCATTTGCACATTTTTAAATTAGGCTCTTTGTTTTCTTTTCTCTTATGTTTTACATTTTGGATACAAGTCTTTTATCTGGTACATTGTTTTGGTAAATGTTTTTTTCTCCAGCCTATGGCTTATCATTTTACACTTTTGTCCTTTGCAGAGTAGAAAAAAATGTCAGTTTAATCAAGTGTAACCTGTAAACTCTTTCATTCACAGATTGTGGTCTTGGTGTTGTGCATGCAAAAATCATCACCAAAACCAGAGTCACCTCAATTTTTTCTAACATCATATTTTAGACCCATGTACTTCTGTACTTTATATTTATATCCTTAATCCATTTTAGGTCGTTTGATGATTGTGTTGATCCTTCTCATTTGCATTCTGACTTTAATATTGCATCACTGGGAGGAGATTGTTCTAGCTAACTCATTACCGCCTCACCAATCAGTGACTGATCTGATATTCTTCCTTTTCCCTATCACCATCTTATACAAAAATCCTGTCGTAGCTCATTTACTTGTATGTTGACTTTTTCTTTAACCAGAACATAAGTGCCATGTGTGTAGCACAAGTGTGTAGGACTTATCCCATGTAGTTCTAACAGACTAGTTACTGCTCAACAAATATGATGTATTGGAAAATATTTCTTGAAAAAAATGAATAAAAACTGCACTTAACACTCTCCAAGTTCTGCACTTTTTGAATGTGAATGTCCTTTTGTTAATGTAACAGGAATGAAAAATGTATAGGAAAGAAAAAGAAAAGTACTGAATTGGAAGCAAAGTTTGAACAAAACTCTACTTATTTTTTAATTCTGCCTGTATCATATATTAAGCCCAGATGAATGTACATGTGGTGCTATAAAAAGAAAGTGACTCTGGAAAATTAAGTGATTAGCCTAGAAGGTTTAAATGTCCCTGGTCTAGTGCCAATATACTTTATTTTTGGAGATCTATTTAATCATTTTGAACAGTCAATAGAAGACTCAGATAGATTGTTTCTTCTTTCCAAAAAATGCAAATTAGCTTCAACTAATTTTAGTTTAGTTTTTATTAACTAAGTAGTGGAAAGGAATTTATTTGTAATCTGAGTAAGATTAAATGATAAATTATCCTATCTATTGCTGACAAAGGAAAATAATTACGTGGTCTATTCTTTTCATAGCTTTTAGTGAATCTTGGAACAACCCAAAAATCCAGAAGGAGGTTTCCTAATTGATTCCTTGACTTTTGATGGGCCATTAAGTAAAGCTTCTTGAGTTTAGAAACATTTATATGAATGTGACTGCCACCGGCAAGAGATGAGTGTCCTGGTTTCAGCCGTAATTATTGTCATCATAATATTAATGTACTTAATGGAGAGGCTGGGGTGAAGCTCAGTTGTATAGCATTTGCCTAGAATATTCAAGAGTCTGAATTTTATTTGCCTTACCTCAATGAATCAGTAAAATCAACCAATAACAGTGATGAACCCAATAACCCTAACCAAACTCTTACTATATTTTCAGTGATTTTGTATCATTTTGGGTATGTTTGTTCTATTTTCAAAGTACTTCAGCTTATGTATGTATCTCTATCTCTGTTTGTCTGTCTATCATCGATCTATCATCTATCTATCTATCTATCTTTGTGGTCTTTTTTATTAAAAGTTACCTATATCTTTGTGCACTTTTTGAAAAAGTGCATGGACACTTCAGATTCTTGTATCGAGTAAGATAATTAGTCACTCTGCATGTATTGATTACAGAGGGAAGGAAATAGGAATACACACACACACACACACACACACTCAGGAAAATCCATGGCTCTCTGCCACTGTGAGAACTGCACATATCCATACAATTCAAAATAATAATTATTTTACTTTTTGGTTTTGAGATTATAATTTAATTACATAATCACTTAACTTTTCTCCATCCAATCCCTTCCATATGTCTGTCCTGTCTCTGCTTCAATTTTATCAACTCTTTTTTTCATTAATTGTTAGTATATGCATGTATGTATTTATGTAAACATATATGGACTCAACAGGTTATATTTAGAAATACACCTATTGAAAATATGAAAACTTCTCAAAGTACTGTGGTTGTTTTCAAGAAACACTGTCTTGATAGGTGATAGATAGATGATAGATAGATAGAGAGAGAGATAGATAGATAAATAGATAGATAGATAATAGACAAACAGAGATAGAGATATATACATAAGTTGAAGCACTTTGAAAATAGAACAAACATACTCAAAATGATATAAAATAATTGAAAATATAGTTAATTCTTTATAAACAACTGTTGTCATATTTATCATTTAATCACAACAATGATTTTTAAGTCATTATTACACAGAATTTCAAGATTGGTGAAATAAGAGAGCAGTTATGTGTATTTGCCAAAGACATTCTATGGCTGTAAGTAGATTATAATCCCAATTAAGAAAGAATTTATATATCAAGAATACATATTTGATAGCTAAACAAAACACAATCTGAGTGTCATCCAGTGTTGTGCTGATTATGTAGCCCCCAGATGAGATTTGTTTTGCATTTGTCCTACTGTTAGTGTAGTTGGTCCTCAGGAATGTTAGATGAGCAGTAAAATAGTATATATTCCATAGATGAATCAGAGTGAAGACATAGCATAAACCAACACAGACTTTATAAAGAAACATACACTTGGATAAAGTTTTAAGGAATGGGTGGAAGATGGAATGTAGGGAAAGAACATTCCTGGTGCAAAATGATATGGTGAAAATTCATTGTCCAGAGACTTCCTGATCTACTTTCTGGAGTCTAGGAGAAAATCCCTGTGCTTGAAAACAAGAAGATGTCATGTGTACACACTGGGAAAGTAAACAAAATAGTGGAGTAACTATTAAGCACTTAATAAATTCCAGGAAAGGCAGCAAGAGCCTGAGGTCTGCATGCACATGTCTGTGTCTTTGCATTACATTAGCTATTCTGTCAGCCACTGGGTTTATGCATTAATAACTGCCACACACTATAAACACCACAGAACTCTCTCTGTGGTATTCAGCAGTGCTTTTTTTTTAAAGAAAAAGCTTGTTTCACACATATTAGGATTTTTTTTTTGAGTGCAGAAATTTTGGCATCTTATCATTAAAATAATAGTGGTAATCCCTAAAATTTTACTTTACCATTTATTTTGAGATCTTTTAAAAACTTTATTTCCTTTATTTTATGTGCATTGGTGTTTTGAGTATGTTGTACCCGATTCACGAGACCCCAAAAGACCACCATGAGGAGTCAAGTCTGCTGCAAAACACATGAGAATCTTTTTATTACAAGCTACAGTTTGGGCTCATATACCCTCACCGCCAAAGCGGTCCCTCCTAACATGCCCAAAGCAAGGGGATTCCTGCCTGATCAAAACACAAAAGGCTATAGGAAGACCCTCAAACCATGGTCTGGCTTCCTTTCCTAGAGGGATGGGCTGGTTTCCTGGCAACCATATCTCTAGTGGGCAGGAAAAGAATGCAGTAAGGTTAGTTATTTCCCCTCAAGTGACTGGACATGTCTCCACCTGGCTGACCTTAGTACAGGCTTGTGCTTTAAACTTTAAAATATTAGCCACTGATTTTTAATCCTTCGGTCTCTCAACTGCATGTACATCTGTTTGACGGTGTCAGATCCTGGAGTTACAGACAGTTGTGAGCTGCCATGTGGATGTTGGGAATTGAACCTGGGTCCTTTGGAAGAGCTGTCAGTGCTCTTATCCTCTGAGCCATGTCTGTAGCCCAAGATCTTTTTTTTTTAATTTACAGAAAGAAATTGATCTTCTAAATATAACACTTGACTTCTATAGTAATAGTGTGTGGAATTCTAAAGTCCACTTTTAATTTGATTAGCAGCGGTCTATAGCACATGTCATCCAACTGTTAGAGATTTTTCTCCAGGTACTTGAAAAGAAGACTGTAATAAAAGAGAAAATAAGACAGAGAAAGCCAGAAAGATGGGACTACCTTGGGCACTTAGATTAAAGGCAGAAGTCCAGAAAATGCCTGACTGGTCACTGGAGGGATTTGTTGGCCACCAGTGACTTTAAACTAAGCTTACTCTGAAATGCTTGCTTAAGGGCAAATGTTATTTTCTGACCAAGCTTTTGTAACAAATTAATTGCAGTGATGGAATCTGGAACGGATAGAAGAAAATGTAATCTGTCTTTCAATTAACCCTTTCAGATATTTTTAATTTTATAGTTTGTCTCCCCCCCGTCAGTCTAATCTATTTTAAGATGTCCATTAAAATGTAAAATGTGTATTAAATTAAGTCACTTCCCAGTGGAGGCAAGTTGACTCCATCAAGACTCAGCTGGCATGAAGTAGTAATGTTGGTAGCATCCGCTGCATCTTAACAACTGTTCTGCTGATCTCATTCACATAGACTTTGTTCAAGAATTTTATGGTTCAGAGCTCTCATTTGGACCATAATCCAAACATTTTTAAAAGTGAAAAATGAAGTTCTCTGTGGGTGCTTTTGATTTTTGTAACAGAAAGTACAGCACTAAATCTGTTGATTGATAAATAAAAGAAATACCTAGGGAGCAGAATTTCCATTCTAGATGTGAATTTGAGTATTCTGTAGCTTTACATATTGAACGGGGTAAACTGGTTATAAAGCCAAGCTGTCCTTCCCCAGTCTGTAGGCTGCCATTTTGTTCTGATGACAATGTCCTTTGCTTTATAGAAGCTTTTCAATTTAATGAGGTCCCATTTATTTGTTGTCATTCTTAAAGCTGGTGCTGTTGGTGTTCTGTTCAGGAAGTTGTCTCTTGTGCCCATGAGTTCAAGGCTCTTCCACACTTTTTCTTCTAAAAGGTTTAGTGTATCTGATTTTATATTGAGGTCTTTGATCCACCTGGACTTTAGTTTTGTGCAGGGTGATAAATATGTATTTATTTGCATTTTTCTACATGTATATGTCCAGTTAGACCAGCACCATTTGTTGAAGATGCTGTCTTTTTTTTTTCCATTATGTGGTTTTGCCTTCTTTGTCAAAAATCAAGTAACTATCAGTGTGTGGGTTTATTTCAGGGTCTTCTATTTGATTCCATTGATTCACCAGTCTGTTTCTATTCCAGTGCCATACAGTTTTTATTGCTGTTGCTCTGTAGTACAGCTTGAGATCAGGGATGGAGATACATCTAGAAGATCTGCTATTGTACTTGATTGTTTTAGTAACTATGGGGTTTATTTTTCCATATGAAACTGAGAATTGCTCAAGTTCTGTAAAAAATTGTGTTGATATTTTGATGGGAATTGGAACTAGAAAAGATTATCCTGAATGAAATAACCCAGAAGCAGAAAGACATACATATTATATACTCACTTATAAGTGGATATTAGACATGTAATATAGGATAAATATACTAAAATCTATACTCCTAAAGAAGCTAAACAATAGGAGGACCCTAGGGAAGACCCTCACTCAGAAGGACAAATGGGATAGACATCAGAAGTGGAAGAAGAGAGAGAACAGGCCAGGAACCTACCACAGAGGGCCTCTGAAAGACTCTACCCAACATGGTATCAAAGCAGATGCTGAGACTCACAGCCAAACTTTGGGTAGAATGCAGGGAATCTTATGGAAGAAACAGTAGACCAGAAGACCTGGAGAGGAAAGTAACTCCACAAGGAGACCAACAGAGCCTAAAAATTTGGGCCTAGGGGGTCCTGCAGAGACCAACACTTCCACCAAGGACCATGCATGAAGAGGACCTGGATCCCCTGCCCAGATGTAGCTCATGGGTTATTCACTTTCCTAGTGGAATTCCCTAGTAAGAGGAGGAGGGTTATCTCTGACAGGAACTCAGTGGCCAGCTCTTTGATCAGCCTTGCCAGGCCACAGAGGGAGAGGATGCAGCCAGTCCTGATGAGACCTGATAGGCTAGATCAGAGAGAAGGGGAGAAAGACCTCCCCTATCAGTGGAGTAGGGGGAGGTACATAGGGGGGGAAGATGGAGGGAGGGTGTGACTGGGAGGAGAGGAGGGAGGTGGCTACAGCTGGGATACAAAGTGAATAAATTGTAATAAATAATAAATAAATTTTTAAAGAAGTACACACACACACACACACACACACACACAAAACTGTCAAAAATGACACACAGGAGCCCCTAGGTCATGGGTCTTCACATCATGTCCAGCATTCTCTCAAGCCTTTCTGTGCTTTTTTTCTTACTAAATTTTAATATCAGCTGCCTTTCTTCTTGAAGATACCATAAATTTCCCACTTCAGAAAAAGTCATATCCTCAGAGTGGTTCACTTTTCACTAGTACCTGATGCACGCCAAAGTCATATAAGCCTTAGTTAAAAACCTCTCCTCTAGGAGATGCCAAGCATTTCAAGTATTTTGAGTCATATCCACTCCATAGTTTAAAGTTAGCAAAATTTATAAATTTGGGATTTGTTTCTTTTATTTTTATATTCTAATGAGTTGGAAGGAAAAGACTTAAGGATTTAAAGGAAATGACTTAAAATAATATATTAAAAACTTATTAAGGCAAATCTTGGGTTTTATTTAGGTTCAAAAAAGAGAGAAATTGACTTCTGCTCCATCTGAAGGCCAAGGAGCTGTCACAGAAATTACACACCTGCCTGAAACAGTAGCAACAGGAATAACAAAAAACATAGATAACTGATAAAACAAGAGTTTTCAAGGCACCAAACATCCAATAGTGTGATAAAGTAATCTCAAAGACATAACAAGCTAATAAAGACAGGCACACATTTGCAGTAGGTTAATACTGTCAGAAAAAAACTTTAGGTTACAACTCAAGAAAGAGGAGCCCCACATGGGCTTTTGATAAAATCTAAAACACGAAGAAGTGGAAATGGGCCATAGACCAGAGTTCTAGAGAGGAAAATCCTGAAAAGAAAGAGAAAATAATTATGTGAGGTACCTTTCAGATATTCATCAGCTTAGGGCCATGCGGGTGTAGAAAGCACATATGACAAGAACAATTTAGGATTAAAGAAAAGTTCATTCACATAAAGTATAGAACAGTTTCATTCTAACTGAACACAAAAATGCAATGCACAGAGTATTTGGAAGGATTTTGATTCAGCAGCAGTGAGAAATAATAATCCCTGTAACAAGTGCTTCTGTGCTTCAAAATAACAAACATTAAAATAAAGACCCAAAGAATCAAACTGTCTCCAGGCACATTGCCTACATCCCAAGACATAGCTCAAGGATATTCGGAGGGAGTTTGAAAATGAGCAGCACTTAAGGAGGAAATGAACAGTCTAGCATCTTGAGCAGGAATGAACAGACGAAGGAAGCACAGAAATACAGCCCATAATTAAGAAGAAAAAAAAGTCTCTTAAACACAAACCTGAACTGAGATACTCATTAGAATTTCAGAGGAGGCTTTGAAGCCTACTGCATATACATTCCATATGTTTAAGATGTTAATCAATACAGTCTAGAAGAGACATAGATAAAAATGCTAAGCGTAAAAACCACAGTGACGGAGGTGAAAAGTTAAGTCAATGGGATTAATGGCAAATTTTTAATAGAAAAAAAGTACAAAAGGTAAGTAAGTGATCTGTAAGACCCTGCAGAATCAGAAGAATAAGAATCTAATGCTGTTCAAACCTCATTCCCAGAAGAGAGACTCTTGTGATCTTAGTGAGATAATGAACAATATTTCCAGTATATTCTTTTCTAGTTTAATATTTTTTAAAGATTTTTCACGAAACATATATCAGCCATACTCACTTCCAACATTTCCCCTAATTTCTCTTTCTGCAATTACAATCTTTCTGCCTTCTTTTCTACCATGTTCTCTGAGCCTTAAGTGTAAGGATTGTTTTGTACATATATCAGGGACAACTTTTAAGGTTCCTGGTACACATGTTCCTATTAGCAAGTGAGACTGGACAGAAAAGATGTAACTGTAACAACTTTAAAAACTGATTATGATAAGAAAACACATTTAAAAAAAACAGCTAGTTTCAGTTACAGAAAACATAGTTTAAATGTGAGAACACAAAATTTTTTTGTTTGCTTTTAAACAAAGAGATATTGTGAATATTGCAATCTTCATTATCAGTGTGCCTGAATTTGAACTACTTAGACTTACCTTGGGATGTGCTTGTGAGTGTTTCCGGGAGGTTTAGCTGAGGAAGGAAGACCCACTCTGAATGTGGAGAAGAGATCCCTTGAGCAGGGGCATCCAGACTTAACAAAAACTGAAAACAGGAGAAGACAAAACGAACATTGGCATTCATTTTTCTTGGCTTCTTGAATATGGATTCATGTGACCAACAGCCTCAAGATGCTGCGGCTCAGCCACACGTGAGAGCCACTCTCATCACTGTGATGAAACAATAGTTAATACAGATAAGATATACCATATAAATGCTAATTAAAAGAGGCTGATTGGCTTTGTTCTAGGTATGGCAGGTTTCAGAGCAATGAACAGCATGAAGCCATTTCATAGAAAGATTGTTACTATGATTAACAGAAACGGCTAATGATCAATGATTTTTTTAATTTATTTTTTTTAATTTATTTATTTTTATCTCAATCACAGGTTAGGTACTTTGAATCCCAGGCGTAGCCCCCTCCCCCATTCCCTCCTACCCTCCCACTCCCTCCCTCATCTCCTTCTTCCCCGCCCCCTCCAAGTCCACCAACAGGGGAGGACCTCCTTCCCTTCCATCCAACCCCAGCTTATCCTGTC
>CM053751.1:49716835-49768475 GCA_028658305.1 Pachyuromys duprasi
ATACAAGACCCCTGTGCCCTGCTCAGTTTGGTCTTTGTGGAGCTCTTGTTCTCCCCAAGTCTCAACAACCTCCTCCAGATCTATCATTACTCTCGCCCTCTGTCAGAGGCTTGATGATCAATGATTTTTAAGAAGACATAATCTTGAGTTTTGGTCTGCATAGTAACAGATCTTCAAAAGGAAACAGTCAAATAAATCAACAATTGTTTTTGATAATTTAAATACTTTCTAAATAATTTATAGGACCACTGATAATCTGAAATGCAATAGGAACATAAACCTGAACATTATTAAACACTTGACTTAGGTAATATTCACAAAATGCTCCATGCACTAAGATTTCAATCCATACCCATTTCAAAAATACATACAACATTTGTCAAGACAAAACCATATTTCTGGCCATGAAATAAGTCTTAAAATACTTTATATGTTTCAAATCACACAGTTATTTCTCTGGATAAAATAAAATTAAGAATTCAATCACCCACCCAATAGTTACTAGCCACGTCACCTGTGCATTAAATATGAAATTTAAAACTTAATGACATAAATTTAAGGTTAGAGAGGTTGGTTTCCTGGGTAAAGTGATTGAGCTTGAGGACCTATGTTTCGATATACACCATCAAAGTAAAATCCAGGCATTATAAATGTGCCTTTAATCCCAACACTTGGAAGGCAAGTTGTTGATAACTGGAGTCTTTCTGGTCAGTCAGTTTGGTTTGATGGGTAAGCTCCAGGTTCAGTGAGAAACCCTGTCTCAAGACTAAAGTGAAGAATGACAAAGGAACTTATGTCACACGGCCCTCTGGCTTCCACATGTGAAAGCACAAACGAGTGCACCACATACATGCATGCAGAGAAAATGTATGTTGAACTGTAGGGTAAAGGATTTATTGAAACATAATTGTTTAATTCTTAAATTTATTCTGTGGTCTTTAAATAAAAAATTGGGAGCTAAAATACGATGGAAATCCAGTAGCTTATCCTCTGAATATGTACAGGGTAAATCCGAGGTCTACTTTGGAATCAGGAGAGAAACATGTAGCAGGATTGGGAGCAGAAGTCAGAGTTGGAAGCATAAGATCCATACCCATACAGAGAGACACCGTGCAGTGAAGTCAGCTTGATAGATTATGTGTGGTATCATAATTGATTTTCTAAATAGGTAGAGCAAGTCTTTGTCTTGGAGTGACAGAAAAGTTAAAAAAGACAAAAGGATCATAGTCAGTTTGGGTGAAAATTGATAGAACACAAGCCCCTAAGTCTGATAGTGAATCAGGGTCAGGTACATAGGTGAGAGCAACTGGTAGACCTGTGTAGACAAGTGCAGATACCTCCAGCAAAACCATACCAGCATGTGCCCATGGTAATTATTAATAATTATTAGCAGTTCTAAGACTTAACTGTCTTAGTAAATTGATAGTACACTGCCTCTCTGATATAATTTCTGTGTATTACCTGCATCTGGTAATTTGTTAAATAATTACCATTATGCAGGTAAACCTTTCCTCTTAAAATTGTAACACCTTTAGTTTCTTCTTTTTAATGTGTGATTTAGTGATAACATCAACAACTGAAACAAGAACAAATAGCAAATATGGGGTTAAACATATGCCTGCTATGTATCAGGGTCATGCAATACCTGATATAGTTGCACCCCTTTAAATGTTGCAAGTGCTTCTAAATATTTATATTTTTAACTCTCATTGTTGCCAAAGAACCCCATGTCTGCTGTCACCATCATCCTCACTTTAAAGATGTAGAAATCATAAAGGATGCATTGAATTATAGTTCAGAAAAACAGTAGATAACACACCATTAACTGCTTTTTGAAACTGTAAAATTAGCTAAAAAGAAAAAAAAAAAAACTTTGGCCACTTGAGCCAAAGTGGAAAGAAAGACTACATTCCAAACTAACAGTTTCTGCTGAGACTGCAGAATTTTTACTGCTCTATTAGTTTCTATTTAATGAGCAAATTGCTTTAAGTACACATATCACACTGGTACTGAGGATAACGATTTGAGCCAGTTTCTTTACCAACTGTGATAATTCCTATTCTCCTTACTTGTACAATAGCACTTTGGATTTCATCTTTAAAAAAGAGATGCCACTTAAGAAGTTAACATTATAAACTTTTAAAACTTACCATTGCATACTGGAGCAATAAAAATCAGTAATGTAAGTAAGCAGATGGAAGCATCGGTTAGAACATTGTCATGAGGACATTAATAATCGAAACTTATCCTATTTATTCAAGTGCCTTTCAGCAGTGAAACATCAAGACAACATTTAGAGGTAGAGTCATCTACTTGGAAAAGGGTTGTTCTTTTTAGGGGTGGGGATACCTGGTGACTAATGCCTGTCAAAAAGAACTGCACCTTTCAGAAAAGTTTATATTCTAAGTCTCTCTCTCTCTCTTTTCTCTGTGTAACTCTGGCTGCCCTGGAAACATTGTGTAGAGATAGCAGTCTGGCTTTGACATCACAGAGATCTGCTTGCCTCTGCCTCCCAAGTGCTGGAATTAAATCCATGTGCCACTTCACACAAACTGGTGTGAGGTCTTAATGTTTATAAGTTCTTATTGTTCTGAGATCATAAGAACATATCTTATGTTTTTTCTCCCTTCTGCTCTGATAAATTTTATTAGTTGTTCTTTGCCTATTCCCAACACTGAGGTGTATTCCCTGTTCCCAGACCTTAGTTATGCAAAGCTAGTGCTATTGGTTGATGATTACAGCAATGAAGCTGCATGTTAAAGGACATGCTTCACCGATGTTATCCTAATCTTATTCCTTTCCACATCCACACTACTTTAATACAAGCCCCAGATAAAAGACTCTCAAGAGCACTGTGGACCCTTTGTCCACGTGAAAAGCACACACTCATTTGGAGGTAGGCATAGCACTAACTTAAGATTTCATAGCACTAATTCACAGAAGGAATCAGTAACTGAGGAAGTTTGCTCCTGGAAAATCTTTACCTAGAGGGAAAGGTAAGAAAGAGGAGAGAAAGTCACTTTTCTTTAGGGAAGGGTAGCTAGGGATAGGTTTTCTATGACTTGATGGGCGATCCCATGCACATGGAATCTTAGACTTAGCGGCTTCTTGTTGTTTGTTTGTTTTTCTAAGATATTCGGTTGCTGGGACATGGGGGATGTATTGAGTAGAGGATGAGAGGAGCTGGAGGGAGGGAGTGAAGAATAGATATGACCAGATATTTTATACATGCATGAAATTTTAAAAAATAAAAATAATCTTGACAGGTAGAAAGGCAACGGATGAAGAAGAAGGGAAGGGGAAAGGGAAGGGAAAAGGAAAAAGAAGGGACTGCTCTGAAGGGAAAGGAGAGCTCCAATCTCCAGCCATTTCTTGCTTTGGCTAGGCAGGTATAGTCCAATGGATACATCTATAAAACAATTTCTGCACCTGAGGCCCAGGGAACATTGCAGAAGAGAGGATGGAAAGACTGTAAGAGCCAGGGGATCAGGATGTTTGCTGTAAAATGTGTCTGCCAGTAATATCAGATGCTACACCCATATAGCCTCATTATCATGACTGCCCAAAGGTGAGCTGAACAAAGATGAACATGCCAAAGTGGAGGGGAAAAGTCCTTGAAGCCTGAAATCTACACAAACTCTACAGGCATCAAAGGAATGCTGAGAGTGGGAGAAATAGTCTTCCCCAGGGAAGAGCACACCTACTGGCTATCCAATACCAAATGGTCAGCCCTGAATATATACACATGGTCAACATGGAAACTGAGCACATAAGTATAAGCATGTGTGCATGCACGCATGCCTCTGTGTGTATGTGCGTGTGTGTATGTGTAAAATCTCCAAGTATCTTTCATTCTTTAACCCATTAATAGACATTTAGGGTCTTCCAAATTTTGCAGAGCCTCCATAGTGTTTCCAATAATGGTTTTACCAATTAAATTATGACCAGTAACATACACAGCCTCTTTTCTCTGCATCCTTATTAATAATTGCCAGATCTGTTTTCCTTTAGCACTATTCCAACAAGTATGATATGTGGTTTCAGTTGCATTTTCTTTCTGATTAATAATGGCTTTTACTATCTAATTTACCTATTGTCTATCAAGACCCTTTGACTCTTCTCAGATCATTTTGTGTTTGTATATTTTTATATGGAGTCAAAAGATATTTTGTACATTTTGAGTATACCTTGTCAGATACATGGCTTTGAAAATACCATCTTAGCCACAAGTTGAAACTTTCCTGTTGTTTCTTTTTCCATACACAAGCTTTTTCGTTTGATGCAATCTCTCTTGTTGGTTTAAAACTTGTAGCCTGTGCTTTTGGTGTTAAGTCTAAAACAATCTTATCGCGGACTACTATTTAAAAACTCATTGCCCTGTATTTTTAAAATTTTGTGGTTTTATCCATTTGTGTTTAGGTTTTAACTCATATTTATTTCATTATTCATATAATTGCATATCCAGATGCAATAAGACAAATATTTAATAGTATTATTTATATGTAGAATCTAAAAGAGTCAAACATGGACTGGCCACATAGCTCAGTCAGTACATAACCCCTGATACCAAGGCTGACAATAAGAACTCAGTCTCTGAAACTTACACGTTAGAAGGAGAGAACTAACTCCTACAGGTTGTCCTGTTTCCTACACAGACAAACACTCAGAAACACACACAAACAAATAGATAATAAATAAGTGAACAAGTAAGTAAGTAAGTAAATGAATAAATAAATAAATAAATAAATAAATAAATAAATAAATAAATAAATAGAATTCAACAGTTAGGAAGGTGTCAAACACACACATTAACATCAGAGTGAAAAATGATGGCTTCCAGAGACTAGAGAAGGGGAAAAGGGGAGATTTTGATCAAGACACACAAACTTTTTATCATGCAGCATAAATAGATTCTGGGTACCTTGTGAATAACAATCAACTGCCTTAACGATGCAGTAGATTGATTTGGAATTAACTATGAAGTTTCTCAACATACACCCCCCACACACACATACACACACACACAGAATCCTCAAAGATCTAAAAATATTTATACACATGGTCATATTATTTCTCCAATATACACATAAAGCCTAAAATAATAGCTTAAAGAACTAAACTGTGTTTTAAATGGCAAAATACCTGGTTGTAATGTTCCTTAACTATGTTCATTAGAAGCATTTGAAATGACTGAAATATCCATGAGAATATTAATGTTCTCGATAATAACTTACTAGTGAATCCATTTTCCATGTTTCATATATTAATAATAACTCCCTTAAAAGACTACATTTTAGTTATTCAGAGTCAATGAATAAGCTAAGCATCATGACTAAAAAGATGGATTTAGTACTTAGTAAAATAGTCCTTAGGAAAGATTATTTGCAATTACATGGTCATTTTGGTATAACATTTCATAGATGTTTGGATTATACCATCAAATACAGAAGCCCTTTTTGCTTTCTTGGATATTTAGCTATGCCAGTGTTCTGCTCCATTTGCTGGTACCTTCCAAGCCATTTCCTATCAATTATTTCCATTGAGTGCTAATTTTGAATGACTGCAGAACTCTGTCCATATAAGCACTGAATGTACTTAAAAGGAGAAATAAAATTCTGCTCTTCAAATTTTATTCCTTTTTATCTTTTTTTTCCAAGAACTTATCAGTGATTTCATTCTGTTTCTCATTATAGGCATGGCATCATAGAATAAAATATAAGCCGACAGTTCGTAGATTTATTATTGTATTTGATATATTCACATTTTCAGGAGTGATGTCCTATAGTTAAATGAATCCACAGAGATTAAATCTCCTTAAAAGGAATCAATCCTCTGAGAGTGGGATATTCCTGCCAATGTGGCTTGATCAAACCCTAATTGGGTGTGGACTTTTGGAGATTGCAACAATTTTCATTTGCTCATCTGCTTGAAGTAGAGTTATTTTATTTTGAGTCTTAATATCTTCAACTATTGAATTTCCTGACTTATCATTACAATTGAATGCATTCACATTAGTGCCTTGCAATGAAAGTATCAACACCAATAGAAAATTATATCTTGCAAATAGTATTTAACGCATGTACTTGAAAAATCAGTGCTTGAGGAAATTAAACCTCCAATTTTCATAAATACTAATTTCAAGTATTGTAATTAAGATGCCAACCAGAGTCACACAAGCATCCTGGCTGGAGGGTGGCCGGTGATAACCTTTCCGTACACATGCCATCTCACAATGTTGCTCATGCATAACTCCCCTGTCAGCAGAGAATCGTGGACTTCACTGGAAGGATTCCAGGGCAGACTCCATGTTTGATTGCTTATTTTCCATCCTTGTTTAACTCTAAGTAACCTACTTTATAGCTACTAACATTGCTCTTTTCCTCCCAAGAAAAGTATTTATCACACAAAACACAATGATTCTTGATGATGTCAGTGGCTTTCCCAAGATACTCACTTGATGCCAAAGTACACATCCATCTGGATGGTACTCTGGACTATGCAACCAGTGGTTGTTAAGAGACTAATACTACACACTTGTATTTCAAAAAGATCACAGGTGTGGCAGATCCACATGAAAGTAGTAGATCCAGCCAGAGTGTCGGTGTTCTGGGAGCAGTTCTGCTGAAATCCAGGCCGATAGCCATCTGGTGAGGGTGAGAAGTAAAAGGCAGCGGGTTTAGCTTAAAGAGCCACATATTGTACCTGGGAGCTAGTGTTCAGGTCTCCACGGAACTCCCACTTCCAGCTCAGCATCTCTGCTTTCCTTGTCATTTTCTGACAAATCAGAACTGGCAACCAAAGGGTGAAAATGGACAGGACATTCACTGGCTGATGAGTAACTCTGTGTAATAACTCTTTTTTGTCAACTTTTAAACTAAAATATAATTATATCATTCTCATGTTTCCAACCCTCTTTCAATCATGCCCCTTCCTACCTACCGCCTGTCACTCCCTCTCAAATTCATGGCCCCTTTTTCTTTGATCATCATTATTACACACACACACACACACACACACACACACACACACACACATTTCTCAGTCCATATAATGTTACTTGTGTGTATGTGATTTCCAGGCTGACTGTTTGTTATTGGATAACCAACTTGGGAACTCATTCTGGGGGAAGACTGTTTCTCTTGCTCTCAGCACTCCTTAGTTGTCTGTAGTTCTTTGTCTGTAGCTAGGGTGCATACACATTCCCTCCTCCACATTGGCATATCTATTGGTGTTCAAATCCTATTTACACAGCTATAGTGTTGCATCACCAGGGGCACATCTTTTATGTCATGTCTAAGAGACACAATCTCACAGCAGATTTCCTGGTCCTCTGACTCCTACATTTTTTTTCACTCTCTCTTCTGTGATGTTTTCTGAGACTTAGGAATGGGAGATTGCACAGATGTAACAATTGACATTAGGACAACTCTACAATCAATTGTTCTCTGTATTTTGAACAATAGTAGCTTTCTGAACTGGTCCCCATCTGCAGCAAAGTGAAGCTTCTTTGATCAAGGGTTAGTACTTAGAATGCAGTTTGTAATCATACTGGTTTAATAAAGTGGCAGTAGTAACTTCTCCTGTAAGATTCACGACCTCATAAATCCCAGGTAATCGTCTAGGTTTCCGTTTTCACAAAAGATTTCATTCCTCTTGAATGGGCCTTAAGTCCAGTTAGACAGATATTGGCTGCTGCCAAGATATGAATGCTACTATTTAACTTTAAGGGACACCTTCCCTGGCCATTCACCGTTGTGGTTCATAGACATCATGGCTGGGTAGGACTACCAGTTGCTACCCTTCCTTGGCAGTTTACATAGTCATAAATGTTATTTTTATTTCCAAAGATGTGGGGTGAGATGATATCCAATCCCAAGCCTTTCTACTCTTTCTGACATTCAATGGCTGCTTTAACTCAGCTGTTCTGGCCTTAAATTCTTTCCAAGCTGACTGATTCAAACTGGCTTTTGTGATTCAAACTGCCTTCTGACTGAGTTGCTCTTCCTGGCCTCAAACTAATTCTGGAAATATGTTTTAATTTTTTGGCTCTTTCTCATTCTCTGGCTCATTATGTCTTTACCTGTGTCTAGCTTGTTCTTTCTGCAACCTGCCTCTGTGAAGCTATCCTGGTAATCAACTCTCAGTAGAAAAAAACAAAACAAACAACAAAATCTTTCTTCACTTTCCCTGTGCTGTGCTTAAGTAGCTTATCTTTTGGTCCTATTATTGTTTGAGAGTTGGGTGCACTTTATATCTGACTCATTCTGTCAAGTATTTCTCTGATTCATCACTTTGCCCCTCAATTAGATGTCACTTTTAAACATGGCTGCTTCCTTCCATAAACTAAACATACCTTCATTGTTTGGGATTAAAAGTGTGTACTATGAGTCTCAGCATCTGCTTTGATACACTGCTAGATAGAGTCTTTCAGAGGCCCTCTGTGGTAGGCTCCTGTCCTGTTTCTTGTTTTCTCCTACTTCCAATGTCTATCTGATTTGTCTTTCTAACTGATGATTGATCATCTTATCCCGGGTCCTCCTTGTTTAGCTTCTTTAGCTGTACTGATTTTAGTATGTTTGTCCTATCTTATAGGTCTAGTACCCCCTCATAAGTGATTATATACCATGTGTTTCTTTCTGCTTCTGGGAGACCTCACTCAGGATGATCTTTTCTAGATCCTACCATTAGCCTGCAAATTTCATGATTTCTTTGTTTGTAATTGCTGAATAGTATTCCATTGTGTAAATGTACCACAATTTCTGTATCCGTTCTTCCATTGAGGGACATTGGGTTGTTTCCAGATTCTGGCTCTTATGAATAAAGCTGCTACAAACATGCTTGAACAAATGTCCTTGTTGTGTACTTGAGCATCTTTTGGATATATTCCTAGGAGTGGTATAGCTGGATCTTGAAGAAGCACTATTCCTAATAGTCTGAGAAAGTGCCAGATTGGTTTCCAAAGCAGTTGTACAAGTTTGCATTCCCAGGAGCAATGGAGGAAGGTTCCCCTTTCTCCACAACTTCTCTAGCATGTGTTGTCACTTGAGTTTTTGATCTTAGCCATTCTAAGATGGGTGTAAGGTAAAAATCTCAGGGTTGTTGTGATTTGCATTTCCCTGATGGCTAAAGACGTTGAGCATTTCTTTAAGTGTTTCTCTGCCATTGATGTTCCTCTACAGAGATTCTCTGTTTAGCTCTGTACCCCATTTTTAAATTGGATTGATTGGTTTGTTACTTTTTAACTTCTTTAGTTCTTTATATATTCTGGATATTTGTCCTCTGTTAGATATAGGATTGGTGAAGATTCTTTCTCAGTCTGTAGGCTATTGTTATGTTCTGATGACTGTCCTTTGCTTTTGCGGGGAATCATATGAAATAAAGGGGAGTTAGTATGACCTGGAAAGGACAGGAACACCACAAGGACTAAATATATCTGGGCACAGGGGTCTTTTCTGAAACTGACTCTCCAACCAAGGACCATTCATAGATATAACCTAGAACCCCTGCTCAGATGTAGCCCATGGCAGCTCAGCATCCAAGAGGGTTGCCCTATTAAGGGGAACAGGGACTGTCTCTGACATGAACTCAGTGGCAAGTAGCCTTGCTAGACCCCAGAGGAGGACATTGCAGCCAGTCCTGATGAGACCAGATAATCCTGCTGTTATAACTTTTGATCATTGCATGTTCCAGCTCATTATTAAGCATGTGTTTTGCATCTTTCCCGTTATAAACAACATATGCAAACATTGATCCTTAAGGGAGTTTGAATGCTTTCTTCATGAGACACAAGCCACACACTAAGCAATTCCTAACTAGAATAGAATGATTATGAGATCAGAGAAGGTAACTAATCTCTTCCATATTTTAAAGCCATTTTCTTGACTATCTCCCTTTAATTTAACTTTCAAAATACTCTCCTTTAATTAGACAAGTTCACAATGAAATGGTCTCTGAACAATTTTATCTTCACTTCCTGGGGCTGAAAATATTGACTCAGTCTTCTTTGACACTGGCACCAGTTAGGATCTTATTTTCATAGCCACTAACTTTTTTTTTTAATTAGAAAGAATGAAATATAACAAACACAACATGGTATTATACAAAAGAGTAAAATTTATGTTGTATATTTAAAATATTAAAAGGGAAGTTTACAAGCACAATTGTATTTCCATACTCATTCAATGAATTATTCAAAGAAAAAGCAAAATATTTTTGCATAGATTTTTAGAGTGTGAATCATTTTCTTTGTCATAAAATGATCATGTTTAATGACGTGAGTCACATCTTTTAAGAGCTGTGATAAATATTCCACATGAAAACTGAAAATAACATGTCAGAAATCTCACAAATTAAAAACAAAAGAAAACCTCTCCTAGGGAACATTAGTAATCTTTAGAGATGCATTATCTCTTGGTTTATGACCTAAAGAGCACCGGATAAAGCTTACCTTATGCACTAAGGTGTGCTTTGGCTTCATGCAGAGATACGGATAACTCATTATAGCCTTTTAATAACTTGAACACAAATGGCTATGGAGTGAATAATTTTTATCCTTATTAAATTTGGTCCTACTAGTGCAATGCCAACCAGATTAATCTCCCAAATGCTCATGCTGCACACAGAGAAACCTATGCACTGACCCCCATACTCCCCGACCTGCTGGGTTGCACTGATTTTATCACTGCATGAATGTGTCAGGAAGGCACTGGGTGATCACGGCCTATCCTTAGAATATACTACTGATTTATACTTATTTTTCCCAGGTATCATTTAGTTGTTCTAAGACAGGGAGTCTTATAGTGTAATGTAATTAGCACTCCATTTCTGGATCGTCTTTTCATTTCTTGTTCTCTTAGATGCAGATGCTCCAGGTCATTTCTACTGAGTCAGATCCTGCTGACAAAGCATTCACATTAGGGTTATTGCTGTCAAAGCAAAGTGGAAAATGGAAGCAACTCCTTTGCCCATACCAAGCCAAAACAAACAGAAAATCCCTTGCAGCGAAACAATCGTGACACAGAGGAGAAACCTATAAATATCTTCCTGAATAATTTTAAAAGCATTAGTTATAGTAAAATTTTAATTATTTCAAGTGAAGAAGCTATGTTTTCTTTTTTAACAAAAAAGATAGACCAAATCATACGTTACTTAAATTAAACTGAAATTACGATCAGCCCTACATAAATGCCTTCATCATAAAAATGAAAGTTGCCATTAATACTCATTAACAGTACAACATACATTAATTCTTCTACTTACAGTTATATTAACCTTCAAATGATATGTGTTTCTTAAAAATCCTCTGTGAATTTAACATAACTCTTCAGTTTAAAGGTATATTTCCACTCACAAATTCCAAACTATTTCTGAGAATTCAACTATTTTTCATTATATTCATGTTTTTATTTTAATTTGTTTATTATTTACTATAATTTATTCACTTTGTATCTGGGCTGTAGTCCCCTCCCTCATCTCCTTCCAGTCCCAACCCCCATCCCTCTTCTCTCCTTATGCCTCTCCCCTAGTCCACTGATAGGGGAGGTCCTCTCAGGGGGAGGTGATCAAAGAGCCAGTCACTGAGTTCACGTCAGAGACCGTCCCTGTTCCCCTTACTAGAGAACCCACTTGGAGACTGAGCTGCCATGAGCTACATCTGTGCAGGGGATCTATGACCTCTTAATACATGGTACTTGGTTGGAGTATCAGTCTCAGAAAAGACCCCTGGACCCAGAAATTTTACTTCTTTTGCTCTCCTTGTGGAGCTCCTGTCCCCTCCAGGTATTTCTATCTCCCTCTTCTTTCATAAGATTCCCTGAACTCTGCCCAAAATTTGGCTATGAGTCTCAACATCTGCTTTGATACCCTGCAGGATAGAGTCTTTCAGAGGCCCTCTGTGGTGGGCTGCTGTCCTGTTTCCTGTTTTCTCCCTCTTCTGATGTTTATTCCATTTACCTTTCTGATTGAGGATTGAGCACCTTACCTAGGGTCCTCCTTCTTTAGGTGTACTGATTTTAGTATATTTATCCTATATTATATGTCTAATTATTTTTAAAATTGAATCTGAGAAAACTTCTTTGAAGCACCATTCAATTTTCAGTGAAATTAGAATATAATCAAGCCAACCTCATACTGTGTTGAAATTTTTAATAGAATAATAAAGATAAGAATTCTATCACATATAGTAGTTATTTTGAAAACAATTGTAATTTTTCCTGATTAATTTCAGGAGACATTGGTTTACAATATCTCTCCAAAATAAACAAATGTATGTTTCTTCTTATTCCATTTTATTCCTTTGTGATATCCATAGTCTTTTTCCTGACCCAAAATTTTTCCAGGTTCTTGTTTCTGTAAAGATTCACATGAGAGTTTACACAATTTGAATTTGTACCTAGTTCCACAATAAAGTTCCTGAAATGAGCAACCACTTGTGAAAAATCACATTCAGTGTAATTATCATAATGGCCAAATACTTCTTAACATTTAATGCTTTTTCTCTTGTTCTATATTTTTCAAAGTTTTCTTTATCTAGTTTTAGCCTAATGACATATTTTTGTTAAACTGCTTGCAGTGATTTTTGAAGATTTTAAAAGAAATTGATTATCCAAAGTCTGTCACTGCATGCTAATAATTATTTAAACTAAGTGTCCTTAATGGTTCATTATAAACATGTCTACTTGAGGCATTGCACACAAAACTAGACTAATAATTTTGTATTTATTCCCAGATTCCCTATGATTTAATAAATAACATAGTATTACCACTGTATCAGAAATTTACAGTTGGAGGGCACATGGTTAGCTTCTCTTATTGCACTTCTAAAACTCAGCGTATAGCGTTAATTTTGTTCAAATGAGCTTTCCTAGACACAGAATCATTACTGTCCCACAAATAACAGTTTTTAGATATTTAAATATTTTTCTTTTTAAATTAGTTCCATTTATGTAATTATTGTTGAAGCTGTCTAATGCCAAAACTTATGGGTTAAAATTAGCGCTAATATTTAGTTCTACTTATTTATGCAAATTTTTCAAAATTACTTTGAAAAGCCAGAAATTCACACTAAAGTGTTCAGCTAATCAGCATCTCCGTATGCTAAAACATGAATGAGATCATAAAGTCCCATTTTGAATTTTTGGTTTCAATATTTATCAACAAGAATGAAGATTATTTAATACCCTTTTGAATATTATTGAATTTAGGAGCACTACCCATTCAAGTAGACATGGGAAGACAGCACCTTCCAGTGCACATGTTGGAATGAGGCAGGAGCAGAAATGTCAGGGTAAATGCTGTTCAATAGCTACTCTGAGAGTGATGCAAGCATAACTCAATAAAGGATAGGCACATTAGTGCAATAATATACTACTACATAATCCTCAGAGTAGCCATGAAGAACAACAAGATATGATACTTAGCTGTAATGGATGTGAAGGATTTTTCATGTGAAGCTTTTCCAGCCCAATTACCACTTAGTTCCATTATTTCTTTCCATTTAACAGATAGTACAAGCAAGTAGGAAACATCAGGAGTCGAGGGCACAGAATGATAACAATGCCATTTCCAGTGGCCTTCCTTTAGGCAATGACACACACACACACACACACACACACACACACACACATCAAAGGTAAAAAATAAAATTAAAAAAGAGACACATACCGCTTCTTTACCCCACTGTTATCAACAGTTCTGAAAAATAAGCCAGGAAGATGAATTTATGATTAGCTGCTGTTTGTTTCTGATTTAGAGACTATTGATTCCTATTACTTCCTCAGTTGTCCAAACCTATGTTAAAACATCACTGGAATGGAAGAAAAAAATGGGAACATTCCTCTTGGGGACGAGATCTCCTAAGGAGAAAATGGTGGTTCACTTGAAGTAAACCACTCATTCTTTCCCTGTCTTTGGGTGGCTGTCTATCTGTCTGTCTTCTGTGTCTCTCTGCCTCTCTCTCTCTCTCTCTCTCTCTCTCTCTCTCTCTCTCTCTCTCTCTCGTTGCCCCCTCCACAAGTAAGTAAGCAGATTTTACCAAGTGATTTCTCTGAGCAGATCTGTCTGTTCAGCCTCAGTTTAAAGTGAAAACTGTTGCAAGGCAGAAGACACACATGGCTGTTCATCTAGTGACACCAGCCGATACGATGATATTTGGAAATATCTTGCCATCCAACTGCACTCCCTTGTTCTGTTCCTGGAGTGTTGATAACAAAGAGGAGACTGCATTGATTTTGTAGTCTTTTGTGCTACCAGCTACTTTTAGTCTCATATTACACAAGCCTTGGTCACCTTGGTGACCACATTCCCTTTTGAACGTTTTTCTTTTCTTTTTCTAAAGGTTTTCTTCACAGCGCATGAATCCCAAGTACCTTAATGAGTGCCCTGTAGGTAGCCTGTTGTGCAGGGTTACAGGAAAACAAAACTGTGTACTAGAGACACAACAGCCGTAATCCCATTACTAAGTGCAGTCAGAGACACCAGGAAAAAGCAGTTTCAGTGAAATGGGAAAACATCTCACTTCACGCATAGGCTGCTGAACAAGAGGGACGTTCTCATCCTCATCCCTGGTGAGCTGAATGTGGGTCTCCATTGTCATCTGGGGACAATGCTTATAACATTGCCTGCTTATAACATTGCCTGTCAGTAACAAACCAAATTTCTTCTTGCTTATTCAGGACTCTTTACTAGTAACAAATGTTGTGAGCCGTAACTGTCTCAGGTAATAACTGCAGAAATTTCCCACTGTTCCTTTTTAGACCTTGAAATTGTGGCAGATTTCCATATGGAAGTTTATCTTACATTAATTTCAATAATTTTCTACCATATTTGTGCTTCCTTGGTCTTAAAAGAACGTGGCTTTCTTCAACTTTATAACTTGAATATTTTTATTAGTGCTGTAATATATGAACCCTTTTATTCTTCCCTTAGTCCATAGTTTCACAAACAACTGATACAGTGGCCCAGTCTTGGCTAGTCTTGTTTGCTCTCTTTCCACATATGTGCATCTGCTACAATCCAGCCCATCACCAAATGGTCAGGAAGCCTTCCTTTGTCCAGGCCTGGTCATAGAGCACTTTGATCCACATCAGCAGATAAGAACACTTTAATTTTGTTAGTAAGAAAACTTTATTCAAAGGCATAGTGTGATAGTGTGACATGGACAATCAGAATGACTGTCCCTGGTAGATACAGATGGTAGGACCTCCTGGTACCTGATGGAGGCAATGTCTATGTATGTTTGGGCTGTGTGACATTAGAGGCAGAAATCCATTAGAAATAACCAGATATACACTCCTGACCTAGCAGTTTAGAACATCACATGGCAGAGAGTTCAGTTTGTTGGCCAAGGTCAGACAAAGACTGTATCAAACCAAGGCCCCAAATCCCAGTCTTCTGACTGCAGGCTAGTGCTCTCCTACCACAAAGTTCAAGGCATGAACATTAACAAAAACACATTCTCTCTCGATTAAAACCCAAATAAATTACACTAGCAAAGATAGGACAAGTGGCATGTCCACAGTCCTTCAGTCTGCATTTTAAAAGATACCTGTCACTGAAAACTCCTGACAATCTCAAAACGATCTTTGAATTACAAATATACATTGAGTCTTTTTTTAAGTGATATAAGCAGCGGGAGATTATTAATTCTCACATAGAGCAACTGTAGACAAGAGTTAGGAAGGCACAGTGTTGGTAAGCCACTCGATTTAGAAATGTCAGGTTTCTGTTTCTCTGGGTTCTCAGCTGTTATCATGATCCTATGATGCTTCCAGGCATCATGTGTGAGTTCATGCCTTCATCCTTTCAACTCAGAAAATTTTCTCAGTCATCTTCCCTGGTTGATACTAGTTCGGTACTCAGAATTGTATCCTATGACCTCACATCAACCATTTCCTCTCAGGAAAGGAAACGACGATAGTTGGTTAAGAAACCTCAACATTCTGTTCTTGTAAAGCACAAAAACACTCCACGTGTTTGCTCAAAATCAGAGTCCTCTCAGGGGGGAATAAAAGGCAGAGTTTAGGAAAGGATGGTGGTGGGCTCTTCTAATTGAGGCATATTTCTTAATTATTTGACACTGTTTTTAAAAGATACTCAGAATGCAACCCATTGGAACTCAGGATTCATCAGCATCTGCCAAGTTCCTAAAGCTTGCCACAAATTTGGAAGCGTCTGCTGCATGCGGTAACACGGCACCTGGGAAAACGTGCTTCCGCGCGACTATGATTGATACGGCACAGTTGGGAGGATAATTATTCTGCTCACAGAAGCAAGAACCCTAGCCACTGCTAGCGAATGTGGACTCTTAACTGAAGCAGCCGCGCGAGAGATCAGATCCACCTCCTCCTACCCACTTCCTGGCCACCCTCCAGCTGCACTTGAAGAGGAAGGCAGACAATGCATCACACTACCTGGGCGAGGTCACGGGAAGAGAAAGATGCTTTGAGTGCTGTGCATGGGGGCTTGGGGGGGGGGCGGCAAACAGATGAGACTACTGGTACCGATATCAGGTACCGCATCTTCAAACACACTGCATGTAGATGACCTTGGCTCTAGCAGAGAGTTCCTGACAGGAGGTGCCAAAACCGAACCCAGAAGAGAAGCTCTGGAGAGGGTCTACTAAATGACGGCTGCTTATAAATGTTGCTCTTTCTTCACTTTCATGATTTCTGTCAAAATTGAGTGTTTACATAGACCTTTCTACAGTCCTGGTATTGTGTGACTGGAACCTTTTTGATAGACATACTACGTCAATATCCTCTTGAAACAAGGCTAATTCTGAGAGTGTGTTCAGGTTAAACAAACTCTTCCCTACTATTTAGCTTCAAAGACGTGAAGAAAAGATCTGAAGGACTTGGGGAGGGGCATGGGAGGAGATGAGCGAAGGAGGGTAGGATTGGGAGGGGAGGTGGGAGGGGGCTACAGCTGAGATACAAAGATAATAAACTGTAATTAAAAAATAAATTAATTTTACAAAGAAAAAATCTGAAGGATGACATGGGGCTTAGATTCTGAAGACTTTCTTCTAAATATCAGGTTGTATTATCTTCTTCTGCAGTAGTGTTTTTGGGCAAACCAGGGCAGGGGAAGCAGTAGTGTGGAGCAAAATGGGAAGGACAGGAGAGTGTAAGAGTCTAACGCAGGGATCCAGGAAAATACCAAGAGGACAGAACCCCAAACCAAGAGCTAACTGTAACAGAAGGAGCCATTACAAAAGAACAGTAGCAGTGAGTTGAGATGGGCTCCTGACATGGCCCAGGAAGCTGGAAGTTGAGGCTGCTTATAATGGAAGGCTAATTAACGATGAAACTTACTCTTGTGAAATGTTTTACAAAGTATAGTTGTTGAAGTGGCTATCTCCACCCAGCTACACTCGGGATGACCCCTGTATGGCCACCCATCTTAATGTGCCTTTTCAGTGCCTTCTCTGTTGCCATAAAACTACGTGCAGGATGCAAGCACACCTGATGTCCTTCCGAATATTTCAGTACATACGCCTGTACATAAACTTGCTTTCAAAAGGCTGCTCTTCCAGAAGACTGGAGTTCTCTTCCTAGCACCTCTACTGGGGAGGCTTGCAAGCGTTCGTTACTCCAGCTTTGTGGGATCTGATACCCTTTTTGGCCTCTTCAGGAACACACATTGCATATCCTTGCACAGATATAAACACATAAGCACCCAATAAAATAAATCTTCTTTTAAGACCCCGAGTCTGTCTCCTGTTCTCTTGTAGCTTTGTGCCCCACCATGCTGCACACGATCCTGAACCTCTGTTTACTCCCAGTTTCTCTTCTATTTTCTCTTACCGTGTTCTGGCCTTTAGGTCTTCGGGTACATTTGCTTGGACATTACCTTCTACTTTTAATTTTCTGGGTTGTGTTTGTGCTCATCCTCTTGATTTCAGCAGCCCTCACTGGAAGCAGCTTCCTGAAGGTTACACTACCCCCAGAGAGGGCCACGGGCTGTTAACCGAGCCTTCGGGGTACATTTTATATATAAGCCATAGCATCCTTTTGTTGCCACAGGTGCACTGAGGACATCCTACTGCTCCTATGGCACACTTGCCTTTCTCTATGCAGTTCATTGCCTCTGTCTGTCTTTTCTTGCTATCTATATCACCTCGTATATGTAGTATCTAATATAAAGCCATACTACCTCTTAGCAGATAGCTGGCTACTTGAAAATTGCTTAAGGTACATTATTACATTACTAAGAATAATATATATTATTATACCTCCCAGAGAATCATAAAAGCTCATGTATATGGTAGTTTCATGTGTTATCTATAGATTTTAGTAGAATGAAATTACTGTAGCAAGTAGTACTTACTTTATCCTGTCTTCCTTTTCGGTGATAAAAGAAAATGTACTCCCTTCTAAAAGAAAAGAATAGCAGAAAATCATTATCAGAGAAGCGGTAACTAGAGCATCTTAATCTTAAATAGTTGTATATGATAAGAGTGTGAGTAAAAGTATTTCACATGGAGTGAGGGGATATAATTAGGCAAAACCAAGAGGATTTATGTCCAATAAAAAGGATAAGCTTATAAAAAATAAAGAGAGAAACTGTGGCAAAAGCTATGGTCAAATATTTGTTTGACCCCTGAAGACATTAGTATATACTTGCATAGAAGATAAAGAAAGGGTTGTATGATTTGGTTATTGATGTTAATATTCAGAATAGCAAATCACTGCTGTAGGCTCAAGTGTGACCTTCTGTATCAAATGGGCTGTTGAAGTTTTGCCTGGGGCCCTGGTCCTACCCTGTTTAGTAGGCCCTGAACACATTATCCTAGTGTTCAAATCCATTCTTAAAGTCACTGCACAGCCAAAAAGAAATATGAAAGGCATATATTGTGGTAAGTGACTTAATCACCACAAGATACCCTGTTTTCATGGAACCAAGTCCTAACGGTTGCCACCATTCCTATTGTTTGTGAGACTCCAGCTCTCAATCGTACTATAACACTATTGGAAACCAAATAAATGCTATTAAAAGCCTCTCTTTATACTTGAATATTTAGGACTAATAAAATTCAAAATGGTTCTAAGTTCATTAATGAGTAGTGCAATGAGCCCACTTTCACTTCAGACTAAATAAAGATTTCCTTCAGAAAACTTTGTATACACCTAACCTAAATTGGTTGCTTTTATGTATGTTTCTGCAATATTTTGCACATTTGTTATTTTAATTATTGTTTTAGCCTTCCTATTTTCTTGGTGGTTAGTAAGGACCACCAGTACTTTTAAAGTGATGAAAAAAAGACTCCTGTAAAAATGTAGTTTTTTATAGTTTTCTTCACAAGTATCTCTCTTCTGGAAAAACTTTGGTCAGTGCTTCTACAGTGGCTTATAATATTTATTATTGTGTTTGTTTACTTTTTTACAATTAGTTTTATCCTTTGTTGAATATTATAATAACTAGAAATTTTATCAAGAAATTTAAATCAACTGATATTTTCTCTCTTCAAATTACAATACTGAGACTCACTGAGGTGAAAATTGGGGCCCAAACTTTTAAAGCAAACCTTTTTATTAATATGAAATATTTTATGTGTGTGTTGCTTTTCCTTAATTTTTTTTTTACTCAAAACCTCGGCCATTGCAGACAGTCCTCATGAGACCTGACAGTCTAGGGTCAGATGGAAGGGGAGGAGGACCTCTCCTATCAGTGGACTAGGGGGAGGGGCACGGAAGAAGAGGGAGGGAGGGCAGGATTGGGAGGGGGCGAAGGAGGGGATACAAAGTGAATAAATTGTAATAAATAAATGGAAAAACTCATAAAATGGTACTAATACTGGTTGAAGACATTAATTAATTCATTAATGAAGAGAAAATTGTTTTAATTATGTAGAACAATGAAGATCTAAGAAGTATAATTTCAGCCAAATGTGGTGGTGCAGGCCTTTAATCCCAGCACCCGGGTAGGCAGGGGCGGAACCATTCCATCACTGTGTGTTCGAGGCCAGCCTGGTCTACAAAGCAAGTCCAGGACAGCTAAAGCTACACAGCTACACAAGGAAACTCTGTCTCAAAAACAAACAAAAAGGCAAAAACAAAAACAAAAGAATAAAACAAACCCCCCTATAGTTGCAATGAACATGCAGAAATGTCATTCTTGTAAAAAAAAAAAAAGAAAGAAAAAAGAAAGAAAGAAAAAATGAAGATACTTGTGCATTTCTTAGATTTCTCAGAAATTATTGTATACTTTCATGGTGTTTGAGCATATTTTAAATTAAAATTGTATTAATTCTAAAATCTTAAAGTTATAAAAGTTTGATCCTTAGTACTACAATAAATCAATAACTAATTTATTGACTATTTCAAGTGTATTTAAGGTGTTAATCTTCCCACTCATCGACCACCAGAGAGCTACATTTGTTGTATACAAAAGCTGAAAACACTGAGTAAGAGCTGCTGTGCCAATGGAATAGATGAGTTCGTGTGAGCTCACCCTTACTTTGACCTCACCATCATCCTGTGATGAAAATGCTTTCTGATAGCACACACCCACCTCAGTGGGGTCAAGCCTTTGACCCATTTGTGTTTCAAAGTTTATCACAGAGGGTCTCTAGCAATTCAGTACCAATTGGTGTAAGAATTTATTTTACACCAATCAAACAAAGACTAAGAGATCAAACAAAGAATTAAGGGATCGCCCTTTGGTTCTCAAGGCTGTAGTTCTTTCATACAGAACTTTTCCTGTGCTGTGTTCCATATTCCCTGGTGATGTGTGCTGAGTATTTGTGGAAGGGTGCCTGTCCTATTGAGGGCATTTTGGGTCAGGTCTGTGGTTTTCAGCCTAATATGAAATGTCTGTCGTTCCTCCTGGGATCCCCACCTTTCTCACCACCGTGCTGGATTTCGGATTGATCTCAAACAGTGGCCAGCACATAGTCTGTGTGCCTTCAGTAGAAAACTCATTTTTCTTGCAGTCATCCACCACCTTTGGCTCTTTCGTTATATCTGCCTCTTCTTCTGCAATGACAGTTGGAAGATGGAGTACACTGCATGTGTTCTATTTATGTCTAGACGTTCTATAGTCTGTTATTCTCTGCTCCTTTTCTGATTTTTTGTCTCTGTGTTAAGTATCATCTACTTCAAACAGAAGCGTTTGTGATGAGGGATGGGAGATTTCCTAATGACAGGTCATTATGAGTTTTTTTTAATACTATGTCCATTTGCAAAACTAATAGGTTCTCCACTCAGGTCTATTATTCACCTAATCATAGACTCTTCTCCCTGTAGTAGTGCAGATATGGCATTCATCTTATCAGCTGGACCATAAACCCAACCAGAAATTGATTGATTACTTTTTTGACATTTTTCCACTCTTACACCTGTGGGCTTTGGCAGGCTGATTGTTTTTGGCATTCACAGGTTTCATACTTTGGTAAGTTGATGGTTACTTTTTTCCTCCTGTAGCATGCACAGTACCTTCTAACACCATAAAAGCTAGCCAGCAGGGGTGAAGCTTCAAGGTCAGTACCATCTTGATTTCTCTGTGTTCTATGACTCTGGTATGTGGTTTCTTCAGCAATAGGGTTTCTTCTTAACCCAGGAGGGAATCTGAACATTATGAATCCACAGTGGTTATGACACCATGCATAAGGCTTGTACAAGCCTGATCCAGACATATCTCAGCATGGAGATATGCTAATAACTATGGAGTTATTAGAAACTCCTAGCTGCTAGAAGAGGAAGGGTCAGTTAGAGCTGAAAGTGTAACACCTGATAGACTGACCATGCTCTGATTGAAGGCCATACAACTGAACATATGGGCAGCACAAAATTGGTTTTGATGTCAATAATAATAAAAGCACACAAAACTGAATTAGAAAGAAAGAGCATGGGGAGGGAGAGGGATATTATCAAAACATATTGTATGCAATTATAAATGAAATAATGATTTTAAAAAAGAATTGGGCCCATGCACCCTACCCCCCCCATAAACAAATGACCAGTTTCATCATTTTTTGTGAAACACTCTTTAAGACCTGCCATTTCAATGTTCTTACAAAGATGATTTGTATTTACATAAGTGGAGAGTCATGTCAAGTATGGATCTTATTTATCCTAACTGAGGAACTGAGACACATTTTAACTGATTAAGTAAATAAAATAAGCTATTATTTTGTGAACTCCCACACCAGCCAGTCCTAAATGTATTAAATCAAGGTATTTTTCTTAGCCTGAAAAGTTAAATAGCAGGTGTAGTACTTAATGAACTGCAGCAACTTGGACTCATTGGTGTGGCAAATAGATTGTGATATTCATTTCCAATTAAAGTTCCTTTGCAAAGATCAATGAAGCACATTTTCACAAATTGAATCACACTAAACTAATAAACAAAATTCTCTCATCCCTGTTGAAGGGAAATT
Organism: Pachyuromys duprasi; assembly: GCA_028658305.1. NCBI lineage: Eukaryota > Metazoa > Chordata > Mammalia > Rodentia > Muridae > Pachyuromys > Pachyuromys duprasi. The sequence continues at coordinate 49,739,214 of CM053751.1, forward strand.
ATTATTTCCTTAACATTTAAAATCCCATCCCACTATTAATTATAAGATGCAAGGGGTAAGAGAGATCACACATGTATTTGCTCACCTGTGTTTCACTTTCAGCTTTTTATTTTTTTTGAGGAAGGTTAGCAACATTATTATGCAGAAGCTACATAAGAATAATTTTCCATACTTGAATTTTTTGGTCTTTGAACCATAAGCATTTTTACTTACTAAATAGCATGCTTGTGCTAATGACTAAAGGTCTGATCTTTAGTAAATTAGAAAAGAATCTGTTATAGGGTAACCTTTAATTAATGAATGCACTGTGTATATTTGCATTAAAAACAATGGCACTTGTTGGGGGAAAAAAAGGAAAACGGCTTAATATTCTGCCTCTAAAATCATTGAGCTTCTCAGAGAAATTAAAATGTTAATTCAACCAACTTAAATGTCACTACTTTACTCAAAAAATGTACAAATGTTATGATATTCATTTTCAAAACCTCCTACCCTTTCACTTCCCCTTGATATTTCTTTCAAAGTATACTTTCGAAAAACAGTTATATATTTTCAGTTTTAGCTTAAAGTTTTCAAATATGTTGATATAGGTGAGAGAGAGAAAAAAAAAACAGAAATGGAGTCATCACTGAAGCAAATGCTAAGATCCTACGAAAACCGTGTTTTCAAACAAGAGAGGCTCTAGTGGAAATATACAGGGAAGATTTCCTGTCTGGGAAAACGTAGATCTTAGGACTGATTTTCCATGCCTTGATCAACTACTTCAAAAGGAGTTTCCTACCAAATCATGGAATGAACTGATATTTGTGAGCAGTCCTAAAATGAAAAAGCATCTAACGAGAGCAATACCAACCTGAATGGCACTGCGACAATTTTCCAGGACATGGCTGTGTGGTTTCTGTGGAGAACTTAGCTGGGGGATGAGAATAAAGAAAGTAGGTTTTTCTTTTTCCTGACACAAACCACATACATATTATCTATGTGAAACAGAATAGAAGAACCAGATATAAACCCATGCAACTAAAGCTGATTTTCGACAAAGATAGCCAAAGTACACACTGAAGGCAAGACATCCTCTTCGGCAAACAGCTGGAGAAGCTAGATAACCATATGTAGAAGGATGAAACTGGATCTCTGTCTCACCGTGCACAAAATTCAATCCAAAGAGACAAAATGCACATAACACAAGACCTGAAGTTATGAAACTGCCTGAGGGAACAACAGAAAGAACACTTGAAGGTACAGGCCTATGCAAGAACTTTTGTCAGTAGGACTTTAGGTGCTCAGGAAATAATGGCAATAAGACTCCACAAGTTAGAAGCCTTCTTTACAGCAAAGGAAAAAAGCTACATGAGTGAAGAGATTTTATAGAATAAGGTAAAAGTTTTGCAAGTTACACATTTGACCTATTAACACCTAGAAGATAGAAAGAACTCAAAAAAACATATTGAAAGCAATTAATAAATTGGATAACAAAATGAAGACACAGTGCTCAAAAGATGAAATTAAAATGGCAAATTAACATATAAAAAACTAGCCATCAGAGGAACAGAAGAAAAGCTTCATTGGGATTCCATCTCATCTGAGAGAAAATGGCTGGGTGCTGGTTGACACGTGGATAAATGGAAACACACATTTCTGGTGGGAATTTAAAAGGGTCCTTCCATATGGAAATCAGTATGCAGTCTTCTTAAAAATACATAGCAATAGATTTTCCATATGACCTAGCTACACACTTCTAGATACTTACCTAAAGCATCCAAGCCCACCCAGCACAAAGATATCTGCCCAGTCCTGTTTTTCTATAAAATGATTTATAACGCTTAAATTATGTAACAAAATGTGCTCTATATACACAATGGATTTTTTTCTCAGCTACATACCAGAGCAAAGATATGTTCTGAGAAAAAGGTTCCAACCGAAGATGATTGTGTAAGATGATCTAAGCTAATCTCAGACAAATATATGTTTTCCCTCATTTCTGGTTCCTATATTTTATATAAGCATATATGTCTGTCTCTATTTCTCTGTCTCTGTGTGTGTGTTTCTCTCCTCTGTTAACAGTTAACCTATAAAGTGTTGCTCTTTAAGATTTTTAAATTATTATTATTATTTATTACAATTTATTTAATTTGTATCTTGGCTGTGTCCTCCCTCCCTCTTCTCCTCCCATGCCCCTCCCCCAGTCCACTGATAGGGAGGTCCTCCTCCCCTTCCCTCTGACACTAGCCTGGTTGCATTGTCCTCCTCTGTGGCCTGGCAAGACTGCACCCCCCTCCCAGGGGGAGGTGAGCAGAGAGCCTGCCACCGAGTTCGTGCCAGACAGAGGAGGATGTATTAACTATTATGAAAATCCTTGAAGCCCCAAACAATTAAGTTATAACAATGATGTCATCAAGACATTAGCTGGAAGGATGTTTTCCTCGGCCATATAGAGTGGATTTAATTTATTTCCAACAGATTTTGTCTTGGGGTAAAATCACACCATTTAAGTATCATTACTCTCTTCTACTTGGAAAATATCCTTACCAACATGTGCTTATGACTCATCTTTTCCTCAGTTAGTCTCAGACATTTCTGTATTATTGATCGTCCTCTTTTTACATGAATTCTCATCACATTTATTTGATATCTAACTATCTTTTCTTATTAGCATATTGAGGTAAAATGAAAAAGAAACAGAGATGCTATTCTTAAAGGGAAAATAACTTCTGGGATTGTGGTAATTCTTTATTCTTTTATTATTTCTCTGAGAATTTCGTGTAATGTGCTTTGATCGTATTCTTTACCCAACTCTTCCAAGATCCAACTTCCTTCACTCAGTAACTTTGAATCCTTTCTTTTTATAACTCCTTCAAGACCAATTATTGCTGCCTAAATACTCATGGATGTGCGGTCTTTAATTGGAGAGCAGTCAATTTACGTTGGGCTACACTTAGAGAAACTGCCATCCTTTCTCAGCAACTGTCAATTGCAAGTAGCTCCATAGCTGGGTATGGGATTTCATGCTGAACTCCCATCTTCCTCCTGGGACTTTTTTGGCTTAGGTTTGCACAGGGATTGTGTATTTTGCCACAACTCTGTGAGTTCACATGAATTCATACTCTGCTGTGTTCAGAAGGTTATGTTTCCTTGTATATATCTTCTTGCACTTCTTCTGGTGCTTACTGTCTTTCTGTTCCCTTTGTGCAGTAGTCCCTGAGCTTTGGGATTGGAGTAGTATGCATGTTCCATTTAGGGCTGAGAATTCTGCAGTCTTTTATTCTCTGTACCTTGGCCAGTTGGAAGTCACTGCATTAGTCAGCATCTACTGCAAATAGAAGCTTCTTAGATGGTGATTGAGAAACTCATTGATTTATGGGTATAACAATAAGTCATTAGGAGTCTATTTAAAACTATGTCCATTTATCAGAATCATAATAGGTGGTTCTCCTCTAGAGCCTAAGACCTGTCTAGCCACAGGAAATTAGCCTGATATAAGTTCCAGGTATGGTTTTTATCTTTTGGATTGGGACTTAAATCTAACCAGAAACTGCCTAGTCCCATCATGCACTGCTTCCACAGTTCATAGCTATGTGTGATTGATAATTACTTTTATTTCATGGTGTCTTCAATAACACCTTCTAGCCCAATGAGTATTGCCAGTAGGGATGAAGTTCCAGGTCAGTGTTGGCTTGATTTTTCCATATGCTGTAACTCAAGTATTTGGGTTTTTTACCAATAGTGTTTTACCATCAACTTTGGAGGTAACCAGAACAATGCAATATTTGGGGGTTATAGGTCCTCACTGGGCAACAATTCCATAAAAGGAATCCATTTTTAACACTGGTCTCTTCTTTGTAACCTCTAGTGTCTAATAGAGACAACATTCCCTTGTTAACTCCATTTTACCTACTCTTTTTATGCCCATGCTTGGTATATATGTGTTTAGGATTTGTCATATCCTGTTTTGGAATTTTTTCTTTCATGTGGTTACTGTCCCTCCTTAATGGCTATGATTATTTTTCATTTGAAGTAGTTTTGTATAGGATATAGGAGAGCCATTTCTACTTGATTCTTTGCTTGGAATAACTTTTTCATCCCTTTATACTACAATGGTGTCTATCACTAGTTGTGAACTGTGTTTCAGAAAGGCTGCAAGAAGATGGAGTCTGTTTTCTGATATAGTCTGATAGTCTGTGTCGCTCTATTTTGGAGATGAGACCATTAATATTAAGACTTTTTATTGAAATCCTGGCACTCTGTTACCCTTATGGTATTCTCTTAGACCTCTTTTGATCCCATGTTCTAAGGTTGTTTCTTTGTTCCTTGTGCCTTCCTCGGTACCTTTAATCTTCTCCTCAGACCTAAGTATTCCTTACAATGTCTTCTGTAGAGCTAGCTTAGTAATCATTTATTCCTGAGAACTGTTCTTATCTTGAAAAGTTTTTTGCTTTTTTCTTTCATTGTAGCTGGTAGTTCTGCTGAGCATAGTAGTCTGGGCTGACATCTCTGCTCTAGCATAACTTATAGAACATGGATCAAATCCCTTCTGACTTTCACGGTATCCATTGAAATTTTAGCTGTGATTCTGGTGAGTCTGCTTTTGTATGACGAATTAATCTTTCTTCCCTCTTTCAATACCCTTCAGTTGTTCTTTACATTTAATGTTTTGACTGTTATGTAACATGGGGAGTTTCTTTTCTGGTCCTATTTGGTCTTCTGTATTCCTTTTAGATCTTTATCAGCACATGTTTTAGTGAGGATTACTATTTCAATAATGAAAGCTTGGGGAGGAAAGTGTTCATTAGGCTATGTTTCCACATCACAGTTCATCATCAAAGGAAGTCAGTGCAGGAACTCGAGCAGGGCAGGAACCTGGAGGCAGGAGCCGATGAAGAAGCCATGGAGTGGTGCTGCTTTCTGGCTTACTCTCCATGGCTTACTCAGCCTTCTTACTAGTAGAACCCAGAGATGGCACCACCCACACTAATTAATTAAGATAATGCTAAACAAATCTTGCCCACAGCCTGATCTTGTGGAGGCCTTCTCTCAGTTGAGGCTCCCTCTTCTCTGACGACTATAGCATGTGTCAAGTTGACCAAAAACTAGCCAATACAGCATTTTCCCCCTTAGAGTATAGAATTTTTCTTCTATGATTTTGTTAAAAATGTTTTTTTGTGTGTGTGCCTTGGGTCTTTCTCCTTCTTCTTTACCTAGGATTCATAGGTCTGGTCTTTTTATGGTGTCTTTACAGTGCTTCATTGTTAGGTTGGGAGGTACTTGATATTTTCTTTGACTGAGTGGTGAAATTTCTCTGCTGAGGCTCTCTTCTCTTTTTCCAACTTATTGGTGAAGTTTTTCTCTGAAATTTTGTTTCAATTCTTGACTTTATTAAAATAAAATTTTTTAGTTTTATTAGAGTTTATTCACTTTGTATCCCAGGTGTAGTACCATCCTCATCCCCTCCCAATTCCACTCTCCTTCCCTCCCTCCCTTATCTCCTCATATGCCCCTTCCCCAGTCCACTGATAGTGGAGGACCTCCTTCCCTTCCATCTGACCCTAGCCTATCAGATCTCATCAGAACTGAGTGAATTGTCTTCCTCTGTTATCTGGTAATGCTGCTCCCCCTTCAGGGGGAGGTGATCAAAGAGCCAGCCACTGAGTTCATGTGGGAGACAGTCCCTGTTCCACTTACTAGGAAACCCATTTGGACACTGAACTGCCACAGGCTACATCTGTACAGGGGTTCTAAGTTATTTCCATGAATGGTGCTTGGTTGGAGTATCAGTCTCAGAAAGACCCCTAGGCCCAGATTTTTTTGAACCTCATGAAACTGAAAAGTTTCTGTAAAGCAAATGACACCGTTGTCAGAACAGAACAGCAGCCTACAGATCGGGAAAGGATCTTCACCAATCCTATATCTGACAGAGCATTAATATCAGAATATATAAAGAACTTAAGAAGGTAAGCAGAAACAAATCAAGTAATCCAATTTAAAAAATGGGGTACAGAGCTAAACAGAGAATTCTCAAGAGAGGAGTACCGAATGGCAGAGAAACACTTAAAGAAATGCTCAACATCCTTAGTCTGTAGGGAAATGCAAATCAAAATGACCCTGAGATTTCACCTTATACCCATCCGAATGGCTAAGATCAAAAACTCAAGTGACAACACATGCTGGAGAGGATGTTAAGAAATGGACTTTTTAATTTCAACTTTTATTTTATTGTTGGGTTTTGCAGATATGCTCTCTTTATCAAATTCTATTTTCATGTCTTAAATTGTTTTCATTATTTCACTTAACTCTGTATTTTCATGGTCTTTCTTCTGGCATTTATTCCTATCCTATTTGAATTTTTGATCATGTATATTATTGTTATTTTGGAATCGCTTTCTTGCATTACATCTAAGTCATTTTGTCAGTGAACATCACTAACAAAGTACTAAGTTTTGATGGAGACATTGTTTTGGTTATTCATGTTTGTATGTTTATGATGGGATCTAAACACCCAGAGGAAGGTCTTTTTGCCCATTATGTAAATCTTCTTTGTCTTTTGTTGAACAGTGTCTGCAGCCCTGATCCCTGTTTTCTGTTTCCCCAACTTGTCAGGTTCTTGACCAGCTATTTGGGGAAAAGCCCTTTGGGCAATGCAGTATTGATGTCAGAATAGGGATTCAGGAGTAGTCCCAGCTCAGCTCACTCTAAGTGAGGGCTCTAAGCCAGGAGCAGACCTTTCTAAAAGTTACAGAACTCTCAGAGTTCGTCTTCAGGAGTCTTCAGGAGGTGCTCAGGTCTTAGAAGGTGTTATTTTGAGATTCCTAGCTGAATAGTGAAGGTATGTGTGGGACAAATGGTGCTCAGGTGCACTATGAGGGTGGAGTTGCTGGTGTAGGTCTAGAACCACTCCTCCCTGGAGAGTGGTCCTTGAGTAGTGAGAATGAATAGAGTTGGCAACAGGCTCCATGTACAGGGTGGGCATGAGTGGAACTGGCTGGAGTGGGAAGAGTTACATTGTTTGGGGATAGGCAAGTCTGTCTCCCTAACTAGGGATGGGGATCAAGAACCTTTGACCTGAGGGGATGGGTTTGGGATTGTAGGAGTATTCCAGCATGTTCACAGCGTTTAACCGGCCCTCTATGACACTGAGGATTATATCCGTTTCTCAAAAAGTAACAAGCAAGCACACCAAATGGCTAGCAAATATGAATTTGACTTTCATCAAGATACATCTGTATTCTAGACCATGTTCATGTTATGTTGTTTTGAAAAGGGTGTTTTCAGATACATTAAGTCACTTGAGATCATCCTGATTACCTAACTAGATGATCATACAGTAAGTACACTGTAGAACATAAGATATATACACAGAGGAGGCATATGAAGATGGTAACAGACATTGGAGATATGTTCACAAGCTACTGAAGGCTGATAACCTCCAGATAATAAAAGCATCTAGGACTAATATCTCCCTCACAGAGCCTCTGGATGATTTATGGCCTTTTGGCACCTTGGCTTTGGATTATCAAGTCTTAGAACTGAGAAGGAATCAATTGATGTTGTTTGAAGAAAGAAAAAAAGTGACATTGTCTGTTGCAGCAACATTTAACAAAGTGGTTAAGCAAAGGGTAAGTGTTTAGGGAATGATAATAACTAAAGAAGAACAGATGTTAGCAATTTCATCTTGAAGATGAGAACAGAGAAGTACTGTGTGGTGAAGTAAGTTGCCTACATTGTCTCAGTTCCATTTTTAGTGTGCCAAGTAGCTTATGGCTACACTGGTGTTAGCACACAAAGACTAACAAAACTTGACTGGCTTTTGCTGTCAAAACTGGTCTGTACAAGACAAAATATTAGGTGGAAATATCAACTATTGTAAAGCAACAAGACTGTGGATATCATTCCATGGAATAAATTAAGCTTGCAATAAAGAGTTTTGCATCCTATAATTTTTATGGGTTTAAGAATTTAAAAATCAGCATTATAATCAAAGTATACTATATTAATAAAACATTAGTTCTCTTTTCAGCTCAGAGAACTAGTTAGTTCAAATTGTATAATAAAAGAAAGAGGCCACTAAAAAGAAAGTTATGGCCATGATATAGAAGACAAACAACAACTTGACTCCTGGCTCTACCACCTGGGTACACTGATATCATTGGCCAAATTATTTAATTTCTCTGTTTCTCCATTTCTCAGAGATCAATTTAAAGGATGAAGCACATACCTGGTCACAATCTAGTCATTACGAAACAGTGTCTGCCATACAGTAAGAATTCAGTCACGGGGGTTGGAGATATGGCTCAAAGGTTCAGAGCACTGACTTCCCTTCCAGAGGTCCTGAGTTCAAGTCCCAGCATCTATAATGGAATCTGATGCCTTCTTCTAGCTTTCATGCATGCATGCAGGCAGAGAACTCATACATAAAAAGGCATATAAATAAACAATTTAAAAAAACTTCTTCTTCTACCAGGAAAATCCTGAAAAAGAAAAATAATAATTAAAAGAAAAAGAATTCAATCAATATATGCTGGTTTTTTTTCTCAAACTACAATTTGAACCGAAATGGAGATTTTTTTAAATTAGGATTTGCTTAGCTTGTAGCTACATGAAGTCATACAAGGCACAGATTCTAGATAGAAGAAGTATTCTTTATTTGGTCATGAGGCTTCCAAAGGATTATAATTTTAAAAGATCCCATCTTCCCTTAAGAATAAGGAAGAAAAACTTAATATAGATTATCACTTTCAGATGCCCATTTCTTCAAAATTGACTTTCTCTCCTGATTGAAAAATCTGGACTTTGTTGCCCTTCAGGGGACTGTGCAAAAGCCCATCTAGTCAATCAGTCACTTTCTGATTGATACTAGAGCACCAGCAGGGATGGTTATAGATCATGTAACAAATGACCTGACACTCAATTAATTATATGTCATGTGTGTACATCCTGGAGGCTCTGTGATGTGATCAGGTTTCTAAATAAGAAATAAAGAGAAGTAGTTTGTTTAGGTTAGTTTGATTTCATTCTGATTTCACGTTATAGAGTCATTTGTGAGGCAGGAGCACATGAGTATAAGCATGTTTGGGAGGTCTTTTTTCTTTCCTTTCCATTCTTTCTCCCTCTTTCTCTCTCTCTTTTAGAAAATATTGGTCAAGAACATGATGTTGTATCCAAGTGTACACCTGAGGGCCTATCATTTCCTTTCACACACTTACTCTAAGATGAGAGATAGCCATGCAGGTGCTCAGCAGAACACGGGAGGGTCAAATTACCTTTCTAAATACATTATTTCACAAAAAAATTTACAGTTCAAATTTATGTTTAAAAAGTTCTCTATTCATCCAATAATTTTCTATTTAGTTTTGAGTGGTATAGTAATCATTCAAATCCACACAGGGTTGGTTATTTTAGCTTATAATTTCATAAAGACTAATTGTAACAACAATAAAGTTAGCATATCTTAATTATTTATTAGGTTTCATATGTGAGGGGAATAATGTATCTTTAGTGTGTGTGTGCACATGTTCCTGCACATATGCACACATGTGTGTTAGGGGATGTTTAAAATTTGGAGTGAGTTTTCAGAAAACTAGTCAAAATTTTTATTATAGAGATAAGAGAGTTGATACACATCAAAGCACGTTTACCTGATTAGCCAAGGGCAGAAAGATGGGCAGCAATATAGCTCTGCATCACCTCATCTTTGTGACAAAGAGAACAATAGCAAATCTAAGATACAGAAGCAAAGGTTTCTCACTCCATTCCATGAGGGACAGAGCAGCCCACAGATCAAAGCTGCTTTTGAAGCCAGGGATTGCTTCCTTTCAAATCAGCTCCATGGGGTGCAGAGTATGACATGATGGGTCCAGCACAGCAGAAAATAAAGCTTAAAAAATATGAAATTATTTAGTCTTTGGTGAAAACCCTCAAAGATTACATACTATATTTGTTGTGTGTTTATAACCTGTCTTCATCTGTTTGCCTTTTATATTTTGGCAAAGTAATTTACCCTTCCACATTATTCATTTGTTCTACCTGATTAAATCAAACCAATGAATAAATACTATAGAATCAATTAGTATTTCCATACTGAGAAATCAGCAACCCCAAAGCTTTAAAAAAGGCAATTCAAAGTTAGTGAATATTGTATATACTATATAATTGAATGTCTAAAATCCATTAATAATTTGATGGATCACAAAATTTCTAGAATGGATGGTTGAATTTGCCTACTCTGCATGTAAGGCTCAAAAGAAAATACTTAGAAAAATAGGGATGGAAAGGGAGTTTTACATCATGGCATTTTTATTTTCTCTACCTTGTTAGGATTTTATTTCAAGAAGTCCCCCTGGGATATATAAATCAATTCATGCTTCCCAATTATATATCCTTACCTGGCAAAATATCACAAGACCACAGAAGAATGCAAAGGTCTCAACTCTGTCCTATGTCATCAATGAGATGTCAAGATGAAAGACTTGGTACGTTTGAACCATTGCAGAGAGAAGCAAGAGAGAGGAAAGAGGCCAGAAAGTGGACCGTTTTATATTAGAAGCTTGTGGGATGAATACAACTAGCTCTCATGGCTTCATGGGAATGGATTTGGTAGATAAATTTGAGAGATGGAAATATGTCAAGAAAATGAAAGATGCTGTTTTACATCAAGTTTTCCAAGTAATACTCTGAGATAGGAACCTTTGGTGAAGACTTGAAAGAAAATAAGAGAAGATGAATTAGGTAGAAAGAGAAGCAGCAATGGATACAGAAACTTTGTCTGCTCAGCGAGAACCTCTGGGAGTGTGCTGGCCCTTTACAGTGGTTCCAAACCAAAGTATTGGGCTAGGCTTTGGTCTCCTGCATCAAGAAATCACTCTGCAGTAGCTGTCCTTAAAAATTGAGTGAACTGTTAAGAAATACAGCTTCTTCTAGCTAAGGCTTGACTCCCCATATTTCTGCAGCTATGGGAATGGGTACTGTTCTCAGAGGAAAGGGTATGTGTGGAGTATTATAGCACCTTCTAGAGACCAGCCATGTGATTTCAGATCTGGTCACTTCATACAATAAATTAACCTTTTGTGGGAGCAGCAACTTAAGGAATATGGCTATTCTCTTTCCTAAGTACAAGTAAAGGATGGCATTTCTTTAAGACAAACTTAATATGTACTAATGACTTCCTCCTCTCATTTCTGTTGATTCTTTTCCTTATTACCATTCTATATGTCTACCACCCTTAACTAATCCTCTCTGCAAGTCTGGTGGAAAGACCCCAGTCTTCATTCCTTATAGGTCTGAGCATTCTACCCTCTGCTGCATTCAGCTGCAGTAGCTTCACTTGTCCATTTACTGTCAAACTGGGCAGATAAAATGTAAAAATGATATAGTAATATAAACATAAATGCAGTTTATCTTTAGCCAGCTAATCACCAAAATAATGATAGAGGGAGAGTATGATTTATTTAATTAGCCTCGAGCAATATTGAGCAATCATTACTCCATCCTAAACGTGCAAACTAGTCTAGTTTCCTCACAGCCAAAATCCTCATAATACTTGCATTTTTTAAAATCCTTGCTGGCCCCAGTTCTCTTCTCCTGGGACTGCTTCTGGGACTTCTCATGCCTTAATTTCCCTCCTCCTACCCCCTCTTTCTTCTCCCCTTACAGAAATTGAATGCCCCACCCTATTCTCTCTCTCTCTCTCTCTCTCTCTCTCTCTCTCTCTCTCTCTCTCTCTCTGCCTCTCTTAGCATTTTATTGTGAAGCCAAATAATGATTGAGGAGCAATGTTTATACAAACTTGAGACAGGAGATTCTTAGAATAAGCATGAAAAGGCCATACCCAGACTGAAACCAGAGAGTGGGATAGAGAAATGGGTATTTGAATAGTACAGGGGTCAACTATACACAGTGCGCAATAACATTATGCCAACAAGAAAACACCACAGAATATCATGATAAATCACACAGGTCCAAAACATCTTCCCAATCATGAGGACCAATCTTATCAACCAAGAGGGTGACTCCTCTGCCTCCCTGTGGCTTCTGAGAATAAGGGTCCTGAAACCACCACCCAGCAGTACTAGTCCAAAGAAAAATGGGACCCCTGCTATGCTCCAGATGAAGATTTTTTCTTTGACAAGGACATGCATATTGACTAAAAATAAAAAATAATCAACATTTTTGCAAATATATCCTTGGACTCAATAATAGACAGAAATATTGCTATTTCTATCACCAAGACCAATCATGTGTTCCTAGCTCCTAGGACACTTTATCATGTGATGATCATTGGCTTAGTGTATAGGTTGTATCCTGGAGGATGTTGCTTCCATTATGCACAGCAATCTCGCCAGCCCAGCCTTTCCGTGACTTCTTCAAAAGGCCATGCTGTAAATCTCTCAGGCATCCACTGTCACACTGTCATCTCAGTAACACTGGATTCTCTTTTCACCAGCACATTTTTTTTCATACTTGACTGAAATTTGTGCCATTTGGAACCTTGCAGAGAACTTTGGAGACAGATGACTTTCCCAATGCTACCAAGCAACCTATTGTGGCACATCGACTCTCTGAGGCTTGTGCTGGGCCATGAAGCTCAAGCAAAGTTGGAGTTCTTTTCTCTTCTTTGTTTTCAATAAATATACAATAGCAAGTTCAGACCTCTGTATGGTATGGATGAATGGGACCCAAAGAACTGAGGCAAGAGTACCCTCAGAGTACTGAAAGTTCATCATCTCTAGATTCTGCTGTGTGCTGCAGACGTTCTAACAACTCTCATTAGTCACAGTGGTCTGCTGTGTTTCACTCAGTCTTCTGAGAATTGTCGCCACATTACTATTATATTATCTCATAGGCATCATCCCACATTAGCAATCTCTCCCTGAGCCAGGATTATGTGCCGTGTTTCACCACCCAGTCCTGCATTCAGTATTGTAGCACTTGCTGATAGATGTTGGCAGGATTTGTATCTTCTTCAGTATAGAATTAATTTGCTCTTTCAGCAGATCCCACACTGCCTCATTATACATTACACTGTAGTCTGAGTCTAGTTAGTTTCCAGGTAGCCAATGAAAAAGTATAAGTATTTTAATTTAAATGAGAATTTAAGCAAATTGCATATTCAGAATTCACTTACATTTTCAGCTACACAACTTATTCAACACAGAGAAAACTAGCTGGTGCCTACTTAGAGGCTTCACCCCTGTGGACTAGGACTAGTTCTCATGGTACTGGAAGGTACTCTGCAACTAAGAAAAGAAAAATGTAAACATAGACCCAAACTCTTTTGTCTACAATTATGACCTTTCTATGAGATATGTTAGGCAATAGTGGCACAAATTTTATGGTAGTAACCAACCAATGCGTGATAGAATCTAAGGCCCACTTCATAAGATGGAGTTGAACTCATTCCTGATACTGTTTTGGTTGCCAAGAATCTGGGAACAGATAGGCTAGAGACACAATGAAAATCTAAATACTTCTGTTCTGTGAAAGAAGCATAGCAATAAAATGAATCCTAATGACATCCTGCTAGACTTCCATATTAGTGTCTTGCTCAGCCTTCATCAAAGCAACTTCCTCCTACAGCCGATGGAAATAAATACAGAGAGCCACAGCTCGACAGTGCACAGAGTGAGATCTTAAAACACTTGGTCCTAAACAAAATGTCTCCATCAAATTCCTCACATCATGGTTCAAGGAATGCTGTAGAAGAAGAGAGAGAGAGAAAAAGGATTGTAAACACCAAAAAGCATGGAGAAAACAAGGCCTCTAAGCACAAAAGGACTGATGCACATATGAACTCACAGAGACTGTGGTAGCAGGCACAGGACCTACATATGTCTGGGTCATAAGAGATCCCAAAGCCATCCCAAATACAAATGAAAAATTAGTTCTCTCCAATATAGTCAGATCTCTTTCCCATCATCAGATGGCTAAAAAAGTAAACCCAATGGCATCCTTGGAGGCTCTTTGTGTCATAATGTTTTGTCAGGAACACATTTTAAGCTTACAGATCCTTTGCACCTATATCATGGTTTCCAGTTTTGTGTTTTTATGGGATAAGTGTGTGTACAAATGTGTGGGTTTCTGCATCTATATCTATTTCTGTGGGGGGGGGGTTTAGCTCATTTTCTTTTGTTTGGTTGTTAGTTTTATCCTATTTTGATTGGTTTGTTTTATCTTATTATTCTTCAGATGTCTATTTTCTAAAGGGAGATAGAAAGAGAGTGCATTTCAATGGGTGGGGAAGATAGGGGAGGAGAAAGCATAATCAGAATATATTTTAAAAATAAAATATATTTTAAATTATATGTAGAATACAGGAACATTCTTAGAAGAATAGGAAAATACATAGTTGAGACTTTCCTGCTAAATGTCAGTGTTCTGCCTCTGAGCATGATGGGCATGAATACCTGCCACCTCAGTAAGCCTGGGTTGCTCTTAGCTGCCTTAGTCCATACCAGCATTTCTAGGTTCCATGTGGGCCTTCTCATGTCCAGGAATAATCTTGCCCAGAAGTCCAGTAAATCCTCTTCAGGCACTAGAGTCATCTTCCTCTCTATTAATGGTGAATCAATCATTACTAGATGAGAAGAAAGCCAATATCATGAAAGAAAAAGTCAGGACAATAAGAAAGTCTCTGGAGAGCTCAGGGTCACTGAAGATGAGAAAAGTATGTTTTTAAATGTTAAAACATCTCAAACCGTTTGTGTTTTTGCATAACACCACTAAAATAGAAGCACCAGAAATGGAAGGAACTATTTGGGTTCTGAATGATGGTTGCCAATTTAAATTTTAAGCATAAAGAATGGAAAATGTAAGCATTGAGGAATATTGAAAAATGAGTGAGGGAAGGAGGAAAGGAACAAAAAAAGAAGTGGAAAAGGAGAAGAGGACAGGATAGGAGAAGAGAAAGTGTTGCGATTTACAAAAGGCACAAAAGATCTACTCTAGAAATCTAATGTTCACCCAACAACAGTCCTAGCAATTAAGTGTAATAAACAATAAAATTTTCTGAATTTGACAGACCTGAAAATTCAATACAATGAATGAACAAGAAAATTGTGGAATTACCCTTTAACTACAATTTCTCAAGGAGACTGCAGAGAAGGAAATTTGCAAATGAAAATATTCTAAAGTGTTTGAGATTTGAAAAACACACAGACACACAAAGAAATAAGAATGAGGTTAGAGTCTTGGCTTCTCATCTACAGACTCTAGAGAACAAAAATGAATAAAAAAATTTTAAAGTTTGAAAGAAAATACTTTCAATCTAGAATTCTCTAGCCAGATACATTGTGAATATGAAGAGATTTCAGAACAAATACATTTTAAGACATGAAAAAAATAATTTCAGTGTAATCCTTTCAGAGCACCTAATTGAGGAATTTATTGTAATAACAAGGACAAAAAAAAATCTTTCTCCTTACCCAGTAGAATAAAAATATGGTATCCAGGAAATAGTTCCATCTCAGGGTAATGATGGAAGAATGTTCTAGATTATTATTTAAATATTTACAGAGCAAGTTTGAAGGTCTATGAGTTTTGGCCAGGAGATCTTCATGGCAACAAGCAGGATCAGTAAATGATTTGCTAACTAAACTAATTTTTTCCTAAATTAGATGTATTATAAACAAAAAATATGATAATTAACATAAGAAAATGAGAAAATAAGAGAAAAGTAAAATTACTCAAGACACTTTGACCTATTGTAAAACAAGCAAAAATGATTGTGGGTGCGTATGAACCTCAGAGGACAACCACAAGTGTTGTGCCCCAAGCATTGTCTACCTTTTCTTTTCCTCTTGTTTTCTTTCAATTTCATTTTCTTACCTTTTCTTTTGCTCTCTTTTCAACTGGGTCTCTCATTATCTTGGACCTCACCAAGTGGCCAGCTTGGTTAGCCCAAGGGATCTGCCTGTCTCCATTTCCCTCATTGCTGTAAGTGTAAGTGTTCTACCACACAGAGAATATTTTTTAAAACCATTCATTTTTGGGGTTAGATCCTCCTCACCCTAGCAAAACAATTTATGGAGTTAGATATGTCCCCAGACACTGCCCCCTAATTATTTGTAGTGTTTGATATGTTAAGAAAGCAGAGTTGATTTGTTCCCAATGCTAGGGCTGTTCTTCTCCAATGTCATAGATGATGCAACATCCCAAAGAAAGATTGTGAGCTGCTTGGCTTGCCATTAGATGATGTTAAGATGCTCACAGTGTGGTCATTGCCAAGTGATCACTCTCCAGTAATTATTAGCTTTGAGAACCATCCTGCAAATAAAGTTGAAAATACTGCTTAAAACCATCAGACTGACTGGAACTCTCAACATGATGACAGTTTACTGACCAAAGATGAGACTTGAAAGATGACGAGGAAAATGAATGATAGCAGGAAAGGAAGGTGAAAGCAAGGATAGTCTTTAAAATTTACATCCTGAGATCTGTCAAGTTAAAAAATAAAAAATATAGCTGTAAACTTACTTAGGAATCACGATAGCGCTGCTATGAAACATTGGCAAAGGAAGATTAAAATAATGCATGATAGGAAGAAGAAAGCCCTAATCTCTCTCACATGCTGCCTTAAGAATGTGAGTCAACAAATGGATAATGCGGAGAATCGGCTTCTAGTGCGAAGGGGCCAGAGACCCTTTTTTAATCACGAATTATTCCACAAGACTTAGTTATTTGAACATGGATGAGGATTAAAAATGCACTGACCTGTATTACAGTAATTTGGAACTGACAGAAAAGAATTAAATTTGAAATCCAAAATATCAAATGTTTGGCAAAGCACTACAAATTCTGAAGTTTTTGTACAGTTTTCCTTCCCAAATAGGTATATGTGCCAATATGTGGGGGTGACATATGTGTGGCACCTATATGTAAGTATAGGTGTGCTTATGTGTATACACAATGCAAAGACTGAAACAAGAAGAAAGAGTGCCTTTTTTAGCACTTCCCTCTACTTGCTATCTTGAGACAACTTCTCTGACTGAGTCTGAAGCCATTTTGGCTAGGCAGGCTGGCCAGCAAGCTCTTCGGATTTGCTGATTTTCTTCACCAGTGCTAAAGGTGTGGACAGCCATGTCCCTCTTTTTATAGTCGTTCTGGGGATGCAATTACACATAGCCATCCATCATGCCATCTCCCCAGCCTCACGACCAAGTTTTGATACAGGAGTCATACGTCAGTGTTTATTCTACCACCTCTGGCATAATAAGCTGGTTGGGAGAAACTTAAATACAATGTGGTAATACATGTGAAAATGAGTTGGATATTCTTTTATTTAGCTAAGGTAGCATCTACTGATGAAGGGCTTCTAACTTCCAAATTTAAAATACAGTTTAACTGAAATAACTAACTGACTGATCCCTAATACAGTGAATAATATTACTGAGCAAGATTCTTACAACTGTGCATCTCTCTTACTGACTTCAGAATAAGGGAGAATAAACATTGGGAGACAAAGACACAGCATGTGCTGAGAAGGCTGCTCTGAGCCTGGGCTCCACCCTATGCAAAGGTACCTGAAAAGGGCAGGGCCTTCTGTTCCCTTGCCTTAGCAAAAGTGGAATTCCATTCCCACCATGGAGCTTTTCTTTTTTTCTTAACCCGTATGCTTTCCCTAAAAGCACATTCAACATCAAGCATCCTTTGCTGCAAACAGTGCTCTATATTCAAGGGCATATCAGCATGTACTGAGAAGTGAGATACTTGCCATGCTGTGCATCTGAATGACCTTTAGAGCCTTATTTCCTGGTGTCGAGGAGATAACTCTTAATAAAGCCAAAGCCCTCTCAATTGTTTAACTTTTTGAAATCAGAATGTCATAGCTTTGAAGTATTTGAAATAAAAGCTGGCTCTCCTAATAATGTAGGAGCTTCAACTTGATTCCGCTTTTAAAGCTTTAAGAGAAAAATTCCAAAGGCTTTCGTCTGGGTGCAGAATTTCTAGCTTTTTGCTAATCTGAATTGCAGAGAGAAATTATCATTTTTACCACTGTAATATGAACTTCTGACAGGCTCTTTTGAAAACCTTTATTGAATATGTTTCTGTGTTCGTCTTGAGTATTAGCCAGAACCAAGGCCAATAATATTTTTAAGTTTAATGTTTATCTTAATTTTAGTAAATAAATGAAGTAAAGTTAAATTTGATTTTGAAAAACATCTAAAGTGTTATCCAAATCATAAATCACATATGGTTTGTAATACAGAAATGTGATATAAAATTTTCTATGTGCACAATTCTGTTCTTGCAGTCAATTACTACTGGAACCACTGAAAATGGACTTGAAGTCTCAAATCAAAACTGTTCAGTGACATCATCCCTGTCAACCAAGAAGGACACACACGCGCGCGCGCACACACACACATACACACAGTCTTAGAGTGAAATACCTGGCTGGGCTTGGTTGTACAGGCCTGTGAACCCAGCCCTCGGGGAGGTGAAGGCAGGTGCAGCTCTGTGAGTTCGAGGCCAGCCTGATCTACAAAGCAAGCCCCAGATAGCCATGGCTACACAGAGAAACCTGGTCTTGAAAAACAAACAACAACAAAAAGAATTAAATACCTGTTCCAGACAGTGCTCTACCCCATAAAGTTTCCTTTTGTCCTAGTCACTGGGCTCTGCCTTCAGGGCACAGCACATTTGACAAAGTTCTCCCTGGTTCCTCAGTTGAAACAGAAGAGCTTCTTTCTCTTTTCAGTCAGTTATTCATTGACCCACTTCCTACTGCACGGTGTGCTTGTTATACCCTAAGCACTTGCCGCCTTGTTAGGCTGTTGTGGTGGAACAAAACTTAAATTGTAGTCAAGAGTGAAGTGAGGGGGACTCGGGCTAATTAACCACAGAACCCAGTGTCTCGGCTGTATTTCCTGAACTCAGTCAGCCCTTGTAGTGCTTGCAGGGCCAAAAGCCTCCCCACAGCCCAGTCCCTCCACGCTTGGATCTCGACAGTTTTCTGGCAGGCTTCGCCGTTCTCCCGGACTCGACATTTGGCTGTTATCTGCTGTTACTCCCTGTCTTGATCACAGAGGCAAAGTCTATGAATATTTCTGATTTCTTGGATGTGCTAATTCCCATTCTGTCCATCTAAGCGACAAGCAATTAAACTAGCTTCCATCTGATGGGCATCTTGCCCTTTGCCTCCTTCCCCACAGCCTTTGCTTCAATTCAAATTCCTTTCATCTCCTTCCTAGACAAAATTTAATCCTAAACTTCTTTTTCTTTAATCCCAATGAATAACAATCCTCCAGTTGATTGTTTTAAAATTTTCAACAATTTACATTGAGACAACATAAATCTTAATGTGAAATTTTCTTTAAAAATATCAATTGAATATATGATTGAAACCAAACCACTCCTGGAGTTACCAGTAGAGTATTAGCAGCACCTCAGATGTCACCCACAAGTCCACTTTCTTCTACGCTTCTCCAGGAGTATCCACAGTCGTGATTACTAACAACATAAAACCATTCTCCTACTTCTTGTACTACATGCAAATAGAAGCACACTATCCATATTTTTTACCCACCTTAATCGTCAGCATCAAATCTGAGGGATCTGTTGATATTTTTGCATGTGAGCACAGGCCATTTAATTCTGTTGCTCTGAAAGATTTGATTGGCTAAGTACGGCACAATTTACCTACTGTAATGCTTGTTAATATTTAACTTGTTTCCTGCTTTGCTTGTTAGAAAGAAAAATGTTGCTACTAGCAGTCATGTCCAAAATTCTGGTAAATCTGTATATTGCTATAATCTGGGTAATGATTTGATGTCATTATTTTTCATAGACTGTTATATACTTAATTGCTGATGCCCAAAAGTTATCTTAAGTGATTGTTCCAAATACTCAAGAGTCAAATACAAGAATACCATCTGTGTTGGTCTTGTCAGAATTTTAAATCATGGTCACCACCAGCATATGACGGGTCCAATCGATCCTCTTCCTTGTCAGCACTTAACATTTGAGTCTCTAGGTGGTAGAGAATGTCACAAAACCATTTCTATATTCTCTGGTCTCCCCTTTTCCACAAAGTCATCAATATTCAGTCACATAGGATCCATGTGGTGGCCTAACCCAATTCTAGCTACCTCCCCAAAACCCAACTTTTTTCAAGTAATTTATTTTTTCATTAAATACAGTTTATTCGTTTTGTGTCCCAACTGTAGCCCCCTCCCTCAACCCCTCCCAATCTCACCCTCCTTCCCTCTTTTCCACCCATGCCCCTCCCCAGCACACTGATAGGGGAGGTCCTCCTCCACTTCCATCTGATCCTAGTCTATCAGGTCTCATCAGAAATGGCTGCATTGTCTTCCTCTGTAGCCTGGTAAGGCTGCTCCCCCCTTAGGGGAGGTGATCAAAGAGAAGTCCAATCATTTTATGTCAGAGACAGTCCCTGTTCCCCTTACTATGGAACCCACTTGGACACTGAACTGTCATGGGCTACATCTGTGCAAGGGTTCTAAGTTATCTCCATGAATGGTCCTTGGTTGGAGTATCAGTCTTAGCAAACACATTTTTTTAAAATGGCATATTGGTGCATATGGGTTGTAATAACTATTACATCAATTTCCATAATGTAGGTAGCTCATAAATGAAACAATTATTTGTTAAGTTCAGAAGTTGTTATGCCAAAGACTAAGAAGCCACAGCCCTCATGCTTGTGAGAGCCTATTTTTGAATCATAGGTGCCACTCATTGTGTCCTTAAATGTAGAAGGAGCAAAAATTTTTCCTCTGGTCTCCTTTATAAGAGAAGTAATCGCATTCTTAAGAGCTCAGTTCTTAGGAACCAAAAGTCTCCCAACAACTTCTGCTCTTGATATTGTCATTTTTAAATGTTACTTTGAGAGGAACATAGGCATTGGATACATAGCAATGAATTAGTATATTTTTTATGAGAACTCAAACATCCCAAGTATACTCATTGGATCCTCAGGATATTATCATTTTCAAAGTTTTAATTCTAAGATTAGAAAGATCAAATGTTTGTTTTCCTGTTTTTGAAGAATAAGTTACAATCACATTTTGGTTCTGTTTATTAAATGATGGCTATCAAGTGATGTACATGAATATTCCCAGGGCTTTAACAGCATTTTCCATAAAGAGATTAAGATTTTCTCCAGACTTTTAATCCTGTCAGGGTGTTCAGAACTCAGCACTGCAACACGTATCTCAAGGGACAGTTACTGCTCCCTGTCTGAATTCATTTTGTCTCTCTGTGTGTGTCTCTCTCTGTGTGTCTGTCTTTGTCAGTCTCTGCCTCTCTATGTCTCTGTCTCAGTTTCTCCATCTTTGTCTCTTTCATATGCATTCATTTCTCTCTCCCTCTGCCTCTGTTTCTCTGTCTTCCTGTCTCTATCTCTGTGGTATATATTCTTCTCTCTGTGTCTCTGCCTATGCCTGTCTCTCTATCTCTCTCTTTCTCCTCACACTCCTCTCTTTTCCTCTGGCTGTGTGTGTGCATACACATGGGCATTAATGAGCATGCCCATGGAGAGGTGGGGAAAGTAACCTTAGTCCTTTCTAACAGTTTTTATTTCTTTGTGGGCTATTGCTGACAGTATTTTGTGTCCTCTAAAAGTTTGTACGTGTTCAAAAATATTTTTTTGACATTTCAACGTAGCCTTTTTAAGTCCTGGTAAATCTATGTTTTGTTTTGTTTTTTTGCCTCTACCTTTTTTTTTAGATTTTTGCTGTCACATGTCCAGTCATGTACACTGTTATATTCCTTCAGTTTATATTCTACTTTTGGGCTAATTGTTTAATGTTAACCTGCACCTTATTTTGTGATTGAATTTGTTTTCAATGATTTCTTGTAACATTGACAGAAAACTTTTAAAGATACATGTAGATGCTGTTGATGACAGACATGCTGCTAGCTTTCCTCTGTACATAGACATGTATGTGTGTGCTAGGGGTCTCTACTTCTCTCCTTTTTTACATCAAAATTCCTCTAGTGCATCGCACACATGATGCCTTTCTGTGGTTCTCCTCCTGCCTTGAGGACTGTTTCCCACTAGGCAGGTAGGGTAGAAAACAAGGCACAGAGCTTGGAAGGCTGACGAACATGATGGAGAGCAGACACTCCCAACTTTAATTCTATAGAACAGAGTCTATATGCCTCTTGGGGAGTGGGTGGAGGGCTCCAGGGACAGGTGTATATAATTGGATAAAACTAGCCCCTTCAAGAATGGTTGATTTGTTTTAAACAGCATGCTCCTATCATATGAACAGGAACACAGTACCTAATCATCCTATATGCACAAGGAGGGGAGAGCTAGCAGGGAGCTGTGTCAAAGGCCATATATCAAATGTGGTTAGCGACATCTATGTCTAGAGACACTCTCCAGGTAAAGTCAGGCAGAGAGCAGGAGGCCCTGCTGGGTAGAGAGAGTCCTACACCTTAAAGCTGAGTTCAGAGTGGCTATCTGGACAGCAGGGTCCTTCCAACACCTTTCTCCCAGCATTTCCCCTGCTTCGAGTTAAGGTGTCCCAAGGAATTCTTTAGCATTGTGTTGTTGCATATGGGTAATTGTATCAGTATTGATTAATCTGCCAGTTTCTTTATTTCAAAGTACTCACACTAAACAGTAGGCAACTGCCGGCAAGGATGATGGAGGTAAAGACTGAAAATCAAGCTGATTAATACATTTCAAAAACATAACAGTAATTACATAAGAAATTACTGATGAAAAACTCAATTCTGATTTCATTTTCTAAATCTTCTGAAAGTAAAATATCTGCATAATATTTTTTAGACCATGACTACTATGCTCAGATAATAATCAAGGTTTTTTTAAAAAGACATTTTTAAACATACAATTTAGGGCTTGAAGTGTAGAATGCTCTGGTATATAAATCAATCTGGAAGAGATACAGTAACCCTTGATGAAGGTCTCAACAAATGTATACTTTTCTTCAAGAGAGAGGCCAGCAGATCATCCAGGCTCTTTATAAGTTAGGCCCTGTGCTCCCTAAGATTAAAAGAGAGATAGAGACAGTCACGGATTAACTGCTGATAAGAAGACTTGAGTCAACCTGGAATAAAAGATGTGATTTCATAAAGATGGTCCATCTCCCTCAGAGCTCTAAGATATTTATGCTTCCTCTGAATCTCAATTCTCTTTTAATCAAATGAAAATCAACATGTTATTTATATGGTCAGGGATGACCTGTAATTGCAGTTATCATATAAAATACATCAAAGCCCCTGATTACCAATATGTTTCTGTTATATCTGTATTAGTATGGCAGCATATCTCTTAGGCATGATTGGATTATGTTAATGAGAAATATATGTGTAAAAATTATCTCCATTGATGATAATAGTTATTCAAGTCACTTCAGAGAAAGACTCATTTTTTCCCATGGAGTAAAAATGTCAAATATATTTTCCATCTTGTTTAACAAAGTAAAAAACTATGACAAAAATAAAAGAAAAATTGTCCCCAGGTAATTTTGCTTGTAAATGGTTTCAACTAACTTTTAGAAATAAGCTAATTTTGTATAATTTATCAATATTCTTTATAAAGGACCTCTGGTGTTACCCCAGACAAAATAATGCACAACGCTTATCAAAACATTGCATTTTCAATAAAAAGTAAATAACCTGTGGTTGATATTAAAAAATAAAAATTATTTAAAAATCGCATTTTCAAATGCATGTAAGCTTTTCTTCCACTATTCTTTGAATGTACTTCCGACTTCCTTTAAACTCAGGAAGTTACTAGTTTCTTTTTATTGTTTTAGTACTTATTCTGGAAATTTCACCATACATAGTCATCATAAAGACAATGTGTGGTAACTCTTTCTCAGAACAGTGAGACAATTTAACTCAAGTCGTTTCTTTAAATCTCAGCTATACTTATTTAAATTAGCATTTTATTATTTTTCAATTACAAATCATGATAAATGTTGAATATCCCTATTATGAAAGTCTTAGCTCTTGTTTTCTTGTCCTATCTCATACCACCCTAATGTATCACTCTTATTTTTTAAAATGTTATGGCTATTATGTCTGTTCTCGGTCTCATTGCTTATCTCTAATACCCTTAGAGTCTCTACTCTTGGAAGAAATCCCACCTAGGTTTCTTTCCTGCAGATTACCGAGTCTATTAAATGGCAAGTTTTTCTGGCTGTGAGTGATCACATAGATTACCCTAGGCACACTCTAGAGTTAGTGATAGCCTTTGTGTACAGATCTTTGAATGATTGATTGATTGTGAATTTTGCTTCTGAATCCCTACACCTCTAACATAGCCCCTTCTTCTTGGTAAGCTACACAGTATATTTTAAAGTACATGCATACATACATAGTACATTTTGACATAGCCTATAAAATATTGTTACATGTTCTATACAGAAAGAGATTCTCTATACATTTGGTCTGCTATGATGTCAGAAGCAGAGCTTATAGGACATGCTTCTAATGTCAAAAACTTAATCGCCATGTCACTGTCATTCACACTAGCCTGTAGAGATAATCTTCATTAGCTGCAGCAGTGGTATAGTGCTCTGCAACTTTACTTCATCACTGAGAATCTATAAAGACAAAGATTATGGGAGTCAAGCACTAAGGTAAGGTTAGAAAGAAAACAAAGGGAAGGATGAATTCAGAACTTGTCAGGCTGACCAGTTGTCCCCATTGGGTAAGTACATTTCCCTTTGTAATGAACATTGTGGTACAGTAATCATTGATATTAAATATAGAATCATCCATGACTTCATAAGAAGATGCCCATTAATATCAATTTGCTGCATTTTTCTTGTTATGACTCCTTTTTTCATACTGGTTTAAGTGTAAAAGATGAATTTGTAGAGGTCTAAGTCCTTGGAGAATTCTAAGTCCTCTGGAGAAATTTTTTTATTATCCTTGTTTTATAGATCATAATAACAGCTACAGTGGCAACTGCATTAAGAATGTAAAGACTAAGAATGTATAAGTTGTCAAATACTGTTCTGTTTTTCATGTATCAAATTATGTGATCATCACAACAACCTCAATGGTAAGGACAGCTCCCATCTCCATTTTACAAATGAGCAAATAATCCCAGAGATGCTTAGGTTAAGTACCCAAGTTCACACAGGTAGTGAATGATAAATGAGAAAATAGCAACAAATGAATTTCTGTGATTTCAGAACACCCAGAAAGAACATTTTAGCAACATTGACAACACATACACATGCACACACACACACACACACACACACACACACACAAATGGATGAGTTCCTGCTTTGCACAGAGCATTTAATTCCCATTCTGTATTTTTACATCAACTGCAGATGAACTATTAACTTTAAAATTGGTTGCTCCAGGGTTCTATTTATACTTTTAATAGAAGATATAGCAGAAGGACATAAGGCCTAAGTTAAGTTTAATAGAATTTCCAAGAGACGTGAATAACCAGAGAATTGGAATATATCCCTATGTCCTATATGTCATTAAAGAATTAATTAAATGTATTAAGGAAAATGTAGTGTCAATTTACTCTAATTGAGAAAAATTTGAGAGAAATTATTGAGATCAGACATAAATGAAGAAAGCATGGTCTGCATAATTTGCAGGAGACTTGTTTGGCCACCAAGGACCCCTTGTTAATGAGCTCAAACTTGGTTAATATCCCTGAGAGGAGGGTAAAGAGAATGAATCTATAGTAGGTTGATTAATGAGCACTGTCTGAATGTAGATTACTCTCTGGTACTCTACAGCACATAGAAATTTTTCTCTCACCTCCACTTGTTGAATACAAATTAATAATGAGCTTTATCTTATTACCTTCTTCCAGCCACAAATTGCCATTGTTGTGTCAATTTTCTGGACAAGTCAAAAAGGATAACTATCTAAAGATGAGATGAGTTATAACTTTTCGGGTCATTACTCATTTCCCTTTAATGGATCTACCAGACAAATACCAGATGCATTCTGAATTTTTAAATAACAAATATGACTTGATATTTTAATAACTTTAACTTTTATCAGGAAATTCCACTGAATAAAGGAAACAAAGATTTTGGATATTCAAACATTTATCTTCAGCTCTTGAGCAGCAACAAACAGAAATGTCACTTAAGAAATAATTTTCTCTGGGGTAGTAACACACCATTTTAACCACAGTAGACAAACTGAAAAGCCTGAGTGTTATTAAAATGCATTCCAACTTCAGCTTTATAGAGAAGTTGTAAGATGGATTATTTCAAGGAAGTTTTTTAAAGTCTAAATTTGTCATTGAAGCAAGATTCTATGCCTGTCTTATCACTTGGAAATCAAATTTTGGGTTCCATGTGTAAGATATTCTGAGGTAGCTATAATTAATTTGTCTGAATGCCCATCACTGTGCAGTAATATACTTAAAATTACTCTACCAGGGACAGCATCCTCCAGAATGGATGGAATCACCTTTGTGTAATACAGTTGCTGAACTTTAAAATTGTCTTTTATTTTCTACTAGTCAAAGCCAATACCATCTAGTACTGGTCAGTAAATTAAAATCCCATGGCTCTATTGTATATTTTCCTTATCTGATGAAATAATATTAGTGCTCAAGTGACTAGAATACCAATAATTACATCATTTAGAAATATAGTTGTTGAACAACAGATTCTCAGAATGGGAAATCCAAGATAGTGGCACCAATCTCCCACTGTGCCTGATCATCAGAGCAATAGTAACTGCAAAGCAACCCATAGACCAAACTCTGGCCCCCAAACACCAGAGACTGGGTCTCCCAGTAGAAAGGAAATCACACAATGAAGTAAACAATAAGCTCTGGTCTCTGGTCACCCAGGTAAAGTTCCTGGAAAAGTTCCTGCCAGCCTTGGTCTCCATCTAGCCACACACCTGAGGGCTGCGCTTACTGGCCAGTGAATATCTTCTGGGTTCTTGGGCATGCAGCAACAACCTCAGGCCACCTGACACCTGGGAGCCACACAAACAGTGCCATTTGCCAATCCAAAGCTCAACTTGTCTCCCTAGGGCTCCCTGGTTAATCAAGAGGGCTTGTGTCCAGCAAGCAGTGTCTGAGCACAGTGACTGGGAGGCTGCAACTCACTAACTTCAGAGCAAGAAAGCTAGTGGAGGGGTAGCTGTCTATGGGACTGCTCCTGGTGAGAGGAGAGCCCTTGGGATCATGAGGAGTCCAGTTAGCTCATAGGATCATACAACTGAGAAAAGCCATGGCAATTCCCTGAGAACCAACCATGAGTCAGAGACCATACCCAGCAATCTGAGGAGGACTCCTGCAGGAACATCCAGTTTCCGGTTCAGGGCTTTTCCTACACCGTCACCCCCACTCCTGCCCTGGGACTCCAGCAGGTTCCAAAAACTACCAACCAATGCCAGAAAAAACAAGATGGGCAAAGGACAGTGTAAAAACACAATCAACAAAAACCAAAGCTGTGTGGCATCTTCAGAACCCAGTTATTCAAAGGCAATCAGCCCTGGAGACTGAAACTCAAGAAAAAAATGACCTTAAATCTGTGCTTATGAAGATGATAATGGAGAAAACAAATAATGTTTGCAAAGAAATGCAGGAAGATACAGTCAAACAGACTGTGGATTTTAGAGAAAAAATAATTTAATCACTAAAAGAAATAGAGGAAAGTTCAAACAAATGGGAAGAAATTGAACGAAAGGCAGGAAAATACAAACAGGAAAAGGAAATCAGCAAAATGTTTTAAGATCTGAAGATGGAAATGAAAACATTAAAGAGAGAACAAACTGAAGAAATTCTGGAGAGGGAGAACTTAGGGGAAAAAAGAAAACAATAACTGCAGAGGTAAGCATCTCCAACAGAATACAAGAGATGGAGGAAAGAATCTCAGATGCAGAAGATTCGATGAAAAAAAATGATGCATCCATCAAAGAAGAAAAAAAATCCAATGCAAAAAAACTAACTACACCCAGGAAAATAGAAGAAAAAAATAACTTCACTGCAGCAAGACTAAAAGTAGACAAGCACACAAACATGCTACCACAACCAATATCAAAATAAAAGAAGGTAACAATCATTGGTCAGTAATCACTCTCAACATCAATGGACTCAACTCTCCAATAAAAACACACAGACTAACAGGATGGAAGTGTAAACAGGACCCAATATTCTACTGCATACAAGAAACAGACCTCAGCCCCAAAGACAGACATTACCTTAGAGTAAAGGGCTGGAAGAAGGTTTTCCAAGCAAACAAACCCAAGAAGCAAGCAGGAGTAGCCATTTTACTATCTAATAAAATAGACTTTCAACCAAAATTAATCAAAAGAGATGCGGAAGGACACTTCATGCTCATCAAAGGAAAAGTTCACCAAAATGAGATCTCAATACAGAACATCTATGCCCAAAATGCAAGGGCACCCACATTTGTAAAAGTAACATTAATAAAGCTTGAACCGTCGATCCCCATACATTAATAATGTAAGACTTCAACAATCCACTCTAATCGAGAACAGATCAATGAAACAGAAGCTAAACTGAAAGGGAATGGCACTAACAGATGTCATGAATCAAATGGACCTAACAGACATCTACAGAACTTCTCATTTTTTAAAATTTATTTATTTTTATATCAATCACAGGTAAGGTACTTTGCATCCAAGGCGTAGCCCCCTCCCTCATACCCTCCCACCCTCCCACTCCCTCCCTCATCTCCCTCCTCCCTGCCCCCTCCAAGTCCACCAACAGGGGAGGGCCTCCTCCCCTTCCATCCAACCCCAGCTCATCCTGTCTCCTCAGGGCTGGCTGCAATGACCTCCCCTGGGATCTAGCCAGGCTGTCACTCCCCGGCTTGTATGGGGGAGGGTCAAAGAGTCAGCCATCAAGATCATGACTGAAACAGTCCCTGTTTCCCTCACTAGGGTCTTCAGTCCTACACCGAGCTATCATGGGCCCCATCTGAGCGGGGGTTCCAAGCCACATCCACACATGGTCCTTGATTGTAGAAACCGTCTCATACAAGACCCCTATGCCCTGCTCAGTTTGGTCTTTGTGGAGCTCTTGTTCTCCCCAAGTCCCCCCAACCTCCCGCAGATCTATCATTACTTCTCACCCTCTGCCAAAGGCTTGATCACGAGTCATAATATCTTCTCTGATACATCGCTACATTGAACCCCCAGAGGACCTCTTTGGCATGCTCCTGTCCTGTTGCTTGTTTTCTCCTCCCCTCAATGTCCATCCCATTTGTTCATCCAAACAAGCATTGATCATACCAACCTGGGTCCTCCTTCCTGTATATCCTCTCTAGGTGTGTAGATTTCAGCTTGACCTTCCTATCCTATAGG
>CM053751.1:49768975-49792735 GCA_028658305.1 Pachyuromys duprasi
GGAGTTCCGCTCACCTGGCACTCACAATGCTGGCGTTTTAGGTCCCAGAGTTCAGTCTCCTGGTCGCTGCGTTGTTTCTGCTCTCCTACTCCTCAGACACAGTGTTCTCTCGTGGCAGCCATCTTGGATCCCCCCTCCATTTTTCTTACTAGCATCTCTATTGCATCATTTAAGTTCCATTGTTTTTACTTGTCCTCCTCCTGTTGAATTTTTTCATCAAGACTCTTAATTTCATTCTGTTCCATTCCTTCACAGTGTGGCCTACCTTTTTTCCCTCTCTCCCATAGTTTTCATTTCTATCTTTCTGATGGTGGGTTTTTTCAGCTTTAATCCTCACCATAAATAACTCTTTCCCATAACATATCTGCATTTCATTTTCCTTATTCTTGGTAAACATCTTGAAATTTTATTTTTAATACTTATTATTTACAGTTCTAGAGATCAAACCCAGGGCTTTATACATCTAGGCAAGTTCTTTGCCACTCAGAACACCCTCAGCCCAATTTAAAAAATTTCATCTTCATACCTTCTACTCCTATTTAATGGTGAATAAGCCCATATTTTCATTCACACCATTGAAATATGTTACATGTACTTAAAACATAGTAGGTTGAGAAATGACACACATCTATTCATTCTGTTATTCACTAATTTTAATTTGGCAAACAGTTTAACCTTTCCTTCTGATTAACAAACCGGGAGCCTTAGTGGAGACTTCAACCTTCACACCATGAGACATGAAGCATCAGGATGTTTTCCATTTTAGTGGATCATCTCTCAAGTCTTCCTACTCCTTTTCTCCCATCCTACTATACTGTCTACAGTTATTTATAGTTCCTAAAAAACACTTGGGTGTTGTCTCTGTTAAATGTCCATTTTCATTCTACTTGGAGAAATTGTCCAAATCACATTTTTCTAGAAAAACTTTTTCTCTCAAATGAAAAAGTAATTATTCACTTGTCTTCAACTGAGTAACTATTCATTAATATGTCTATAAGAGGCAAGACTGGCATGTCATTTATGGTATGCTACTATTGCTGTTTGTTCTTGCATTAGCTTCTCATTGAACACTGAGCATCTTGTTAATGAATATCAGAGAGTTAGGGGGTGTTTTGGTTTTGGTTTTGGTATTCTTACTGTCTTTATAACACAGTGATCAGTCTGTGCATGGATGGAAGTGTGGATGGAGATGAGTTTACTGAAAGCATCATATAAAAGACAGCATTGAAACAGAAGAGGTATAGAGACAAATTCTAACATATAAGAATGGCTTTCTGATTGAACTAGTCATATTTTTGAAGAGCTTCCAACCTCAGTTAAACTATGGAGAAATAATTTGTAATGAATAAACTTGTGGTTGTAAATGAGAGAGAACTGTGGGTGTATTGAATGATAGGCAAGTGTGCTCCCTCCCTACTACTGAGAAGAGGTGAGCTATATACAGCTGAGTACAATGAGTAGTTTAGTCGTGTGTATAACTTTACAAGATTGCCATAAGGTCAGTATGCCTTCTATAATGGACTATAGTCTGCAGAAGCTCCCAGGGAAATCCTAGAACATTCTAGACAAAAATAAACTGTGTAAAATGGGAAAAATGAAGGAAAAGAATGGTAATGGGCTACATGATAACGTGTGCTAGAGTGCCATCCAAATAGCTGAGAAAGTGACTGTTAGGGACAGAGAAGATAACTAAGGTTCAAAACCTGAGTGAAGGGATGCTTCTGCCTTTAACAAAGGCAGGAAATGCAAGTGGAAGCATCAGTTTACAGAAGACTGTGAGTTCAATTTTATATATGGTGAATTTGAAAGCAAATATGAATTTGAACTTGAAAATCAGTGCTTTGCGTCAGAACTGCCTCCCTGTTCTTATAAAGAGCCTTGAAGTTTTGTCATGTGGTAAGACATTCAAGACTGTATTTTTCTGCTATCAGCTGACCTTAATGAATGACTGATACTGTGACTGAAAGATGATCCAACAGTTGAAACATAAAGCACTGATCCTAATTATAACTAGCAAAATTAAAATAAAACCTATAAAATCTAACCTTATGAATTTTAAATAAGGTGTTACATAAGGTATTATTCCTTATAGGGTATGAAATGAAAAGTATTATTCCTTATAGGGTAAGTAAATGAAAACAGTCTTGACTTTTTACAGTTGTAACTTTTTACAATATTTCCACTAAAACATATGAAGGTGACTGATGCCTGTTTCTTTTTTTTTTTTTTATCTTTTGAAATATATTAGTATTCCCTGTTGTGAAGAATGGCATTCAAAAGCAGAATAGTAGGGAGAGATGACATCTTTATCATTCTGTCATATAAAGCCAGTTCTTTGCTTCTTCAAGCTGTTTTTCTTTCCAAAACTAACAATCTGATGTATCCTATTATCAAATTCTAGTAGCTTTGCTGAAGAACCAATAAATTTGTCCTTACAACTGAAAATAAAACAAATTCTATAAACGCATATCTAGAAAAATAGGAAAGGCTGGGCAATGAGACAATTCTTGCCAGACATCTTTAAAAGAAATGAGGGTTGATACTAGACCTAGGGAGAGGGGGACAGAGAAAGGAGAAATCGTGGGCAGGGCCACCTTTGTGGAAGGCTGGAGACCCATGACAGGGTAGGCTCCTGGAAGGACATGGGGCTGACTCTAGCTGAGACTCCTAGTGGTAGGAGACAAGGAGAGTGTAGAGGCTACCTTCTAGCTGGAAGGGACTCCTAGTGGAGGGAAGGGAACACCAACCCACCCACATAAACTTCACACAAGGTTTGCCCTGCCTACAGGATATGCAGGGACAAAGGTAGATCAGAGACTGGGGGAGAGTCCAGTCTATGCCTGGCCCAGCCTCGGAACCACCCAATGGAAGAGAGCTAACCCATGACACTGTTGATGTTGCTCTACTGTGCTTGAAGACAGTAGCCCAGTGTGGCTCTCCGCTAGTTGGCTCCACACAACAGCTGCTTAAAACAGATGCAAAGACCTATGGCTGAACATTGGGGGGAGTGCAGGAAGCCTTGTGGAAGAGTGGAGGCAAGGATAAAAGGACTCAACAGCTCAATGTTGGTCTTCTTGTGGAACCCATTAACCAGGACTAGAGGTGAGGGGCTGTAGAGACTGAAGCACCACCAAAGACTGTGAACAGACTAGACCTAGGTCCCCTACACAGATGTAGCTGGGCTTCATATGGGTTCCCTAGTAAGGGAGCCTGGGCTGACTCCAACACAGACTCTGTTGCCTGGTTTTTGATCACTTCCCTCTGGCAGGGCTACCTCGCCAGGCTACAGAGGAAGACAGTGCACTTAGTCCTAATGTGATTTGCTATGCTGGGGGTGGGGGCTCCCCTTCTCTGAGGAGTAAGGAAGTGGGGATGGGGGAAGAGGAAGGGAGTGGGTTTGGGAGAAGAGGAGGGAGGGGGTTATGATCAGAATGTGAAGTGGATAAATAAATAATAATTTAAAAATCACCACTGCAGTTGTGACAGTTGTCATGTAGCAGATGTAGTTTCTGCCAATCTTTCCACTACTAAGCTCTAATATGGCCTAATTTTGTAAATCATTATTATAACCAGATATATCCACAGCTTAACTTGTTAAATTATATATTATATAGTCACATAGAGTATGCATACTATATATATATATTCTTGATGGCATACATATGTCATACATAAGATATATAGCACACGTATTGAATAAGTTAATTTTATGGATGCTATGGCAAAATACCTGAAGGGGAAACATCTTAATGAAAGAAGAGCTTATTTTAGCTCATAGTTACAGGAGTTGTGGTTAGCCTTGATTGGAAAGATCTGGTCTCCGAAACTTGTGGTATCTAGTCACATTACTTCATCAGTCTGGAAACAGAGAACAAATGCTGATATTCACTTGCTTTTCCTTCTATTTAGTTCAGAGCATCAACCCGTGGGATGCCATGTCCGATGCACCACATTCAGGGTGTTAGCTTAACCCTTTCTGAAATTCCCAGCTAAGATTAACCTCTCTATATACAAAATACAGAAATGAAAATTTCATCGACAAATTCAAGGGATATTGGGATATATGTCAAATTCAGACTTGTTCATTATGTCTTTTATGAGATGAATATTTTGAATCACCATCATACTTACCAAAACGCGATTAAAATTCTCCTCCTCCAACAAGCTTCCAGCCACTGGAAGGAAACAATTGGAGCAGTAAAAAGGGCTGGGTAAATGTTTAAAAAGAGAAGTCATGTGACTAAAAGCCAAATGCATACTCCTGCCAGCTGATGATAGACTACACAGAGTAGCTGACTATCTCAACGTAATCAAAACAATCTTCATTAGTTGGTGTGAACGTTGCCCCTAAGCAGTTAGGCTGTGACATCCCAAAGCCTCTTGCAAGAGACTCAGCTTCACAGCTTTCAATCCTAATCCATCATTTCTTGCCCAGATTCATTCTCCAGCTGCTTTATTTTGGTCTGTGCTAGGAGGCAGTTTCTGTTGAGAATGAATTAAAGGGTGGAAAAGTAACAGGTGGTATTCCTATTGGATTAGAATAGAGTGGCAGTGAATTCAACCTCTGCCATCTTAGTGCCTTTGTACCAAAAAGGCTAAGAATCGGGCAGAAAGTATCACTTAAAAATAACTCCCACAACTTCAAAAAATTCATATAACCCATCACAAAACATTCACTCTACAGTTGGCTGTGGTTACATAACTCACTCTCTGAGAAACCCCTGCTTATGTAATCTCCCGTGCATGAATGAAAGATATTTGTTTAATATGAAGGGTGGGAGTAGAAGAGTTTAGAGAAAATAAAATAAAACTTTACATTGTACTCAAACTCTAAATATCCTATAAGTAATGACCTTTTTTGCAAATTATTTTCCTTGAAAAATAAAACAGCTAAAAACAACAACAGGCTTCTATGATGTGTGGCTGGAAGTAATAATTCCACAGGGAAGAGAGGGGAAGTTTCCCTTCACCCAAAGGTGCTCCATCCAGGAGTTTAGACTGAACTCTGTGGCACATAAATAGATATGTTGACTCTCAATTACATAAACAAATGATGTTGCTGTCACCTGTGAGTATCCCAGGTAAGAATCCCAGATTCTCTTCTAACATTCTTTTTTCCACAACTTTCCCCAGTGTGACTAATTGCCTTCTCTGTATAACTTGTTTCAACCAGTTGCAATTTTTCTTCAAGAAATCACATTACTGAGTAGTTATTCTAAATTTGTTATTCTGTCAATTCTTGCATCTTCCCATAATGCATGTCATTCTAAAAATCTGTATCCATTTTCTACTAGTTCTCTGTCTACTGAAGTCCTCAGAGTCATAAATACAAGGTAAAACACTTTTGTTTAGATGTAGCAGATAGAAAAATAATCTCTTTCAAGGGATGAAGAGAGCACCTCTCTCCTCTCTGTTGGGATTTTGAATATTTTTCTTTTCTTCAAGCCACTTGGTTAAACCTAGACTGAAGCATTCCCCAGCTCTAAAGTGAAGCATGTGCCTGTAGTCATTATTGATCCCACTCTTCGCAGCCATTGCTATGCCACCCTCCCCAATGTGGGAGCACTGGCCTTCTACTTCATAGTTTTCCTCTTTTCTTGATCCACTACCATGCTGAGAAAACCACACTTGATTCATTAATTTTCACTGTGTTTTGTTCCTTAGATCCCAACAACAAAATTAGAAAAGTAGTTCACAGGGCCACATCATAGGTCTTTGTAATATACCGAAGCCTTCATCAGTCTGAGAATTGAAATTCTGACATTCCCATCTCTGCTTACATCTTGGTTTTCCAATTATCCATCACCCCTATTCTCCATAACCTGTTCTTCAGCAGCCTTCTCACAATCCCTCTGTACTGACACGGTTTATCTTCCCTTTGGGAATGACTTCTCAGCTTCTACAACAGCACCCCATGGTCACTTATTTCAGGAGCTGTTTCCTATGCCCTCAGGCCAATCAAGTCATTTATCTCTGACACTGTCTTGTCAGCCTCCAGCTGAGGACTAACCTTGAAGCCATCTCAATGTGCAGATTGTATATAAAGAAAATGAAAAAGAAGATGCTTGGAATTCTAGCTTGGACCAGAGTCTTGTTTACAACCACTTGTTTCATGATGTTGAAAGTTTCACTTTTCTTACCATTAAAATGAAATTGACTTTTACTGTCATATTGTAGGTTGTTAATGAAAATTACATGATGTAAGTACACTGCCGCAGAGCACTCCAGAGCTGAAGATTCTTCTTTCTCCTCCCCCTTCCTCCACTTAGGATCTGTGACTTCTCTGCTTTTCAGCTCATCTCAATATTGTCATTGGCTAGTTTTATTTTCGTTCTACACAATAATTTATTTCCTTTTTTCAAGTCTTATATGTGGTTCCTGATTCTCAACAAAAGAAAAGTTTTCTTATCTTTTTATACTCAAGATTATATAAACCATATAGCAGCAAATTTCCACAGTTTCCTTTCTAAATTATCTAAATATAGTAGTCTCTTAAGTTCCAATATCCCAGTGAATATGTAAATAGTACTGAACATTATTATCCATATATATTTCTTATACATAAATTCCTATGATTAAATTTAGTTTTTGAATTATGTTCAATTAGAGATTCAAAAATAACTTAATAGATGGAGAAATTATAACAATACGGTCATAAAAATTATATAGATGGGGTCTCTTGCTGTTGCAGTATAAATTCCCTGATGAAATAATGATGCAGCAGGTGAATGATAAAATGCAAGAAAAATAACATGGGCATCACGACATAGTGTTAAGTCGCTATTT
Organism: Pachyuromys duprasi; assembly: GCA_028658305.1. Taxonomy (NCBI): domain Eukaryota; kingdom Metazoa; phylum Chordata; class Mammalia; order Rodentia; family Muridae; genus Pachyuromys; species Pachyuromys duprasi. The sequence continues at coordinate 49,775,762 of CM053751.1, forward strand.
ACTTTCTTAACTACACTTCTGGGTAGTAAAGAAAGTAAATAGTGACTTACCGCTATCTAAACACAAACATAGTATCAAGAGTAAACCTGATAACTGAAAGGGGTAATAAGTTACTAACAAGTGAGGAACATATATGTGTAGACATACTGGACAACACAATGAATCATGTTCTAGGTGAGACAGTGCGATGCTACAAGATTTCCCTCTTTACCTCAGCACAGTGCAAAACTGAAGACTTCTGAATGGTCTATTTCTGAAATTCTTTATTGTTTTGATATTATACTTATATTTTACATATATGAGCATTTGTCAGAATGCATGTCTGTACACAACATGAGTGCAGTGCCCGTGGAAGCCAGCAGAGGGTGTTGGATCCTCTGGCATTTGAGTTACAGATGGTTCTGAGCCATCTGCAGAGAATTGAACCTGGTCCTCCGAGAGAGTATTTAGTGTTCTAACCACTGGGAAATCTCCCTAGCCCTTGATATTCTCTATTTGATAGCTTTGGCATTACCTACAGGTATTTCAAAAGTAAAAAATAAAAACATAGCTAAGAGTTAAGAGATGGGGTTTGCTGGAGGGGCTATATTTGCCAGTCTCCTTTTCTTAGCCCCCTTTCTTTATCAGTAATGTTATCTTTTCATCTCTCCTGTGATGACAGACTATTAGTAATTTCTTCACTAGTACCAGTAATCTCTCTTCTTTAGAACATTTCCCCCTTTATTTAGTAATTATAAACCGAATTGTGCATTTATATTCTGAATATTACAATTCTTTATAAAAATTAAAGATTAAAATCTTCCATAAATATCCACAAAATGAACAAATATCATATATAGATGCAATACAAATGTGCTCGTTTTTCCGTAACGTTGCCCTTAGAAAAAGAAATCACAAAGACCTTGATGCCTAGAGTCTAGTCTCCACCATATGTATAATTTTAATTGCCATACTTCATATTACAAGAACACAGTTCTCACTGAACTATTATTCCATTTTACTGAGATACGACTAACAAAATTACATATAATTATAGTATGTGATATGATGGCTCATATAAATGTATAGCTAAGTGCTGACCAAAGTCAAGATATTATAGTTAATACATCTATCACCTCAGCTACCATTTCATTCGTTTTGTTTTATGGTAAGTTCATTCAGAATCTACTTTTGGCAAGTTTTAAGTACACAAAATAATATAGTTATGGTCACTATGTTCTCACTTATTCATGGACTCTTAGAAACTCCAACACAAGAAGCACAGGAGAACAGTAGCTACCAGGAGCTGGAGAGTCAAGGAAATGGGGAGACACTGGCCAAAGAATACTAAGTTTTCTGTTGTGAGATGTGTTGATCCTTATTTAAGGGCCCAGTTTTCAAGGATAATCAAACACATTATCATCTGAAAGCAATAATAATAGGAAACTGTTGAGGGATGAACAAAAGAACTCAGACTTAGACCTCAAGCATGTCTTCTCTTCCCGGTAGAAACTTGACAAGCCTTTTTGTAACCCAATGTTTCATTTCTAACCTTGTGGTCTCATCTACTATCAAGTTTCAGGTTCCCTTTAGAGCTCTGAAGAATCCTCTTCTGTGGCATTCATCATCAAGTTCACAGACTATATAGCATATTATTGTTATAGTAACACATTATGTCTGACTGAGGCCCCCAAACTATAGGATTACAGGATGCTCTTTAGCGGAGCTCTTCAGAGGAACTTGGTCATTCCTATGTAGTAATAGCCAAAATGCTTAATGACACACCTGCTGCTTACTGAAAGCTGGGTTGTGTAAGGAAAATACACTAATATAAGTCAACAATGTAAAACTTAACATATGTGTCTACAGTGTAGAGCTTATTATTAGAACCTCCTGACTTCTCTTAATATGAGATGTATTTTTGTCTTACAGGTCTTTCCTATGCATTTCATTTGTGTCAGTTAGTAGACACGTACATGAATCAGATATAAGTGATTTTCCACACAGTGGGTTTGAAATTTGAGAATCATATTAAAGACCTTAATTCTGTACTGGTTAAATTGTTTTTCTATAATATGAATAGTGTGAAAAGCATAGAATTTTATCTATTTACTCTCCATGCAACAAATGGGACAAAGGGTACTCTCAGCTCTCCTTTGAGTACTGTGACAGCTTCACAATTCAGCAAGCTCAGACCTCCTTTCCTAAAACCAACAGAAAAGTTAAACTGCATGCAATCATGAATGTAACAAATGCTTGAAGTTAAAAGTGAAAAACAAGTAATTTTTCTGTTTAATGAGACTTGAAATGTACCTCTGAGAATTGTTGAAAAGAAAAAGTGCCACCATTGTGGTAAGGATTCTGAGGTGGGAGTCAGGGTCAGCACAAAAGTACTTTCTCTGTGTTATTTATCTGTCTATCTGTGTTATTTATCCACACATTCAGAGAGAATTAGGTAGATTTCAGAGACTTGGTCCAGGAAGATTGCAGTCTATAGCATAAGAATATGTTGTTCTGTCTATAGTATCTTCTATACCAAAACTCCTAGTTAAAAGATAAGCAGAGGCAAGTGGATCAGTATGAGTTTGAGGTCAGCCTCGTTTACAAAGCAAGTTCCAGAACAGCCAGGGTTACACAGACCCTGTCTTCAAAAAACTTAAAGAAAAAAGAATCTATCTATCTATCTATCTATCTGTCTGTCTGTCTGTCTGTCTGTCTATCATCTATCCATCTATGAAGCTAAAACATAACTAACACACACACAAACCACAATATATAGTAGAAACTTCCACCCCTTTTCTCTTACCACTGTCCACTGTCCTTTACAAATATACAACATCAAATTCACTCACTTTTGCTGTTATTTTAAAGATGAGAAACAAACCTTTTATGGAAATTGAAATATTCAAATAATATTCATTAGCAAATAGTGCTCTGCACCAATGCTACGGACTGACAAAGCAGTATTAAAGTGGGAAGGCTAGTCACAGTGAACATTCTGGAAAACTATGGATGAGAAAACTGGAAGTAACATCAAAGATTCTAGTAAACAAGTATATGTTCATCTTTAGAAAATCCTAGTGAACAAGAAAAAAATCACAGAATCAATTATCCTGGGTCCATAGGGGCTCAACCAGGAAGCTTTCATGGGACTGGCCTAGTTATCTCTGCATATATGTTACAGTTATGTAGCTTTTTCTTCTTGAGGGACTCTTACCAGTGGGAACAGGAGATGTCTCTGACTCTGTTATCTGCTTTGGGGACCCTTTCCTTCTACTGGGCTGCCTCGCCTAGCCTCAATAGGAGAAGATGCACCTAGTCTTACTGCAACTTGATATTCCAAGGCTGGCTGATATCCATGGGAAGCCTCCCCTTTTCTGAAGAGAAAGAGAGGAGGAGTGGATTGGGGTCTGAGAGAAGGGCTGAGAGGAGAGGAGGAAGGGTGAACTGTGGCCGGGGTGGAAAATTAATTAATTAAGTTTTAAAAAAGTAAAAGAAAATCCTGGTAATCTTAAATGAAGTACCATCTTAATAAAGAAAAATTATTATTTTAGAAAAAAATTTATTATAAAAAACACTACTAAAGTATTTGGGCAATTTTATTTGCTTTTATAATACCTTCAAAAATGTTACTTTCTAACTGTATGCAGTTGTCACATTACAGAATTTGAACCGTAAAGGGGAGAGTGTACATATTCATCTTAAATGAGAAGGCTCATCATACTGATATGAGACCCATGACATGTCTGCATATAGGCGATGCAGTTGATTTTTTTGAGAGCTGACATGCACCAAAATCCAAAATGATATACAGAAGTCTTAGCTCATCCTATGGTTGTAAATCATTTTACAGTTAATGCTAAACATTCTGTAATATTTCTCTTCTGTGAAGATCTCATGTGGAATGTCTTATTATGTATATATACATATTAGGTAGGAGAAATGGTCATTTACAGGAGGGAATTTTTTCTCTCTCAAGATAAATAGAAAAATCCAGTGTCACTGCCTTCTTATGCAACAAACTATAATGTTGATTGTTAGTATTTTCATTTCAAAGCAGTTTTGTTGTGTTTTCTTGAAAACTTGAGATTTGGGTGTTTGTAGCTTCAAGTGTTTTATTCTATTTCTTCTGTTATATTACATTGGGCTGTGTGTCTCTTTGGTGTCAATAATGCAGTGTAATTTGTAATGATCTGCTATCTAAGACTAAAATAAAATGTTCTTTATGTTAAAAAATGATATTTTCTCATAGCTAACAGGCATTATGAAGGTTGTAGAGACATACAAGAATCTGTGCCAAAAAGAAATACAGGATTTCCTTTCCTTTTCATGGTGCTATTGAGCACAACACATGGGACTACAAAGCAGTGAAACTGATTACAACAGCCACACATTATCTACTTCTAACACAGGTCTTCCTCTCAGAACAATATCAAATCAAGTGTATTCATTTAGATCAAACTTAACAAATTATCTATTAACTTTGAAGAGAGAAATATCTAAAATTGCTATAAGGGCATGACCTGGAAAAGCTCAATGATTAATTATCATTAATCTGACAAGGAACAGAGAAATCACTACCCACTAAAATAATAGTCCTCATATGCTAATTCTAAAGTTCTTGCAAACTTCTCATTCATTGAGACAGAGAAAGAGAGAGAGACAGAGACTTTGCTGATAGGAGTGCAGAACTGGGAAGGGAAGAGAGTCTTTCTTGAAGAGTAGGCAGAGAGAAAGTGGGCAATTTCCTACTTTTCCTTCACATTTTTAAAAATCTCTTGCCAATGATGAATGAAAATAAATGGATGTCAGATTTTACTTTCTCATCACAGTGGTTTCATTAATCATCATTATAATCAAAAGAATATGAAATTGTTCCTTCATTTATCAGCATTCCTTTGAGCATCTACTGTGCACAAAACTAAACCATGTTCCAGGGGGCTTGAGGCAAGAAAAACACACATGGTTTTGTGCTTAATCTTGACAGTCAAGTAAGAGGCAAAAAAAATGTACAATTAGAATATTTGGGGTTAAATATGGAAAGAACACCAGAAGAAGGAGGAGCTGGAAATGAGGCACAGATGTAGAGTAAGGATGGGTTAGAAAAGGAGCTACTTTGTCCCTTAGGTTAAGGAATTTGTGTTTTACTTCCTGGACAATTATACACACTGCTTTAAGACTACTTATTTTAAATGTATTTACAGAAGTGCCATGTGCCAGGAAGGGAGTCTGGAAATAAACCTAAAGATCTGCAGCACGATTTTCTTCATATCAAATTCTCAAGTTAAGCAAACATATCCAAATCTTTTTGTCAGAGTCTGATCAGTACCATGAAATGAAACTGATTGTGCATTGATCAAGATGGCAAATCTGAGGCACCACCAGCATCTGAACTTGAACTTTTCTGCATACATAACAAAATTAAAAAACTATGTCCATACTGAAGGCCCTTTCCAGCTAACTTTTGTAGCACCCATTTGCTGACAAACTTGCTCTTTTAAATATTTCACAGCATAATCTCTTTTATCAGATGAATTGGTGCCAAGCAGAACATCAAGAACTAAATTTCTCAAAATGTACAAAATGTTGGAGAGGCAGCCTGCACCTGCAGCCCCAGGAGCAAATGTGTTGAATAATCAGGGATCCCAAACAGCCGCACTAGGGTAATTTACTCAGCTAATCATTATATGAAATAGAACATTTGATTTCCGCACCAAAGTTTCACTGAAGTAGCTGCATTCCTCATTCAATTAAATCAGACACCACAAACAAAATCATCTCACTTGACGGGTAATTCTTAGTGTACACTCAATAAATCTCCATTCCATCCTCAGAGCGGGCATTTCATTTCTCATTTTTGTGCACACAGGAGATACAGTGCCTTCCTGAATCCTCAACTAACTCCTGAATGGCAGCTCAGACCGAGGCTTACTGTTGAAAGATTCACTTTGCTGTTAGGTCTGCGTGTTTCAATATACTCTGAAGAAAAGTACAGTGTTGTGTGCAGGAATGTCAGAGCCTTTGAGTGCACATGTGAGAAAACAGAACTGCCTTCTCATCTTTATTCAGCAATAAAATTAGGGTTCAGCTTCTGTAGCTAACGATCATGGGGTATACAAGGCCTGGCTTGCCTTCTCTAGCCCTTACTGCCCTTGCCCAGCCTTAGCTAATCTTGAAATGGAACTAGAGTTTGAACAGTTTTCTAGTGTAGATTCTAAAATCAGGTTTGAATTTCTAAGGAAACGTAAAGAAATGTTGGAGGAAAAAAGGTAAAAAGTCTCTGAAACAGGCTATGATGGCCTTTATGGGACTTGTTATGGAATAGTCGTCAAATGCTAGTTTATAAAATGGAGACAAAAAAAAATGGAGACAAGAGTTTTCTTTTTGAATTGGTTTGTTTTTCCTTTACATTTTCTCTTTATTTGCAGACACTAGAAAAAAAGTTTTGTATGACACATCACATCACGGGACAAGGAGCCCCCTAGCCCATGAATGAATGCATGCTAGACACCTAGACACTTAGCAACCTCAGCATTCACACACACACACACAAACCCACATACACAAACTCATACACACACACATATATAGACTCATACAAACACATACATGTATATACATACATACACAAACATACATACACATAAACACACACAGACAAACACAAACATGCACACTTATGCTACCCACAGATATATACACACACATACATATACTCATACAAATACACACATACACACACTCACTCATATACATACTTACACACACATAAATGCACACATGTTCAAATACACATGCACAGGCATACATACATACATTCACACAAACACACACATGTATACATACAGACATGTACACACATACACACATAGTCCCACATACGCATACTTATACATATACAAACACAAATGAACTCATAGTCACATGCACTCACATGTAAACACATATTAATACTTATATGCACAAATGAACACATGCACACATGAAACATACATACACAAATATACACACATGCAAACACACACACTATTAAATCCTGTTTGAAAATACTCTGTTTTTCTGCAACAGTGATACTGAAATGGATGCGCTGGTCAAGATGTGGTAACTTAGTGAAGAGAAGAATTGGTCAACCTAGTGTGCTTAGTGGTCTATCAATATGTTGATAGGTTTTAGATGTTTAGATCATTTCTCATGGAAAGTTAGAAACTATGTAACATCATCCCTTCTGTGCTTTATTTTCCTGTTTTCCACATGTCTGAAGTTGAGACTGAAATATACAGTGATTACAGCTGAGATAAGAGAAGGGGAAAGGGTCAGTATACAGCGCTATGTTTCCTTGGTTTCACACATCAGCATTCTACATCTGGACAGTGTGTTACAACTAAAAGTGTATTGGTTGAGTTGGAAATCTTCTCTTAGTCCTTTCTGGTGCTACACAAGTAATACCTCTTAAATGTGGAATGGGTTCTACAAAACAGGCTATTTTAAAAGCAGTCACATTATGGGTGATTTATGCCTTCTCATGGACCTCCTCGTTCTTTAACTTTTTGAATTAAAGAAGGAAACAAAAATAATAAGTGAAAACATGGGGTGAAATGCTGGAAAGAAAAATAGAAGTCAGTTGAGGCAGAATTAAGTATTACAGAATATATGCATGTACATATATATATATATATATGTTATTTGCATACTTATATTATCTAATCAAAATACAAGAGATTCAAACATCTTAATTGGCTCAGAAATGCCTTTGGGATATAGTAGCATGCCTGGTAACAGCTTTTTAGGTTAGTAAACATTGGTTAAATCAGTAGATTATGAAGTGAATTAATTTTTAAATATATTAAACGGTATGTTTTACACTTCTCTTATTTCCCAAGCGTTAATGCAGCTATGACTTCCCATCTTGAAAAAAAAAAACAGAAAAAAAGCAAACAAAAAAGTTTTTAGAGCAATTTAAAAATCATAGGTCCAAAACAGAGAATGCTTAGCTTTTGTTTCTTGAGAATAATCTAGTGCTGAGGGACATTGTCTGTGGTATCTGTGATTACAGAACCTTTCCAACAGAGCAACCCAATCAGAAGCTAGAGGGCAATCCTCTCTGTGTGCCTAAAGCTTTAATTTAGTACTGTGTTCTCCCAGCTACTTTCCCCTTTGAACAGATAAAAGTGACTCATTCCCTTTAATAACCAAGATGTTTTGTAAGTACAGTGTCTAGTATCTCAGATTGTATAAGTTTTGGGTGAATGACTGACTGAATGTTGGCTCAGGTAATATGCAGTGCTTGTTGGCAACAGATACAAAGGCTCTGGTTTGGAAACATACCCATGTGATGATGGTCAACAGATGCAGACCACAGAATAACAGTCTTCCTAAAGAACCCTCACCACAATCCTCAGATTATGAGAATGCATCACCTCACACAGCGAATGGAATTTGACAGTTATGGCTAAAGTAGGGCTCTTGAGATGAGGGATTATCTGGATTATCTTTGTGTTCTCAATGTAATCACAAAAGGTCCTGAAAAGAAGGAGGCAGAAGACTCTTGAGAGTGTGGAGAATATGTGGTGAGAGAAATAGACATAGGAGTTATACAGGACCATAAACTAAGGAAGGCAAATAGCCTGTGTTGTTGTGGTTGTTGTTGGCCTTCCTGGTACTCAGATGTAAGGGTATCAAAAACTCCCATGGCTAGGAAGATATTCCAGCTCTGAGGTAGGACAATGTCCCCAAGGCTATCCTGACACATGGGCGCTCAGAAGCCATATAGCTCTGAGGTGAGACAGTGTCCCAAGGGTATCCAGAGACACTGGAGCTCAGGAACCACACAGCCCTGAGAGGAGGTCTCCTCAGCAGAGACATTGCAGCTCCCAGAAGATAGTTACTCCAATCCCTGATGAGCTGAAGAGTTTAGGAGCCTGAGCTCTGCTCCTTCTCCAGTTGATTGAGCTCCCAAGGGAGGGTTGGCCCAATCTCTGATGAGCTGAGGAGTTTAGGAACCTAAGCTCTGCTCCTTCTTCACTTCTTCTTACTTCTTTTCTTCTTCCAATAACAGAGTCACACCAGATAGTAAATAGCTTAAAAGAGATTTATTGGAGGGACAAATCTAGGAGTGGCTGCCTCTTCTCCCAGGAGAAGGCAGCAAGGAACTGGGCAGACACCGCCTTTCTATAAGCTTTCTTAGAGGGCAGAGCTTTCTAGGACAGGAATTTCCAGAGGGAGGATTGGTGGGATTTCAAGTCCTGAGCTTGGGTTGCTCATGGATTGGTCGGCTTTCCTGTTCAGGAGCTGATTGGTTTTCCTACTCAGGGACTGGTGGGTTTTTAGTGGGAAGCTTAAGCATTGGTCAGTTCTCCTGCTCAGGGATGGGTAGGTTTTTGTCCAGACTTTCCACCTCAAGTTAGCATAATTTGGGACAAATTCTACTAAAGGGCTGGAGATGACAGTTACAAAGGTAACGGAAGGAGCTAAGCTGCTAGAGCTTTCTCAGGCAGGGCTCTGGTCATTTTTCTGCCTTAAAAGGTTATAAAGTTTACAAAGTATACAAACTTTACTAATTTTCTTTAGAAAGAGTCCATGGCAAGGAAACTTTTCCCTGCAGAATGAATAGCCAACAGAGACTGAAGAGGGGGTGCTGCCATTGTGGAAGCTCTTGAGAAGGCAGTAGGTTGAAGCAGGAAAGGCTGTTGTCAACATGGATTTCTCCATGCACCAGAAGGCACTCTGAAGAAGGAAAGGTGTCAGTTCTCTGAGTCAGGAAAACTCACCATGGACATCTCCTGGGGAGGCTTCGCCAGAAGCTGCCATTTTGATTCCTCCTGATTTTACAGCCCCAGGGCAGGAAGGAGAGGCTGGCAGCCCTGAGGTGGGAAGGAGAGGCTGGCAGCCCTGAAGTGGGAAGGAGAGGCTGGCAGCCCTGAGGTGGGAAGGAGAGGCCGGCAGTGCACCACTTAAGAGTTTACTGGCCCACCATTCAAGGTCTACACACAGTACTTGGGGGTCAGGAGGCTGCTCTGATTCTTTGCTAGTGGCCCTGTACTGCCATGGCTTGGGTTGGGTAGCTGGCCAATATCTCCTCAGAGGCAGCTGCTTTTGTTGCTGCTGCCTCGATGTAGGGACTACTTGGGGGAGCTTCACAAAGTGTGAAAATGTATTCTGCGCCAGACTTCTGGCTCTTCTGATCTCCAGAGATGTGACACAGCAAATTTGTATTTGAAGCCACTACATTGACAGTGATGTGTTAAAGCATGATAGTAAATTAAAATGACAGGTAAATTAAATGTTAGGAACATACATTTTGGCTTCAAGTAGCTGGAAACTTAATTGGTTAAATGTAAAGTGGCAAGAAAGTACACTGAAGAACTAGGACCTAAGATTTGGGTAGAGCTGTTTCACTGGTTCAATGATGTCATCACTGACAGCCCTTAATTTATCTTTACATTTCTGTTTTGCATTTCTGATATATTGACTTCCTTCCAAGACCTATTCCCTTATTAATGTAAAAAGGCTATCAGAAAGACCTGGAGTTGATCCAGGCCCATCCTAGGACCCTCCCTTGAAGACTGCCTGTGATAGGGGCAGATACCTGCACACATCTAAGAGGATCCATGGCAGATAGAAAACTATCAATACCTGTCCTGTGATTAGGAGGATGACATTCTGCCCTTAGTCTCAGGTCTGAGAAGCACACTCCAGCTTTTCCATGGCAAGGTTTCCCACTGCTCTATAAGGACAGTTGCATAATAAAAGGATCAGGAACAGTTACTATAATCTCACAACTCACTCTGCCAGGCCTTGGCAATTAGTCTGGTCTTTTCGCCACCTGGGGAATGGCAGCATTCCCAGCACCTTGGCTCAGCAGACTGCTGTCTGGCACACCTGCTACAGGTCCCTGAACTCTGGCTTAGATTGACAGCAGATAGCCTCATGTGAATCGCCCCATGATGCAGCATATTTCCTTTGCAAACAGACAACCATCTCTTCTGTCCATGCATCACTACCCTTGTCTTTTATTTAAATCTGCTTTCTAATATGTGTTTTACAAGTATCTGATAGGATAGCTCTAAGGAAAGTCTGATCCTCCCAACTCAGTAGCACAGCAAAGTAATACAGAGAGAAAAATGCACAGAAAATGGACAGTAATGGGATATTTATAAGTATGGAGTATAGTGCATAATCTGTACAATATTTCATTTACTCTCCAATGCCCAGTGGATTCTTTTCTACAATTTTACAAAACAGAATGCTTAGATGCTAAGCCAGGCTTCTAAATATCAGAGCTTTAGGCTGTATGGTTCCTTAGTGCTTGTTTTTCCTTGGCACTCTTACAGGCTATCTCAATAGTTGAGTATCTAGGTAGGGTTGACCTTCCACGATGGCCCTTCCTGTGATTTCAAGTTTATTCCGAGCAATATAGGATACGGCCCACCAAATAATAGAAATCCAAAAGGAATCAAGTTTGCCCGATATCTGCTTGAATTAGAGGTAGATATGGTATATGACCTCTTAAGACTAACATCAGATGAACTGTGCAATGCATCTACTACCCTAATGACCCATTTAGGTCATTTTTTTCCCTCAAATCAATTGGAAGATAATGGGTAATGTGTTTTGCCAGAATGGTGTGCCTCCTGGTATGGTCCTAATCATTTGCAGAAGATGAACTTTAAAGAAAAAGAACTACACATTTATTCTGAACCTTTAGAGAAAGAGCACACAGTTTGCCCCAGTCCATATATAGATTAGGGTAGCCTGGGCACTGGAAAAACAGCTCCACATTTAATGAAAGTAGATAGACTGGACTGCAGGTTTTCAGAAGACAGACCCTACATTTTATGAATAGCACATTCAAGCACAGTGACAGACCCAGAGAAAAATATTTTTTGTTGGATGAAGAAATAAACTAATGAAAAAACTGAGGACTTTTTAAGTCTACGTTTTGCCCACAGAAAAGAAGGTAAGGACAGAGCAAGGAAATAAGATGGCTGTGAAAGGTACTAGATTGACATTGCATTCAGCATCAATCGTGGGCCACTTCAATGACCTCAGACAAGGAAGACTAAACCTACAGTCATGACCTTTGACTCAGTGTGCATTTCAGTGTTGGTGTTTATAGAGGCTTTCTTACCCAATAAGCATCACATGAATTTTGCAAAATGTTAGTGTTTGAAAAGCATTTCCAGTTGCTGGCAATCTGCAGAAAATGTCTGCAACAATTTTCAGAATCACTTCTATTGAACTACCGAAATTGCATTTTATGTAGCCCTGTGTGATTGCCTCTGCTTTATTGTTCAAGAACTGTTAATAATGAGTAAGGGCTTTAATATACAGAAAACTAGCAACCAAATGAGACTTGAAATTCTTTTTAGTTTATTTTTTTAATGAAAACTAGAAAAGACCCTGTTAGAGTCAATTTCCAGAGATAATTTACTAGCATATACTTTGTTTAATTTATTTCTAATTTAGAAATGAGCCAGCATTTAAAGATGAGCAAACGAGGTGGCTCACAAGAAATTCAACATCTTCTCCCAGAGGTTGAGAGTCAAGATCACAGAACAGAAATGACAAATGCCCCAGTGTATGTCAGGCAACGACTGTGATTTGAACATGGTCACCCCTGTTTGCATCACCAGTTCCAGCGGATGTTTTCCATGACATGAATCTGTTATTGCTCCTCTCCCACATTAATGTAATTGGTTCTTGCTCTCCAGAGGAGGATTTATTAAGACAATTTCAGTAAATAAGAGAAAAGAGGCCCGGCTTGCCACTGAATCCACTGAGTGTGGGTAATTTCTCCACTCTGCCTCCAGATCCTACAAGCAATCTTTGAAGCACATGTAAAAACCTTCTTTCTACTTTGCAAGAAAAGGTAGGATGATGACATTCTACTGAATAAAAATAATTCTATGCAGCAGTGTTTATCAAGAGTTCCACCAAGTGTGTTTTTAAGCTATTTTGTATGTAGTATGTGCATATGTATGCATATCTCCCTGCATTCACCTGTTCTAACACGTGTGGAGATCTAAGACAAACTTTCTATGATAGACTTGGTTGTAGAAAGCCCGTTAGGGGCAATATTCTCCTCTGCAACTCCCCACATTATTTCTGAGACAGGGTCTTTCACTGAACCTAGAGCTCACAATTACTCAGCTGTCTGGGCAAAGAGCCCTGGAAAGTCACCCGGAAAGTCTCGACACCCCTCTGCAGGACTTGCAGGCTTGCAAGAGCCACATCCAGCTTCTTGTGTAGTGGCTGGAGATCTGAACTGGAGTCTTCAAGCTTTCGTAGAAGTACTTCCCTCACTGAACCATCTCCCTAGTCCCGGAGTGTTTTAAGGCACGCATAAGACATTTACAGAGAATTATTCAAATGAATAGACAGAGCACATACATTTTAAAAATAGTTCTAAATTCTCAGTTGCTATTAAGAATATAAACACTAAATCAAAATTTCCAACACTTTCCACATCAAACCAGATCCTTCATAACTTAGCAAAATCACGAGGTGGTTTTCTTTTAGTACAGTGATTCCAACTATGAAAGAGCAACTATGCCTCTCCATGTGGGCAAATCCTTCTTGCAAAAGGGTGCGAGACATGAGGAGGCATAATTCCCACAGACAGTTGCCTTTCTTCTGCCAACGCCTTTCAGTTTGAGTAAAATATTTTCAGAGTGCCCAAGAAATTTCATTATTCCAGTGGATAGATGGAACATTCTATTTGCAGCATATTGGGCACCCTCTGAAATGGGATGTAGCAATCAGAAGCATCTAGAAAACTGTCATTGTGTTCACAGCTTTCAACGCTGAATGCAGATGAAGTCAATGAAGGAGGCCAGCATAGGATGTCCAGATGAGGGCAGCATCAAAACCTATGTCACCGCTGCCCCCAGAGAAAACCTGGTGACTATAGGATGGCCCCAGGGAACCCAAGTCAAGTGATAGACTCATTGCTTATCCAAGCTAACCCACACAGAACAAAATGGACACAATCTCTTGGGTGTCATGCAAACATACCAATGGCTGGATCACCATTTATTCCTTGTAAGGACCACTAGCCCTAACTCTGTGTTGCTTAACCCACCACTTTGCTTTGAAAGCCAGGCTTTGCCTTGTATCTTCAGAGAAACATTAATTCCGATCTGACTTGGGTTTCTTCCTTGGGCAAAAGGTTAAGTGATCCATAAATTTATTTCCCTGAAGATTTGGAAAAAGAAAAGCAAATATCACAGTGATTTGTTAGCCAAGATCTGCAGCAACAGAATCATCGGATATCCGCCCTCTAGCCAGAGTCAGAGCCGTGTGGTGAATAGAAAATAATTAAAATATTTACAGCTCACCCTCATGAATGATATCAACGACCAAAAAGATCAAATCCACCAAGAAATCTGATTAATAAGGAATGGCTCTAACCCGCTTCATGTTTGACTAAGAAGTAAATTCCATTACAAATGGCAAAGAAGCATAAATCACCCTTGCAAAATAGCTTTTTGTTAACAGAAGTTCGCTGTGTGGAAATGTTCAGTATCTCTAAACCAAAATATGTGTGTTCCAAAGTAGAACCCTCATTTTTCACAACCTAGCCTTAAATTCTGTGGGGCCATGTCCAGCGGCTCAGTGTTAATGTAATACACACATTTATGACTCATGGCTGTTACTGGGGACTGCAGGGTTTGTGGCTGCAGGTAATCGCTTTGAGATGGAAACACTCTTGTACAGGAGGGTGTGCTTGAACAGACAATAGTTGTGGAGAGATCCTTGGAGATGCCACCATCCTCTCCCAGCCACAGTGGCTTGGTTGCTGAGAAACAGTCCAGCATGTGCTCATTGAAAAGCTCTATATGGAATCCCAGCCTCATGATCGCTCAATATGCAGCCATAGACTAGGATTTTGCCTAGGAAAGTTGTGGACAGAGGTGCCTGTAGAACACCCTGGAACAGGCAAGACCTGGGAGACTGGCTTGTTGGGGCTTCTCTGCCTCTTGCTGTTATTAGTGCATTTCACAAAGGAGCATGAAGCATCACCCAAACCAGTACTGGCTATGCCTACTCCCACAGCCGTGACGTTACCCATACTGAAACCTGTGCCCTGTCTCATCAGGGTGTCTCAGAGGTGTAATTATAGTCAATCAGAAACCTCACTGAGTGCAACACATTGGGCTTCTTCCTGGGTCTAAAGATGTGAACAAACAAGATAATATGCCAGCCTTCACTTACTTGTGGTCTACTGGAGAAGACAGGCATTATGCAAGATTGTCACAAGTAATTATCTAAGCAATTATCTGTTGCATTGCACGGGAGAAGGGTTTCAGAAACTATTATGGGTCAGATTTGAAATGCCCTGTAATGTTCATTTGTTAAATACTTGGTCCCCAGCTTACGGTGCTATAGGGATATTGAAAGGCTCAGTGGGGGCAGTTTCTTCCATCAATGCCTTAATCTATTGATGAGATCCTTAGTTTAATAGGCTACTTTAAAGATGAGGCAAAGTAAGTCCCCAGTGACTTATCACTAAAGCATGTATCTTGACCCTTGCAGCTTGCCATCTTCCTCTCTGCTTCCTATCAGTAATGAAATGAGTCCATTTGCCCTACCCAGGGGTCTCTGTCACAATGCTCTGCCCACCAATGGCCCAGAGGCAATGGAGTCAGCAAACCCCGGGCTGAAACCTCTGACACTATTAGCAAAAGTAAATCTTTCCTGCAGCTGGTTACACTAGGTATTTTCATCCCAGTGATGGAAAACAGGCATGGAAAGCGTGGAAGAATGCCATAAGGGCACATAGGTATAGTCTGGAAGATCAAAGGGGGTGTCCCCAAGGAGAAATATTTAGACTAGACCATGAAGAAAAGTGTTTCTTGGAAGAAATCTCAGCCAGAGAGAATGCAGCTTGACAAGTCTGGCAGTAGAGGATCTATCCCTTGTGTTACAGCAGACATCATTTTCACCAGAGCAGAGTTACTGGTATGCATCTCATGTCATTGGAACTGTTGACTGTTGATGTTCCCTTGTGGAAGGAAAGGGTTCGATGCATCCTGAGACCCACACCTAAGATCTGAGCTCCTCCCTCCTGTACCGCCCATAATCCCGCATATGATTCTGTCCTGACTGCAAGTGTCCTCATGGTCTCAGGAGATGTCACAGTAGAAAGACTGTGAAATGGTAACTGAAATAGGTCTACATCTATTCAGCTATGGCAAAACTGTCATCCATGCTGGGGTGAGACTTTCAAAGATACGGCTGCCTTGGGTCACCTACATTCCTGTTTAGTAACCCCAACCCCATACTCTAGAAGTGAGCTCAGGAAACTCATTGATTCTCCAAATAGGATTTCAGTGGAATACTCCTTTGGCTTGTCCTTGGTGCTCTATAAGAAGGGTAGATCTTTGTTTGCATCTCTCCAGGGAAAAAGGTCCCCTACAACAAGTGGGGCCCACTGGCATAAAGACTAAAGGGCGATTATGTAAAATACAAGGTAGGCAGGAAATCTTCAAAGATATGAAGGGACAGTTTTCTTAAAAATGTTCCAAAGATTATGTATACCAATGTTTGGATAAAAGAAGGCCCTGGAAGACACAAGTAGAACCTGTTATTACAATTCATGCCTGGGCAAACTGTCCATCAGTTTTTGTGATAAAACAACATTTTGTATCAGCCTGTTATCACTGATACATATATTGAAGATAGGTCATTACTCTGAATTTGAGCTTCTCACTTGCTTCAGACCATCTCAAACATTTCCATTAAAATATCAGAGCGGATATTAAGACTCGAGATCAAGCCTCTGACAGAGGGCGAGAAGTAATGATAGATCTGGGGGAGGTTGTTGAGACTTGGGGAGAACAAGAGCTCCACAAAGACCAAACTGAGCCAGGCACAGGGGTCTTGTAAGAGACGGTTTCTACAATCAAGGACCATGTGTGGATGTGGACTGGAACCCCCGCACGGATGGGGCCCATGATAACTTGGTGTAGGGCTGAAGACCCTATTCAGGGAAAC
>CM053751.1:49793235-49812205 GCA_028658305.1 Pachyuromys duprasi
ACAAAGACCAAACTGAGCCAGGCACAGGGGTCTTGTAAGAGACGGTTTCTACAATCAAGGACCATGTGTGGATGTGGACTGGAACCCCCGCACGGATGGGGCCCATGATAACTTGGTGTAGGGCTGAAGACCCTATTCAGGGAAACAGGGACTGTTTCAGTCATGATCTTGATGGCTGACTCTTTGACCCTCCCCCATACAAGCCCGGGAGTGACAGACTGGCTAGATCCCAGGGGAGGACATTGCAGCCAGCCCTGAGGAGTCAGGATAAGCTGGGGTTGGATGGAAGGGGAGGAGGTCCTCCCCTGTTGGTGGACTTGGAGGGGGCGGGGAAGAAGGAGATGAGGGAGGGAGTGGGAGGGTAGGAGGGAATGGGGGAGGGGGCTACGCCTGGGATTCAAAGTACCTAACCTGTGATTGAGATAAAAATAAATAAATTAAAAAAAAGAAAAGAAAAGAAAAAAAACATAGTCTCTACTTCACAGATGTACCAACCAAAGATACAGACAAGTCAAGTGACATAGACTTGACTTGGGCTACAAAAGATATTATTTGAGTCATGAGTCTCTGTGATTTGCTTTTTACAAAAGTATACTATCTATCATCTGGACAGCATTTGGTATACATCTTCCCTTACAGCTTTCATTTATATATAGAATGTTCCTTTGCTACTCACATAATATTGGAACTTGCTGTCACTAGTTTCTCTGAAAGTGATCTTGTAACACATCAGGTTATAGAGATAAACAGGACAACTAATAGTAGTATACTCTCCTCACTATACCTCAGTCTCCAGCGTGATCTTTTTCTTAAGAAAGCACACAAGGCTTCAGCATCTCATGATGTCTCACACAAAGGAGGATGTTTTGAGCAGTGTTCCGCAATACAAGGAGTGGCTGCTTCCCCCCCACCCCATCCTACTTATACAAGAACATCTTCAGTATCTTGGATGCCCTCCTAAGGAACACTCTGCATTCTTCTCCAAGCAGAAGGTATGTACTTATGTGCCAGTGGCAGAACCTGTCTTCTAAGCAGGAAAACTTTTCCATTTCCTCAGCTTATGCAATAGGTCGTCCAACGTGCCATCTGCTTATCCAACTCTTGAAGCATATGGCTCCATCCTCCATCAGCAACTAAGAATATTATCCATAGAAGTCATGCTAAGAGAGAGTAACTTGAGTCCTTACAACCATGTCCCTTTTTTTGGCAACTTTTACCCTGGCTCAACATGTAATTTAAAAGTCCTCCTCCTTAGAAACATTTGCAGATATCCCATCACTGACTTTTATTCTGATGTTTATGCTTTAAACAATGACAGCAAGAGACAGCCATGGAGATCCATAGTTTGCTATCAAATAGAACTGAAACTTGCTGTTCTTTGCTATGGCAGTAGAAGTCACTGGATAGTTTGTTTTCGTGGTGTGCCAGACCTTGTCTCAGATATTTCATTGTTCTGGACCCATAGTACAACTCTAACACTGGGCCACCTGGGCTCCAATGGGCCACCTGGGCTCCAATACACTGACAATATGTTCTTGGAAGAGTTATTTATGCTTCATTGCCTCACTTGTAAACCAGACAGAAGATAACAGCAGATTCCATCTTGGAGATTAATGTGTGATTCCATAATATTATGTAGAGAAGCACGATCAGCGCACACTTAACATTAAGTGAATATTATTTATTAGCTCTCATTTATACCACGGGAAGTCTCCATTTGGTGTGTGGAGAGCCTGGGGCACAGAGAGCATCAGTTGCTATCACTAAGGTGTTCTGACCTTAGGATTCATTATCTCAACTGTGTGTTTTTACACAAGATGCAAGAGTGAAATAC
Source organism: Pachyuromys duprasi (assembly GCA_028658305.1). NCBI lineage: Eukaryota > Metazoa > Chordata > Mammalia > Rodentia > Muridae > Pachyuromys > Pachyuromys duprasi. The sequence goes on from CM053751.1 coordinate 49,795,070, forward strand.
TTATTTTTGGACTTATTTCTCTTATTAAAACCGTCTGTCAGAAAGCAGATTCAAACTGGAAGTTTAATAATGAAGACAATGCCTTAAATCTGTTGATGTCCTTGCAGTTCCTTTTGTCCTCATCTCTATTTTCTTCTAATAATAATTTGTAACAATCACCTCATAAAATAACACCAAAAGCAATAAACATTGCCTGTCCTTCAAGAACATTTTCCACCATAGAGAAGAAAAAGTCAGCTAGCTATGGAAAACAGTTTTCCAAAGGAAAATTCTAATGTGACAGTGACCACTGACAAAATGAAAATAAAGGTGCTACATGTAAATATAAATCATAGAGAGAGCTGCTTTTTATGAGGTTCCTGATCTCTACTAAGCCCCTCTAGTCGTAAAGTGCCATGCTCTGAAGCTAATTGATTTGGCTTCCACAAACAAGTCAAACTACTTCACAAATCTCTATATATTTTATGTACCATTTCCTTTTTACCAAAAACTATTCTCTTTAATTACTTTTGAAAACTAGCTTATACATCACATCCTATGTGATGCAGGCACCGTCTGACACTCCAAGTATTTGATAGTCTCTTCCTTTGTCCTTTCATGATATCATGTGTACAGCACCCTAGGAATTTTATCAATTCATTTGTTTGTTCTCTTTAATAGATTTCCACTGAGTTTCTCCTTTCTGATTCTGCATTAAACTAGGATTGCCATGTATGTATTATTTTCACTCCTAAAAATATTTTACCCACCAGAGACCCGAAAGAAAACAGATTTGTTCTTTCTGGTTGAAGGAAGGAGTTCACTAGATAGCACCGCTTTGTACCTTCTGTTTTACTTTTTAAGCAAAGATTCCAGAAATGCAGTTTTCACCTCCTGCTTCTGTCAGACTTCAAATACCTTTGGCTGTATTAAAAACCATCAAACCCACCCTTAGAATCAACAATTTTCTGCTGTTCAGTAAATGTGCATGCCTACACTCAGTGTTTCAAGGTATGAATGTCTTAACTTCTTCAAGTGGTAAATGGGTGTTGTTTAAAATGCCACTATTATCTTCATATACAATTTTTTTCTTGTTAAGATTCACGTCAGTGGGAATGCTAGAAAAGAATGAATGCATACATTCAAGACCTGCCTGCCTAGAACATGGAAACAGATCCAGATCTGTACAAACCTAAGGCCTAAAATATCATCATCCATAAAAGTAGGAATAAAATCATTGACATAAGATTGTTAGGATCTTTGTTTCTCAAGTCCATGAAGGTACCTACAAAAAAATGGAACCTAAGTTTCATAGTTGACTGATTTTATGGTAAAACTTCCCAAGTCTGATACTTATTGTTAAAAAGAAGAGACTTAAAATTTTAAACTTTATATATATATATATATATATGTATATATATATGTATGTGTGTATCTATACATATATATATACATATATAGTATGTGTATATATGTATGTATATGTGTATATATATATATATACATACATATATTATACACACACACACACACATAAAGGCTGCCTGGACTAGAAAGTGTAATCAAACCCACCTTAGGAAATTAGCAAGACCGCGTCTCAAAATGAAAACAAGAGCACAAAGAGATATTTTGGGGAGCAGAGGAATCCCTAAATGTGAGAAGTCCTAAGTATGTGTGTACGTGTGTGTTGTAGACATGATCCAGGCATGTCATGGACTCCAGTACATTAGACCAATGCAAAATGTCAGAGCCTTTCCTCCTTGTCTGAGCGTAAGTGTTGATATTGTGTGCAGAAAATGTCCACTGTAGCTCCCCACCCACTTATGCTTATGGCCATAAGATTGCTCCTCTACAGAGGCTGCTCCTCCTGAGACTAGCTAAACTCTTTTTAAGCTGTGTGCTTAAAGAGTTTAAGTGCTTAAAGGGGGAAAGACTGTCCCCCCTTTTCATCTAAAGCCTAAGCCCTGTATCCTCATTTGTCTATATGTAATAACCCCACCTCCTTGTGTAACTGTAAAGAATATATATATATATATATATATATATATATATATATATATATATATATATATATATAAAGCTTAGCTTCCAGGGTAGTCCTATCTGCTTAGGCTATTTTATTTGGTTCTATACCTGTACCTCTTTTCCAACCCTTATCTCTTCCAAGACCCCTTGGGAGAGACAGAAGACTAGTAGGGGGAGGGGATTTTGAGATCTCTTTTAATACTCCCTGCTGATAAGGGACATAGAGTTCCTTGGGGCAAGTCCAATCTTTGTCTTCAGGATATCTCCAACTTCTTCTGTCAAACCACAAAAGCAACTAAAAGCATCAGTAGGGAGCAGCAGGAAGGAGGCTCAGAGAAAAAGCAATAACCTCCTCTTCTTTCTTCTTCTTCTTCTTCTCCTCCTTCTCCTCCTTCTCCTTCTCCCTCTTTGCAGCATCCCTATCCCTCTCTGGCCTCTGGCATTTATACCTTCCAAAGAGTTCACAGAATTGAATTATCTGCAGCTGGCATAAACCATGCCCCTGTTAGAGCAACAAGACACATAATAGTTAGCTGATGTGGGCAATCTGAAACAGCCTTGTATCTCACACCTGGGATTAAAACAAAAACATTGTCACATAACATAACTGGGTTTTTAAAGAAACCAAAACTCTTACTATAATTCCAGGATGCAGCAGCTCCTCCATAAAAGTAAGCTCACTGATTGATTCGATCCCAGCTTCTCTGTACGACCACATGGATCCAGGTGCCTGTAATTTTTCCATTCCCTTGCCACCCTTAGTTAGGGTTCTGAGATGTGAGCTTTGCATATCACTACAGGAAAACAGCTCACTGGCCTAGTATATGTTAGTTGGATTCAATGTTCAGGGCAGAAAGAGAAGAAAGAAAGAAAGATGAAAGACAGACGAAAGAGAGAGAGAGAGGGAGGGAGGAAGGGAAGGAGGGAGAAAGAAGGAAAGCATTAGATATAATCTCAATATTTTCTTTTAAATTGGGGCCAGAAAGATGATTCAGCAGTTAGCTGTTGTTACGCTTCTAGAGAACCCATGCAGCAGTTCACAACTCTCTGTTACTCCAGGTCCAGGTAATCCAACCGTGTCTTCTAGCCTCTGGGCCTGCCAGGCACACGTATGGTGCTTAGACATACATGCAGGCAAAACACTCATGTACATAAAAGTAAATCTTAAGCCAATTTTTAAAATGTAGAGCTCTGTATATTGTGTATGTGTTTTTCTAAACAAATGAAATAGCTGGCTGATGGAAACCAAATTATAACATCAGTGTCATCAAATAAGTCAACTTGGAGTAACATGAGGTATGCACACATGTGTAGTCATTATTGTTATTTTAGATATTTTTCTCCATGTTTATGGGAATAATGTGTTACTTTATCATTTCAAATACTGAAAAAAAATAACTTTGAGTGAGAAACAACAGTGTGACCAGATTCAAAGAAGTAGTTCTCTGCTAAGTACACACATCCCCAAGGTGACTCTGTCTACACCACATATACCAGTTTTAGAAGTCCGTTATGTTTGCTACAAAATTAGGCACATTCTTTTCTGAGAACAGTGCCTGTATTAATAGCCTGCTCCCCAGGCCTCTCATAAACACATGCCTTCACAGAAGGAGATAAGAGGAGAAAGCATAAAAGGCTCAGTGACCTACCAATGGGGTGCCAGAAAACCGTCTCTGGTAAATAAAAGACTGCCGAGTATATCGCACTGAAATTACTTAAATCAATCACTTTTTGAAACCAAGGGTAACATTCCTCTGTAGATAAGACAAACTTAAGATGAATATAGAGGCATATATAACCCACAAGAGTAGAATATAATCAAGACAAGTCAAGCCAGGAATATATACTTCCACGGGGCAGCCATTCACTGTGGTAAAAGAAAATACATATTTCCAGACAGCTTATAATAAAGGAAAATTAAGGTAGAGTCTTACCAGAAAAAAAATGATAATGCTTTTCAAATTAACTACTTCTCCCACAAGTTATGCCATCTGACCTGGGTGATCCATTTATGCCAATTTATTCACTTCCCAGCAGGAGACTGTGATTCCAAAAGTCAAGGTTTCACAGCAGTCCAGAGGCCAATGATTACACTGTGTGGGGTGGTCCTCTCAGCCCTGCTCTGAACATGATAGTAGATTCCTCTCCTCGGTGTTCTGACAGGCAGGTATTAAAGAACAGCATGTGTCAGGAGACGTAGGAAATCACCTGGCATTTCTGACAGGTTTTACGGTGGAATGTTTGTACTGTCAGGGTGGTGGGTATGACAAACTAGGGAGGTGACAGTAATAGGGGTGTTTAGGTAGGAGAGCAAGCTGAATAGAGACGCCACTGCTGACAATGATGTGTTTCTGTTAAAAGAGGAACATCTGCTTGTGTTATCCCTGTGTGTGGGGGGGGACACTATGTTTTAAGCATTTTTAATTTTTTTTTCTAAATCTTACTTTTTCTGTTACTGGCAAAGCCAATGAGTAAACCACCAGCCACGTAGTTGTGTCCATTTCTGGCACTTCAACACATCACATGGTTGACATTCTTTATTCAGAGCATCAGGTTGGACTAAAGCTGAACTTACCCAGAACTCTGAAGTGACTGTGAAATGATTATCTGCTTTTCTGGAGTTTGTTGCACATTAACCTTGGAATAAATGCTCAGTAATGGTTATGACTCTGCAGTTTAGAAGCCCAGCAATATGTGCAGGGTACATTACACATCATCTTAAACCAACCATCCCACTGCTATGCGCCATATATAAAATGTGTGGAAAAAATATAATCTTTCTTTCAACAAATAAATATAAATTTTATATTTGTTACATTGTTGTAATATTTAAGTTAATTAGAGGTTCTATCTCTCACCTCCAGCCATGGCCTACTTCCTAGTTATTTGAACTCTAGATATATTATACTCTAACTCTGTATTCATGCTCAGTGGTAGGGCATTTGAGAAAATGAACTGCCAGTTGTGAATTGATGCCAAATGAAGGGGTAGGGCTTTAAAAAAGAGTCCTTTTCACTCGTGGGCTTTAATGTTCGTCTAATTATAATGATTTCAAATTCTCCCAAGGCTAAAATTAAACTTGGCTTCCTGGATAGCCAAACAAGTGACTATTCTTCTATACTACCCAGTTCCTGTTTTATCTTTAAACTCATTTTGAACACAAATTGGTTAAAAACAGTCATATTATGAATGCTGACTAGATATCACTAAAAATTATAAACTGAGGGGCCAGTTAAAGTTCAGCATCATCCAATTACAGCAATAATAGAGCATTGCTAGCTCCCTCCCTGATGAAGTGAAAGGGGAAGTTGGTGGAAGGGAACAGAAGATTGGTTCTCTCCAGGAGTGCTGGTCATGATGCTAATGTCCAACTTTGGGGACAATGTTGAGCCAAAGGGAAAGTTACCAAAAGCATAGCTGCAAAGGAAGAGCCAGAACAGAGTCAAAACCCGATCCAAAGCTCAGTTGCTGAGCTGCTGAAGGATTGCTAATGGAGACAAACTCATGCATAAATGGGCACAGTGTGTTGGGGGTGGTCCATAAGAAACAGAGGCTTGAAGCAAGTGTGTCAGAAACTCCAGAGAGTTTGAGGAGAGGATTTGATCAGAGACCTGAGGCTTTAGACAAACAGATCCTAAGAACACTCACTGTCATTATACAAGAGACCACAGACCAGCGCCCTGAGCTTGGACAAGCCAGATGTATATTGTTAGCCCATGGACCAAACTCTTTCATGTAAACCTTGCTATTACTACTTTCCAGTGAATGATACAAGGCAATTAGTTGCTTTATGCTATATAGCTTTAATTTCCACTTCTGCATATTCAAACAGTCATAAGGAGGATTTTAAGAAGCAAAGTGATTATTAAGAATAATACAGAGAGTGTGAAGGTTAAAACAAAAATCTTCAGTACTATATCTTTTTTCATTCAAATGAATATTTCTTGGAGCCTTGTGAAATAATTTTGACAGTACAATCATAAAATGTAGATTACATATGTAATTGAATAAGAATATATATAAGAATATTGCTAGAACTTATCAATCAAAATACAAATAGCACATTGAAGAAAGTGATAGAGATGGTAGATGAAATACCAAAAGCTCAACACAGTGACATCAAAAGAGGCAGCTAAATGAATTCAAATTGGATACCTCTGGGAATGGAACTAGACAGAGGGAGAAGATTTAGGAAAGAGATGTCTTTTTATTATAAGCCTGAGAGATTTGGTGATGTCTCAAGTATTGTCACATATTTCCTCAGTAGAAGTTCAAATACATTTAAAAGTAAATATCTGGTTACAAACAGTCCTGTGGGGAAGACATAGTTGGGTAAGTAAAGCACTTACCCTGAAGACACAAGAACCTGAGTTCAAATCCCAGAAGCTACTTTTTAAAAGCTGAATTGGGTGGCAAGTTTGTAATCTCGTGATTGGGGAACTCAGGATATGTGGATCCCTGGGACTATGTGGTCATCCAAACTCAGCTCGTTGTCCCATTCAAGTCACTGAGAGACCCTGTCTCAAAGCCTGAAAAGGTAGACAGCACCTCAAAATATCACCCTAGATTAACGTCTAGCCTCCACATGTGTGGGCACACATGTATATGTACATTTGTGCACACACCTGTGCTTGTATGCACATGAGCATACACAAACAAAAAGAAGCAGTCTCAAATATTTTTTAACTAGTTTGAATACACTTTCATGACTTTCTGATAGCAGAAGAATAGCTATAACTGGGATAATTGTTATAATCGCCTTCCCATAGCTCTGCCCTCTTTGGCCAGTAGCTTCTGGAAGAAATATGACAGATTTGAGGTTGCTTTGCCATATCTTGTCTATTATTATGTAGGAAAGTTTGGATTGATGATATATAAAATTGAGTTTTAAAAGTTACTTTTTTTTCTAAACTAGTTCATGGAAGAATAACCATAAAAAATAAGTCTGGCTGAACTAGGTAGATAGTAGAAAGAAAATGGTACTTCAGGACACACTAATTTATAAATATTTTTAGTAAAGTATCTAAATAATCACGTAATAAGTGAATTGCATGCACATCAATTAGAACCACTGAAGTCAAAATGTACTTGTATATTACGTATAATACTAAAGCTTAAGCCTGGGAGTCTTTTGAAATACTTCTCATATACATAGAAACTTAAACTGTTTTAGACCCTCTCATGGAAAGAAACACAACATAATGCTCTACACAGCCAATATTTCAAGAACTGATTAATTACAAAAACAACAGAAAGAAAGAAGAAAAAAGAAAAAATGGAATATATCAAGTTTAAAATTTGGTCCTAAAAAAGTTTTAAAGGGTTAGCATAATGCAATATCAAAAAGAATTCTAATAATCAATGGTGTTAAGATTTGCTCATTTATTTGTTTGTACATTTGTTTACTCATTTATTTGTATATTTGGATGTGCACACACAGAGGCCAAGTGAGGGCGTTAAATGTTCTTGAGTGTTCTCCTAGATCAACTACTCTCTAGCTCCTCCTTTGAGGCAGGGTCTCTACTGAAACTCACATCTCTGTCCCTACAAAGCCTGAAGCCAACAACACTTGTGATTCTCCTGTCTCTATACGTAGGAGCTGAAATTCAGTCATTTGGGGACATGCAGCTTGTCACATGTATACTGAGATACAAACTGTCCTTGTATTTCGGGGCACTGCTCTTAATTGTTGAGTTCTTCAATTCCTAGGTTTCACTTATTGTTGTTCTTGTGTTTTGTTTATTGTTGTTTGTTGTATTTTTGTTTTGTATTTTGTTTTGCTTTGATGAGATTCCTCTCTAGACCTAGGAAAAATACCATAAGAACCATGCAATCAAAGTAAAGCAGATGATGGAACAATAACCTGGTGTAGTAAGAAATACCATTGGCCAATTCACACAGTATGAGCAAGGGAAGTCATTTACCTGTTCTGGTTTCAATCTGCCTTCAGTTATAACAGATACAGGGTCTTTTTAATTACAACAAATGAATGACAACAAAATTAAAAATATCTGTTGTAACTTAATTTCTATTTTATAAGCCCCCATCAAAATTTCTCTTTCCCTCCCTGCTTTTTTCTTCTCCCTCCTCCCTCCTCATTCTCCTCTTCCTTCAATTCCATTTGATCTCCTCTTCCTTTCTCCCTCATCTCTCCCCTCCCTTCCTGATCCCTCCTTGTCTTTGTCCCTCTGCTTCTTCCTTTGCTCCTGTCAGGCAGACAACGATTTTTACAGAAACAGCAGTAATTTTTAAAGAAACAGCAGTGGTTTTTAAAGAATTTTTCAGTTTGAACTATTATATGTGGTTGATTTCTTAATATCGGGATTGCTTACAACCTATATTGTGTGGCAATTTAAATATTTCATTATTTTAAGTATTATAATGTTCACAGTTTTAAGAAGATACCATATTTTGAACACTGATTAGAGTTATACACAAGTGTAAAAGACTTTAAAAAGACATTGAGCACTTAAAATAAAATCATCCTGAGTCTATAAGTGATATGCATTTTTAAATTATAATTGAAAATTAGTTGTTAACTTCATGTTGGCTTCAAGCTTTCAATTTTGCTTTTGAAGATTTCCTCTTTTTAGAACAGCTTTAAGTTCTTAACAAAACTGAGAAGATGCAAAAAGATACAAAAAATAAGATACCTCCTATTCTTATTCATTCAGAGACCTATCCCATCGCTAACATGCTTTACCAGATGTTATAACTCATGAGCACATTAGTTCATCGTTACTATCCAAAGCCCAGAAGTTATATTTGGGTTACCTCAGTGTTTTATATCTGTGGGTTCAACAGAATTCTTGTGTCTCCACTATTACAGTGTGAGATAGAGAAGTTTTTGTTGTTCTACCTAGCACCCTCTTCCTTCCATCTCTGCCTTTTTCTTTCCCACATAGTTGGAGTGACCCAACCCATAGCTTTTCAAGATTGGCTTCCTGCACTTGGTAACATATGCTTGAGTCCCCAAATATTTTTATGGCTCTATAACAGATTGCATTTTAGGACTGAATAGTATTCATTTGTCTGCTCTACCAGAGCCTCTTTACTTTGTCACTTGCTGAGGACATATAGATGCTTCCAGGTTTAGCAACTATGACTAAAGCTTCTCTAATCATCCTTGCTTTCATTTTTGCTTGTTGTGTGTGTGTGTGCACATACACAAACATACATTTCTAACTCCTCTAGATAAATTTCAAAAGGTATAATGAATTAGTACATTACATATAGAATATGTTTTACTTACTTGTGAAAAAACTACCAAAAATGCCTACCATAGTAAATGTGCCATTTTGCATTCCTTCCAAGTGCTGACTGGGAACCTATTTATGCTGCCCATTCTTGTCATCATCTGCTGTTGTCCATATGTTTTGGGGAGGGCATCCTTACAAGTGTGCAGTACTACCACTTTGCCATCCAATTTTGCATTTCTTTTATGACACATGGCATGCAACATGATTCTGTATATGTTTTTATCATGTATATGCTCTGTTTGATGAAGACCCTGCTAATGTTCTCTGTTCATTTCAATCAGGTCATTTGTTCTCTTACTCAGCCTTACAGTTCTTTATAATCTCTGAGTGTTCTCCCTCAGGCTGTGGCTTGTCTGTTCACTCTCCTGTTGGCATCTTTTGCAGAGCAGAAGTTTTTAATTTTAATGAAAACTTCAGGATTGCTTTCTTTTAAACATGTTTCCCTATTTAATATTTTTCAGATACCAGTGTATGTCTTTATATGTTAGCAGAATTATTCAAATACACTGTAGACATACCTAATGCTAGAACACTCTGCACACCTCCAACCATAGTGAAACAGCTAAGTTAATAACAACAATATTTACCCTATTATATGATTAATATTTTGAAATTTGGGGGGAGAGGTTCTCACTATGTAGCTCTGGCTGGTCTGCAACCTACTATGTAGACCAGGTGGTCCTTGACATTACAGAAATCCACATGCTGTGTCCCCTCAGTACTGAGTATAAGGTGTGTGCCAGCAGGCCAGCCATTTTTGACGTTCCTAAGCAATCATGTATAAATACGGAAAAATTAGTGTAATGCCCACCTGCTCATCACTCAGATGCAGTAACCATCAGTATCAGGTTACCCATGGCCCAATGATTCTCCATCTCACATTTTTATGTTTTGTTTTAAATTTCTGAAAAAAAATCAAAGAATATATTCTTGAGGTCTCATTTCAATTTTATCAAAATAATGTTTTTTTTTTTTCAGGAATACAACTTCACTAAACCAATGCAGTCTTTTGCATATATTTTGAATGGCCTACTTTAAAAGTACTTGCAATTATTTTTTGTTATATCCTCATTCTAGAAAACCACCGTAAGGGCTTCTGAAGGTGTGCATATTTCCAACACTGAAGTGTGAACAATGCCAACCATGATAGAATAGCCCTTAAGGAAAGCTTTCTTGAGTTTTTGCCTAGAAATACAAGGATTAGATAGTGTTCCACAACTATAACTATGCTGGATGCTTCTAATTTCAGAGATAATGGTTTTTTTCATTGGATTTAATAAAGAAAAGTCTACATAACTTGCTACGATCATGTTTCTCTAGGCCTGGTATATAAGTGCCCAGCCGTGTTAATAAACATCCATATCTGGGCTAGTGCAGAAAGGGCTGAGTTTGTAGAATGTTTTCCTTATTTAACCTCAGACTGATGCTCACATAATGTTCAAGCTCTTTTTGTTCCTCTGCTTTTTAAATCCCCCTCCTGCATTCTGTCACCCCATAATACTTCGAGACACCCTAAATATTGTCCATTTAGTGAAATCAGTAAACTGATTCCTTGACAAACTTAGATGCGGTTTGTTTGCACAGCAATCTTTTGAGAGAGAAGAGGCAGGGATGAGATGGCAAGATAACAGAAGGCACATCATTATTTTAATGGTCTCAAACATGGCCATTTTTCTTTTCTGATAAAAAATTGACATTTAATTGTGCATGTTCAATGATTATCTAAAATGAATTTGATTAGCTTAAATTGTTGGTTCTTCCTAAATTTGCAGCATTTTGTTCTTCATTTTGACAGTTTTTTTATGTTTTCAGATTTTATGGTATATACTCATCCACATCCTTCTACCTGTCAGCCATTATAATAGACTAAGTATTATGTATATGATAAGTATAGGGCTAAAGCAAAATATTAGGTTAAAGTAAAATATGAAACTGCTTAGAAATAGAGGTACTCTTTCCTAGGCTTTGAATCCAGAAAGCCACAAGCCTCTCCTGTTGGGACCAACACATAGAGAAAGCCTGACAAAAAAGTCAGTTCAATGTAGATAGCAGAACTAACAGGCAAAGACATGTGAGCACACTTATGATACAATGAAGGGATCCATCCAGAGGTCAAACTTGTTTACCTCTACCACCTGTCTGTGTGATCCTCACAGACATAAAAGGGAAATAAGTTGGCAAAACATCCTTCCTATCCCTGTCTCAAACAAAAGGAAAATAACTTGGTCAAACATCCTGCCTATCCCTGTCTCCAGATGAAGGCCAGGGTGAAAACATGTTTTTCACTGAGAACTCAATAACAGAGCAGCCTGACAAAGAAGCGGCTCTCCACAGGTCTCCTTTTCTCATGTTTTTAGAATTGACCATAACTTAATAGCTATGGAGCGGAAGATGGTGCCTGTCTTAGGTTGTCTCTCTTGAAAGATATATTTGTACCCATCTTTGGTACATGGATTCCATCATTCATGCCCTGTCTTAGGTTGAATATTCCTCAGAGAGATCTTACCCTTCTTTTACACCAACCTCAGCCAGTGTAGACACTGGAGTTTAATCTTATGCAGGTCAGGTTTAAGATTCTACAAGGCTTTGATGAAGGTTTTAATTACAATAAACCAAGTCCTCCTGATTACCAGACCAATCAAGTCCATTTGCATTGTATCTAAGAGGTTTCTCTGCATAACATCTTCTCCTGGGAGCAGAATGAAACAAAGGTGGGTCAGGAGCATAAGCCCAATACAGCACTCTGTTCACCATCAGGACAGAATTCATTATTATCAGCAGCAGGAACATCCTCCTTCCAGGAAACATCACCCACAAATCTCACCAAACTTTCTGGGATCCACCGGGCTCCTTCAGTGTCCTGCAGAAAAACATAAACATGCCTTCTTTCTCATATTAATACAGGGTTGGGGCCCTGCCATATTTCAGTAATTAGATCTTTCCATTTTACTTAGGCATATTTATCTTTGGTTTATGGTGCCATAATTGATGAGCAGCAGAATGTCCATGTATATCCATTTTCAAAAATTTTAAAATAAAGAGAGCATGATTAAGACAATTCTGTGGTGATTGGGAATATGACTCCCCTCCCCCCCCCACACACACACTTCTTTTTTTTGCAATTGGTTCTTAAGAGATCCATGGGCATTCTCCACAATTCCTTAACCTTAAGGATTATATTGAATACCTCTTCTATGACTTGTATTCATTTGTGCACAAAAACTCTGAAAAGCTTCACTAATGTATGCAGTACCATTATCAGTCTTTATAATGGAAGGAATGCCAATTGTAGCAAAACATTTTAAGGAATTATAACATGTTTGGTGGCTTCTCCTGCTAAGTGAGTTGCCATGATAAATCCTGAAAAAGTATCAATTGTTACATGAACATAATTTACTTTTCCAAATTCAGGGGTATGAGTTATGTCTATTTGCCACAAATGATTAGGGAAAATGTACCATATTGAGGTATATTAAAATGTTCAGGACAAGAAGAACATAATCTTAAAATTTGTCTAGCAGCTTCTCTGGTATATTAAATTGCTTTCATTTTATATTAATATATAATTATTATTATCATTTATTACAATTTATTCAATTTGTTTCCTGGCTATGGACCCCTCCTTCTCTCTTCTCCCCCTATGCCACTCCCCTAGTCCACTGAAAGGAGAGGTCCTCCTCTCCTTCTCTCTGATCCTAGCCTATCAGGTCTCATCAGGACTGGTTGCATTGTCTTCCTCTGTGGCCTGGCAAGGCTTGACCCCCCAGGGAGAGGTGATCAGACAGCCTGTCACTAAGTTCACGCCAGAGAAAGCCCCTGCTCCCCTTACTAGAGACCCCAATTGGATACTGAGTCTATGGGCTACATCTGAGCCAGGGTTTTAGGTCCTTTCTACGCATGGTCCTTGGTTGGGGTATCAGTCTTGGCAAGGCCCCCAGGGCTCAGTACTTTTTGGCTCTGTTACTCTGCTTTTGGAGCTCCTGTCCCCTCCATGTCTTTAGCTCTCCCTCTTCTTTCCTAAGATTCCCTGCACTTTGTCCAAAGTTTGGCTATGAGTCTCAGCTTCTCTTTCAATACCTCGATCAATAGAGTCTTTCAGAGGCTGTCTGTGGTGGGCTCCTGTCTTGTTCTCTGTCTTCTGCTTCTGATGTTTATCACAGTTGTCCTTCTGAATGAGGATTGAGCATCTTCCCTAGGGTCTTTGTAATTTAGCTTCTTTAGGCGTATAAATTTTGGTATATTTGTCCTATATTATATGGCTATTATCCACTTATAAGAGAGTATATATCATTTGTGTTTTTCTGTTTCTGGGTTACCTCACTCAAAATGATCTTTTCTAGTTCCCATCATTTGACTGCAAATTTCATGATTTCCTTGTGCTTAATAGTTGAGTAGTATTTCATTGTGTAAGTGTACCATTTTTTTTTAATCCATTCCTCAGTTGAGGGTCATGTGTTGTTTCCAGCTTCTGGCTATTATGAACAGAGCCAGTACGAACATGGTTGCTACTGATTCTTAGCACATTTCAAAACATTTTTACTATGTTAGGTAGATTTTCTTTTTTAAAGATTTATTTATTTAAGCATCCTCCCTAGGGTCCTCCTTGTTGTTTAGGTTTTTTTTTTTTTAGGTCTGTAGACTTTAGTATTGTTATCCTATATTATATGCTTAATATCCACTTACAAGTGAATATATACCATGCATGTGTTTCTTGTTCTGGTTTACCTCACTCAGTATGATCTTTTGTAGTTCCATCCATTTGCCTGCAAATTTCAAGATTTCCTTGTTTTTGATAACTAAGTAGAATTCCATTGTGCAAATGCACTACAATTTCTGTATCCATTGTTCTGTTGAGGGACATCTAAGTTGTTTCCAGATTCTGGCTATTACAAATAAAGCTGCTACAAACATAGCTAAGCAAATGTCCTTTTTGAATGGTGGAGCATCTTTCAGGTATATGCCCAGGAGTGGTATGGCTGAATCTTGAGGTAGAGCTATTCCCAATTTTCTGAGAAAGTACCAGCTTGATTTCCAAAGTGGTTGTGCAAGTTTGCACTCCCACCAGCAATGGAGGGTTCCCCTTTCTCCACATCCTTGCCAGCATGTGCTGTTGCTTGAATTTTTTATCTTAGCCATTCTGATTGGTGAAAGATGGATCTCAGGGTCATTTTGGTTTGCATCTCCCAGATGACTAAGGATGTTGAGCATTTCTCTACCATTTGATATTCCTCTGTTGAGAATTCTCCATTTAACTCTGTTCCCCATTTTTAATTGATTTGTTTGGTGTTTGTGTCTAATTTCTTGAATTTTTATATAGTCTGGATATTAGCCCTCTCCCAGATGTAGGTTTGGTAAAGATCTTTTTTTCCAGTCCGTAGACTGTCGTTTTGTTCTGTTGATAGTATTCTTTACAGAAGCGTTTCAGTTTTATGAAGTCCTATTTATTAATTGTTGATCTTAGAGCCTGAGCTAGAGAGGATGCTTAAATCTCATTCAGAATGGCAAACAGGATAGACACCAGAAGTTGTGGAAGAGAGGTAACAGGATGGTAGTCTATCATAGAGGTCCTCTGAAAGGCTCTACCCAACAGGGTATGGAAACAGATGCTGAGGCTCACAGCCAAAATTTGAGCACAGAGAATCTTATGGAAGAAGGGAGGCATAGAAGGACCCAGATGGGACAGGAGCTCTGCAAGGAGACCAACAAAGCCAATAATCTGGGCCCGGGGTGGGAGTAATTGCTTCAGAGACTGATGCACCAACCAAGGACTATGCATGGAGAGGACCTAAACCCCCTGCTCAGATGCAGCAAATAGGCAGCTTAGTCCCTGTGTGTGTTCCCCAGTAAGAGGAACAGAAACTGCCTCTGTCATGAACTAGGTTACCTGCTCTTTGATCACTTCCCCCTGGTGATGTGGCCTTTCCAGGCCACAGAGGAAGATGATTCAGGCAGTCCTGATGAGACTTGATAAACTAGGGTCAGATGGCAGGGTAAGAAGATTCCCCCTTTCAGTGGACTAGGGGAAGAGGATACTGGGGTACAGGGAATGAGGATGGCGCTTGGAGGAGATGAGGGAGGACCTACAATCAGAATATAAAATGAATAAAGTATAAAAATAATTTAAAGATTTATTTATTAATTAATTATGGATGCAGTGTCTGTCTGCATGTACAGCTTTAGGCCAGAAGAGGGCACCAGACCTCATCATAGATGGTTGTGAGCTACCATGTGGTTGCTGGAAATTGAACTCAGGACCTTTGTAAGAGCAGCCAGTGCTCCTAACCTCTGAGCCATCTCTTCAGCCCCAAGATTTTCTTTCATTTGCATTTGAAAAAGTCCTAATTTTTCCTCTACATAAACAAGTCCTACTCTTTCTTCTATGACATGCAGTGTCAACTCTTTGTGAAGGTTCCACCTCATGTACAAATCTAAATCCTGGCTACCTCACTACTTAACCCCAAGTACTCACCAGTATCTTCATTCTAAAATTGTCAGTTGATGTGTAGCGGGAGCTCCCTGACCCACACAGTATGGCTGATTCAGGGCCCGAGAAACACTGAACAACAGCAAACAGCCATCTGTTTCCTTAAGTGTATGAGGCACATAGGCACACTCTCACTCTTCAGTTCCTGAAAGGGAACTGCACATTTCCAAAGAGAGAGATTCACAGAACTAGGAATGAAGATACATTTATTTCTCACATCATGTAGCAAGCAAATCAGTTCAACTTTCTGTCATAACTATTTTCAAATCCCTTCTGTCTTTTGGAAGACTAAACGCCACTTCTATCTTGAAGACATTGCATCACATCCCTGTGATTCTTTGACTGTGAAATAAAAACAGTACTTTGATCAGGTACGATTGTGGGATATCACATAATACAAACGTGTCCTCATTTCCTTTCTGTTGCTGTGATAAAATGCCCTGACATAAAGCAAATTTGGAAGAAAGGCTTTCTTTTAAGGCACAGTTCCAAATTGAAGTCTGTCAGAGCAGGGAAGTCATGGTGGCAGGAACTTGAAGCAGCTGATCACACCATCTCGATACTCAAGGACACAGAGAAAAAATTTACTTTGGCCACTCCTCCACTCACTGATACATTTCAGAACTCCAACCTAGGAAATAGTGCCACTCACCGTTAGGCTGCATCTCCCCACATCAATTCCCATGATCAAGGAAGTCCCCCATAAGCCAACCTGATCTAGAAGACCCTCAGTGAGACTCTCTTTCCATGTGTTTCTATATGTGTTGCCTTGAGAATAAAAACAGGGGGCTATAAAAAATTTCAGGTAGGGTCCTGGAGAGATGGCTCAGCAGTTAAAAGAACCAGCTGTTCTTCCAGAGGACCTGAGTTCAATTCCCAGCACCAACATCTGTAGTGGAAAATGATTACCTCTTCTGGTGTGCATGAAAACAAATCATTCATACACATAAAATAAATAAGTAAATATTACAAAAAAGAGGAAAAATTAAAAACATAGAAAATTGAAACTAGTCGCTTCATCTTGTTTTGTTTTGTTTTTTAAATTAACCACTACAAGACACTTTGAAGATAAATATCAATTAAATAACAAAGCTATGCTCCTAAGAAAGGTATTGTTAGAGATTTGGAATTCAAGGCTAGCCTTTTAGAAGATTGAACTTTTTTTTTAAATTTATTTATTTTTATCTCAATCACAGGTTAGGTACTTTGAATCCCAGGCGTAGCCCTCTCCCCCATTCCCTCCTACCCTCCCACTCCCTCCCTCATCTCCTTCTTCCCCGCCCCCTCCAAGTCCACCAACAGGGGAGGACCTCCTTCCCTTCCATCCAACCCCAGCTTATCCTGTCTCCTCAGGGCTGGCTGCAAAGTCCTCCCCTGGGATCTAGCCAG
>CM053751.1:49812705-49851749 GCA_028658305.1 Pachyuromys duprasi
AGGTACTTTGAATCCCAGGCGTAGCCCTCTCCCCCATTCCCTCCTACCCTCCCACTCCCTCCCTCATCTCCTTCTTCCCCGCCCCCTCCAAGTCCACCAACAGGGGAGGACCTCCTTCCCTTCCATCCAACCCCAGCTTATCCTGTCTCCTCAGGGCTGGCTGCAAAGTCCTCCCCTGGGATCTAGCCAGTCTGTCACTGTTACTATGCAAATTTATAGGGTTGATTTATAGGCAATAAATATATGCTTTATGTGGAAAATTAAAGTTGTAAGAACAGCATGATTAAATGTATAAAAGCTATAAATAAATAAAACCTAAAATATTTTGCTATGCTAATAATCACTATTATTCGGTTTGTGTAATAAAAACAGAACTAATGGCTGAATTATTCCTAAAAAAAAAAAAAGAAGATTGACCTTTCAGTCTTAAACTGAACATTTCTTTTTTTAAAAAAAGCAAGTTATACTTTATTTAACCTAAATAATTGGCCACTTAATTTATATAGAATTGTTGGTTTCCCAACTGTCACTTCCACCCAGGTTAGTTGTATTTTATCATATATTTTCTCTTTCACTCCAACTATTTTTAATATTTGTGATCATGTAACCATCTCCACCCTTTCTGTTTTGCTCCCAATGGAAAAGAATGAGGTTCTAAAAATAAGGATGTGATTACTAACAATTCACCACCCCACCATTAAGTAACAGATGTCAACAGTGTCTTTTGTCCACAGTCAAAACCTCCATATTCATAAGGGGGGAATTCATTTATGGTGAAGTTATTTCTGACACTAGTGTTTGAGCATTCTCAAAATATTAGAACTTTGCCTTTTAGAGTTTTAAAATGTAGCAATTGTTAGATTCTAAAAAATAAAAAATGGGACTATTAAAAGTCATTTTATTACTTCATACAATAAAATTAATTAAACTTTTAATTAAAAGACTTGTATCAATAGAAGCCTTTGAATTCTTTCCCCATTCAAGAACAATGGGCAAAGAACTCATCACAGTCTCTGACTTTCTCAGAACTGTGCTTTGCCCCAGCTTATCTGACTCTCAGAAATGAACCAGAACTCAAGATCCCTCTGACATCAGCAAATACCTCTCTCAAGTGTTTGTAAAACTCCAGGTGCATGAGGTCCCCAAATAAATATTATTCCAACACTGATCAGCTGCATAGGTGAAGACCATGTTAGGAAATGGGTCTACAAGGATTTCTTAATAAGAGCAGGTGGCTGTTGATAGTCTAAATAGAT
Organism: Pachyuromys duprasi; assembly: GCA_028658305.1. Lineage (NCBI taxonomy): Eukaryota > Metazoa > Chordata > Mammalia > Rodentia > Muridae > Pachyuromys > Pachyuromys duprasi. Next base: position 49,813,962 of record CM053751.1, read on the forward strand.
TCAGTAATTAGTTAAACACTTTTAGGACTTTAGGTGCATCTCACAAGGGATTTCAGTAATGTTTAAAAGACAGCTCATGGAAGAGAGCACCTGTTCAAGAATTTCTTCATTCACTTTCTCCTAACAAGGGAAATATATTTTGAAAACAACACACTGTAGGAAACATTAATTTTTTAATTAATTCACCTGCTACGTTTTACAAATTTGGGGAGTGTCAATGAACTGTCTCCCTAAGATAGATATGGATTATTGGGGTATATAAAAGACAACAATTAATTTATCTATTTAGTTAGTTCTTATGAAAAACTTACAAAAGCAACACAAGAGACAATTTGCCTACCTAATAAGTAGGTTTTCATGACAAAGTTAAGTGATAGTGTGTTTTATCTTCAATATCCCACATATTGTATAATCCCACATGTTGTATAATTTGAATACATTATGTGTTCTAAATAAGACAAACATTTCCTTTAGTCTGAAGTCCCACAGTAGGACAATAAGCTTTAACCTGCCCTAATTACTATTATTTGTATAATGTTAACTGTCAAGAGAATTTAAAATCTATTGTTTCTATTTGCACACATTTTTATATTACAACAACACATGGTCTCCATTGAAGTAGCATTACCTACAAAAACAAAAGTACTGAAAAAGTTTATAAATTGTTACTATCATTTAGCCAAATTAATTCTTAATATTTTAAATGAAGTATTATGTTGATTAGCAATAGGATTAAAAATAAACTAAATTGCATTTCATATATCCTTCAACTGTGTTTTTGAAATTCTGAGTAATGACCTAGGTTGAGACATTAATGCAAATCCCTAAAACTTAAGTAGTTTCTTGATACTTTTCATTTTGAAGCATCTTTTAAAGAAACAACAGATGCCTCTCCACATGCATTCAAAAATCAATATAATTAATCAATAACACTCTCCACAGGTAATAAATGCTGAGAAGCACTTCTGCCTATCTGTATTGATCGAGAGAATTGCTTCAAATTGGTTCTGATGTGTATAAAAATCATTTCCTTATTGATCAAAGCCTGTCTTCTCCTCTCTGATATGTTATTTCATATTGGGCGCACAATTGTTTTAGTCTCCATTCTTGGACTTGTGATAAATAAATTTCCTGTGATCTGTGTATGATATTAATTTGAATGAAATAGAATATGAGTGTTTTGTATTTTTAGGGGAACGTTTTGTACAAAATTCAACCAAATCATGAATAATCATGAGAACTTATTTTACTTATTAGAATGAGAAACAGAATGATGGATTTCTTTCACATTTTTATTATTCATGCTAAGCTTAAAAGTTTTGGATCAGCTTCTATTTCATAAAACAGAATTGTGTTCCTACAACTACATACATCTAATCTAGAATGATACTTCTAGTGATTAGATAATAATAGAAAAGTTAATATTTTTAGTCAAAGTTTGATTTGTAATCTTGCTTTCAAACCGTATTTCTATAACATGTTCAAAACTTTATGTAGCTGTGTAACTTCTTAATAATATGTGTAAATGTATAGATACCACATAGTAAGAAAAATGTCTTCAAGATTAATTTTCTGAGCAAAAATATTTGATGTTTGAATAGAGAAAGAATTTATTAAGCCTCATTTAAAGGATCCATGTCAAGTTACCCTTACAGTACCTGATAACTGGTAGCCCACAGGAGGAAATTCTATTGATCAATTAAAGAGTTCTCCAACATAGCTCAGCCCCTAACTGAGCACATTATCCTTCCCGAACAACAACAAACCAAAAATTTCTGTCCGCATTATTTAGAGAATTTCATAACCATACCACCTCTCCTTCTCTGAGTATTACATTACAAAATGACATGAGTACACTGCCATGGAAAACGGTAGTAAACAAAGACATTCTTGAAACGTGCCTTGGTTAAAATGTTCTCTTCATGTCAGTGGTTTCTGCTTTGCATCCATGAAACATGAATCATCACATTGACAACTGAGGTCCAGTTTATTTTGTCAATCTATCAACTTAATTTTACCTTAACGCTGAAAAGATATTTCATGTAAAGACAAACCAAGTTGAAGTCATTCAACAAAATGAAAAAAAAAAAAGAAAACAGCTGCTCTTTTGGGGAACAATTGGCACAAAGAAAGAGGTAACATACCTTCACTATATTAAAAAAAAAAGAAGGTGAAGCTTCTCGCTGCACTCACTATTTGGGAAAAGCTGAGAGGATGCTTGCTACAGATAGACATATCAGAAAGTGGATAAATTTTTATTTGTTCTGCCTAGAGCAAAAACAAGATGAAAATTCTTGTATGGCATGTGACTATTGGATACTTGCCCAAAGTTGAGGAAACGGATGTACTGATCACCAAAGGACTATTGATTCCTGGGAACGTTGGATGCTCCTCAAGCTTTCAGAGAATAAAGGCAACTCTCCTAAGTCCTATGCTGATTGCTAGCAAGCTAGATGCACAATCAGGTCCTTGGAGCTCATAAATGCTATTAAAGTAATAGCAAAAGGAGTGTTTTGAAATATTTCTTAGGTTCAAACCCAGATTTTATTTTAAAGTATTTCCTAGGAAAATACGTAAGTCCAGCTGGAAACTGGAGCTGCATGAACAAGGATGTTTACTCTGAGTCATGTTGAAATTTAGTGAGGGAAGCTTAATCACAGTGGGGAGATGACATTGAGGCAATCAATAAAAATTCATCCAGAGGTATTAAAGCATGACTCAGAGGGTAAGAGCCTGAGCCCTGGAGTCACAGGGATTCCAAATCCGGATTCCACTAGTCATATACGGGGTGGCCTCATTGAAGTTGCTTTAATCTTTCTAAACCTCATTTTCTTCCTCCATAAAGCAAGGTATCTCCCAGCACTGTCCAAAAGAAGGATACTTGTAAATGTTATTTGTAGTCATATTTCCCAAAAGGTAAAATTAACAATTGTTATAACATATTGCATATCTTTCAAATAAAAATCAGTCTATTTTATTAAATATCACATATCAGAAGTGAGATTATTTTAATATATGATTAGCAGAAAGTTATTCGTGAAGTACATAACATTATTTGTTCGTGGGAAATATTTGAAATCAGGGGAGAATTTTATAAACATAATGCACTCCAATTCTTCTAGCTGAATTTCAAATCCATAGCACATTTTTACCCCATAGGGTTGTTGTGACGGTAAAGTGAAGTAGTACATTTAGAGGACTTAGAACAATGCTTGGAAACAATAAGCCCTAAATCAGTTTGCTACAACTTTAATTATGACCCACTGAGAGTATTGATTACAACACTCTCCTTGTTAAGATGGGAAAATGCACAGGTATTAGGTATGGCACTTGTCCCTGAATAAATACAAAACAAAGAACGTAGAACACATACATTGTTGACAATACTTTTTAGGATCTTGTTACTATGTGAAACCCAGGAGGAAGGACTTCTGAAAATGTGGTGTATCAAACATTTGTTGAAAATAATTTGGACTCGATGGCTTGGCTTTTGTCAAGAAGATATAGCCAGGGACCATAAAGATAGCTAAGGAAAATGTTCCCCATCAGACACTAATAAAATAAACAGTTCAAAGGTAGTAGAACTATATTTGAGTTTGCAATGTGGCTTTAGGTCAACTGTGGAGATATTAAAAAGCATACCAATATGCTTGGCATTCTCTGCTATCAAAATAGAAAGAGTGCAAAGAACACCAACTTAAGAGTCAAAGACTACGATATATGTGATAGCGATATCTGTCAAGACCATAGGTGTATTAGTTTTAGAGATTTGTAAGACAGTAAGGTTGACACTGGATGACACAATTGAGTTTGACATAGACAGTCAATTTAATAGCTTATTTACTTAGGGATTTTGGACTTTGTTGCATTCAGATTATCACAATTAAGGCGACTCTTTATTTGTGAGAAAAACCCTAATACCCGTGAATGAGTGAGTGTGTGTGTGTGTGTGTGTGTGTGTGAATTTCAGTTTGAGTTTCCCTGAGTCCCTCATTTTTCCCAAGGCTATCAGCATCATAGGGTTGAGAGAAGAACATCGGATGTACGGTGCAGAACTCTGCTCTTTCTGCTCCTTATTTTCCATAGGAATGAATAAATGCAAAAGAAGTGGAATCATATGCATTTTATAAACACATACCAAAATATATTTGTGCTCTAATAGCAACTTATTGCTTTAGGTAATCATGTCTTAAGCACTAATTATATCAAGTTCCATGAGTGTTAAAAGTATTGGGGTAATAAACGTTATGGAGAGCTGTTGTCTTTGGGGAAGATTTGTCTGGATGAGGAAGGGAGTGAAGAATTGAAATGTTTGCCAGTCAGTGGTGGCACATGCCTTTTTTCAGCACTCTGGAGGCAGAGGCAGCTGGATAAAGATCCACCTTGACTGAACTCTGTGTGTTTGAAGGCAATAAAGAGCAAATTTAAAGACAGCCAGAGCTACACAGAAAAACCCTGTCTCAAAAAAAACAAGACAAAAATTTTGAAAAGTTCTTCACACCACTACCTCTGTCTATTTTATGCCCCCTTCCAAGTGAGATTTATGCATCCTCCCTTGGATCTTCCTTGTTATTTATCTTCTTTGGGTCTGTGCCTCATAGTATGCTTATCTTGTATTATGTTGCTAAAATCCACTTTTAAGTAAGTACACAACTTGTGTAACTTCCTGGTTCTGGGTTACCTCACTCAGGATAATATTTTCTAGCTCCATCCATTTGCCTGCAATTTCATGATTTCTTTGTTTTTAATAGCTGAGTAATATTCCATTATGTAAATGTGCCAGAGAAGGAACAAGGTAGGAGAGGGGCATAGAGAATTAAGAGGGTAGAGATACGACCTGGGGAGAGAGAAAAAAAAAGAGAGAACGGAAAGCCTGTAGAGAAAAGAGAATCTAAGGAAAAGGTATCTGTGACAAGCTAGGGACCTAAGTCAGGGTAAGCTCCTTGGAGGATATGAAGGAGACTCAAGCAGAGAGGCCATGGAGGATACCCTCTAACTATACCAGTTTAGTAGAAGAAGGGGAACACCAACTACCTACAAAAAAATTCCACCCAAAATTTACCCTGCCTACAAGATATGCAAGGATGAAAATAGAGCAGTTAGAGCAAACATTGAGGGATCTCAGTCAACCAATGCCCGGCCCAACCAAAGACCCTCCCTATGGGAAAGTGCTAACCCTTGACACTATGAAGGATACTCTGCTAAGCTTGCATGCAAGAGCCTATCACAGTTGTCCTCTGAGATACTCTACCCAGCATTGCCTCAAAACAGATGCTAAGACTCACAGCCAAACATTGGACTATGCTTAGGGTGCCTTGTGGAAAAGTGGGAGGACAAAAAAAAGGATCTGGAGGTAGAGGTGACAAGGAGTGCCACAAGAAGACCAACAGAGCCAACTAACCAGGACTCAGAGGGGCTTCTGAGACTGAATTATCAACCAATAACCATGCATGAACTGGACCTGGGTCCCCTACAAGGATGTAGCAGACGGGAAACTTAGGCTTCATGTGGGTCTTCTAATAAGGGAAGTGGGGACTGCGTTGAACAGGGACTCCCTTGGTAGCTATTTTATCACTTCCCCAGGGCAGGACTGCCTTGTCCGGCCATAGGGGAAGAGAACATGCTCACTCCTGTTGCAACTTGATGAGCTGGGGTGGATAGGAAAGAGAGCTCCCCTTTTCTAAGGAATAGGGGAGAGATGAGGTAGGAGGGAGACAGGAGGAGGGATGGGGCTACACCCAGGATGTAAAGTGAATAAAAAAATAAGTAAATAAACTTGAAAAGCTAAAGATAACTCCTGACATACTTGAAAAGCTTAAGATAACATCCTTAGATATATACTCTCTAATGCTAATTGCATTTCCATACACAGAGATATCAAAAGTTCTCTAAAAATTCTTTAGTTTGGAAAAGTGCCAATATTTTTTCTGCAGACTTGAGTTTTATAAAAGACATTCACGAACATGAAAATTTTCATAAAATATTTGTGCATAGGTTTTGTTTATTTTTTAAGTTCCAGCTGGGTGCAGTGGTGCACACCTGTAATCTCAGCACTCAAGTAGGCAAAGGCTGGTGGATCTCTGTGAGTTCAAGGCCAGCCTGATCTACAAAGTGAATCCAGGACAGCTAAGACTACACAGCGAAGTGGGTTCCCTAGTAAGAGGAACAGGGACTGTCTCTGACATGAACTCAGTAGCTGGCTCTTTAATCACCTCCCCCTGAGGAAGGGGCAACCTTACCAGGCCACAGAGGACAGCAAAGCAGCCAGTCCTGCTGAGACCTGATAGGCTAAAGTCAGATGGAAGGGGAGGAGGACCTCCCTATCAGTGGACTGGGGGAGGGGCCTGGGGGGAGAAGAGGGAGGGAATAAGAGAGGGAGCTATGGCTGGGATAAAAAGTGAATAAACTGTAACTAATATAAAAAATAAAAGTGAAAAAGTGCCAATATTTTATCTGGATATTTCGTTTAATATTTGGTAGTTTATACTACATGATTTTACACTTAAATAAAATGGTACAGATGTCAATCTATTTTATAGGTTAATTCCTTCTATCACTTTCTTAAGAGAGTATGTTGAAAATGATGCCCAAGTTAATATGTTCAACTGTTTGTGTTTTTGTGATAAATCCAGCTGAGCCTACTTATTTTAAAGGGTATTAGTGATATGTTTTTCTTCAAAAATTTGCTTACTACTACAACATAAATAAGTTTTGTTGTTTAAATAAGGTTACACATTTACTTAAAAAAAATTGAGAAATCCATGAGAGATCAATTATCTCATTTAGTGTCAGAGATTGGAAGAAACTTAGTCCAAAACCAAACAGAATTTGCACATATATCAGTAAAGTAAGAAGGAATTATACTCATTGATAAAATAAATGTGAATCATGATTTTAAAGACACAGAAATGAAAATCATTCATAATCTCTCACTGTTGATATACACTGTATTATATATATGTATATATATAAGCTATTATGAAATTAATCTTCCCCCAAATTATGTTTTCTTTCTTAATGAAAATATTGGGCAGCCTAATTTCCTGAATAAAACAGATAAAAGCAATGTCATATTTTATTCAACATGTATTTAAATATGGCATGTTTTATTTTAAGACATATATACATGTATGTACATATATGTATATAATTTATGTGTTTCTGTAGGTTGTGAAAGGGAACAAAAAGAGAGGAAAAGATCTTGAGGGAGAGTGTGGAAGTGAGAGTAGAATCCATGTGACATGAAAGCAAGAAGAGCCCTTAGTGGCAGGAAAGCAACCAGACAGGCCAGGAAGGTGGGGACAATTGTGGTTGAATAGTAAGAATGAGGTAAAATGATATATCTATTAACGTGTCATAATGGAAACTATTACTTTGCATGCTAACTCAAAGATTTAGTGAAAAACACCTAACCGTGTGACTGTACCTTGGATAATTTTATGTTTAACCAAGACTGATAAACTAAACCATATGTTTTTCAGTCATATGGTTTATTCTTTTAGAATATATATATTCATAACTTGGTATAGATCATTTTATATAAAATTAAGAACAGACATGACCATAATGTATTACGCTTTCACCCTTTCATGTTTATCTGCCATTTTTAATTTCTGAGATTAGTACTTCAACATTTCTCCCTTCCCCTTCCTCCCTCCAGACCCTCGTTTACATCCCTTCTTGCTCTCTTTCCAATTCGTGGCCTCTTCTTTTATTAATTGTTATTGCATGCTTATTTGTAAATGCCTATACATGCATATTCCTAAATACAACCTTCCCAGTCTGTATGTTCCAGGACCGGCCATTTGGTATGGATAACACACCTATGCATTCTTCTCTGGGGAGGACTACTTCTCCTGCTCTCTGGGTTCCTTAGTTGCCTGTGGTTCTTAGTGTGGGGCTGAGGCCTTTCCTATCGTAAAGAAGTAAATCAACTTTAATTAGTAACGTTACTCCACGTTTCAGATAAATTCTTGTGACACTAGTTAAAATTAGATGTCTATATTATCATTCTATTGCTGCGGTTGTAATAAAGACATTTTTAAGGCCTGATGACTTTGTGTGGTGGCTCACATGTGTACCATGGGACACAAACAGAGGTTGGAGAACAACTTCTAGCAGTGTATTCTACTCTTATGATTTTATTAATAGAACACATGCACTGTAGAGATAAATGTAAAGGTATATCTTAAAGACTTTTAAATACTTTAAATATGTTTATTGTAACTCTTTCAAATCATTGTGTAAACGATTAGCTTCTTTTACTGTAAAACTTTCAGAGATTACTTAAGTCCCTCTGAATATGTTTAAATCTGACTTTTACAGATTCAACCACAACAAAAATAGTGGTTTCAAGCTAAGCCCTTCTCTTTATGGGCTTTGGTTCTGTATGATTCTAAGCATTTTAAAATCTAGTACTCTTTCATGACTATTGTATAAAAACTGTAAGGGGAAACAAACAAACAAACAAACAAACTTTTGTTTGAATTTCAGGAAACTCACAAAGAGCAGTTGCCCATAGAGTGAGGCTGGAAGTGAAGTCCATGTGTAATGCCACTGTCAGCAAGGACTGAGTACCCGGGGGTTCATAATAAATACTCACATCTGCTGCTTTGGACACGCTAATCCATCCTAAGGATGTTTGCTGTGTCAGGCTTTGTTCTAGATGAAGAAACCCAGTAGTTATAAAGGTTTGCAAATAGACCATATTTATCATGGTTACCTTTACTGTTAAAGCTTCTCTCTGTTTCAAAGGCAGCTATGATGATTTGAGGCTGATATGTGATGAAATATTTCACCACACTTTTCATAGTGACGGCATTCTTGAATTCTTAGTACGAAACAGAAAAATTCCCTTTCAGGATGTATCACCTACCCAAATTCTGTCCAGAAGGCATGGCTGATACAGTGCCATCTGGATGCGGAAGCATGATGGTTACAAGTCTGTAGTTTTGAAGTGTTTGTGTTTGAGTGCTGGTTCCTTCCACACACAGTAAACAATTTGCTTAGCCGTCCCAAGCCTCGTGTCCTTCATCTTTATGGGGAGTTACTGCAATTTCCTCTGTCATAGGGTCCTTCTAAGAATGCTTCACATCAAGTACCCAGTGTGGTATCAGCATGTTAAAAGAGTTTAATACGTTTTAAACTCTGTTGTTGGGATGATAATACACCTTCTATGTATGATTAGATAAGCAATGGTAAATTTAATGCTTATGTCCTAAGTTCAGGTGAGCTATCCTACTGGAGTTTATCAATAAAATTATTAAGTAAAATTAGGCTATTTTAATTATTTGGTACTCACTAAACAAATCATAAAAATTATAAAATGTCTGACACTAAATTTGGATTACCTTAAATATTTTAATTTGCAAGAATTCAGAAATTTAAGTTAAATTAAAGTCATGTGATTTTAGGAAGAAATAATTACTGTTTTCATTTCAACTCCAAAGAAAATGTATTGAATTTATAGATATCCCAACTGTCATAGATTTATACAATGACTTAGCAGAATTATAATAAATATATTTAAAGCAGGTAAATACATTTTATATCATCTAGGATAAATACCTATATATATATACATAAATTATATGTTCTATTTCCCATTTAGATAGCTATCATTTAAGTTATTTTAATATATTCATTTGGTAAATAAAGTTGTCTTCTTTAGTTACTCTCAATCTCATCTCGAAATGATCTGTCAATCACAAATACTAGAATGATGGGTCACGTAATGACCTCTGAATGTTAAGCAAGTAGAGCTTCTGGCTTTTATTCTAAAAGTATCTTACTTATGGATCAAATTATCTTTATAGACAGGAGTTAGTTCATATTTGACGGTATCCTAACATAAAAAATTAGTCTGTTGAATCAAAATCAAAACAGAATAAAATGTTGTGTTGTTACATACTGTAACTGCTTGGGACAAATCTCTCTCTGTTTCTCTCTCTTCCAGGTCGAGTTTTAGCTCAGGCAAGCGCCAGCGGGATTATCCATTTGCTGGATCTTAAATCTGGGCAAATTCACAAACTGGTGGGCCATGAGAATGAGGTTCACACTGTGGTGTTTTCCCAGGATGGGAAGAATTTGTATTCTGGAGGATCTGACGGCACCGTTCGATTGTGGCTCTGATCAGCAGCACACCCTGATGGAAAGGGCAGTACCTCTATGGCTTAAAACTGCTCCATATAGTCTGCTTGCAAGCCAGTAAGCAACTGGCTAAAACAGCCAATAAATAACATACTGTTTTAAAAACAAGCTTGGGTGAATACGATATGGTCCATACTGTTACAAATAAAAAATACAACTTTTGCTCATTTATGTCTGGTTTTTACTCCCATTCTCTTTCTCTTTCTCATTTGGTTATGAATTTAGAGACAGGGCATCTTTGCTAGGAGGTTGGAAGAAACAGCTTTACAATGACGCCTAATGACAGACTAGATGAATTACAAGACATTGATTTTTAACGTTAGAGAACAAACTGCAGAAAAACGCGGCTACTTTTTCCCCCCCTAAATCAAACCTGAGCTATAGAAGACCCAAAGTTGAATTATGCATAGCACAAGAAAAACCTTTCTATAGCCAGAGGGTCAAATAGAGCAGGCAAGCATACATTTTCACAGTCTTTGACAATGAGTGAGCTTTATCTATTAGTAATAACCAACGACTGCAGATGGCTCAAATCTAAATACAAGTCCCCGGAACTTTCATCTCTGCAGCCCATGCAAGAATGCATTAGGTGAAATCACATCTTTCTAATTTTTTATTGTGATTTAAATGCAAATAAGTATCTCGCACGCAGAATCCCCCCACCCCTCCCCGCTCGCATCTGCTGTATCAAGCGACTGCTTAGACAACACTCCAGCCTGGTCCGCGGTTGCAGCTGGGGGTTTCAACCAAGCTGGGCTAAGAAGCCAGTTGTTGGCGCTGTCCGTGGTGCTGAGGAATTCCCGGCTGCCGGCAGGATGAGCTCCGAATCAGCAGTCTGCAAACTGCTCCCAGGGATGCCAAACCCCAGCTAAAGTTGCGCCTTTGCTTCACTTCCACAGTTAGAATCTTCTGGTGTGTGAGAAGGGATTCAGCCAACACACTGTGGACGATGCTGCTTCTTCTGCTGGTGGAGTGGGCTTTAAGCTTCGGTATGCTGTTTCTGTTTGTGATCCTCAGAGCCTAGCCAAGTCACCTCTACTGCCGAAGCAAACACGGTGTAAGTGAACCCATGTGTGGAGGAGGCGTAATCCGCCAGGAAATTTCATAGAAGGATCTAAGAAAATGCTAAAAATAAGTTCAACATGATTCTGTTACTGGGGTCCGGATTTCCACAGGACCAGCATTGCTTCTTGCTTTGAATTCTGAAGACAGGTCCAGAGCATATTTCTATGTGTGTCTGCTGTGTTTCTCTCTGGAAGGGTGGGAGACTGCTTCTTGGCTGTGTTTTGAAATGGGAGGTAGAGAGGATGGATTGCCTTTAATTCATGCCTGAAAATGCATTCTTTGGGTGACTGAAGAGGACCGGCTTTCCTAAGACATACCTGACCTTTAAGTTCAGATTGGTCTGTGACACCCCCCCCCCCCAGCACCACCGTTAACCTCAGAGTGACTAGGTAAGTGAATCTTATGACATGAGTTGTATTTGCTTTCTCAAAAAAAAAAAAGATGCAGTCATTTTAAATCATATGTAGCAATACAGGGAGGGGGGTAAAGTTTAGCTGGGAAGTGATCCTAAGCTTCACTGTTTGCATTCTTATTTAAAATCTTCAGATAATGGTGTTGTTTGATTTCTCTAAACTCCCTCTTTACAGTAGTATTTTTAAATGGCACTACAGCACATTTATTATGATGAAGGCTCTCTAAAAAATAGCCTAAGAACTTTGTTTCATTAAAAGGATGTGTATCCCTCATAATAAAAGCATGCTTAACATTAATATGAAGCAGACACCCCACCCCTATTTTTTATCTTTCATTTAACATTTATTATAACCTGGCATAATAATGCCTACCTGTGGCTTACAAAATGATCATTTTCTGCCTGGGTCATCCTCGAGCAGAAGCCGGTGTGTATTTCACATGGCTTTTCTTGCATGTATTGATAGACACTGCTGTATACTGTGAGGAGGCACAGTAGCTTCCTTGCCTTGCAAGATAAACTTTCTACATATGTGAGGGGTGCATAAATGTATGCTTTAATTAGTAAAACATAATTATACCTTTCCAGAAGCCTCTACTATATTTGTGGTCTCTGTAGTAATTTAGAAGAAAAAAATGCTTTGTCAAAAGGAGCTTCCAGCCTCTCAAGTAGAATTGTAGGTTTGCATTTTCTTGTTCTGTCATGACTCATTATTTTTGACATATTTTAAGAGAAATCCATCTCCTTTGTCATTATCCCAAAGGAATTCATCCAAAAGGAATTTTAATATCAGAGAATATTGAAGGAATAGTAATATCAACCTTCTCTAAAAAGAGAACATGAATACATTGCCTTCCATTTTACTATTACTAGAATTTGCATATCTAACTTAAGATGCAAATATATTCTAAGAGTTTATGAAGTTTTATAACATCCTCTTCATCACATTTAAAATTATCATGATTATATGATAGCCTGAAAAGAAGTGGCTTGTCACTTTTTTATCTAATTTGGAAATAAAACAACGAATAAAACTTAGATATCTTGAAATACCCTATGTACAATATTAGTGATATTGGCATAAAGCCAATAGCATTTGAATAGATGAATGGAATATTTTATAATGGTTTTTCTCATCCATTACTCCCCAAAATTATATCCCCCCCAGAGACTTTGCCTAAGTTAGCTACTCTAAATATTCAAAGGTGATCAACACTTACTACCAAATGCTAACACTTAGGAAGCTTACAACAATAACCTAGATAAGAAGTCATATAGTCTGTGAATGTCAATGCTTCATTAATATTTTAAGAAACTTTCACACAAAGTTTTGTTTTCTGACTTCTTTGTCCAAATTAACTGAATGCAAATGCTTTGGGCATTTCAATTATATTTTCAATAAAATGTGAATGTTATTTATATTATATGGAAAGAATCAACTTCAAATAATACTACATGGCCATTAGACCTTTGTTGCTATAAAATTTGTAGATAGGTCTTTCCTGCCCACTAGGAGCTTACATCCTGCATAAAAATAAAGATGTGGACAATAGTATAAATGGCTTTGTTTTTAATGAATTTTAATTAAATTTTGTATAATTTATTTTTGATATGTTTTCTCTTATTCACCATAATTATTGTGCTATTTCTTTATATCTAGTGTCTTCCACAGTTCAGAATATGAGCCTGAAAAAGACAGTATTTATATAGGATCCATCTCATTTAAACTTGCATGCAACCATTGTTTATTTTTTTAATTCCCTTGCTTTTAGAATTTAATGCTTCATCCTACTCTCTTGTTTTCATGCAGATTATTATAACAGCTACATTCTATTACTCATCCAACTCAAAGAAAAATATGGATGTGATTTTAAATATCCTTTAACTACATATCAATAGCCTACTTTCCATCACCTGCTAAGGCTCAGTAAAACCACTTCTTACAGTGTGCAAAGAGGCAGACCATTGAAACTCAAGAGAAAAATTACAACCTGCAGGCCCTTAAGTAAAATAACTCCATAAATGACCTTTAAGAAAACTGACATTACCAAAGTCCACTATTCAAACTTTACAATAAAGTATAGATAGTTGGATGAACTTAGTTTATTTGAAGTCTCAGTGTCTTCCAAATTTAACCCATACAAACAATTTAAGAGCATGGGCTTAAGTGCATCTTTATTCTCTTTCTATATGTCAAATTACCTTTTAAATATTTATTTTCAGCCCACCCCTCTTGCATTCCCATGGAAGGAGCTGAGTGTATTTAATATTAGGAGAACATCCAGAAGTCTGTGAGGAGGGGGATGGCTCTTCATATTCATGAAGCTTGCATACTTCTATTGGTCATCCCTGGATTGGTCACCTCTGCTGCCATCAGTCACGAAGACTATCCTGCTGATGAAGGTGACCAGGCTTCCAGTAATGACAATCTGATCTTTGATGACTATCGAGGGAAAGGGTGTGTGGATGACAGCGGCTTTGTATACAAGTTGGGAGAACGGTTTTTCCCTGGGCATTCCAACTGTCCGTGTGTCTGTGCTCTAGATGGACCGGTTTGTGACCAGCCAGAATGCCCTAAAATTCATCCGAAATGTACGAAAGTGGAGCACAACGGATGCTGTCCCGAATGCAAAGAAGTGAAAAACTTTTGTGAATATCATGGAAAAAATTACAAAATCTTGGAGGAATTTAAGGTATGAGTTACCCTCCATATTTATTGAATTCTAATATTTTACCATAACATGCTTAGCCGAGTACATTAAAATTGAAGCTAGAAAACATAAAAGAATATGATTCTAGGAAAGACAAGTAGCACCATTGTTGGCAGAAGACCAGTTGATTCATTGGCCAATATTTCACAGTAATATTTTTATTCAGAAGTCTTCATTTCATGCTTTATATCTTTTCATTTTTAGCCCTTAAAAACATTGCTTCTGTGTTTTTACAAAAAAAAAGTTTTTGAGGGAGATGGTTTGAAGGATGTACCTGTTAAATTAATTTTCATATTCTGTTAGTTTTCTAGCTTATTAGTCTGTATTTGGACCCATTTACCAATGGCCTTGACATATTTGTTTACTATGTAGACATGTACCTACTACAGAAGGAAACTCAGAGCTGTGATCTTTACATTAAGGAAATGCATCGGGCCTACTTGTCACACAGCAGTGCTCTGGCTCAGCTGTATGCTCATCAGATGCTTTGTTCAAAAGACATCGTAAAGAACTGAAGTTTTTCATGCTCACCAAAAAACGGAAGTCAACTTTTCAATTACATGATGTCATTTTTCCTTTTATCCTTCTGTCTTATTTTCAAATAATGTGGTGTTTGTTTATATTTCTTCCTGGGTTCCCTTTTACCCAATGGCTAACTTTAATTAGAATGTCCTCCAAGCCACATTTGAGTCCTGGGGCATGAATTAATACATCAAGAATACCCTACTTAATTGTAAAGAGTTTGTGTCTTGGAATTTCTTTTGTGCTGAAAGCTTGATATGAAAGGGCCTCGTTTAATCAAAGTTCTGTGACATGGGATTCATAGCACTATATAGCATCATAGGAAAAAACAATTCCAGCTGGTCTTGTTTAAGTTTGGGGGAAAAATATTTTAGACCTGATCTAACTTCTCTCTCTACAAAGTAAAATTGTGCCAGAAGTCAGCATGTGGCAGAAAGATTTGAACTGGTCATCATTATTGTTTTATTATATTCAGTCCATTCTGGGCCATGAGCTCAAACTCACTTTAGTTTTCACAGTAAGCCCTGACTTTTTTCACTACATTCTTTTGAATATCACAAAATGGTTTTAATGATTATATCAATTTTGTTAGTTCTGTTATTCTAGATTTTTCTCTTTCATGAATTGTAAAACTCTGTTGTGCAACATTAAGAAGTAAAAGCTAGAGTCTTTTAGTAAAGCATCCCTGACACCAAATGGCAGTTAAGAGCATGATGTCATATACTGACTGATGACAATATGGTCTTTAAATTATTGTAAATACCTTGGCATTATCTCTTTCTACTTTCAGATAGTAACAAAGTAAATATAGTATCCAACACATTATGGTTTTTAGACC
This sequence comes from Pachyuromys duprasi, assembly GCA_028658305.1. NCBI lineage: Eukaryota > Metazoa > Chordata > Mammalia > Rodentia > Muridae > Pachyuromys > Pachyuromys duprasi. Next base: position 49,829,659 of record CM053751.1, read on the forward strand.
CATGAACAAACTCTGTGGCTATCTCTTCTAATGTGTACCTATATTTAGAGTAGAATTTTTCTGGAAAAAATATCTAGCCCAGGCCAAAAATCACAGGAGATACAGCTTTTGATAGATAAAAAATTGGCAATCAGCATTTAAAATGTAAAAGAATAGTCTGGTTAATGAGTTTAGTCAACCTGCACTTAGAATGCTATTGTTTTCCTTATGCTTACTAGATTTGCTTAAACAAAAACATAACTTTGAGGGCTCGAGAGATTCTTCAGTGGTTAGGAGTAATGGCTGTTCTTCCAGAGGACTTGGGTTTGGTTCCCAGCACCTACATGGCAGCTCACTATCTGTACCTCCAACCTCAGGAGATCTCATATCCTCTTCTGGCCTTCTCAGGTATCAGACATATATGTGGTACACTGATATACAGGCGTCAAACACCCATGCAGATAAAAACAAATTCAAATTTTAAAAGGTACCTGTGTTATCATCTCAAACAACACAAACATATATGAACAAAATATTGATTATTCTTGTGCTCCTAGTTATAGCTGCAATGTAGTATAATACTTCACATAACGTTCCTTAGTAACAAAACATCTGTACCTATCTATGCCAAAGGATTATTAAATATATATTAAAAAAAACAGATTCCACTTAATCACAAACACATGGCCACGAAACCCTGCAGATATTATCTAGAACAATGTTGTTAGAATGAGGAATTAAGAGCAAAAAAGTTTAAGTTATCCCCGAAAGTCAACCATTTATTTAACCAATTTCTTAATATTGCTTTCTGGTAATTAAATCTATTCAGCCTCCCAAAGCACTTTTATGTCAAGGTCAGAAACAGCTGGATTGGAAGCCCAAATTCCTCAGTGGGATGTAAGATCTGAGCCACAATAGTAAGAATATAAAGTAGCCGTTGTAATGATTAGGTCCCTTGTGAAGAGATGCTGAAAATATTTAATGAAATATAATGAAGTCATTAAGCCCAGGCCAACCAGAACATTTAGGAAGTGAATAAATTGTTGTTCTCTGTTACCTGTCCTTCTCAAATACACAGGAATTAAATCCAGATTCTAAGTTCTTCTGAGTCCTTACTTAGACTTTATAATTGAAATTCAATTTTAAAAGCATTTCAAATGAAGGAATTTAATGACTTTTATTAATGTTGTACTTGTCCATATGAGCTATATAACTAAGTCAACACTAGTTTGAAAATTTTTGAAAACAAATTGGATGAAAACTTCACCCAGTGAGCATTTGTTGTACTTTCTGGTATTCAAGATACTATAGAGTCTAGAGACAGTTCTTTTGGAAATCGAGGCACCAAGAAGTTAAAGTGCTCTCGAGAAAGGCATAATGGGTGTACAACTCAAATGAAGAGACAAGCAGACAAATTTTGAGTTTATGGACCTAAGGGTGCTAACACAATGCTTGCAATCTGAGGCTGGAGGATCATGGTTTCATGAGGCTAGCCTCAGCTACACAGCAAGGACCTATTTCCGGAAGTGGAAGTGAAGTTTCATTTATAACTATACAGTCCTGGCATATGCCCAAGATTTATGGTATGAGAGACTTATCGACATATCATGAGGCTCGCCAAAGAAAGACTTCTTTCTTCAAGATGGTTAATGTTGAGGTTGTCTTTTAGGGTGATTGAGGTAGATATGGAAAGATCAAAACTCCAAAGGAGACACCTCTGGAGTGAAGTCAGAGACCGAGAAAAGCAGAGCCTGAAAAGAATGCAAGATGCAAATAGTGGGGTCTGGCTCTCACCTGAGTGACAAAAGAGATATCCCTGTGAGTGGGCGCGAATGTCAGAGGACAGGAACTGGAGCACAGACCACGGCATTTAACTTTAGATTTAAACATGCTTGAAAAAAGAGGTACACTGGAAATTTTCAAAATTATAAACACTCCTGGGGGGGAAGAACATTTCCCTTTTTAATATAGTTTTCATGAATGAAAATTTCAAAAACATTAAAATTCTAAAAGAAAACATCAAGATTACTGGCATGTATGAGGAGAAAGATATTAGGATACTCAGGGTAGTATCTGACTTTCTCCAGATAATCTGGAGCAGTGATTCTAAACATTCCTAATGTTATAATACTTTAATACAGTGCCTTATTTTGCAGTGATTCCCAACCATGAAAGTATATAAAAGGATTTTCTTTACTACTTTATAATTTTGATGCTGTTATGACATTTTTTGTTGTTGTTTTGGTTTTTTGCGACCTGGTTTCTATGTAGCCTTGGCTTCCGAGACTTGCTTTTTAGAGAAGGCTGGCCTCAAACTCACAGAGATCCACCTCCTGACTGCTGGGATTACAAGCGTGTGCCACAGCACCTGGCCTGTTATGACTCTTGATATGAATATGTGATATATAGAGGATATCTGATATGCAACCCCTGTGAAAGAATCATGCTACTCCCAAAGGAGTCATGACCCACAGGTTGGGGACCACTGGTCTAGATTTGGCTCATCAGCCTCTCTGAATCCCTCACTGTCAGAAATTCTGCCCTGTGTCTTCTCATGTGCCATTCCTCAGGGAGGGATGCATTTTCATGGTTGTTTACTTTTTGTTGTTGCCCATTTTGATCACCTGCTAAACAACTACCAGGTAAGAAAAACCAAAGCATCAGTTCACAAATTTACCTAGTTAATATCAGACAGCTAAAAATGGGAGAGGTGGGAACCCTGCCCCCTCAGCTTCCCTCATCGCTCCTTGACTGCCTCTATCTCACGATGAGAATACACGTAGGATGTATGTAAGAACTCAAAGAACCCTTTGAGACTATGAATAATGGTTTTCCCTTTTCTCCTTTATTTCTAATCCTAAGACTCATAAAAGTAGCACAACAGACACTAACTATTCTTTTTTTGTTTTGTTGTTGTTTTGGTAAATGGCATAACAAGCCAGATCATGATTGAACATGCAAAAGTAAAGAGAATAATGAGGCTGCTTTTAAATGCCTTGGTTCTATTTCAGTCTCTACAGTTTAGAAAGGGCAGTCCCCGGGCAACCCAAAATGACACTTCCTGTTCCCAAGAGAAACATTCACTTTCAACTTGCTTGTGCTGCCTGATGTCTCTCTCCACTGCTTCGTGAAGCAGGTCTTGGATGTGTAGTCATCCCACCTATCTAGGGTCTTAGTGGTGAGGTTTTATCCTGAGTGAATGCTAAGCATCCGGTTGCACTTATGTCTTTTCTGATCAGTAAACTCAACTGCAGACTTACCCACATGTGTCCTGATGGGAAGAACAGTGCTCTTTGTAAAGGCTGCTAGGACTTTCTCCAGCTACTGGTGCAGGTGTTGAAAACAGATGCCTCTGGGCTCATCTGGAAACCTCGAAACTCCCCAGTATTCTAGTAATGTTGTATTAAGATGAAGGTAACTTAAAGGTTCTCTCACCTTTTGTTTTGATGTTTACCCAACCAATATGGAAGCAGAACCTACTATTTAAGAAATAAAGCTTGTAAGTAATAAAGTATGACAGCATATATAATGGCACTCATAGAAAACATTCACTAGAAATGTAAAGATCTGCCTCAGCTTCATGCTTCACCATCGTATTCAGAGTTGTCCAAAGGGGAAATAATTCCTTATTTTGTGCAGTATTTTTATAACCCTCACACTGATAGAGTTAGCCTTTGTGGATATGTCTTTATACTTTAAAAATTGTATTAATTTAGTTTCAGGTCATACACTGGCAGTTAGACTACATGCATCTGAAAGGGGTGTCAGCTTTAGGATTGTCCATTTTTACTTTGAAGTGATTCTCTGCAGTAAATACCCAATCCCCCAAATCCAGTTTTCAGTTTGTTCCAGGTTCTTCCTTCCCCATTGGGAGTGACTTTTGTGCTATTCTTATTAGTGGACAGAGACAACTGATAAGACCTACTTCCTATTTTTATGTTTGAAAGATTTAGTATAAACATTTTCTCTGATACACGTTTTTGTTTTTGTTTTGTTTTTTTGCATGTTGTTAACCTCAACAATAACAAAACATATTTTCATGCTGTGGTAACCTGCCTTGTTTATGCCCTTAATTTTACACTTAGTATTTAAATCCTGAGGAATTAATTAGAGGAAATAAAGTTATTTAACTCAGAATGCTTTGCCAAATCATCACATCCATTAAAAAAAAAAAGTGGATACCAGTTGGATTCAGAATTGCTCTAGCTTGTTAATGGGTACATTCACTAGGAGATAAAAATCCCAGCTCTGCATTAACTAGTTTCCCATAGTAATTAATAATAATTGAGGCCTAATGTTATAACATAATAATACCTAATATAACATTCTACCTATTAAAATATTTAATTTGGAAGTATTTTTTCAAATTATATTTGAGAGATATGTTTGTTCTATGATTATTTTTCAATGTGGAGAAAAATTGGGAGGCAATAGGTTTGGGGAGCTGCTTTGTCAAAGAAGTGACAAATCAAACCTGGAGGGAAATTTTAGCTGAGGGATCTGATTGATAACAGCCTGAAAAAAAAAAAAACCAATACACTTCACAGTAGTCACCTGCTGTCAGACCAGCTCCTATGAAAGACAATGTATCTAAGGAATGTTTTATTACAAGGTAAACACAGAGTATTTGCAGACGTATGTATGTTCAATTTATTTCAATAACAGAAATGGGTAGATGCTGAGACTATGCCATTTTTAAAAACTGTTATGTTAGAAAGTTTACATTGTCTCAACAAATAACTAGCAGAGTCTCCAAGGATATAAAGATACTGTCCAAAGACAGTCCAGGGAAAAAGCACAGTTTTATGTAACAAAGATGACTAAGGTTTTTGTGAAGAGGATTAGAAGCACCTCTTCTGAATTGCAGGATACACTGGGCCTTTAAACAAGAATATGGTCTTCAAGTGAGTTAAGGAATAGCTTTTCCTCTTTAGTTACTTCCAGGTGACAGAGTGATTCACCACTGCTGTTTACACAAAGCACAGCTTCAGTAGGTATTGAGCAGCCAGAAAACCCAGACTCCCCAAGCCTTTATGTCTTTGTAATTAGAGACCCTCTACTTAATTGTCATAGTCTCTGACCATTTTCAGAGATTGGAAGACAGTTTTTGAAAACAGTTTTATGAAATCTATTGTGCCATCCTTTCTTATAAAAATGTACTTGAATTTTTTAAAGTTTCACAAAATATGCTAAGTCCAGGAGAAAAGATAAGATTTATTTTTTTAAATTCTTTTTTTAAATTCCCAGAACAAGAGAATAGATTTCTATGAATAAATGATTTTCAAGTAGGTAAAATATCCCAGTTGCAGTAAAAATCCTCTCCTGGTTTTCATTTTTGGAATACAATCTTCTAGCATGTGGGTGGGTAGCATACAGGTGGACTGTATGAGCTTCTCATAACCACCCAGTAAAATTCTCTACTCTCCTTTCTATTGGAAGATGTTACTATTAATGGCTGTAAATGTGTGATAAGCATGACATCAGAGATTTGTGACCTGATGCCTGTGTCCTGTGCACATGTAGGCTGGTGTTTGATTTGTAGCCATGCCTGAGATTTGCAGAGTATGTGACTCATAGTAGCTTACTGGGGTCAGCCTTGAGAAGCCTGTAGTCATTTCTGCCCATTTCTTAGTAATACAACAGTAGTTCAAAGGACAAGGGAGAAGGTCTACGTTATGGTCACTCTTCTAAATTCACTCTCCAGTTGTATGTACTGAAAGCTTACCTATTTTTAATTGTGCTTTTACCCACCAAAACAGTGCAAGATGTTAACATACTCTTGTTTTTCATATATATAATTTCCTCTCTAGTCTACGTACTTTGTACAAATTCTGCAGATTAATATTTATACTCTACATAGTCTTCATTAAAATTGCTCCATACACACATTAGTATGTGTGTGAGTGTATGTATGTGTCATCTGCATATGTGTTCTTACCTTATTTGAGATATTTATATTTGAAGATAACTTGACTCTTTTATTTCTACTCCTGAAAGCCCTAACCACATTTTTTTTTAATTTTTATTCTGTTTTCCTACTCCTTGATCTATCTATCAGGCAGTAAAGTGTGTCTCATGAAAGACAGCACAAGAAAAACCTATCAGTGTTTTTTGTTTGTTTGTTTGCTTGTGTAGCTTTCAAGTAAAAGCTTGACACAAACCAGTAAGAGCCAATGGAGAATCATTGGGCTTGCTGTCTCCAACAAAAGCTCTTATTAATCGAGGACCTGCTTATTTTAGAGTCTGCTCTTTGGACTTTATCATTGCTCCTGATTAGAGTCAGTAATTTCATTCTGACACACCTCTATTGAAGCTCTTCTTGTCTCTAATCTTCCACAAAGCACATCACAATAAAGTTATCTTCATAAGGGTTTAATGACATCGTGAAAAGAATGAAGAAAATACCAAAGGGCCTAAGAAAGCCATTCATATCCTTAAAAAAAACTCAGATGACCTAATTCTGTGATGGTAAAAAGTAGTCTAAAGGAATAAAAGTGCATTGAATGAAACTCATTATTTTCTCCATATTGTTCCATCTGTCTATGAACTCTTGAACTTTCTGTCTATAGAATCAAAATGAAAATGTCACCATATACATCTCCTAATAATAATACTATCAACAATTTCAAGGATATAGTATTACATTTCAACTTATTCTGCAATCATGACTATTTAAATGTGTCTTTTAAAGTCAGGCATGAAGACGCATGCCTGTAATCAGAGCATTTGGGAGGCAGAGGCAGGAGCACTAGGAGTGAAAGGTCATCCTCAGCAGCATAACGAATTTGAACCCAGCCTGGAATGCCTGAGACTCTGTCTGGAAAAAGGAAGGGGAGTTGCTGGAAAGTTGGCTGGGTGCTTTAACTGCCCACAGCTTAGCTCTCATGACTGGAGTGCAAATCACAGGTTTAGTGATTTAACCAAAATCCAGCATGTGGTAGGCAGAGCCAGGCCATCCTGGGCATGCTCTAGCTACCTAGACTGGCCATCTAGATGGGTTCAACTGAGATACTCTTTCTGAAGGAATAAAAAGAAGAACAATCAAGAAAGACTTCTGATGTCAACTTCAGCCCTCCACACATGCATACTACACAGATGCAAACACAAATACATATATCATACCAAACATACATATATACATATGGAAAAATGTACCTCGCTCATTAAGCAGTATTTGGGTGCAAGTTTTAAAATGATTTCTCTACCAGAATTCTTATTCTGTTTATATAGATTTATACAAAAGTAAACATTATGCTATATATGTATAATTGTGTGTGTATGTGACTATTCTAGGGTCTTCTTACTGACCCTAGAACTTTAATTTCATAAAAAATTTGTTTGTTGAGCCTCTTTGTTGTAGAAATGATAATATGAAGACTAACAAAAACTTCACAGAAATAATATAAAGCCACAGCTCATTATTTGCAAAAGCAGCAAATATATCACTTTCCTGTGGTCTTTCGTCATATTTTACTACTTTCACATTTAGTAAGAAAACTCAAGCCAATTTGCATGTTCTCTTCCAATAAATATGTTGTATGCAAAGATTTATTTCAGCCAATTGCCTATAGAAATGTGATATCAGCTACCATGGGCTACACCCAAGCAGGGGTTCTAGGTTGTATCCATACACAGTCCTTGGTTGGAGAAACAGTCTCATTGAAGACCCCTGTGGCCCATGGTATCAGTATCCAAATGGGTTCCCTAGTAAGGGGAACAAGGACTATTTCTGACATGAACTCAATGGCTGGCTCTTTGACCCCCAACCCTCCCCTCCCCCCCACCCCGACCCCGAGGGAGGAGCAGCCCAGCTAGACCACAGAGGAGGACATTGCAGCCAGTCCTGAAGATACATGATAAGCTAGGGTCAGATGAAATGGGAGGAGGACCTCCCCTATCAGTGGACTTGGAAAGGGGCAGGGAGGAGATGAGGAAGGGAGAATGGGATTGGAAGGGAATGAGAGAGGGGGCTACAGCTGGGATACAAATTAAATAACCTGTGATTAATATAAAAAATAAAAATTATAAAAAAATAGAAATGTGATATCAGGACTTGTCACCACAGCAACCCAGAATTACAAGTACACAAGAAGAATAAAATATTGGCACATCTAAAATCTATCTTTGATTCAGATCGGATATAATTTGTGACACAAACCTATGTTTGCAAAGCCTGTGAGAGAAAAGATATATCCTCTTTAAAGTGAAAAGTTTTGTAATTAGACCAAATTATATGGGTTAAATTTATGTAAATACCATACTTTAATACTTAAATGTATTTTTACTTAAAGTATGTAAATATATTTATAAAGATATTCGTATATTAGATTCTACTTATAATATTTTTTGCTGAAACAACCTTACACCGCAAAATAACAAAGATATTAAAATAGGTGCTTTTGAAATATTTTTATAATTTTTAAAGCAAAAGCAATGAGGAAGGGGAAATTTTTTTCTCAGCAAATTTCTGCCTTGCGCTAAATTGTAGGAATGGATTGTTAGAGCACACAAAATCTTGCAGCTCTGTAGTATTAAACACAAGACTGTCGCTAGGCTGGCCAGTAGTAGACATGAAACTTGTCGTTACACTCAGTCCCTTTGGAAGAGATGAAGCAAAGATTTAAATTCCTTGACTTCTTCCACTGTCATCTGGATTTTTAAGTTGTTTAAATCTCAGGAGTTAAACTAATCTTTCCCAGTTTATTCTGTTTTCCCAGCTTTGAATATCCCTCTAATAATCTAGACTCTCAGACCATTTTGTTGTCATCTCATGTGAAACTCTTAGTAATAGTTTCCAATATTTTTCATTTCACCTGAAGTTGGAGAGAGAGTGTATCTTAACAGACCCTTTAGAGATGCACAGTACACTGCAGAAAATGTTTATGTTCTATACCTACCACTGGCCAGCCTAGAGACAGTCTTGTGTTTAATTCCATGGAGTCACAAGCTTTTGTGTGTTCTAACAATCCATTCCTACAATTTAGTGCAAGGCAGAAATTTGCTGAGTAAACAAAACAAAGCAAATAAACAAACAAAACCACAATATGTTTGAAAGGAAGGCCTGAGAGTGAGTGGGGCTCTCTCAACTGTTAAGAACTGAACAGTTGGGTAAAGTGGATTCTAAAGCACTACCACTGAGCTGCCATGTGACTTAGGCATACTTTCTTTCTCTTTTTGTCTCAGTGTTCAAGTGTCCCAGATAAAGGTCACAGGAGATGTTCCTTGACACACAATAAACAATTCATAAAGACCCACTGACATTTTACTACCATTGCTACTAGCCCACAACCTAATTCAAAAAAAAAATCACATTTTTGTGACAGTAGAATACATCTTTCTCTCAGACATCTATTAACTTCTTCAAGCTCATCCAACTTTAAATGCAATTTAAGAGATAACCTCTTAATGATTTAAGTCTAATTCTGTTGTTTGACACAGAGGGGCAATTAATGAAGAAAAACCAATCTATCTCAGCTAATCTCTTCATTCTTTTTGAAATTACCAAAATTGTACTTACATAATTTATAAATCTGTATTGCATAAAATAGTTCAGTTGAGAAATGACTTTCCAAGACAAAGATAATAGTAATAATAATGCTAGTTTTGTATTACCAATAATCTAAGACCAGAGATGGTAAACTACAGGCCATGACCAAATAAAATCCACAATGTTTTGTTTAATAAACTTTTCTTGGAAACAGCCATGCTTATTCATTTATATGCTGTCTGTGGTTCCTTCTGAGGTGTCCCAAAACACTACAGCTCTCTAAAGAGAAAGTTGTTGGTTGTTGACCTACAGTTGCGTTTTTCAATTGTTACCACATTGCTACAACGTTCCTTCTTGGGGATGATAGAGATGCATAATGTTAAACCTGAAAGTAGACTAAACTTTTACTTTTCAATTTGAAAATTTACAAGGACACACAGATTTTCCTACTTACTGTGTGTGCTTAACAGCAGATGAATTAAGCCATATTTTTGTATAGGTAACTCCAAAGAGTATAGCTGTGCTCTTTTCATTGGCTTTCAACTGTAATTCCATTTATTATCAAATACTGTGAAGAAGCAAAGTTTAGAAAAGATCCGTCTTTTTATTTCCTTGTATTCTCCTTTGATTGTAAAACAAGTTGAATGTTATATTTTAATATAATACTTGTATATTTAGTGTTGCATTAATAAGCAAAAGTATGTAAATAGTCTATGTAGGTATCATTCATTATTGCCTTCTTAAAAATCAGTTGTCATAGTCAACACTCTGATTCCACTATGGTGATAAAGGTATCAAAGTAACAAAGACATCAAGTTTCTCATCACGAATGGTATAAATGCCATCGACAGCGATGCCTTCTTATGATTGCTACAGAATTTGAATACACAAAGGAGAGATTACATTTCAAAGCTACAGCAAAGCAGCTTGACGGGGGATATTGAAGTATTAAAAGAATTTTAGAGAAAACTGAAAAGTTAATGAAAAAAATCAGAAGCAGAGAGAAATGAACCAACAGGAGTGGCCAGAGCATTAGGGAACAGAATGACAAAAGGAGGAGGGAACATGATTGCAGCCGATAGCGTAAAGACCAGGTGAGGCAGCCAGGTCAGACACAGGGCAGATAACAAGCAGACTCAGGGCATGGGTAGAAGAAATAAACAAAACTGGGTTGGTGCCCGACATAAGCACAAACAACAGTGGTCACATTTTAGTGGTTTTACAAGCACATTTACGCACTGAATTTTTTATATATTTATCCACCTTTTCCAAACTGCATTCAAAGAAAACTGTTTATTTTTTCCTTGCCACATAAAATAGAGATTTCCAACACTGAAAATTCAAGGAGCCATTTCTGACTCTCACTCTAGCTATGTTTGTACTGCACCTCATCAGCCTGGTGAGTTCTCTGTAAGACATGCTATAAGAAATATAGCTGAGAACATTTGTATGTGTGTATGTGAATATACATATACACATACACATTATTACATACATACTATACCTATACATAATATATATGCACATATATGTTTCCTTTATTGTTGAGTATTCAATTATAAGTCATTGAATCTTTAGTCCCTATCTTTTTTCATAGAATGCAGCGCATTGGCAACATGCATAAAACTGTTTTCTAATTAATCTTTTGCAGGGCTAAGTTGGCCTTATTTTAAAATCCTCATTGTCAAGACATACATAAGCACACACAAGGCACATCCCCGGTCAAAAGCATTGACAGCAAAGGCAAAGCACACCCTGATCACAGTGAAGGCTAAGCAGGATTATTTTTTGTAAATTTTGATGTTTTAGAAATATTTTTACATGTTGAAGCTGGTGAGATGGTTCAGTAGGTAAAGCACTTGCCACACAACTGTGAGATCATGAGTTCAAATCCCGAGAACTCATATAAGAGCCAGAAGCATCAGAATGTGTCTACAATCCCAGCAGGACTCCTAAAGTGATATGGGTAGTGGAGGCAAGAATCTCTCTGGCAGGAAGGCTAGCCTGCCATACAAGAGCAAGAAGGTGAGGACAAACTCTTGAGGTTGTGCTCTGACATCCACACACTATGCACACACACAAATACATATATGTCATATATGCATGTAATCCACACAGAGGTATTAAATAAAAAAATATCAACAACAATGAAACTCCTCTTACATTCATTCCATACTGGTTTTTATGCCGCCTCCTAACTATAATAGGGGTAATTAAAATTGTTCAGTCTAACTTTAATTTTCCTCCATCATTAAAAATAAACCCCTGCTAAAATAACAAACCTTTGACTGCTGAGATTTAGAAAGCTTCATTAAGGAGAAAAAAGGACAATCATGAAGAATATTCCTTCTGTTAATGAGACTCTAGGACATTCACATTAAAATTGGAAGATATGAAAATCAAGACTCCCAATGACTGTGAACCAAAGCTATCTTTCTCTTTCAAAAATCTGTTTTTACAAAGAATCTGATGAAGGATTAAAGGTTTTGGTAAATAAGAACTTATTTAACTGTCTAAATGTGTCACCCAACATCATTCCCAGCCTACTTACTCTTTGAATGCAAACATTGCAACATGTAAGAGTCTGCAACATGTTTGGATGGTTTTCAAAACTCTGAATGATATCATTTTCACAAATTGAACATTTCAAATAATTTGTAATTGAAAGCAGTATGTTATTTATTATTAATATTAGTACTAATGGTATTTGATTTTGGTTTATTTTTGTTTGGTTAGTTTCTAAAATGCAGGATTTCTCTGTATGGTCCTGGCTGTCATTGAACTCACTCTGTACATCAGGCTGGCCTTGAACTCACAGAGGTCCACCTGCCTTTGCCTCCCAAGTGCTGGGATTAAAGACATGTGCCATTGCCTGACCAGCTCATTATGTTGTAATATAATTAAATCATCTAGGAACTGCACACTCTCCTGAGAAACTCAAAACCATTTCAGATTGTTGCATGGGGTGTGGGAGAAGTAGAACCACTATTCAGTTGAGGGCTATGATGAAAACAAGGTCAAGTTACACAAGCTGCCTGCCTTTCCACATAATGCATTACCTACTCCCTTGCAATCCAGTGGGAAAATTAAAGCACTATTGAGGGGAAAGGAACTGACTCCTGCAAATTGTTCTCTGACTTTTACATGTACTCTGTGGCACACACCTCAAAGAAAACACACAAAGTAAACTAATAAAATGTATAGAATAGAAATGTTTAAAAAGATTATATGTTTATTAGTCCCTTCTTAAAAATGAGAAAACCCACACTGAAGAAGGTTAATCTGTTGATGGTACAAAACAGTGAATGTAATGGTACAACTCCTCTAGGAGTCTTCATTCTGTATTATCACACAACTATAGCCCACTGGCAGACAGCACAGACAACAGTCATTCAAGTTTATAAAATTATATGCTAAAGCCTGGGAGTTTGTCAAGAGAATTCTCAGTCAAGATTTTGTTAATTAAAATGCACTTTGGTTTCATTGCCCATAAGCCTTCCCCATATATTTTCGTAGAATGGGTAAGTTATGAACTAAGTGTGAAAAAATGAACTATAAAATTCAGGGGGGGAACTGTTTGGCCTTACAATTGGAACCATGATATATTTCATTGTTAACAATTACAAAGCATTTAATATAATTAACTTTTAATTACTACTCTTCATCCACATACAATTTTATTGCTAAATTGAACAGGAAGAAAATAACTCAACTTTTAGAAAATCTTTGCCTGAAGAAAACTGAGACTGGCAATCTTAGGAAAGAAGGGGGAGATAGTAAGACCTAGAGAGGACAGGAGCTCCACGAGGAGAGCAACAGAACCAAAATATCTGGGCACAAGGGTCTTTTCTGAGACTGTTTCTCCATCCAAGGACCATTCATGGATATAACCTAGAACCCCTACTCAGATGTAGCCCATGGCAGCTCAGTATCAAGTGGGTACCCTCGTAAGGGGAACAGGAACTGTCTTTGACCTGAACTCAGTGACTAGCTCTTTGACTGCCTCTTCTGAATGGGGGAGCAGCCTTGCCAATCCACAGAGGAGGACAATGCAGCCAGTTCGAATGAGACCTGATAAGCTAGGGTCAGATGGGAGGGGAGGAGGATCTCCCTTATCCATGAACTTGGAGAGGGGCATGGGAGAAGAGGAAGGAGGGAAGATAGGGTTGGGAGGGGAGGAGGGAGGGGACTACAGCTGTGATACAAAGTGAATAAACTGTAATTAATGTAAAAAATAAAAATTTAATAAAAAAAGAAAACTGAGACTGTGGCAAAGAGTTCTTAGAAAGTCATCTAGCTTTCCCAGTCTATAGGTATGGTCATCCCACCTCTTAGATTCTAAAGGATCTAGAGATCTAGATTCTCTGTCAATGCTGCAATGCTAGCTGGCTGTGGTGTTATTCTCCTCTTTTTTTTTTTTTTTTTTTTTTTTGCATCACTCCCTTTCAGTGATTCAGTAAAATGGTGCTGGTGGCATTTGTTTCTTATATGAGTCTTTCAGAGTACAGAATTCTCATGGCCTCATATTCTGCCATAACTCTATTAGGATTTTGTTTTAATGTTCCTGTCAGTGACTGCTCCTCAACCAATATCAATAATCTGTCCTCTGCAGTGCTATCAGGAACATTTTGAAGTTACGCAGTTGTGTACCTTTTCTCTGTTGCATAAATGTGTGGTCTGTCAGGCATCTTCATTGCAGAGCTATCCAGGCCCTGATGAACGTGCTCAGTCCCATTGTCATGGGATGTTCATGTAGCTTCACACCAGCTTTTTGGGAAAGGACCTCAACTGCTGCCTCTCTAGACTACTTCACAGGTATCACTGTGACACTTCACAAATCTCTACCGTGACCTTTCTCCATACTTGCATATTCTCATCTGAAGATCTTAGTGGCAAATTAAAAGAAGAAAAAAAAATCTCCCTAACATTTTTTGATAAGTTTACTTTGCCTATCCAAAGCATACACCTGTTACTGAAACTGAAGTATACCTTTGGTTATACTTTTCTTTTCTATGTTTTGTTTTTCTGGAACCTATTCACAACTCAGAAAAGCTGAATTGTGGTCATAGAATTTTTTAAATTCCCTGGTTCTACACATCATCCATTTATCAAAATATGTAGTATCAAATCAACATGCAAAATGTCACTAGAGTTGCTCCGTTATTATTCTTTGTTAAAAAGTGGACGGTAAAGTTGTGGGGAAGGAGTTAGGGGTGGATCTGGGAGGGTTGAAAGGGAAGAGAGTGTATAAATGTAATCAAAACACATTCTGTTAAATTCTCAAAAAATGCAAAATATTTTAAAACATGCCAAAAATGTTCACTGTTTTTCAGTAGAAAACCTTTCAGGGAAACAATATACATTTAAAATAATGTTACTGTCATATTATAATACTGAATTTTTCAAAACAAAAATATCTTCTTTATGTTTGATAATTAATAAGTTTAAGATTGACATTTCATCTGTTTTCTGATTTTCTTAAAATCTTCCTTAAACTCGGGTAAAATAAAAATAAAATTTAGCTTTCATTACAATAGTACCAGTAATTATTCTGATAAAATTATTTTGGTTAAAATATCAAAACACACCTGTATAAATCTTATTTTGTTTGTTGGTTTTGAAACAGTGTTTCTCGGTAGCCCTTACTGTCCTGGGACTCACTCTGTAAACTAGGCTGGTCTCAAATTCAAAGACTGTTCCACCTCTGCACTTCAGGAGCTGGGACTGAAGGTGTGTGCCACCACTGCCTGGCCTGTGCAAATTTTAATTTCTAGGTAGTCATTCATTGAGAGTAGAATAAGTGGATAATTTCTAGTGTGTAGCTTTATACGCTTCACCTTTTATATAATATATGCTGATACTATTTGTGAGAAACAAATACATTTTGAATTTGCACATTTCTGAATTATAGTTTATTAACTATCTGATTTCTTATAAATGCATGAGCAAGACACTTTTCACAACCATTTTTATAAAATGCTTTTACTTTCAACAAAATTGAAATGTGTTTTGACAGGCACATTGGCAATAATATCTCGTAATGTATTTTCAAATCACAAGCTCCTTCAGAAATAGCCAGAACTGTTGCTACATAACTCATCATTTAAATAATACATTCATACACATTTGCTCTTGGACATGCAGAGAGTAGGAGAGACTATAGAGGTATAGATGTAGTTACCAGTAGATGGATACAGGTAGATATGTATATAAAGATCTAGCTATGTAGATCCAGATATGTATAAATATGCATAGATATAGATGTATAGAGTAAATATATAAAAGCATAAATAAACATAGATATAGATGAGATAAAGATATATAGGCATTAATAGATATTGATACGTAGATACAGTCATTCAGATTTGTGTCAGGATTTTCTATTTGGTTCAGCATTATTAATATTCTTAAAGAAGTTCCAGTTGTATCTCCATAATTTGATGACTTGCAACCTCAAAGTTCCAAAACACTGCAATCAATAGAGTAAACCTGTGAAGGGGTCATCGCAAGCTCATTAGATCAAGAACACAAAGGAGAATTTTAATCAGATGCTGAGTCTTCTTTCACATGAGTGTGAGTTTTTGTTGAAACCCATCAGGTCTGCTGATTATTTGGTGACATCTGCTGCATGCAAATAACCATCTACAGAAGTGGTAGTGGATGCTAAATACTACTGCACTTTGTAATTTAATGTATATTTTAATGAAGTGAACAGTGAGATTCCTGACAGGCATCAGCAAATTTGAAATAGAGTCGTCCAAGTTTCTCATCCAGTTTGGAAGTAATGAGACTTGTTCCATAAAGTGATAAAATTTATGCCATAAATTATCTCCAAAAGAAGAGTGCTTCACGAAGCAAGCTACTCATTTGTTGGGACTAGATTTACAAAAAAAAAAAAAAAAGTTGTTCAAATGGATTGCCTTGTTAAAGGGAGCTGAGCTATATTTTCTTTGATAACTTTTGCTCATGATCAAAGAAATGAAACAAACCTAAGTGCCTGAAGCTTGATATCACTCAGAGAGTCATTGATTTAGTTATTGCAACAAAACTTGGACCCTAGAATATATCCTAACCATTCTCATGTCTGCCCATCAGTCTTTAACAGTATTCTCAGAGACCTTTCCAGGAATCAAGTTTCTGTTTCTCAGAATACTCAGGAAGTGTTTTTGTTGGGCTTTATATTTCGTTCCTTTCTTAAAAAAAAAAGCATATGTTTCAAACCAGGATCTTTTTTGCTAAAGTAATGTACTTTATAGTGTACTAAAATCACTGTGATAAATAAGCACTGTTCATCTAGACACACATTGTACATAGGACTACCTTGTTGTCAGGCATTTTAGTAGCTCCTCTGCATATACTCGTGCCTTAAATTGAGTTAGCACAGTGTTTTCTAGTGCAATAAAAGCCTATAATCATCTACTGCTAGCTACGCTAGTCGATGCAGTGCTTCGGGACTGACTCATCTGTGATTGGCACAATGAATGTTATGAATTTAAAATTACCTTTACAGAGTGAGTTTATGTCTGTTGCCATAATATTTGGGGCCCAAATAGATTTTTCATACTCACAGTCAAGGATCTGTTCACTTAAAGTGCGCTTTATAATATTTAAATAAAACTCAAATATCCCGTGAGTCAAAACGCTTTCCACCTATAATGAGCACCGACAAAGCTGCTAGAGGTGTGACTCAGCAGATAGGAAAACACAGACGCTATATCAAATCTGCAAAATTGTAGATTTTGTTAAATATTTTTTGTCATGCTAAGATGTCTTCTACGTGCTGAGAGTTCAGAACTGAACAATATAGTATAAGCAGCTTAAATACCTAAGAAGGAAATAGGCAAGAACAAATGAAAAATGTTAAGAAGAAAAACAATAATTTAAAAAAATCCATGAAGTAAAGGTGGCTTTTGAACAGGAAGCATAGGTGACAGAAAATGTGGAGCTGCCCTATGCTTCTTGTAACACGCAGATTGGAATTTGTACGACAGACCTAATTGATAGTGCTTATTTCTTCCTGAATACTTTGAACAATGGCACCAGCAGAAACCGATAATTCCCAATGGCTCAATTGTCATATAGATCTCATATTAAAGTTTTTCTCAGATAGGAAAGAATGTTTCTTGGGTATTCAGAATGCAAAAAAAAGTGCATTTTTATAAACACATAGATAATTCAAACCAACCAGTGTGCTAAGCCATCGTCTTGTAATCTTTCTTTGACCCTCCGTGATGGCACCTTAACTTCCACATTCTCACAAAGAAAACATTTGACAATTGTCTGTCTAGTTATTTTGCTGGTCCAGTAACTTATGTTTCTGGTTCCCAGGCTGCTTTTCCAATTTAAGACGCCATGGAATATTCACAACTCTGTTTCCAGGATTCCAATCCATCCCTCCTCTTCACCAAACATTGTCAGATCATGGTCACGTTACAGTTCAATTTCAGCTTCAAGGTCTTTGGAAGCTAACCATTTTTAACCAGAGGTATCTTCTAGGTTCCCATTCTTCTACCAAGGAAGAAAATTTACACTCTAGTTACCTAAGCCAAATTTAAGACACTACTTCCCAAATCATTATATTCATCTAATATAAACACATATATGAGTTCAGGAACAAGAGACATTTGTAATCTAGGGCCAACTGGGACAGCATTTGTCACAGATGGAATGAATTTGGTCGCAGTGGGAATTACAGATTATCTGTCTAGTCCCTGCTTACAACTCCACACTAACAATTACAAACCACTAAGTTAGAGCTATCACAGATTTCCAAGGCACATATAGTACTCATACCATCTAATATGTGCATTAACAAATAAATATAATCTGTAATCATAATTGCAAATATATTTTATGAAAATATAAATGTAGAAAATACTACTTTAAAAATATTTCTTAGAAGTAAAGAAATCTCTTTGATTTCTTTGAAAGAAGAAATAAAATTTTAGAACTGTATGTCATCATCTTCCTTCCGAAATATTTAGCTGACAATAGCTCCCCCCCATTCTTATTTCTGAAAAGATAAAAAAGTAGTAAAAATATTTTCCATATACTTATTTCAGCATTCTCTGTTCCCCCTAAAGATGGCTTTATTCCTTAATCTTTGATTTTATGGAACCATATTTAGGTAATCTGTAGTTGTCACATTGAAGGATCCAATAAAAGAAAATTTGTAACCAGTTCAGCACTTAAGATGTTACTCTTTATCAGAAATACCAAACCTTGCAGATTTACACTGTAAGGTGGGAGATATTTAAAAATCTGAATTTAATGTCAAAGTAGCACAGTGGTTGATTCTACTAACTTACCACTGTTAAAAAGTGTCTTTTAAAAAATGCCAAGGAAAGCCAAAGCCATGGGAAAGTCAGACTGAGAAAGAGATTGGCAATGTGGTCAGAGCCAGTAAGACTTGGCAAGGCTGGCAGAAGCCTCACTAGAAGTTAACGGGTTGAATTTGACTGAATCTTGAGCACTAGAATTTTTTGAAGAATTGAAGGTTGGAGAGGGTGCAGGCAAGACTCTGCAAACTGTCCTGGAACACAGACTGAACACTGGGTATGTTAAGGCAGTTTGGAGGTTGGACCTACTGGGTTGGGCGCACTGAGCCTGGAGAATGCATACAGTGGGGAATGACAAACTAAGGTTGCAAAGAGAGGTAACTTGAAAGAACAAATTAATAAAATGAAAAGAGGAACTAGCATGAGCATAAGGATTTAAGTCCAGATTCTGGGATAGAACATTAATAACCCAGGCTCAAGGACAACCGGGATGTACTAAGAATTAGGAAGATAGTTTTATCTTCCTAATTTTTTCATTACTCAAAATCCCTTTAAAATCTCCAGTATAGTTTGATCACTAAGCCCTGTACTCTCAGATCTTCCCAAGAGTACTTCTTGGAATTCCAAGGTGGGCCTCTGCATACATATCTACCATTTATTCGTTTCAGTCTTATTCTGTTCATTTCTCTCCAAGACACCACCAAGCATAATCCCAGGGTCCAAAACTTGAACATGCCACAATCTCCCTAAATACAGTCCATATGACATGATAAATGTCCCTCTTATACTTCATAATTCCATTGATAAATTTCCATGCGAAATTTTGCACTAACTACAAAAGTAAGTAAATTTCTCAACAAGAAGAACATATCCTCCATAAACCAATTTGTTAGTGGTTATTCCCTCTAGACCTGGCATACATAAACAAGTACGAACATTACGGGATATTCTTGTTATCAAGTGGCAGGATGGAATTCGATTACACCTTCAAATCTCTGCCCTATACTTATCCATAGAACCTAGAAAAGCTATTGAATGTCTGCCAACCTAGTCAGTCATCTATCAGATGAAGATTAAATACATTTTCCTTTATTTGAGTTAGGGAAGAAATGAGAAAATTGATAATATATAATTTCTTAATATAGTAATAACTAACAAATTTCAAAAGCATGACAAAGCATAGGATAATGCAATGGATTGTTCTATACTGTGTAAACTTAAATGGTATGAGTCTGTGTTACCTTCAATAAGCTGATCCATCACACTAAAACATAGCAGTATTTTACTACAGCTTTTATTAACTAATCCAGAAACTAAGACAATTACACTTGGGCTATTGTTCCTCCAGCACAAGATGGAGATTTAAACTATTTTTTTTCAAATAATTGATTCACTGTTTTCTATTCCACAAACTACTTAAGTCAGAAAACACTGATTACCCAAATTACTTAATTCTGAAAGAACCAGGAACAGATCAGAGTTTGGGGTAGTAACCACAGAGGAGGAAAGAGCATTTCATTAGATCAGTTTGTAGTTGTAGAACTGTGGCATCGTGCTTCTCACAAAAGTTCCTAAGAGCAACTAGCTCGGTTGGAAAAGCATCGACATTGTGTGACTCCTTAGAGCGCCAACTTTTTATCCTAGAAGGCTAAACCTAAATTCATAGAAGTAGAGCTAGAATCTATACAGGAGGAAAGGGTCACTGGCATTTTCTAGAAAAGGAACTGAAAATTTATTCGTTCATGGTTGGTAAGTACTGTAAAGTTGAAATTTTCTCCCAGCTTTGTATTATCTTAATTATCTTTT
This sequence comes from Pachyuromys duprasi, assembly GCA_028658305.1. Classification (NCBI taxonomy): domain Eukaryota; kingdom Metazoa; phylum Chordata; class Mammalia; order Rodentia; family Muridae; genus Pachyuromys; species Pachyuromys duprasi. The sequence goes on from CM053751.1 coordinate 49,850,209, forward strand.
CATTTCTATTTCAGAGTCTTTGACTCTTGCTTAAACGGTGGCTTTTTAGGTCAATTGATTTTAGTTCACTTCTCAAAACAAGCAGGCAAGGTATAAGGTACTTAGAAACTATCACAGGAGGCTGGATCTGGATGTTTAGATCCTAGCTAAAATTTTCTGTAACATTCACAGTAACAAAGTGCCATTTAAGCTTAAGTTGCCTGAACAAGCATTCATAAGAAGGGTTGGGATATGAACTTAACATTTTCTCACTTCCTAGAAATCCACCTTTCTTAGGAAGCAGAAATGGCACAAATCATTTAATAGGTTTTACTATTATCTTGTTCCCCAGAGGAAGGCAAAGCAGTCAGTGCATCTGGAAACAACCACCTGGCAGGTTTTATGTCCAAACACTACACTGCAAAGTAGGGACAATGATGCAGAACAGTTTCCTATTCACAGAAAGTTGAACTCTGCTTCCCAACTCATCTTGGCTTGGATACACAGGTTGCCTTCCTTTGTGGGGCAGAATGATCACACACGTGGTAAATGGAATTAAAGTCAATATAAATACTAATGTCTTGTCTTCTGAGAGCATATGAATGTACAAGCATTAAGTAGGAGAAAAGGGGCTAATTTGAGATTTGTTCCTAGCCCTCTCCATGTGAATGGTGTCGCTGTGAGCCCAGCAATGAAGTTCACTGTGTTGTAGCAGACTGCGCAGTTCCTGAGTGTGTCAACCCAATCTATGAACCAGAACAATGTTGTCCTGTCTGCAAAAATGGTAAGAATGCCCTGCATTAGCTTTCAAGAAGGGGTTAGGACAAGACACCAGTATTTCACACCTGCCTGCCATTCAGTACAAGAGCCCTCTAAGACCTGCCTCTAGATTTTCAAAATGGACAGAAATGGCATGTATGTTTTTCTGAAGCTTTAAAGTAAAAATGTGCTAGGGATGAGTGAATGGAGTAGCTTTTCATCTGGGAAATTAGAGCTCTCATAGGATGGCATTGTTGTGACCCTTATTATTGATTGCTGTTTTATGAAGAGATTACTAGAGAGAACACAGTACCGTATTTTTGTGGTGGCTGTTCTTCTCCCTATCTTAGAGCCTGCAAAGCAGTTTTTCGAATTTCATGGTGTATAGTGCATCCTCAGACAGAGATTAGAGCAAGTTCCAGGTATTTTGATTTGGACATAAATAAGACTTCAAATGTAAAGTTGTCCAAAGAATATAAATTAAGTGTACTTAAATTCGAGCAAGAGAGACTGAAACTGATGAGTGTGTGTGTGTTGGGGGGGTCCTTTATATTTTCATAATAGAAGATCCATATCTTCACAGAAATCGCTATATATGAGGAGGTAACTTGTATATAGGATTAAGGGTTAATTTTTCCCCTTTATAAATGGAATAGTTGAGAAATCTTATAGTATCTTAACCATCTGAAATCATGATAGTGCCCTAAGAAGATCTGGCAAAGCAATGATCACCCAGGATACCCTAGCAGCAAAGATCATACAAACACATTCTTCCTAGTGGTCCTGTCTTGCCAAAGGCAACG
>CM053751.1:49851849-49883346 GCA_028658305.1 Pachyuromys duprasi
TATATATATATATATATATATATATATATATATATATATATATATATATATATATCATTAACATATATACATGTTAACTCACCTAGTAATCTTTTCCTTACCAGATGGATAACTAGTTTAAAAATAAGCATCAAGTTATTTAAAGACAAAACAAAAGTGACTCCCATCATTTTAAAAATAAATTTTGTGGTTGGGTATCTTCCCAGTGTACTGATAATGGCCCTTTCTGATGTTTTTCCAGACATAAGCTTTCCTGTTTCTGATCATACAAATCTATTATGTTAAGATATTAAATTGCTCATTTGGTTTCTCTTTTTTTTCTTACCCAATTGACTTAGAATAACTATCTCTGACTCAAGAGCAGCAAATAAATACCCTCCCCATTTCTGCTATAATGTACCTTGTATATGCAAAGATAAATGATTTAAAACTTCATATTTCTTAAAATGTTAAAGAACCTGGAAAAGATGCAAGAAAGAACAGTAAGATGATTTAATGGTTGAAAAATAGGACCTGGGAGGACAGACTGAAGCAGTTAGCATAATTTGTCCAGAAGAGAAGGCTCAGGGGAGAACTAACTGTCATGAAGTATATAATGGCTAGTCTAAAGTAGAAGAGGACTTGTTATTTTTCATTTTCTCCAAGGATAAGAATAAGGAAAGCTCAGCTATCCAATCAATCTTTAAAAACGGGATTGACAAGATTTTAACCGAAGAAGAAAAAAACATTGTTTGGAAGTAACCATCTAAATAGGTCCTTGAGATTATTTTTTCCCCTGGGTGGTCCTTGTTGACTTTGCCAAGCTTTTAGAATAAGTGCCTACAGTTTATGACTTGTCGGTCTACACTCAGAATTAGAGACTCTAATCCACATATTTAGGAAGTAATTTTAATGTATGTATCTAATAAATCACCTCAGATGCCCAACACAAAGCCTACACCACACCTAGATTTCAAGTCTAGGCAATTATTCAAACTAGTTATATTTTATATGTCAGTACTAAAAGATAGCTTGCACTTATCAGATATTAGAAAATTGCCTTCAAATAAAACCCTTTTTGTACATATGTAATGGATGAACTTTAACTGAGTCACCTATTCATATAACTGATGAGTCCTTGCTGAGTGCATAAAGCTTAAGTTTTCAATGGCACAGCAGACAAGGGCCATTTCTGCTTCTTCTTGCTACTTCTAAACAAACTTTACCCTTTTACAAACAACAAAAGGGAATGATTTGACAGCTGTCCTCAAAACAAAGTATGACCAATGCTGAAGGACTTTGATCAAAAGGATTTTGAGAGCATCTAAGACCTATATTTTATTAGTGAAGCAGACTGAACCCATGCTTGATTTGCTAATTTCCTAAATATAGTTAAGAAAATAGAAGCCGATGCCACATATGTAGAAAAGCTAGAGGGAAAATAAATACCGTGACAAACTGTAAGTAGGAGTGTCATGAAAGTTCCAACACATTGTAAGCCAATCTCATTACATTAGAAGATGAAGTTCATTATAGCGAAAAGTATTATATAAAAGTATGCCTCCTCTCTTCTTATATTAAAGTAAAGGCACAATTTTAAAATATGCCTATGGATTTCAGGTACAGGCAACAGAGTATAATTTATACACAAGATTTTTTAAATATTTTGTTCATTTTCTTAAATCTTTATAGATGCTGATGATCTTGGCAGACAAATATTTTTGGTTTGCATAAATGCTGATTGTCTTGGCTATCAAATCCTTCCCCTTTTGCATAATAAGATTGATTTTTCTGGCTTCCTGGGTTAGACGAAAACAAGATGCATTAAAGATAGAAACTAAACATTTGAAATTATAGAATCTATCGTATTTAACCTTAAATTTTAGTATAAGCTAATATAAAAGTATTTGCTTTGAGATTATTTGTGAGCAAACAGAGCAAAGAAACAATATATTTGTTTCTTGAGAAACAATAGCTACCAATGGCAACCAGAACAATTATTTTGGAATTGAGTATTCTTACTTTTATAAAACATGCTAGTCTGTTCCCTAGATAAATAATGATTCACTTTCTTTTTTTCTCAATGTAATTCGTAAATATCAATTTGGGAACAAGAAAATTCTAAAATATTTTTCTAATTATGTTAAGAATGAGGGAAAATTTAAAATTTCATCTTGATGATTATCTCAAGCAGAATGTCTACTCTCCCTGAGTAAATACAAGCAAGCCATAAAAGGCTTTATTCTTCTTCAATTTAGCTCAGCACTAAGAAAAACTGTCATTGTGTATAATCATAGTAAGAAAACATTAGGGAAAGTTTTGAATGGCCAGGCATTGTGTGTATAATAATCATATTAGAGGAAAAATAAGAGTAAACTTCTACTTGGGGTACAGGCACATGAATCCACTGTTTTTACTAATACTCTTAGACAATTGGTTCTCTTTCCTCCGTACCCCTGAAATAGCTGCTGGCGCAAATGCCCTCTTAAAAAATACAAGACATTTTCACATTTTCTTTTTTTTTCCAAGTAAGAATTTTCTTTTCTTTCTTTCTTTCTTTCTTTCTTTCTTTCTTTCTTTCTTTCTTTCTTTCTTTCTTTCTTTCAATTTATTCACTTTGTATCATGCCCATAGCCCCCTCCATCTCCTTCCAATTCCACTTGTCCTCCTTCTTCTTCCCTATGCCCCATCCCTCATCCACTGATAGGGGAGGACCTCCTCCCCTTCTATCTGATGCTAGCCTATCAAATCTCACCAGATCTGGCTGCATCTTCTTCCTCTGTAGCCTGGCAAGGCTGCAACCCACAGGGAGAGGGGATCAGAGAGCATGCCATTGAGTTCGTGTCAAAGACAACCCCTGCCCCCCTTACTAGGAAACCCACTTGGAAACTGAGCAGGCTAAACAACAAAGAGAACCCTAGGGACACCACACTCAGAAGGGCAAACAGGATAGACATCGGAAGTAGGAGAAAACAACGAACAGGACAGGAGCCTTCCACAGGGGGCCTGTGAAAGACTCTACCCATCAGTATATAGAAGGAGATACTGAGACTCATAGTCAAACTTTGGGCAGAGGGCAGGAAACCTTATGGAAGAAGAGGGAGATAGAAAGACCTGGAGGGGACAGCAACTGGAGAGAAAGACAAACAGAGCCAAAAAACCTGGGCCCAGGGTGGCCTGCAGAGACTGATACTCCAACCAAGGACCATGCACAGAGAGGACCTAGACCACCATGTTCAGTTTACAAGAGATTTTCAAACTCTTCTACTTTTATGATGTTATGTACCTTTGACTTATCTTTTCACCACAGGCCTTGTCATGCTAATTAGTGAGCACTCAATACAGGTGCAGTTGCTTATTTGTTCTAATAATATGCAAAAATAAATGAGTATTAATATAGTATTTGTTAAAAGGTATCAGTTTAAGGTGTAGTATGAATATTATAATATTTGAAAACCAACCATAATATATATGATCAGTAACCAAGAATGTATATTGTTTTTTGAATGTGAATTAGCATTCATTTTAGCTTCTTGTTCTTAATCATTCATGCAACTTTTGAGTTTTCCATGAATCTTAAATATTTGTTTTAAGCCAATAGAAACCATGTCTATAGATGTCAAACTTATGGCTTTGAAAATAAGTATGTTGTCAGACACTAAATATTTGATCACTAAAGCACCTGAATGGTTCAGTTCATTTTTATAGACTATGTTTTCACTGGAACGTTGTCAGTCATTACATATGACTCTGAAGGACAAGTTACCTCGTGAAAAACTAGGAGAGACAGGACTCTTCCCCAATCTTCTGTATACATCAAATGAGCAATTCCATTTCTTTTCTAACTAAAATTGACATAAGCCCTGTTCAAATATTTAACTAACTCCACACTCCTTACTCTCTTCCAGTTTTATTGTCATGAAAGGGAGGTCCTCCCTAGCCAATCATGTCTCATCAGGACTGGCTGCCTTGTCTTCTTCTGTGGCCTGGTAAGGCTGCACTCCCCAAGCTGGATGTGATCAAAAAGCCAGTCACTGAGTTCATGTCAGAGACAACCCCTGATCCCCTTACTAGTTGGATAACTTTTAAGAAAGCATTTTCTATGAAAATTTTCATGTCACTGGAAGTTGACTATTGTATGATGTATACTTCATCCCATATTATCGTATAGAATTTTCACTGCATTTTAAGAGTTTGAGTGTAGCATGAAACCTTATTGTTTCCAGGGGACAAGTGAAATATATCACAGCCTTTAAAAACATACTACTGACATTTTTTCCATGCCATGTGAAATAATAAAATGCAGCAATGCCTACTACATCTGTTATGCTTCTTATGTGATATATTTAATACATCTGAAATGGGATACACATACTAAATATACATTAAATTGTATGGAGATAGAAGCAAAGTTAATTATTTATACAGTAGAACAGTTATGATGAGAGCCATGGAGGTGGCTATGTTGGTAAAGCGCTTTCCATACAAGTCTGAGGGCCTGGGTTTGGCTCTGTAGTACCCAAGTGTAAAGCAGGGCATAGTACTAGACATCCGCAATCCAGGCACTAAGGAGGTAATGACAAGCAAATGCCTGGAGCTCATTGGCCAGCTAGTCCCACTGAATTGGTAAATTCCAGCTCCAGTGGAGGACCTGCCCTCAAGAAAATTTTGATGAGAAGTGATTAAGGAAGACACATGACGTAAAATTCTTATTTCCATACATCCACCCACACATGTGCATTCAAAATGCCTATAAAAAAAGAAGGGAAAGGAGGAGGGAAAGAGGGAGGATGGAGGGAAGTAGAGGAAGAGAAAGGGGAGATAATAGATGTAATGATATAATAATTACTCGTAGGGTATTTTTAAATTTTCGCCATGCATTTAAGAAAAGGCAATTTTAATGCCATTAAGCTTTTCCAAACAAGATGCAAGAAAGAGGCATCCCTTTTTGTTGTGAGTATAATATTGATTAAAGAAAAGCAAAGATTTCAAACTAAAAGTGAAAGCAACTGTGCTTACGGTTATAAGTGAAAAATCTAAGACAAAAATGCAATTACTAAGTTCCAGTGTAATATCTTTAGTTCACAAAAATCTTTAGATTTTACAATTTATAAACTATATATCAGCAGTGGTGTGAAGTAACCTTCTTCAATGAATAACATCATGTGTCTGCAAAAGTACATAATAACCATATTACAGGTATTGAATAATTATAATAAATCTCACATAATTTCAGGTCAAGTATGCCTTAAATTCTATTAAGATTCATGAAAAAAAAAAGGTTTGTCTTTAGAGGTTGTCAGAAAAGGATTTTATACTTTATTAATAAACATAAAATCTATAAATTCTGACCAAATAGGATTTATGGCAGATTTGGAAATAGTTAACATGAAAATCCTATCATTATAATTGCTCTTATTTCTAGATTTAAGAAAAAAAGTGTGTTATGTTATATAAAGTTAAAGGCAATATATACAAGTCAGAAAAGCTAATGACAACCCCAGTAAGTAGAGTACTCCTGCAGTTCTAGCTCTCAGCATCTAGGAAGAGGATTATGAATTTAAGGCCAGCCTAAAATATACTGAAATACCCTGTTTCTACCTTTCTCCAGTCCCAGAACTACCCCCAAAAAAGTAAAAAACAGCTTGATAAAATAAATGGCTAGAGTGTGTTTTCCCCTGGGGGAGGGGTGGGCATGGTAACGTAAATCACCTCATCTGAAGGAACAGAATCATGTTTGATAGGTAAACACTGTCGACATCCCCCCCCAAATCGTTTGTAAGAGGATATAAGTTTTATTTAACATTTTAGATAGATGGAAGAGAGATAGATGCTCTTGAAGATGATAGATAACTGATAGATAGATAGATAGATAGATAGATAGATAGATAGATAGATAGATAGATAGATAGATAGATAGATAGATAGATAGATAGATGAAAATTAAATGAGATAAATATAGATAAATAATAAATGTGAGACATAAATATAGATAGATAATAGAGAGGTAGATATTTGAAGATAAATGAGAGGTTCACATATGGTAAGAACCACTTAACACAATCAGAAAAGGGAGGACAGAGAAGCAAAGGTAGACACAGGCAAAATTCGTTTCATATACAAATAATTTAATTATATTCTTGTAAACATAAGAAAATGAAATATTAAGTAGAGTAGAATTTAGTAAACAGACAAGGTACAAAAGAACAGAAATATGCAGATTTCTATGTGTTTTAATATGAACATACAATTAATAACATAAAACTATAGTATTGGTGTCCAATGCGGACATATCAATGGAGTATCAAAATGTTCATAAGCACACTTCACTACAAATGAAAATTCTGTAATGATAAAATCATATGTGAAATCTCAGGAGAGATAGTCTGTAGAAGAAATGTGTTGGAACAACTGGGTAGTTATCTAAGAAATAATTTTATATTTATATACTATATTATTCAGAACACATTTCATCAGATTAAACATAATTTTCATTTCATATCTTCCTCATGCACGTGCAAGTCTGTGTGTGTCTGTGTGGTGTGTGCATACTATGGATGCACATGCATGCGTGTGCACAAGGTTGGTGTGACTCTCCATGGATCTTCTATTTTATTCATTGAGGGGTGGGGCTCCCAATCAAGCCCTGAGTTTAAAGATATGTCTTGGCTCTCTGGATAGCTTGATCCGGGGACACCCTGTTTCCACCTTCCACATCTGGAATTACAGGAAGCTTTCTTACCCATTAATGTTGGGTACAGATCTGAACTCTGGCCCACTACACATACCATGGAGCATACACATGCACCACACACACAATAAATACAATAATGCATACATAAATACATAAATAGTAATTAGAACATAATAAGATATATCAGGTAAAATGAGAAAAAATTAAATCCCTAATTCTCTTACAATGAACTAAAAGGAAATATCAAAATTTCTATGTGATATAGTATTTTTATAAGTGGACAAAATATTTTGGTTGTTATTTTCTCCTTTCAGTTTTGGAGACCGGGTCTACATATGTATTGAAGCCTAACCTTGAACTTGTTAGACTCCTGTCTCTGTTTCCTAAGTGCTAGGGTTACGAGTATATACTGTCCCATGTGACCTATGGAAATAGATGATGCATTTGGTGGCAGAGTGGAACCTAGCTTAGTAGAATAAATGTATAAAACTGTAATTTTAATTTTTCAAATGTGATATCAGACTTTAAAGAAGTAAGAGAGAACAGAGTGGAAAAGTTATCTAGGTGTATCCATTAGTGTTCTTTATTGCTGTAGCCAATTATTTGACACAAAGTAACTTATGGGAAGGGATGTTTATTTCAGCTCCTGGAGTAAGGAGAGGATACAGTCCATGTTGGATGCAGAGGTGTGCTCATGAAACTTTGAGGAGGCTGATCACGTTGCAGAGAGAGATGGATGGTGTGGTGAACTCAGATTTTTCAAGGTTACTCAGCTCACTCTCCTGCCCATAAGGACAGTGCCACACACATACAGAGAGGGCATTCCAGAAGTTAAAACTCTCTGAACATACCTTTACAGATACAATAGGTAGTGTGTCTGCTAGGAGATTCTAAATCCTGTCAGACCGATGTTCAAGATAAATCATTGCAGAAGGTACCAAAATTTAATATATAGTCAATATTATAAATACACAAGTATAAAGTGGAAAAAAAGTGTTGTTACCTAAATGTAGAGTTATTATTTGCCAAATAAAATTACACCCCTACCTAATCCTATTATGTAAAAATAAATTTTATTTGTATTTAAAATCTAAACTTAAAAAACATAAAAGATTTTTTAATAGTTGTCAACTTATCATAAGAGTGAATGTCTTTCTAAATACATAAGCAAGCGAAGAGTTAAAAACAGGAAAAATACAAACGTGAATCAAGTAGCACATGGTTCTATTGCTATTGCTGCATGCATTGAAAGATAGCAATCACTAGTTTGGGAAAGGATGGATGTAACAGGCTATCACATATGGCTGACTGGAGCAAAGGACATTTCCTTTCTGAAAGGCAGTAAAAATAAATGATTCTTTGATCTAGAAACGACGTTTCCCGAAAATGGTAAGAAGGGATCAAGTGAGAATATAAATGTGTCTGCATAGTGATTTTTATTATGAAGCTGTTTCAAGATGGAAAATAGTTGGAAAACTTGGGATCTAAACATGTAAGAATACCAATCATTTACCAATACAAGGGGACTCTGAGTCCTATCACAATGATACTCACAAATGAACTGATGATGAAAATGTGCTGCATATGCCCAGTGGCATTTCATTCAGCTATAAAAAATAAAATTAATCATGAATTTTCTTTTAATTTTTATTTTTATATTCATTACAGTTTATTCATGTTGTATCCCTGCTGTGGCCCTCTCCCTATTTTCTCCCAAGCCCATCCTCCTTCCCTCCCTCTTCTTTTTCCAAGCCCCTCCCCAAGTCCACTGATAGGGGAGGGTCTCCTCTCCTTCCATCTGACCCTAGCCTATCAGGTCTCATCAGGACTGGCTGCATTGTCTTCCTCTGTGGCCTGGCAAGGCTGCTTCTCCTTCATGGGGAGGTGATCAAAGAGCCGGCCACTGAGTTCATGTCAGAGACAGTTCCCGTTCCCCTTGCTGGAAATTATCATTGTAAGTGAGGTGATCCAGACTCAGAAAGACAAACGCTGCATGCTCCTTTTCAGATGTAGAACACAGTTTTAATATTTTCATATGTGAGTAGATTTGGTGTGCTATCGTTAGAAAGCTGGAAGAGAATGAATGGAGTAAAGTACATGCACTGTGTAGACTGCTAGATGAGGAAGGAAGACTATAAGAGAGGCCACTAAAATACATTCTGTATGAAAATGCCATGTGAAGTATATTATATGGGTTCTAATGAATAACAATACTAATATGTAAAAATTAAATTATTAAAAGTAAATAAAATTGTAGTACATCAGCACAGGTACTAAAAATATTACATAATACAGATTACATAAAATATATAAATATAAAATTATATATAAAGTACAGAAAATGAGGCTATCTCCTACAAAAAAGGAGTATTTATAGTATATTATTAAACTAGTCCAAAAAGCATATATAAATACATAGGTAGATAATAGACACACAATAGATAAAAGATAAATAGATAGTATATAAGGGATCTTATTTTGTTTTAAAAAGCTAAAATAAAACACATAAGATATTAATAATGCTTAAGTTCTTATAATAAATGTACATTACACTTGTAATCTAAAATTACTATTTAAAAGAGAAAACAGAAAAACCCATAGCCAAGATGACATATCTTTTTCTATTTTATTATTTTATGATTAAATAATTAATGGCATGTCACCTAGTAGAAATTGTACTGTGATTCCTTGTTATAATTTTTATTCTGTAAGTTAATTAACCAACTAATAATTTCTACCACTTGACTTTTCAACTCCTTTATAAGATTCTTTTTTTTAAGCATGAGGAAAGCTTCATTGCCCATTTTACACACCTATTAGGGAAATTGCTAAAATATTCACTTAAGCATATCCATTTACATTTTCATGAAACTGTTTTGAAAAATAGGTCTTAATTGAGTGCAAGCCTTTCACTTTAACTTAATATTTTCTCTCTTCCTTTTAGGTAGACAATTAGTACCAAGCATTACACCATTTTAAAACAAATACACTGGAGATGAAACCTTTCTCTGGGAACTGCAGAGCACATATCCATTGGCTGCAGAGACCCCTAAACAGTTCAGGATGAAAGCATGTCCCTAGACAGCATTAAAGTCTGCATTCACTGACTCCTCCACGGAGGGTCAGAATTACCATATTCCCATAAAGTAGGTGGCAAAACAGAATAATAATAATAAAAGACTATCAGCCACAAACAAGAATTCCCCATTTCTTTCATAAGACACCCTCCAAAGTATAAAAGGAAATATTGATGTTTATATTCTCTTAGACCAACAGGATTACCTTTTAATTCATCAGCAAACTAGATTTCAAATGCCTTACTTTACAGTGTTGACACAATGAAAATTAACACCACATTCATTTCCCACTAAAGACATCTCTTGTATAACCATCAGGGCTGCCTAGTCTTAAGACAATGCAGATTAGAAGTCCAAAACATTCAAAGAAAATTTGACTTTTTTCACCATATTATGCCTAATATATGAGGACAGCTTATATTTTCACTGCATGTGATTGAGGACAATGAGTCTAATTCCCCCACAAAGTATACATATTTTTGGTGCTGCAAATATGATTTTGAATAAATAAATGAATAAACTCCTATATCCTACCTCATTAAAAAAGAGCTACAATTTCATTTTAATTTTGATTCTCTGAGTTACTTTAACTTTTTTCCTTTTTAAAAAATTTTTTATTTATTACAGTTTATTCACTTTGTATCCCAGGTGTAGGCCCCTCCCTCATCCGTCCCAATCCCACTCTTGCTACCTCTTCTCCTCCCATGCCCGTCCCTGAGTCCACTGATAGGGGAGGTCCTCCTCTCCTTCTATCTGACCCTAGTCTATCAGGTCTCATCAGAACTGACTGCATTGTCTTTCTCTGTGGCCTGGTAAGGCTGTTCTCCCCACTCAGGGGCAGGTGATCAAAGAGCCAGCCACTGTGTTCATGTCAGAGACAGCTCCTGTTCCCCTTACTAGGGTACTTTTTTGGAGAGTGAGCTTCCGTGGGCTACATCTTTGAAGATGTTCTAGGTTACATCTATGAGTGGTCCTTGGTTAGAGTATCAGTCTCAGAAAAGAGCCCTGGGCCAGATATTTTGGTTCTGCTGCTCTCCTTGTGGAGCTCCTGTCCCTTCCAGGTCTTTCTTTCTCCTCCTTCTTTCATAAGATTCTCTGCACTCTGCCCAAAGTTTGACTATGAATCTCAGCATCTGCTTCCATATCTTGCTGGGTGGCCTTTCAGAGGCTCTCAGTGGTAGGTTCCTGTCTTGTTCCCTGTTTTTTCCCTCTTCCGATGTCTATCCTATTTGCCTTTCTGAATTGGGATTGAGGATCTTACCAAGGGTTCTCCATCTTGCTTCGCTTCTTTAAGTGTATAGATTTTAGTATGTTTATCCTATGTTATATGTCTAATATCCACTTATAAGTGAGTATATATCATGTGTGTCTTTCTCTTTCTGGGGTACCTCACTCAGGATGATCTTTAACTTTTGAAATGTGTAATGCCTTCTGTTTCATAAAGAAGAGCTTACATATGGAGAGCCTGGGATGTATTCTATTGTGGGAAGGGTGGTTTATTAAATGTAGTTTGGTAGTAGAAAACCAGCCTACATGCCTCAACTTATAGGAGACATAGTTAGGTAATCTAGAAGAAATAAGCAGATTTCCCCAATGAAATCAAGTATAGCTTGAAATTTTACTGCTTTATAAACTCACCACAGACACATGAAGCTTCTGCCAATTAAGTAAGGACTTCATCTAATGTGTCAGTCATTTTAGTGCAAAATTAATGACACAGTTTAGCTAGTATTCTTCTTAATGATGTATTTTATCTAATTATAAAGACTGAGTGTGTTAATGACTGAAGCATCCTCAAGTATATAAGACTAAGGGCTTGATAAATGAGAGCTGGTGTTACATTTAGTAGTTCTTAGATAAATTGTCCTCATTACACTGGGAATTGAGAAAACATGTGAAAAGGGCAAACACTTTCCTCAGCATATGTTATCAGCAGACATCCTTCTCTGTACGTGTCTCCCAGAATCCTATGCCCCATGGAACATAATATAGCATCTCACCCAGGTTTTTCCTTGACTTACCCTATGGCACCTCACCCCAGTGTGCTCCTTTCTCTAGACTGGGTCTCTCTGCCATGTAGGCTATGTTCTTCTTCACAAAAATTGTGCTTGACTCTGTGTTAGAAATTCATCCTCTGATGAGCCCAAGATTCCTCATCTGCAAGAAAATATATGTGACTTAATGAGTGGCCTCAGTATTTTCTTCTTATCTTTAGGGACATTTTTAAAAAATCTTACAAACAAAACAGAAAATGAGTGTGATTATTCCCCTGTGCATATGAGAGAGAGAGAGAGAGAGAGAGAGAGAGAGAGAGGAAAAGGCTTAGGGTAGATGAGCAATTTATTTTCAGTATTTCTGTCATATTAGATAAGTTCCCATAATACCTAACTTGATTTTCTTCAGTAGTTAAGAAAGTGATGAGTATTTGCTGAGGATATGCCAAATACATGACTTGAAGATGTTGAGTAAAATCACCCAGACTCAACATGCATAGAAGAAGCAAACTCAGAAAGTCTGTCTTAATATCAACTTGAAGAAAGAAAAGTGATTGTGGGAGATATTTAATTCTAGACAACAAATTAGACAAGTCAAAAGTAAGTCAAACTCTGACATAAAACAGAGACAAGGGAAGCTTATTAACCCATATTTCCTGTGCCATACAGAAATTGTAGTAGATGAAGCCCTTTCCAGCACCTCAGACATGTAAGTGTATCTCTGAGCTGCTTCAAATCAATCTATCAGCAATGTTAGGGCTCTTTCGAATCATATTTATGCACAGATGAAAGAAAGGATGTTGTCATGTGCTGTTTTCTTTCATGTGCCTCATTCCTAGGAGGCACCAGCACAGAAGCTGTGCTACTCCTGTTTGTCATGGTAGATAACCAGCCAGCCCTGCGCATTCTCTTTCTTTCACCCATGACTTTTATGTGTTTTGCAGAAAGGTCCATAAAGCAGTACACCTGCCTTCTGGAAGGCAAAGCTCAGTTAGTTTCCAGCATCGTTAAAAGACAGAGCAGCCAGTAGTGTTCTATCCATATGGCGGGAGACTCTTTCACAAGAGTTCCTGTGGCAGGATTTAAAGCAGGTGCAGCAGAAAGTGCATATCAAGTGCTTGTTGTGAGGACTTTTCAGTGTTTCTGTTTGCTTCTCTGGGCTTGCTTGAATTTTCTTGGTGATTTAAGTATGGTGCAAGGGGACCACGAATAGACACAAAGGAAGAGAGGTGTTAGGAAGAGCAAGACACACAGACCTTTCAAGACAAGAGTCCTGCAAGTGGATGGTTAAATTGCCAGGTGTTGTTGCATTATACTATAACCCCAGCACTCAGAAGGCAGAGGCGGGTTGGTCTCTATGGGTTTGAGGTCAGTCTGGTCTACAGGGAAGTTTCAGGACTTCCAGAGCTATGCAGAGAACCTTTGTCAATAATAATAATAACAATAACAATATCGTTAAACAGCTATATTGAGATATGCTTGTCAGAAAATATCTGCATGTTAAAGGAGGAAACTAGATGTTTTGATGCATGTGTACCAGGAAAACTATTATCATAATCCAGATAGACCATATACCCATCACCTTCAGTATTTTCAACAAGACCCGTGGTAGTCTCTCCTTCTAGCCCTATTTCCACCCCATGGAAAGTTGCTCAGTTTTAAATCCTCATACATCATTCTTCACATTCTAGGACTTTGTTCAAGTAGAATTTTTTACTGTGGACTCCACCTTGCATCTCTCACTCTGCACGATTATTGTGAAAGGCATCTAGAATATAGCATATAGTTCACTTAATACTTTCCCCATGTATAGCTATAAATACCATGAAAGTGTGTGTATATATATATATATATATATATATATATATATATATGAAAGTATATAAGTATATATACATATATGTATGTTCACTTAGGAGATTCCTAGTTTTTTTATTATTATTACAAAGAAAGCTGCACTAAACATCTCCACACATATCTTTGCATAGATATGTATAGGGGTTTTGTTTGGCTTGCCTTGTTTGTTTTGATTTTGAGATGGGAGGTCTCATATAGCTCAGGCTGGCCATAAACTTAATTTGAGGCTGAGCATGGTCTTGACCACTGATCTTCCTGCCGCCATCTCCTAAGTGCTAAGAATACAATTCTGCACCATCATGTCTGGTTTTCCTTTCTTTCCTGTTATAAAAATACCTAGGGTTCTAGGATTCTAGGTTGTATAGCTAATGTACACCTAACTTTAAAAAAATATTTTAAAGAGTAGCTGTAACATTTTGAATTTGCATAAAAGTGTGTGTGAAAGATATTTCCTGCACATCCTCAGCAACGATTGGGACCATAAGCGCTGTTTCACTTTAGCCTTCCTACTTAAGTCTCTGTTAGTCCTGTGTGCTATTAAGTTATTTTCCTAGTGACTTGTGATGATAGGAATCTTTTATGTGCTAATTTTTTATTCAGGTATCTTAGGTGAAATTACTGTTCAAATACCTCATTGAGTGGTGTTCTTTCTTGCAATGGAATTCATTGGGGTCTTAGATATTCTGGAGGCAGACTTTTAATAGATACACGCTTTGCACTTTTTCTGGCTGCCTGTGTTTTCATTTGAAGCCAATCATTGTGTATGGCCAGAAGATGAGATATTTTAAAATTAGGATGAAGTCCAATTTATCAATAATTTATTTTATAAATTGTGCTTTAGGTTGTAGTCTAGAAACCATGACCCAACCCTATGACTTTGAGTTTTCAACTGTAACTGTTTGACATCCCACTTTGATTCATTTTTATTTCTATGCCCCATTTACAATTTATGTGTGAATGAGAACACTTGTTATTTCACATATATAATATACTGATCATGATAATGGAATGTGTTTGCAAATGTCCATATATGAATAATGTACATTTCATTATATTTTTGCAAATCTTTCAGACACTACAATCTATTCATCTGGGGTTGTTTTAGCTATTGTAGATATTTTGAATTTATATCCAAATTTTAGAACTACTTTTTCACTCCTCCACTACAAAAAAAAAGCATATTGGAAGCTTACATTTTATCTATCCATCTTAGCAATGTCCAGTCTTTCCATTTATGAAAATGGTATTCCTCTTCATGAATGTACTTGTTTTTAATTTTATTTGTTTATTTATTTATTTATTTATTTATTACAATCTATTCACTTTGTATCCCCTCCCTCGTCTCCTCCCAGTCCTCCCCTTCCTCCCTCTTCTCTCACTATGCCCTTTCCCTACTCCCCTGATAAGGGAGGACCTCTTCCCATTCTATCTGACCTTAGCCTATCAGGGCTCACTAAAGGTGGACGCATCATCTTCCTCTGGGGCCTGGCAAGACTGCACCCTCCAGCGGGAGGTCATCCAAGAGCCAGCCATTGAGTTCATGTCCGAGATAAGCCCCTGTACTCCTTACTAGGAATCCCACTTGGAAACTGAGCAGCCTATAGGCTACAACTAAGCAGGGGTTCTAGGTCTTCCCCATGCAAGGTTCTTGGTTGTAGTATCAGTCTCTTCAGGCTCCGCTGGGCCCAGCTTTTTTGGCTCTATTGTTCTCCTTGTAGAGTTTCTGTACCCTCCAGGTCATTCTATCTCCCTCTTCTCCCATAAGGATTCCTGCACTCTGCCCAAAGTTTGGCCTTGAGTCTCAGGATCTCCTTCCATACCCTCGTGGTTAGAGTCTTTCAGAGGTCCTCTTCAGAAGGCTCCTGTCCTGTTCCTTGTCTTCACCTACTTCTGATAACTATTCTGTTTTCCCTTCTGAAAGAGGATTAAGCCTCCTTGTTGGTTAGCTTCTTTAGGACTATAAATTTTAGTATGCTTATCCTATATTATATGGCTAATATCCACTTACAAGTGAGTATATACCATGTCTCTTTCTGCTTCTGGGTTACCTCACTCAGGATGATCTTTTCTAGTTCCCACCATTTGCCTGCAAATTTCATGATTTCCTTGTTTTTAATTGCTGAGTAGTATTCCATTGTGTAAATGCACCACACTTTCTGTATCCATTCCTCCATTGAAGGACATCTGGGTTGTTTCCAGATTCTGGCTATTACGAATACAGCTGCTACGAACCATAGTTGAGCAAATGTCCATATTGAATGGTGGGGCAGATTTGGGTATATACCTAGAAGTGGTAAAGCTGGATCTTGAGGTAGCACTATTCCTAATTTTCTGAGACCACACCAGATTGATTTCCAAAGAGGTTGTACAAGGTTACGTCCCCACCAGCAATGGAGGAGAGTCCCACTTTATCCGCATCCTTTCCAGCATGCATCATCCCTTGAGTTTTTTATCTTAGCTCTTCTGATGGGTGTGAGGTGAAATCTCAGGCTCTTTTTGATTTGAATTTCCCAAATGATTAAGGACATTGAGCATTTCTTTAAGTGTTTCTCTGCCATTTGATATTCCTCTGTTGAGAATTCTGTTTAGCTCTGTACCCCATTTTTAATTGGATTACTTGCTTTGTTGCTTTTTAACTTCTTCAGTTCTTTATATATTATGAATATTAGCCCTCTGTTAAATGTTGGGTTGGTTAAGATCTTTTCCAAGTCTATAGGCTGCCATTTTGTTCTGATGACAATGTCTTTGCGTCACAGAAGCTTTTTAGTTTCATAAGGTCCCATTTATTGATTGTTGATGTTAGAGCCTATGCTGTTGGTGTTTCGTTCAGGAAGTTGTCTCCTGTGCCAATAAGGTCAAGGCTCTTCCCCTTTTTTTCTTCTAACAGGTATAGTGTGTCTGGTTTTCTGTTGAGGTCTTTGATCCACTTGGACTTTAACTTTGTGCAGGGTGATAAATATGAGTCTATTTGCATTTTTCTACATATCGACAACTAGTTAGTCCAGCACCATTTGTTGAATATGCTATCTTTTTAACCATTGTATGTTTTTGGCTTCTTTGTTAAAAATTAAGTATCCACAGGTGTGTGGGTTTATTTCTGGTTCTTCTATTTGATTCCATTGATCCCCCATTCTGTTTCTATGCCAGTACCATGCCATTTTAATTACTGTTACTCTATAGTACAGCTTGAGATCTGTGATGGAGATATCTCCAGAAGATCTTTTATTATACAGGATTGTTTTAATTATTCTCAGGTTTTTTGTTTGTTTGTTTTACCAAATGAAATTGAGAATTGTTCTTTCAAGGTCTGTAAAAAATTTTGTTGTTATCTTGATTGGAATTTCATTAAATCTGTAGATTTCTTTTGGTTGTATGACCACTTTCACTATGTTAATCCTACCTATCCATGAGCATGGGAGATCTTTCCATCTTCTCATATCTTCTTCATTTCTTTCTTTAGAGACTTGAAGGTTTTTGCATACAGGTCTTTCACTTGCTTGGTTAGAATCACACCAGGGTACTTTATGCTATTAGTGGCTATTATAAAGGGTGTTGTTTCCCTAATTTCTTTCTCCATCCTTTTGCCTTTTGTGTACAGGAGGGCTTTAGATTTTTTTGAGTTAATTTTGTGTCAAGCCACTTTGCTGAAGGTGTTTATCAGCTGAAGGAGTTCTCCGGTAGAATTCCCATCCCCTCTTCTAGGAAGATTACTGAGCTTTGAGGGAAAGGGTGGGATACAGGTGTCATATATACATACATACATGTCACTTAGGACTAGCATGTCTAAATCTTTTGACAGCATTGACTACTGTGGGTCTCTACATTAGTTGGTATCTACAAAAGAGAAGCTTCTTTGATGGTGGTTGAGTGGTGTAGTTATCTATGGTATAACAATAAGCTACTAGGAGTTATTTTATTGCTATACCCATTTAGCAGATAAGTAGTAGATTTTTCTCTTAGGGCTTATGATTTATCCAGCCACAAGCTCTTGACTTCATTAACAATGCCAGGTATGGGTTCTACCGTGTGGAGAATATCTTCAATCAGGTCAGAAAGCCTTTGGTAACCCCTATAACTGTGTGCCACTACTGCACCAATAGGTATATCTTGCCAGGCAGGTGGTTATTGTGCCTTACAAGGTTCACAGGTAGACAGATGATTGCTGTTCTCCTCCAGTAGCATACTGGCACCCTTCTAGCACCATGAAAACTAGCCAATAAGGAATAAAACTTTTAGGTCAGGACCCACTGGATTACTCCATGTTTATGACTCAAGTATGTGGTGCCTTCTACAAGGTCTTACTATTAAGTTCTAGAGAGTAACTAAGACAATAGCAGCATCAACTCTGAAGGAGGTAATCCACTGCTGGTGGTGGGACCATTGTCCACCATTATAAGATAACTCCATTTAAGCTATTTTTATGTGGATATATTTTTAAAAGTTTCTATTGTGGTAGGTTTCTACGTGGCTTTTTTTAAAAGGCTTTTGGTGTTATTTATCCCTTCTCTGTCCTTCTACCCTCTACCCTATTCTTCCATCACACACTGCCTTTAATCTTTCCTAAAACCCATTTCAAAAAAGCGGTATGACTTGCTACTAGTATATTAAAATAAATTGATATTAATATATTTGTCTTAGGTCAAAAAATACTGCTAAACTTAATTCATGAATCCAGTGGGCTTCCTTGAAGATTCTATTTGACTTGCTACATGTTTCCTCTGAATGATTACAGTTCTATTGCCTCCGCACTCATTTGCATTTCTTCTGTTCTTTTATTTGTTGCACTTGCTAGGGCTTCTCATACAGTGTTACAGTGTCCATTAGAGCTGTAAACAGGACACTACTATGTTACTCTGACACAAGAAGTAAAGACTTAGTTAAGATCAGTGTCATTTACCTAGAGATAGTTTCGAAGAGTACTTATTTGTTTAAAAGGTCATATATGGGTTTTCTATTATTATGGTGATTTCATTAATTCATTCTCAATTTTTTTTTAATTTTTAAAAATTTATGTATTTACTTTACATCCCGACCATGGCCCCTCCCCCCTCTCCTCCCAATCTCTTCATCCCACTGGTTTTACCTTATTCTTCCCCTTGTCTTCTTATCCATCCTCTCCAACTTTCCCCAGCATATTAAGTGCATCAAGACTGAATTCCCCCTCATTCATTAAGGTCAGGCAAGGCAGCCTGACTTGACTAGGGCAAAGTGATTGAAAGCAGGCAAGAGTCCAGGTCGCACTAGCTCAACTTACTACGATACCCACATGAAGATCAAAATGCCCACCAGTTACATATGGATGGGGGATCTAGGTCAAGTCCATGCATGCTCTTTGGTTGGTGCTTCTGTCTCTGTAAGCTGCCATGGGTCTAGTTTAGTTGACTCTGTCAGTCTTCTTGAAGCATTCTTGTCCCTTCTGGATCCTTCTAACCTTCCCACTCTTGCAGAGGACTCCCTGAGCTCTGCCTGATGCTTGGCTATGAGTCTCAGCATCTGATTCAACCCAGGAGCTCTCAGAGAATGGTTAAGTTAGACTCCTTCTGTAAACATAGTAGAGTGTTGTGAATAGTGTCAGGAATTGGCTCTCTCACATGGGGTGGGTGTCAGGTTGGGGCAGGCATAGGTTGATCATTCCCTCAGTTTCTATATCTTTATCTCTGCATATCTTGTAGACATCCCCATATCCTTCCTAAATATTCTCAAGGGAAAAATATAGGGACACTCATAGAAGTCACTTTATTTCCCTTCTCTGAGGATTCACAGTCCTTCATTCCCTGATGCACAGTGACATGAAAGCACTAGTTCCTTATATTTTGTGGGCTTTTTGTAAGGGAAATTCATAGCTAGCTAAATTTAAGTACTCATTTTTCCCCACAATCATCATCAGATGATAGCCACACAGTAAATGTTGAGTACTGCTTATGTTTTCTAAACTATCTCTGTACCCTAACACTATAGCATGTTATAAGGTGTCACCTTTTTCATTTTACTATTTAAGTAAATAAGATAGGTTGGGGTTAACATTGTGGAATCCTGTGAGAGATGCCAAGTAACTTATTAACATAGCTTTCAGATCTTTATTTTTAATATTTTAAAGACTATGTTTTGTAGCACTATGCTTAGTATTTATCACAAAATAGAAATAGGACATTTAATAATGGATTCTCTAATTATGCTTTCCAGCTAAGGACATTAAAACATATCTAATTTACCACCTTAAAGAATTTAGCTGACTAGTAGACTTTTACAAGAGATTTTCTATAGATCAGCAGGAAAAGAAAATTTATATTGCAAGAACAAAAGTGATAAAATGGAAAGAATATAAAGTGATTAACTTTATCACTCAACTTCATGCCAAATCCTGAAAATCAGAACCCACAGTAAAAATGGAATGCAGACCCAGAGACTCGGCCTCTGAGAATGGAAGAAAATGGCTCATTTGACAGAACACCAAATATTGCACTTAATTGCTGACCTAAGAACAAAATTGCTGGACATTTTATTACCTTCTGGCTTGCGAACTCTCTCTCTCTCTCAATAATGTTGAACAGACAAACTTTGCCATAAAATAATATCACCAATTTAGTCTCTATTAAAGTTTCCTAGTCAGCCTTAACTTAAATATACTACCAAAATTATGTGGTATAATAGTCACTTAATCTCATGTCTTGGCTTAAATGTTTTGAATAGCTAAGCACTTGATATTGTCAAGACTATAAATAAAAATTTGTGTTTTATTTTACAGTATTAAATTTTACAGTATTTGTCAAAAAACATCAAATAATTAGATCTTACTGTTGAACTAGATATGATAAAACATAAACACCATTTTTAAATAAAAAAGCATTCTGTATGTGTATATTTTGCTTCTTAATATGTGAAATATTCAAGAATGACCAAGCATTTCTAATGCAATCCATTCTGCTAACCAGAGCTTTAAAAGAGAAGCTGGGTGACTTTGGGCTCTACTTCCCCCCTGGTAACTCTTTACAACATCACAGTTATGCTATATTTAAGAAAAATCTATATGGTATTTAAGATCTATATATCCCTTAGGCATTGCTAGAAGTAAAATATCACCTTGAAAGTCATTTGAGCAGAGTAATGAATTTTCTGGAACCTCTTTTTATTCTCCTCAGCTATTTAAAATTTCCTGCACTGAAGCAAAATGTAAACTTAAGGTTATTTCAGTTCTGTTGAAGAAGGGACTAAGAAAGAATCATGGCTCTACAAATGAATACTTATGATATGATTATTTTTCTTTATAGCACGGCTGTAAAGAACAGAAATGGAAATGATTTTGCCCACATTTCAGCATTCTCCCAGCATCCAAAGAACTTAAAGCCAGCTCCATTAGAAGGAGAAGAGACTTTGATACTTTTAAAGAGAGTTTGATTTTATAAAGTTTTCAAAAATATGTGGAGTGGGCAAAAGACAGAATGCTATGACAAGAAAGTCTTCAGAAAAATTAAGATATGCAAAATATTAGCTCTTAGGAATCTAGGCACAGTCACATTACAGAAAAGGTGTATTTCAAGGAAAGAACTGGACTACAGACTCTATGAATACATGATTTTTCCAATTACTTCCTAGATAAAATTAGAGATCATAAAAGAATAGGATTTTAAAGCTGAAAGGGGACCTTGGAAATCCTTTGTCATAAATTCTTTATTTTGTACTTGAAGATAAAAAAAAAACAAAAATATGAAAGATGACAGTGAGCTGTTCAAAAGAATCCAACAGCAAATGCCAGAAATAGAAGGTAGCTCTATTCCCTCTTAGAAACCCAGACTTTTAACTAAATAAATACACATTCTGTACAATACCCCATAGGTACTTATTGGTTTGGCTTGTTTGCACCTAACAGGGTTGCTTGTGCAGTTTTGTGACAAGTATTTTATAGATTTAATTTGTTTTTACATGCTGCTGGGTGTTGAGTGCCAATCAAATGATTCTTAAGGATAGTTTTGATTTTTCAAATACTTGCGCAATTACAAGTAAAAGCATGTGGTTAGAATCTTAATGATAACATTTTCACTAAAAAGTAAAAAGAAAAAGTGGAAGAAATAGTATGCCCCTAGGTTTGGGAAACATCATTCTCAATTCTATCTTTGAGAACTGAAAAAGTCAAACTGCTTTCTGGGAGAAGAGATGGTAAGTCTTTGTGATGAAATGAAGACGGTTTCTTCCCAGCATTTACATCTTTAATGGAGTATGTTTTGTTATTGTTATGGTGATGGTGAATATAACTCATAACACAATGAATTAAAAACATAAGTTCTTATGCTTAATGCAGATTAACAACTTATGTATTTCCTTCCTTCATTCATAAATATTATTTATTAAATAATATGTCTGAGATACTGTGCTAAGTGCTAGAAGAACAAGAGGCAATCTCTACTTTTAAGAAAATTCCAGGCATAATAAGGAGTTCAGCAGAGAGAACAACAAGGAAAAAAAAGGCAATAATTTTATTGCAGTATGTACCAAGAAAATTAGAGGGAAATTTTGCCAAATCGTGCCTAGAGAGAGAAAAATGTAACTGGAGCATTAAGTCACTTTGGTTACTTTATACACAAAGTTGGTCACAAGTAAACAATACAGGAAAATCTATCGGTCCTTATGCTTTCCCTACTGTACAATACTTGAGTTGTATATCACCTTTGTTCAGCATAGCTGCAAAGAATAATTTTATGTATTTGTAATTTGATCATGTTTAATAGCTTCTCATTGTTGTCTGGCTATATAATTTCATATAATGTCAGGAATTAGCACATTGAATAATAAATATTTGTGATAATTTTCTGACACCTAATCCTAAAAGAGGAACAAAGACCTGAAAGAATAAATTCTGATTTAATGATCAGATGCTAGGAAATAAGGCACGAATAGGAAAGTTTGCTTGAATTTATCTGTGAATACATTTTTTCCTCCTCACCTCCACACCACTTGCTGTTTCTCACTCATCTTCCCCCATTCCTGACAGTCTGAGTGCTTAACTCATCTACAATTTCATACTGAAAGCACCAACTGTAAAAGAGCAATCTAATTCCAAATAATAGCACCTGTTACTTATTCCTTAAAGAGGTCTCACAACTTGAAAATACTGACTTCTTCCTGTTGTTTCTAGATCCTCAAGAGCAGATGCCTAGAGTCTATTGCAATGTTATCCATAGAAAAATAAGCGTTCACTTGTCAAGGAACAAGAGAGTAGTGAAAAAATTGATGTGAAGTCCTTTCAGGAGCAAATGAAGACCTGGTCAAAATTAGGCTCAAATTTGTACTATCATGAAATATATTTCCCTCATTGCAACATATCTTCCCCAGGAACTTAAAACTAATTTTAAAAGGCAATTGGTAGTTTTTCAATAATTTGTACTGTATTCAAAAATATGTCAGAAATCATCCCAGTTTATGAGGATGATATTATGCAGGTTTTCCATGAATTGCCTACCTAAAAATTGTGGGAAAGAGAAAAAAAGTGGAAGTCTAAACCATAACCCCTTTGATCATGCAGTGACCTCATTCTGCACCTGGTCTATCTATGGTGATGTGTGATTAAAATGGAAAAGTAGGTTATTCAAAGAAACTCATCGGATGATAAAATTAAATAATAAATCAACTAATCGATCAATCAAAGAGCAAAGACAGAATGAGTAAGGCAGAATTGTTTTGTGCACTGTTTGGTGTAGAGATTATATAAAATTTAAAGCTTCTATAAAAGTAATTTGGTCTGTGAAACAGATATCTAATAATCAGCTATGTTAGCCACTTTATGCATGTATTCTAATTGCATCTTCTCAAGAGCCCGTTTACAGAGGAGATTGAAGCATAGAAAATCACCTTCTTCTCGATACATTACTATGAAGTTGAAGCACAGGTATTCACAACTATTTTCTATCCGAAGCCCACATTTTTTTCAACATAGTGAATACATACTCTACAAATACAACACCTATGTATAACAGCTCACTGACAAACTACATCAACAAAGAAAAATTAAATAGGAATTTGGAGTTCTAAAACAAATTCACAGAATGATGTAACTTTTATTACTATGGCTATGCGCCACACATTTTCAGCTGTCTCATTTTTATCTAGTTATATTAGTGAGTACCCAGTTAAAAATGACAGGAACTCCAGTTCTAATTAACTTAAGTCCAAAATTTCTTGTATATCTGACAAACCACATACATGTCACTTTAAGCCCATATAAATCACAAGGCCTCGACAATAAGAAGAGCTGAGTTTCTTTCTTCCGCACTCCTCTATTGGTTGGCTTTTGAGCTCCATCATGGTGAATTTATAGTCTCCAGAGCACTAGGCTTTCTTCCTATGTTCACTTGTGAAGAAGATATTGCATATATCCCAACAAATGTAAGATTTACATTAGATTAGGGTAAGAATAAACCATCTCCTAAACCAGTCTTCCTGACTAAAAGACGTACTTCTCAGCTGACCAGGCTGGGGCCACATTCCTTAAGCTGGAAAGAGAGACAATGAGACTACAATCATGTATTAATGAGAGTACATGATTCTCCCAAGAGAAATAAGAATGCTATATTCAGTAAGGGAATTGGAAACAGCATGGATTAGGATGAAAATATAAATACTTGTCACCATAAAATCTCTGGGTAAGGGATGAGGAGCTACCGCAGCGGGTAGATTGTTATGCAAACATGAGCACACAGGTTTGAGTCCACAATAATCACATAAAAATTGGGGCATAGTTATATGCATCTGTACCCAGTGCCGGAGGAATGGGGAAGAAAGGAGGCCCTGAGGCTCAGCAGCAATCCAGTCTAGCAATTTCAATGGGTTCTTGGTTCACTTAGTAATCCTGTCTCAGAGCATAATAAGGTGAATGAACCAGGAAGACGGTTCCACAGGTAACAACACTTGCTACAAAATTTGACAACCATTTGGCTCTTAGGAACCCACATAGTGTAGGGGGAGAATAGACACCTACAGATTAGCTTTGACTTCCACATGTTCTTTCCTCCAAACAAATAAAATTAAAATGTAATTTTTAAAAGTTTTTTTTTAAATAATATGGAAAATGAGTAAGACACCCAGTGTTGATCTCTGTTTTCCATGCTCCGTGCATTAATCCATATACCTCCACACACACATTCACCACTATACATGAATACATACATGCATGTACATCACATATATATACACGCATACACACACAGGCACATACAAACATTCACACAAAATCTCTGTGTGCACATGCACAAAAATATAGATGTGCGGCAAATAGATAAAGAATAACTTAAAATGAATCCGTCTTTGAATGCAAACATAACAGTCTTGCTTCTGCAGATCAACCTCATACATGATGACTGAGAAACACCTTTCAATATCAAGATTCTTGTTAAAGGCACAATTAGCCAGGAACAGACAACAGGCTGAAAAGACATAGATCACAAGTCCCAGCTCCAATCAATGAGCATTTCTTGTCGCGTGGTAATAAGATGGAGCCTGACTCCAATGCTGTCCATCCTCACTTGGTGACTGTTAAAACAGAATTTTCTAGAGCCATCCTTTACAGAAGTCATTCAGAGCTCAGAACTGATACATTTGTCCTGTGAATCAGAAAGTACTCCATACTTCTCAGGTGGGCTGGTTTGTTCAGTGTAACAATGTGTATGTTTAAGCCATAAATAGACTTGAACCGTAAGTGTACTGCACATGTAATTAGTATGTTTGAATGCCAAGGCTTTTGTTTTGTTATATGTTTTTCAATGGTAACTTCCAAACATCAGATCTTGGATCCTCTTTGGAAATTTCTATTTAACATATATTTGTAAAAAATTAAATTGAGTGCCACTTGGTAATCAAAAGTAAACAGGGGACAATATTAAGTGAAAACACCTAACATTATTTGAAATGAAACAAACTGCCTAAAAACTAGTACAAAGGTGAGTCCCTTTCACTCATACCCTAATGGATAGTACCAAAGGCAAAGAAATAAACAATAATCATAGTTGCACACCCAAGATGCCAGGAGACACACTTGGTGTCATCTGTGTAATAATTCAATGTGTGCTGTGGTTTAGCTCCAAGTGGTTTAAAACATATGTAGCTCATTGTTGGTTATGCTAATATTGAAACAGATTTGTTTTTTATTTATTTATTTATTTATTTATTTATTTATTTATTTATATATATATATATATATATATATATATATATTTACCGGCAAATGGCCCTCTTGAAGGCTGACATTCTAAGGCCTAGACTCCCTACAGGAGACTAGACAGTGTGGTGGTATTCTGTATTCATCTGCCTCCTCTCTGAATACAATGGAGGAAGGCATGGAGGGTTGCCTGGGGTAGATCTCTAATGGGCTGGGCCAAGAAAAGGACATTTTACTTTTATACAGAATCAAATGAATCTGGGTGATTACAGTGGGAAGCATGGAGCTATCTGTCCAGTACGTATGGCTTAGAGGAATGCATATGGCTGGCTGACCTAATTCACCCAGAAAGCATTATGATAGCGTTTCTCCTGGTTTGGTGTCTTATGTCAACACAAGTTAGTGATTACTATTTTAATTATATAGGTAATAAAAGTGTTTTAAAGTAGAGAAATACTGCTTAAACATTCCCTCCCTGCAAAAAAGCTATTAACATTTTATGAAACCCATTTTAAGAAATGTCATTTATAACTTGGTGGTAAATATTCATGTAGACCTGTATACACAGAGACATATAGTTGATAGTCTGATGTCTCTGAGTTTCTCACATTAATTAATTCAGTACCATTGGAATGTTATTAGTCTCTCTTAATGACCTAATCACCTATTAAATCTCTTACCATCTCTCCACACTACTAACAAAATATCAACCTAGTTTTCTTTTTTTTAATTCTTTATTAATTACACTTTATTCACTTTGTATCCCCCCTGTAGTTCCCTCCCTCCTCCCCCCCAATTCCCTCCCTTCCTCTCCCTTCTGCACACATGTCCCTCCCCAAGTACACTGATAGGGGAGGTCTTCTTTTCTTTCCTTCTGATCCTAGTCTATTAGGTCTCATCAGGAGTGGATGCACTGTCTTCCTCTGTGGTCTGGTAAGGCTGCTTCCCCCTCAGGGGGAGGTGGTCAAAGAGCAGGCCAATCAGTTCATGTCAGAGACAATCCCTGTTCCCATTACTATAGAACCCACTTGGACACTGAACTGCCATGGGCTACATTTGTGCAGGGGTCCTCGGTTATCTCCATGCATGGTACTTTTAACCTAGTTTTCTAAGGGGACATAACATACTCAAACACTACCAAGAAAGAAAGTGCTAAATGAGCTTCATTGTTTGGGCAGAAGAAAGAAGAAATAATAAGTTAAAAAGAAAAGCTAAACGTAATCTATCTACAGCTACTTTTCTTATCTCTTGTAACCTCTATAAAATATGCTATGGGTCAGCAGGGTCGTCTGTATCTACCGACCTAAGCAAAGCTAAGTTATCATCGGAATCTCATTAGCTCACGTCTAGGTGAGATGATCAATTACAGATGCCCTGATTCTGTGCTGAAAGAACTTCATCATCACAGATAGTTCTCCAAGATGTCATGCCAGGTCTTACAGTGTTATACATGAAAGATACGGTGGGTAGAGGGGAACAGATTGATGAATCGTTACATCCTGGCCTCCAGTGATACCTCTAAATCACAGGCTACAGAGCAACACAGAAAGAAAAGAGAAGGAAGAAAATCATTTACTATTGGCATTGAATTACCTCTCCTTCTGTGAAACAAGGGTATTTTTCATATGCAGATGGTCATCATCTGGCTTATGCCCAGAAAAAAGGAGCAATGCACATAGTAGAAAGTGGAATGAAGGTGACATCTTCTGTGGACCTCCCCACTTACAGTGTAGCCCTGATCAAGTCAGTTTATCTTTCTGGGGCTTCATTTTCTCAGCTGCAACATAAGCTAATAAGGTCCACCCCTACCTGCTCCCCAGGTCTGTGTTAGCATTAGACATATATGCAACAGTTTTACTAAATAGAAACTATAAAGGGGGCAAAACACATGTTTTTGGAAAATAAAAATATTTAACGAGGGGCGCGAATCCCAATATTGCATAAGTAAGCCATTTTTTTGTTTCCTAGTATTTGTTCTTCAAAACCATCAAGGTCATAATAAATACATTGAAGTGGTTTTGAGCAGGGCTTATGCCAACTGAGAGAATAGCTCTCCTGAACAGCCTGTTTGACCTTGAACCAGCTCTTTATCCTCCCAGCAACTTAGACTCCCAGTGTGAATCAGAGAAAATAACCTGTTCTTCATAAAGCAATTATGAGATTAAATGAGATAGCTTATATAAAACACTTTGCATAGCTCTTGGCACATAGTAAGTGTTCGTAATTTATTGTGCCTATTATTAAAGAAAGGTATTATATGCTATTCATCTTGGCCTTGCTTCTCCCAGCTTTCCACCCTGTTCAAGTCTCTAAGGTTAACAGAAGTCTTTGGATTGCTGCATCTTAAGGGAAATGTGGGTACCTGCTTTGGAAGAACTACTTTCCGGGTTTCACAGTGACCTCGGGTAGCCATGACTTGATAAAAAAACACTTCTAACTACTCAGTAGGCAGCTTCAAATTTACCTTGGCCTCAAAATTCTTTCTTTGGAAAGATTCACATTGCCCATGTAAACTGTTCTTCGTGTGGCTGTTGAACCCAGAAATCTTCTCAAAGTAATTCTCTCATTGTTGTGTATCAGTGGGACACTAAAAAATAAGGCATCTGTTGAGAAATTTCTTCAACGGTTTGTAGAAATTATCTATTTCCCCAAATGGATCAAGAAAGACCAATATATGCACTGCACTGCCTGAGGAGTAGCACAAGGTCAGTCTTGGTAAAGCACCCATCCCATATAATCTTGAAATCTGTGGGTATCTTGGACATTTGTTTTTCCTTATATTAGATAAAAACACAGATGTTAAAATATATACCTGGTGAAAAATTAAATATGTGCATGAGTAAGTAAAAAAATCCATTATTTTAGTGCCATTATTAGGAGAGAGATTACAGTACAGGGTAACAAAAAGCAAACAAACAAAATGTCCTCAGTGCAGCTAAATGCAGCCACCGTCTGCTCCTGCCCGTGGTGGCACGTGAAAATGTCAGGTTGCTATTATTCCTCTGGTTATTGGATGGAAAGCTTGATTTCGGGTGAAACTACCAATTGCCAATTGTTATCTAAAAAGGAAAACATGAAACATATTGGAGTTACCAAAAATGTAACTACAGAGCAAACTGCAGGCTTTGTGATCGCTGACAGGGACAAGGGCGGTTTGCAAAAGTGAACAGGTTACAACACGATTTTCCCAAGATTACATTGGAGTTAGCAAAGGGTGTGGATCTCCTGACTACCTGCCCCAAACTGGAAAGACCAATCAATGTTCTCAGACAATAATTCTCAACAAGTAGCGAAAATATTGTTAATAGAGCACAGGAAAATAGAAACAGCATTTGAATGTGTACGGCTTCATTATATTTCCGCCTCTCTACCAACCCCACCCCCTTTTTGTCTCAAGAGATTTTGCATTTCTTCATATATTATCAAGGACATAATAACTTTCCTTGTCTCGGTTTCTTAGAGTGACGATAATTCTCACATTCAGGGGAAGCAACCTTCTACTTGGTGTCTAATGTCTTTGTAGATTTAAGGAAATAAACTGCAGTCAATATGCAAAGTGGTTTGGTACACAAAGGATGGTTGTATCATTAAAAATCAATATCTCCACTGCATACAAACACAGCAAATGTGTATATATTCAATCCACTATCCTGCCTCATCCTTAATGCACACTGTGAAGTATATACACTGAATTTTTATATTCTGGTCAAAATACTAATCTCCATATAGTATAACATTTACAAAAATGCTAGATGGGTTACAGGTCAGGGCATCAGTGGCAAGTACTAATGAAAAGAAATGGTTTTGGACATAATGCATCTAATTTTCTCAGCCTACTGCGCTCTGATGCACCACAGGCATAAGCTGAAAAGATTACTTGTGGTTACCCGGTGAGATAATGCTACCCAACCAAAAGCTGGATGGCAGCAGGCACTGAGGAGCAAATTAGTAGGTAGAGGAGAAATAGTGATTAAAACCTGAAAGTGGCCTCGTTGCGTCCATAATTATATTTATTCGGTGCCTCTGTGCATTTACATGAAATATTCCTCTCTCTCAACCTCTCTCTCTCTCAATCTTGATTTCTTGGTCTTGATCTCTCTCTCAATCTCTTTCTCTCTCTCTCTCTCTCTCTCTCTCTCTCTCTCTCTCTCTCTCTCTCTCTGTGTGTGTTTCTGCAGCCCTCACTCCTCTCTTCTCTCCAACCCCTTCACCTCTTTGTGCTCCTCCTCTTTCTTCCCCTCTCCTCCACTCTTTTCTCCCCTTTCTTCTTTTATGATGTTGAAGAATTTTTATATTCCATCTACTTGTTACTATTAGTGCAGAAACCCAGGAAGAAAGCACTAGATTTGAAACATCTATTTTGTCAAGTGGTTTGGTATGGAAAATGAAGGTGGTCTCTTCGCATTCAAGGGTATTGATCAACTTCCCTGAGGAGACTAAGACTCTTTGGGGGGAAATTTCATTCTTATCCCATGATAACATCAAAAGCTGTAAAGTTACCGGTGTTGATTTATCTTGAATTTGTTAAAATGGTGACAAGGCTCTAGATATTGCTTGATCCTCGGGAGAACTGAAGCATCACGAATGTGTGTGAAAGATGAAAAATGATAGATTTCAATCAATAAGAGCATATCATTAGTGTGACCATGCAACTCCTTCGTGAATCTGAGGGTGTACTACCCTACAGCATGGCAATGGAAGAAACCGGGATGTGCTATCCTTCCAGCCATCAGTTTCTTGAAAACCATAGTGGTGCATCTATATGGTCAGCAAGTTTTACAAATGGACAGTGGTCATCCTTGGTCTAATTCTAGTGTGGACTTGTTTCTCTGCTATTACTCTGTGGCACAAATTTTATAATCCCTTTCTGTTTTGTAGGAATAACCTCCTTTGATTAAGTGAACACAAACACTGAAAATATGTGGCACCTGCCTAATTTCACAACCATTCTTAGGACATGACAAAAATAAGAACCAACACATGTAGAATACTGACTGCTTTACAGAAGAGCTCACTGAAGCCTCCCAAATCTTCTTAGTTACCAATGATTTCTATGGCCCTTTCTCAGCTGAAGACAGAGAGACTTAGATATATTAAGCGCTGTCTGTAAGATCGCACAAGTAGTGAATGGCATCAAAGCATTTGCACTTATGCTGGCTGTTCCAATATGCCTCTGGTGAGGCTGAATATATAATGGAAGTCTCATCTTTCTTTGAGCGCCAGTCATCATTCAATAAAGCAACTGCAATATTGAGGGAACAGCTTGCAACTGAAAACAGCTGTTTCAAGAAGACAAAATTTTTAACTGTTGTTTTTTTTGTGATTGTAATTATTGGCTAACACCAGCACAGATTATGAACGAATGTGGCTTTGTTTTTTACTCTCACCGTCTTAAAACTTTTTTAATGGGACTTACTTTGTATCACTCTTTTTTTATTATTATTTTTATCTCAATCACAGGTTAGGTACTTTGAATCCCAGGCGTAGCCCCCTCCCCCATTCCCTCCTACCCTCCCACTCCCTCCCTCATCTCCCTCCTCCCCGCCCCCTCTAAGTCCACCAACAGGGGAGGACCTCCTTCCCTTCCATCCAACCCCAGCTTATCCTGTCTCCTCAGGGCTGGCTGCAATGTCCTCCCCTGGGATCTAGCCAGTCTGTCACTCCCTGGCTTGTATGGGGGAGGGTCAAAGAGTCAGCCATCAAGATCATGACTGAAACAGTCCCTGTTTCCCTGAATAGGGTCTTCAGTCC
>CM053751.1:49883846-50040066 GCA_028658305.1 Pachyuromys duprasi
TTGGGTATGTTGTGCTTCCATTTTCATTGAATTCTAGGAAGTCTTTAATTTCTTTCTTAATTTCTTCCCTAACCAAGCTGTCCTTGAGTAGAAAGTTGTTCAGTTTCCATGTATGTGCAGGCCTTTTGCTATCTCTGTTGTTGTTGAGGTCCAGCTTTAGACCATGATGGTCAGATAGGATATAAGGGATTATTTCAATCTTCTTGTATCTGCTGAGGCTTGTTTTGTGACCAACTATATGGTCTATTTTGGAGAAGGTTCCATGAGGTGCTGAAAGGAAGGTATACTATTTAATCTGGGGTGAAAAGTTCTGAGGACATCTACTAGGTCCATTTGATTTAGGGTGTCTGTGAGTGCCCTTGTTTCTCTGTTTTGCTTCTGACCGGATGATCTGTCCCTTGGTGAGAGTGGAGTGTTGAAGTCTCCCACTATTAGGGTGTTGGGATCAATGTGTGATTTCAGTTTTAATCATGTTTTATTTATAAATAAAAGTGGTCTTGTATTTGGGGCATAAATGTTCAAAATTGTGATGTCCTCCTGTTGGAATTTTCCTTTGATGAGAAGGAAGTGCCCCTTCTCATCTTTCTTGATTAACTTTGGTTGAAAGTCTATTTTATTAAATACTAGGATTGCTACCCCAGCTTGCTTTCTGGGTCCATTTGCTTGGAAAATATAGTTTCTTGGTCATTCAATATTCCTCTGTTGAGAGTTCTCTGCTTATCCAAGTACCTCATTTTTAAAATGGATTACTTGGCTTGTTGGTGATTACTTCTTAAGTTCTTTATATATTCTGGATATTAGCCCTCTGTTGGATACAGTGTTGGTGAAGATCTTTTCCCAGCCTGTAGGCTGCCATTTTGTTCTGATAACACTGTCCTTTGTTTTACAGAAGCATTTTGGTGAGGTCCCATTTATTGATTGTCGATCTTAGAACCTGTGCTGTTGGTGTTCTGTTCAGGAAGTGGTCTCCTGTGCCAATAAGGTCAAGGCCCTTCCCCACTTTTTTTCTACTGGATTCAGTGTTTCTACATTAAGGTCTTTGATCTGCTTGGACTTTAGCTTAGTGCAGGATGATAGATATGGATCTACTTACATTTTTCTACACGTAGACATCTAGTTAGACCAGTACCATTTGTTAAAGATGCTATCTTTTTTCCATTGTATTTTTTGGGGCTTCTTTGTCAAAAAATCAAGTATCTGTAGGTGTGTGGGTTTATTTTGGGGTCTTCTATTCAATGCCATTGATCCTCCAGCCTATTTCTATTCCAGTACAATGCAATTTTTATTACTGTTGCTCTATAATCCAGCTTGAGATCAGGGATGGAGCTACCTCCAGAAGATCTGTTATTGTACAAGATTGTTCAGCAATTCTAGGGTTTTTTGACTGTTTGTTTTTCCATATGAAATTGAGAATCGTTCTTTCAAGTTCTGTAAAGAATTGTGTTAGTATTTTGATGGGAATTGCATTGAATATGTAGATTGCTTTTGGTAGGATAGCCAATTTCACTATGTTACTCCTACTGATCCATGAGCATGGGATATCTTTCCATCCTCTGATATCTTCTTCAATTTCTTTCTTCAGAGACTTGTAGTTTTTTTGAAACTGGTCTTTTCCTTGCTTGGTTAGAGTCACACCGGCATGTTTTATGTTATTTGAGCCTATTGTAAAGGGTGTTGCTTTCCTAATTTCTTTCTCATGGGACAAAATGAAAGCAGTGCTACCAGAAAAGCATAGCAATAAGTGTCTTCAGAAACAAGTATGAGACATCTCATACAAGCAACTTAACGGCACACCTAAAAGTCCTTATATGCCTTGTATGCCTGATCTCTCCAAAACTTTAAACATGAGTGGGTGTTAGGATTTGTCACATGCTTTTTCAGCTTCTAAGGAGATGATCATGTAGGGTTTTTTTCCTGCTGTTTGCTTATGTGGTGGATTACACTGATGGATTTCCATATATTGAACCACCCCTGCATGCCTGGGATAAAGCCTACTTGGTCATGGTGGATGATATCTTTTATGTGTTCATGGATTCGGTTTGCAAGTATTTTATTGAGTATTTTTGAGTCAATATTCATGAGAGATAGGTCTGAAGTTCTCTTTTACTTTGTTGGGTCTTTGTGCGGTTTGGGTATCAAGGTGACTGTGGCTTCACAGAAGAGTTTGGTAATGTTCCTTCTGTTTCTATTTTCTGGAATAGTTTGAAGAGTATTGGCATTAGCTCTTCTTTGAAGGCCTGGTAGAATTCTGAGCTGAAACCATCAGGCCCTGGGCTTTTTTTGGCAGGGAGACTTTTGATGACTGCTTCTATTTCATTGGGGGATATAAGATTGTTTAATCTATTTACTTGATCTTGGTTTAACTTTGGTAAATGGAATCTATCAAGTAAATTGTCCATTTCATTTAGATTTTCAAATTTTGTAGCATATAGGCTTCTGTAGTAAGACCTAATGATTCTTTGGATTTCCTTAGTGTCTGACATTATGTCCCCCTTTTCCTTTCTGATTTTGATGAGTTTGATAGTCTCTCTATACCTTTTAGTTATTTTGGCTAAGGGTTTTTCTATCTTGTTGATTTTCTCAAAGAACCAGCTCTTGGTTTCATGGATATTTTGAATTGTTTTATTTGTTTGTAATTTATTGAGTTCGGCCCTGAGACTGATTATTTCTAATTATCTACTCCTCTTGGGTGTGTCTGATTCTTTTCTTCTGAGGGCTTTTAGGTGTGCCGTTAAGTTGCTTGTATGAGATGTCTCATACTTGTTTCTGAAGACACTTAGTGCTATGAATTTTCCTCTTAGCACTGCTTTCATTTTGT
The DNA here is from genome assembly GCA_028658305.1 of Pachyuromys duprasi. NCBI lineage: Eukaryota > Metazoa > Chordata > Mammalia > Rodentia > Muridae > Pachyuromys > Pachyuromys duprasi. The sequence continues at coordinate 49,886,665 of CM053751.1, forward strand.
CCCATAAGTTTGGATATGTTGTGTCTTCATTTTCATTGAATTTTAGGAAGTTTTTAATTTCTTTTTTTATTTCTCCCCTGATCTAGCTGTCATTGAGTAGAGAGTTGTTTAGTTTTCATTTGTGTGTAGGCTTTGTTATTTCTGTTGTTGAGTTCTAGTTTTAGACCATTGTGGACTGAGATGATACAGGGGATTATTTCAATTTTCTTGAATCTGTTGAGGTTTGCTTTGTGTCCAACTATGTGGTCAATTTTGGAGAAGATTCCATGGGGTGCTGAGAAGGTATACTCTTTTGAGTTTGGGTGAAATGTTCTGTAGACATCTATTAGGTCCATTTGATTTAGGACCTCTGCAAGTGTTGTTATTCTCCTATTTAGCTTCTGTCTAGATGATCTATCCCTTGGTGAAAGTGGAGTGTTGAATTCTCCCTCTATTAAGCTGTTGGGATCAATGTGTGATTTGAGCTTTAATAATGTTACATTAACAAATGCAGGTGCTCTTGTATCTGGGGCATAGATGTTCAGGATTGTGATTTTTCCTTTGATGAGAATAAAGTGCCCCTCCTCACCTTTTTTGATTAATTTTTGTTGAAAGTCTGTTTTTTAGATATTAGGATAACTATTCCAGCTTGTTTTCTGGTTCTGTTTGCTTGAAAAACATTTTCCAGCCCTTTACTCTGAGGTAGTGTCTGTTTTGTTTCAGAGGTGAGTTTCTTGGATGAAGCAGAAGGTGTTTCCACAACCTTTCTGTTAGTCTGTGTCTTTTTATTGTAGAGTTGAGTCCATTGATGTTAATAGATAATAGTGACCAATAAATGATTGTTCCTTTTACTGTGGAGTTTGTGATGATAGTGTGTTTATGTGTTTAATTTCTTTTGATTTTTTGTTGTGAGGTTATCTATGTTCCATGTTTTCTTGGCTGTATTTGATTTTGTTATATTGGAGTTTTCCTTCTACTATTTCTGTAGGGATGGGTTGCTGTGCAAATATTGTTTAAGTCTAGTTATGTCATAGAATATTTGTTTACTCCATGTATGTTGATTGAAAGTTTTGCTGGGTATAAGAATCTGGGTTGCCGTGCAGATATTGTTTAAGTCTAGTTATGTCATAGAATATTTGTTTATTCCATGTATGTTGATTGAAAGTTTTGCTGGGTATAATAGTTTGTGTTGCCATCTGTGGTCTCTTAAAGTCTGCATGACATCTGCCCAGGCCCTTCTGGCTTTCAGAATTTCTGTTGAGAAGTCTGGTGTGATTCTGATAGGCCTACCTATGTATGTTATTTGGCCTTTTTCCCTTGCTGCTTTTAATAATTTTTCTTTGTTCTGTAGAATTACTATTTTCATTATTATGTAAAATGAGGAGTTTCTTTTCTGGTCTAGTCTATTTGGTGTTCTGTACGCCTCTTGTATCTTTAAGGACATCTCTTTCCTTAAATAGGGAAATTTTTCTTCTGTAATTTTCTTCAAAATATTTTCTGTACCTTGGAGCCTGGAATCTTCTTTTTTGTTTTTTCCTATCAGTCTTAGATTTCATCTTTTCATGTTGTACTTGATTTTGTGGATGTTCTGTGTTTGTAACTTTTCCAATTTTATTTTTTCTTTGAGAGATGTATCGATTTCTGAAATTGTATCTTCAGTGCCTGAGATTCTCTCCAGTTCTTGTATTCTGTTGGTGATACTTACCTTTGTGATTCCTGATCTCTCCTCTAAGTTCTCCAGGTCTAGGGTTTTCTCTGTTTCTGTTTTCTTTGTTGATTTTAATTCTGTTTTCATATCTTGCACCATTTCCTTCATCTGTTTGAATGTGGATTCCTGTCTTTCCATGATGGCATCTATTTTTTTTGTTTGTTTCGTCTTTATGTACCTCTATTTGTGTGCCCATATTTGCCTGTATTTCTTTGAGAGTTTTGTTTGTTTCCTCTTTGTGTGCCTCTAATAATTGGATAAGCATAGATTTAAAATAATTTTCCTGTGTTTCCGATGAATCCACTATTAGTGGACTAGGGGAGGGACTTAGGGGGAGAAAGAGGGAGGGAAGGTATGATTGGGAGGAGATGAGGGAGGGGGCCACCACCAGGATGCAAAATGAATAAACTGTAATAAATAATAATTATTAATAAAAATATTTTTTAAATATCCATTGATTTGGGGGATTACTGGTGGAGCCATGTTGTCCTGATTTTTGTTGGATATGTTCTTACACTGGCCTCTAGACATCTGATGTTCCGTAGCCTTTGCTATTTGTTCCTGGAGCCTCTACTGCAGACTGTCTCTGGAGTCTGGAGTATTCTTCAGGAAAATGAGAGATGTCCACTGGTTTGATAGTGTGTTGGTGTTTCAGATGCTGCTAAGGGAGGAAGGTCACAGGTGCATGTGTGCAAGCGCGGGAGTGTGGGTGGAAGTGTGCCTGCCTGGAAGGGTGGAGTGTAAGGGAGGAGCATGGGGGTAGGTTGTGGTGGTGGTGCAATTTACTGCTTTAGTGCATGTGCATAGGTGCCCTTAATGGCTCAGCCCACAAGACTGTCTAGATATTGTGCTCCAAGCGCTTAGATCTGTCTGGGCTGCACCATCTTGACTCCAGGAATTGTTTCCAGGAATTGTTTGCCTGGACTCCACTTGGAGACCCACAAAACAGGGGATTCAATGTTGAGAACACTGTCCCAGGGATACTTATATTTCCCACAGTAGGGGTGTGGGCAGGAGGTATCTAATGTGGTGGCTAGAGTACAGGGACCCCAGATCTGGGGTTCTGCACACACTCTCTCACAGATGCACTCACTTGCAGGCATGTGTGTAAAGCGCAGAGAGCCTGGGAACTCACTCACAGGGGTATGCTGTAAGCTCAGAGAGCCCACAGTTTTCTACTCTCAGATTTGGGTGCCATGTTTGGCTGTAAGAGTAAGGAGGCCCCGTACCTGGGTTGTACACTCTGAAAGTTCAGGGGTTGCTAGTTTGCCACTCTCAGAAACCTGAGATGTCCGGGGGATAGGGGGTGGGGGCTGGATCCAATATGTAGCAGCTCATGGGTTGTCCCCTCTGGCCTCGGAAACCTCAAAGTCGATGCTCTGGCTTCAGCAGCCCATCCACTCACCAGTTTTGGAGTTTCAAATCCTCTGCCCTTCCGAAATGGTGTGCACTGGTTGCTGCCATCTTGGAGTCCTCCTGACATTTTTATTTTTAAAAGACATATTTTTATGAGTCTGAGTGTTGGTATGCATACATGTACATTTACCATGTACATGCTTAGTGCCCTTGCAGGCAAGAAGAAGGCACCAGACACTCTGAAAATAGAATTACAGGCAGTTGTAATCATCCATGTAGGTACTAGGAACTGAACCCAGATCCTCTACAATAGCAAGTGTTCTTAAAGTCTGAACAATTTCTCTAGCCCCTGTTTCTTTCATCTTTTGCTCTCTAGTACTTAACTGTGTTAACAGTCTAACATGAATGGACCAGTGAATTTTAAACAAGTAAATAATAGGAATTTTTCAGTTTCATGCAATAGATATAAAAAATACACTAGAATCTGAAAGGGTTTATTTGCAGAAATAAATCATAAGAGGTGTGATAGATTATCATGTACCTCTATAGTTGGTGTGTTTCTTATTTAACCATCTCATCTAGAACAATACAAAAGAGGACTTATATACCTAGAGCCTCCTAATTGCTTATTTATCACAACCCCCTGACGAAGAGTGGCACAGACATTTCTGTTTGTTACAGAGAGTTTCTCGAGTCACAGAGAGGTCAGATCGCTAGGTGAGATGCATTCAGTAAGGGAGGGAAAGATGGGGTGACAGTCTGTGCTCTTGACTTCCATCACTTACCAGCGCTAAACCCTATTTATAATGGCAACTTTTTAAATAAGAAATCTTAGGAGACTGTGGGGTACAACTGATCTAAAACACTACCTTTTAATTCTTTCCAGGCCCCAAGCAGACCATCTTTTTCAGCTGGCAATCTGATAGCTGCTCTACATAGCATTTTTGCCCCATGAATTATACCGTCTGCACGAACTTAGAGAATCAATCATTGCAAAAGGGGTCCAGGGTCTGTAACCTGCTGTCCCACATGTTAGGGGACTAGAGAGGATGTTAACATACCAAAGCATACTGCCTCAGACTTAGCTAGCTGGGCTTTGGAGATGTTTCATATTACAGTTTTCCTCACCATCACATGCAACCTCTCCAGACTATTATTATCTCTGATTTTGATTGCCTTAGCCTTGCTTTTAACTCATTTTCCACTTAAATGTCAATTATAGCCCAAAGCTTCCAAGAAAAGAGCCAACATACAAATTTTAGAAGGACATACTTGTTGAAGTCTCAACCTCTGTTTTCTGAATACATGAATTTTTGGAAATAAAGTCTGTATAGAAATAACTAAGCAAAAATGGGGTGATTAATACAGACCCTAACACTAGAAGACCAGTGTTTCTGTATGAAGAGGGGGTCAGAGAACTAACATAAGTTTATGAAGATTTAGAGAAAAGTTTATGATGATTTAGGAAGAAGGCAACCATCTACAAGCCAAGGAAAGAGGTTCCAAACAAAACCAATACTCCTGACCTCTTGATCACAGATTTCCAGCTTTTGGAATTGTGAGAAGAGAAATAACCACCAGTCTATAGCATTTTGTTAGAATTCCTTAAATAAATTAAATAATTTCTATATGATGTTCACTACTGTACAGCAGCTGTTGGCTTGAAGAACTGAAGGTATTTAATCATCACTAAGAGATCCCTAGTGTATGTCAGTTTTTGTTCAGATGTTGAATTTAGAGGAAGAGAAAGTCATGATTAACCCCTTAGAAGACTTGTGAACCTACAGGGGAGACACTGATAGAATTAACAAGACACCAGCATGTCCACTGTGTTACGGGGCAATACATAACCCCAAGCACTCAAACAAGGGTAGACAGGGCCCCAGGAGATATTTTAACAGAAGCTACTTCTAAGAATGAATGGTAATAAACCAAAAATGAAGGGCACTCCCATGAAACAAGACGTCAAACATGAAAAATAAGAATCGTTGGAGAGTGGCGAATTCAGAAGGCAGTGGTGCCTGGAGTTGCTGAAGTATCTGATGAGGATGGTTTCAAAAGTGAAGATGGAGAACAAGCAGAGACAGGACAGAGTGCTTGGTAGATGGAGGAATTATTTAAAGAAAAGCAACAAAGCTGCAATGCTCAGTGTAATTTATGTGATGGGACTTGAATAGAAAAGGTGCAACAGTAAAGAAACAAACAAACAAAAATGTATCATAAAACAAGCAGCAAAGACTCACTTGAAAGTGGAGTATTCATCAACCTATAATGGCTCTAAGTTTGTTGTTACTCTGGCTACTTCAGCAAAACTCCTCTCCTCCCAAATGCCTGGCTGTGGCTCCTGATCCAGGGATTTTGCTCTTCTTGATCTTGGATTTATTTGATGGCACCTAAATATAAGTCTTTTCCTTTCCAAGCCCTCCATCTGCTTCCACAGCTCTGCTCATGGCAGTCTTTATTGCTTCTTATCTTCTAGTCATTGACACCTCCACTCAGTAGACTTCAGTGTAAGTCTATTTTCTATGACACTATTATGTGTCTATCTTGTTTCCCAAACTCCCTAAGCTTGCTGAGTCATGAAATCACAAACTAATATAGATAACATCAAGAATGTTTGCTGGGCACAGTTGTCTATACTCACTAGTGTACTGTTTCTGGTCAACTCTTCATCCCTCAGCCCTATACAACCAACTTTGATTAGTAAGAAGGCTATTGTCATGCCAATCAGAGCTCAATGAAGTAATTTTGATTGATTTTCTCAGAAAAAGGCTGTGACGGTAGTAAGAAATAAAATTTCATGATTTTCAACTAGATGATGCTAAAGATCCCTTTAAATTTTTTCAGAAAGTATAGAATATAAATTATTGTTTAAAAAAGAACATTTTCAAATTGTTTTGCCTAAAAATATGGATTTTATTTTGAACCTGTTCTATTAACTTAACCTGAATCCAAGAAATAGACTGATTGACATCTATAGTAATACTAACAAGAAGGTGAATGATTTTAAATACTCAAGCCAATATATAACAGTTGGTCAACAATTGATTATGGAAACTATAGAAATCATTGAACATGGAAAAATCCATTACTATGAAATTTCTGACTCAATGGACTTTAGAGCTATTCGCTAGAATATATAGAGAGAGAGAAAGAGAGAGAGAGATTATGGGCAGTCTTGATTCCGTTTAATTGTAAACAAAAGTGTAGTTCTTGTTCAGTGGGCATCATCAGGTTTGGAATGTGGGAGGGAAGAAGCTGCTCTGCTGCATATAGTAATTTTGAGACAGCCATCTTTAACATGTATCACCAAGGTCACTATGTAATGTCCAGAGAACTGGGTAAGGAAAGAGCAGATAAAGAAAAGTGTACATACTTTTAAGCATCAGTTATAGTCATATTCTTTTGGAAATAACTACCCTAAACTGATTATATGTTTGAGAAATGTCCGGCTGAGCTCCAAGAGCAGGGATGCAACCATGCTCGAAAATTAGGCTAAGATCTGGGCTTGAAAGGAATCCCTCTCCTGACATCCTCTTCTCCTTGTTATTTAATCCATGACTTCTTATAACAACTTGCCTCATTTGCAATAGGACTTGGTGCATGAAAAAAGACTAAATCTCTCCTCTCTCTCTCTCTCAGTCCACTTACAGATTTCTAGGGGTGTTTTACAACTGCTCCAGGGTGAGTCATATGCCACCTTTCTGTCTGTTTAGTTGGGCTGAATCATGTCTCAGGAGCTTGTCTGCTGAGTCACATTAAGCTGTATTGCTGGTTGATGGAAAGAAGAATGAAGCCCAAGAAATGCATGGGTTGGTAAAGGGTATGAAAGGACTTATCAGGGCTAGGGATAATCCAATGAATAAATAACTACTACTAAAACCAGTTAGTTTGTCACCTGAATCCTTGGAATGATGTGAATAGCCAAAAGAGGGAATATAAAGCATAATTGGCTATAATAAGAACTCTGGAAAATATTAGTATGTTAAATGCTGCACAATGAAAGACATAACTGCAAAGAAATATTCCAAAGGACCTTGTATCTATGTGATGCCCAAGAAAGAAACAGCCTCTAGAATGAGGTGTCAAGGGCTTCATCATAGAAGTCACATCAAATATGCAGTGAATGAAGATGAGGTATTAGAAATCATGGGAATAGGCTGTAAGTGTTAAATGCTAGCCTGTGAGTACAGGGATGAACCCTGGACACATGTGCTAAGTGGGAGAGCCAAATATAAAAGCCCACACAGTCTATGAAATTTCCAGAAGAGGCAAATCTACACAGATGGAAAACAAGCTAGCCATTGCCAGAGTTGGGGAGGGCAAGACATAGAAAGGACAGTTAGGAATGGCAGCTTAATGTGTTTGGGGTTCATGTTGGGAGTGATGAAATGTTCTACCCTGAGATGGTGCTAATGGTGGCATAAGCCCATCAGTGTATGAAAAGCCGCTGAATTGTACACTTTAAAATGGGATAAAAATGGCAAATTTTATGTTATCTGGATTTTACTTAATTTTTTTAAAAAACTCAAGCTAGCTTATAAAAGCACATAATGCAGCCAGCATGGCAATGAGTTGAGAAAGTCTATTTTAATAGGTCCAGGAGTTTTGAATGTGTTATGTGTGGAAGCAAGACTCAATAGGTAGGGAGAAGTTAAAAATGTGGAAGTCAGAATTACGTGTGGTGCACTGAATAAACTGGAGTATTTAGAAGGCAGACAATTAGTAATGGGTTAAATTTAGACTGAAAAGGGAGATATTATTCTCTACCAGGTAGGAAAATCACTCCTGGAACCCAAGCATTGGTAGGAAAAGAAGAATGAACTAAAGAAATACCTCTATTTTTCTCTCACAGAATCAAGCATTTAGGCTTTCGGGAAATGATTTTAGATCATACAATGTTACAGTGCCTTAGAGTAAAATACACTTAACTCTTCTATTAACTAGGAAGATTAAACAACTTGCTCCAAATCATATATAGCCTTGTATTTTCCCTTGCTTAATTCTTTTACACACCTCCACATCTAAGAAGACTAGAACAATGTGGATAAATGCATCCTGGTTCCACTACATGGGCTGCACTATGGTGATCAAGTTACTCTAACCTTTGAATTTTGTTTTTCCTGTGTGTGAAGTTGGGAAAATAATGTCACATTTCAGTGATGCTTTGTGTTGATGGCAACTACATCAATGACAATCTTCTCCCCTTTTCATCTTGCACTCCAACCTGGCATTCTGGTTCCCTCACAATTAAGGGATAGCTGAAATTGGTAGAAATCTAGAAAATGATAGGAAAGGCATCATTGTACTTTTATTTGACACATTTTCATGCCAGGGATATAAAAGAGAAAGTGGCTCAACTCTAAATGACTGTAGGGCCCCGGGAATATAATGGCAAAATGATGAAAGAAAGCATGATGACAGTTGATATAAGAAAATTAAACGCGGTGAACGAATCTTAGAGGGGAGAAGTCAAGAAGCAATATTGTATGCATTACGAATCTGGAAGGCACCAAGCACCACAGTTCACCCGCATGGTAATACAAAAGCCCCTCAGAAGCAAGAGAGAATGCAATTGACTATTCCCAGGGATAGGCCAAGCTTCTGGCATGCATACCACTGAGAGCTAGAAAGTTGGCAATGGGGATTGTCTGTTCAAAGAGCTCCATGTTCCATCACTCACTATTACAAAGAAGTTTCTGCTGAGACAGGCCTCTCTTTTCTGCATCCCTTGGTGGAGCCTCTGAGGTATTGTCAGTTTAGAACAACAATGCAACAAAGATATTTACCAAATTAACAATGTAGTCCACCCAGAGGACTGTGCCCACAGGGCGCATGGCCAGTCAGAACCTAGGAATGACAAAAAAAAAAGAAGAAGGAAAAGAAAAGAAAAAAGAATAGTTGGGATGATGGAGGATTTTACAATGAGTATATTATTTCTTTATATTGTGTTAAACTGGCTATTTAGAGGTATATCAGGGAAACTTTAAATATAAAGAAGATGCCCATTTCCACTGTGAATCGTAAACTTTATGTCTTCCCCAACTATATCAGGGCTTTGTTACTGTATCCTAGGAGCTTAAAGAAGAAAAAAAGTATTAAACTTGGAGTGTAGAAGTATTCATGCTTTTTATTCACTACCTATGCCAGATGTAAGTTCATCATATATCTACATCTCCCAATTTCTTCATAAAGCTTGGAAGACCCTCTCCAGAATATACATTACTTCTTAGCAGAGGCAGTAAAAGAGCAACGGCCGAAGTGTGGGATGGTCACTGGGAAGCTCATCCCTCCCATCCATGTTCCATTCACCGAAGCAAATCATTTGAGCATGCACACAGACTAGGGAGATGCAACCATTCTTCGAGATGGAGCAAAGAAAAAATGTTAAAATATATCACAACTTATACTTCCATCATGGATGCATCTGCATGTAGGAGCATGGAAAGACGAGTATGGATACTCGGCTTGTTTTCTCATTTTTATTTCTATCTGGGACTGCAGGCTATGAGATAGTACCACTCACCTTTACATGGGTATTCTGACCTTAGTTAAGTCTAAAACTGCCTCACAACCTGAGTTTTATGGTCCAGGTAAATCTAGATCCCATCAAATAGACAACCAATGTTAACCATCATGTAGTCTTTTGCCTCAGAACTTGCTAGCTTTTGAGAATAGTGGCTTAGAACCATTGAGTAGTTTGATGAGTAGAATTTCTGCTAAGCCACACATTACTTAGCTAGCCAGCTATCTTTGTGAAATCGGCAAGGAGTAACATGGTGGGGAGGCTGAATGGAGGTCAGCTGGTCTTCCTGAGTGAATAGGGTTGGTTTAGTGGCAACCAAGAAGTTGGTGAACAAGGGCATGCACTGAACAAAACAGCAAGTAAGAGAAACCTATCTGCTACTTACCTGCAGATGTTTATGGGAGGAAGCTCCATCCTACCCTGCCCCCCCATCTCAATGCAACACATGCCCTTTGTTGCTTCCATTCTCTTTTTTTTACATAATCTCGAATCATTAGCTCCTAATAAGGTAAAGAACAACCTTCATAGCCAAATTCCATAACCTAATTTCTAATGTCCTAGAAGTCAAAAGTAAATCAGTGGAAATGAGACAGCCACTAACCTTTGCTACCCATTACTGCATTTGTACCAAATGCTTCCACCATGCCCTCTTCAAAGCATGGTGAGGTTCCAGAACTTAGCACAACCCCATTCACATACGACAAAGAGACTGTCAATTTCTCATCTAAGGCTTTTTTTCTTACTGCTATGTCTTCCTTTATTTATCCAACCCTAGGCGTAACAAAATATTTTTTAAAATTCTCATGGACATGAAATAATTCTTCTTAGTGGGTTTCGGTTGTTTGTTGTTGTTTTGTTTTGTTTTGTTTGTTTGAGCAAAGGCTGCCTTCCTAAACAAGGAGAAGGCTAGCAGAGTGACGTAAGATAAACAAACCTGCCAATCATTGATGAGAGGATTTCTTCATAAAACTGACCCAATCATGCATGTGTGACTGAAACAGTCTTCAATTAAGGATCAGGAATGACTTTGACCTTTCTCACCTCCACGCCAATCAGTCCTCTTTAACCACCCATATCTGTGGCCTGTCTTCCATTTTGAAGAGAAATCTCTCAGCTCAGGTTTGGGTCTCTTGGGATCAGTGTTGTTTACCCCTTTCCCCCAGACATTCTGAAAGTCAAATCAGAAATTAAAGTGTATCAGAACTAGGCAGGTGCTGCCTGCCTCAAGACTTGAATGTACTTAAAATTCATCCTTGGGATGTTATATAACTAGGTTTTTTTATAGCACTAAGTACTTTTTTTTTAAGTTTCTAATTTGGTGCCTTGGGTGTTTTCTTCTTGTTTTTCCCTTTCAAGGGCATATTTCAAGTAGAAGGTTTGGGGCAAAGTGACTGGTATACCACCACACTTATTTGCTCATGACATAATGTTTCCATAGGGTATGGCTCTCAGGTCTTTGTTTTAGATTGATTTTTTTATGAACTGTCTTCTTGTACAGTAGAGTTAGCACTTTCAAAGTGGTTTAGTGTATCAAGAACTTGCATAAACAGCTATTTCATGCCTTCATATTGGTGACTGAATCGTGGAATGTGCTGTTTATCTTTCTTTTTTTGTTTCACACTGACATGATTTTAAGATTCTCTATATCAGAAAATATTTTTCTAATACTTTTCTCTTCTATTACCAAGTCATGAAATTAGACAGTAAAGGAAGCTGAATTAATCCTGTCCTGAATTCTTTACTGACACCTCACTGTTGCTGCCATGGGCCATTCCCATTGCTGAGCCAGAAATGACTAGATGCCTGCCCCTGCCTATCTTATCCCAGTAGGATTTTCTCAGTTTGTCCTTAGAGGGAAGTGGCCTCCCTCATCTTAGAGGTTATGTTGTCTCAATCTTGCTTTATCTGAAAAGCCAGAGAAGCCTCTCAACAAGCATCTCTACATAATCACTGGATCAATTTCATTTTTCTCTTTCTTGCCAAGACTGTGGATCAGGAGACTCTTTCAAAGTCAGTCCACTGGCCTTGCTTTGTGGGCCACTGTGAGGAAACATCACTGCCACACTGATTAAGCTGGTGATGCAAATCTTCAGCAGACCACTTGGGGGTATTTCTGTTATATTTTCATCACCTGTGAAGTGAAAACCAGTAATGCAGCCTCATCATCTACTGCACAGGGCTTGGGTAGGTGCTACACAAATTATCTCTGTAAAATTATCTGATTACTTTGAAAACACTATTTCAATTTTGGGTTGAAAAAAATTAAAGACTCTAAGACATATATATCATGCTATGTCGTTTTTTAAATAAAGGTATATATTTTAAAGCATATAAATATGCAGATAATGTTTTAATTATTTATTTCATGCTTTAAAGTGGCTATTTTCATAGTTCAAAGGACTGATAGTTTGAATAGACAAACATTTAAAATATGACTAATCTAGCTGATGACATAAATAAGATATTTTTAGGGAAAGAAATACAAAGACTTTATTAAGTAGTTTTGCTATTCATTATGCATCATTTATAGTAATGAAAACTTCAAGATATCTCAAACACCCACCTACTTGGTTAAATAGAGCATAGATCCACTATATGACAGGATTTAAATAGCCTGTGTTTAATATTATGGAATATGTTACAAAATATAATATTTTCAAAGGATACAGAAAATGTTACATGATATCTTGCATGCCCATCTTTGTTAGGATAAATATGGAACACAGGGCTTCCAACATGCTAGAAAATTATTCTACACCTCAGCCCACCATTTTCATAACATCAGAAAATATGTAACTGTGGATGTACATTTGTCTGCAGAGAGAAGTTTCTGAGCTATATCACAAAATGATAAGAGCGATTGTGTCAACTGTAGACCATCTCGGTTTTCTACTTTATTATTTGTATAATGCGTTGTGGAGTGATGCTGTTTTTTAAAATCTAGTAAGTTTGTTTAGATTGTTTTTTTTTGAACTGAACAACCTATAAGTTTGAAAAGATCAAGGCACTGGAAGAGCTGCACAATACAGAACACCTTGCTCTGCACAGACCAGCTTCCCCCTCACTCTACACATCAGACATCCATCTCGAGATCGTGACATCTGTCTACTGCACTGAGTTATTTCAAAAATATCGGTAATGCTGAGGTCTCCAACTTGTCCATCTATAAAAGCACCAGCTCTCAAAGCATTGACAAATTTCTTAACTAATTTGCTATTTCTAAGAACATGTTCACTACTCTGCTTTATCCACTTTAGGGTTTGATTTCACCAGCACAGAGCAAAGTTGCTCTTTACCAGAGCACCTGACTTTCCAAAGGATGCGCAGATTAAGGAGAAAGCTCATGCAGTTGTACACTATTGCTCAGAGTTGCCAATGACCAATTAAACCATCAGCGGTTATATGATGTTTCTTTAATGTGAATAAAAGGCCATGTTTTTTATATCTTTATCATTTGTTGCAATTTATTCAATTTGTATCCTGGCTGCATACCCCTCTCTCTTCTCCTTCCAATCCCACTCTCCCTCCCTCTTTTTCCCCTATGCTCCTCACCTAGTCCACTGGTAGGGGAAGTCCTCCTCCCCTTCCATCTGACCCTAGCCTATCAGGGCTCACGAAGACTGGTTGGCTGCATTGTCTTCCTCTGTGACCTGGTAAGGCTACTTCCCCAAGGGGAGGTGATCAGAGAGCCTGTCACTGAGTTCAAGCCAGAGAAAGCCCCTGCTCCCCTTATTAGGGAACCCACTTGGAGATGGAGTCTATGGATTACATCTGAGCTGGGATTTTAGGTCTTCTCCATGCATTGTCCTTGGTTGGGGTCTCAGTCTCTGCACGGCCTAGAGGGTTCCATTTTGTTGTTGTTTGCTTGTGTTTGAGTTTTTGTTTTTTGTTTGTTTGTTTGTTTTTGGCTCAGTTTGTCTCCTTTAGGAACTCCTGTCCTCTCCAGGGCTTTCTATCTTCCCTTTCTTTCATAAAATAACCTACACTCTGCCCAAAGTTTGCTATGAGTCTCAGCCTCTCCTTTGATACCTCAATCAGTAGGGTCTTTCAGAGGCTGTCTGTGATAGGCTCCTGTCCTGTTCCCTGTCTTCTCCTGCTTCCAATGTCTATTGCATTTGTCTGTCTGAATGAGAATTGAGGATCTTCCTTGTTGTCTAGCTTCTTTAGGAGTATAGATTTTAGTATATTAATCCTATATTATGTGGCTAATATCTGCTTATGAGTGATTATATACCATGTGTGTCTTTCTGCTTCTGAGTTACCTCACTCAAGATAAGAACTTAAGAAGTTAAACACCAACAAACCAAGCGATCCAAATAAAAAATGGGGTACAGAGCTAAACAGAGAATTCTCAATAGAGAAATCCCAAATGACAAAGAAACACTTAAAGAAATGTACAATGTCCTTAGTCATCAGGGAAATGCAAATCAAAACAACCCTGAGTTTCACCTTACACCCATCAGAATGGCCAAGATCAAAAACTCAAGTGACAACACATGCTGGAGAGTTTGTGGAGAAAGGGGAACCCTCCTCCATTGCTGGTGGAATGTAAACTTGTACAACCACTTTGGAAATCAATCTGGCACTTTTTCAGACAATTAGGAATACTGCTTCCTCAAGATCCAGCTATACCACTCCTAGTCATATATCCAAAATACGCTCAAGTATACAGCAAGGACATTTGCTCAACCATGTTCATAGCAGCTCTATTCGTAACAGCCAGAAGCTGGAAACAACCTAGATGTCCCTCAATGGAGGAATGGTTACAGAAATTGTGGTACATTCACACAACGGAATACTACTCAGCTATTAAAAACAAGAAAATCATAAAATTTGTAGGCAAATGGTGGAAATTAGAAAAGACCGTGGTGAGGTAACCCAGAGCATAAAAAGCCACATTTTAAGCAACCATTTACCTTGAACATACACTTCTTTTAAGTTCTTATTTCAGACATTTGCTTCTTCAGTAAAGAATTGTAGTAGGCTGGGAGATGACTCAAAGCTCAAGAAAACTTTGTGTTCTGGTAAAAGACCCAATTTCCGTTCCTAGCACCCACATGAAAGCTAAGCATCAATCAAGTCTACTTCCAAGAGATACAGTGTATTCTTCTGGTCTTGTGGGCACCAATTATGAACATAATGCATATGTGTGTGTATAACACCTTATACATATAATTTTTAAAAAGATAACAATGATATCATCTAAGATCACCCATGTTAAAAATGGAGGGTTGTTTTCCATGCCTCTTACTGTTTTAATGTTTTTATTGAAAACGAATTACAAATTTCAAATTTCTTCTCTCCCTTTTCTCCCTTCTGTCCCTCCCAGCTATTTTCCCTCAATCCATTCCATGGACCTGCTTTCAAGTTAATATCCCTTTTTCTCTAATTATATTTGATTATATTATTTGATTTGCAGTGTATGTGTGTGTTGCATGAATATACATATATAAACAAAACCTGCTGAGTTCATTTTTGCTGTTTGTGTGTATATTGTTTCAGGGCTGACAACTCTGCATTGGATAACCCATAAATGAAACTTATCACTGAGTGAGCCTAATTCTCCTCCCTGTGACTGTCAATAGCTGCTGTAGTCCGCTCTGTGAAACAATTCCTGATTCTATTGTTTCAGGCTTATTTGTGTGTCCATATCTAGGAGAGACTGTTCCCCAACAGACGTCCTGGCTTTAACAATCTTTCTGCCATCTCTTCTGTGATAGTCCCTGAGTCCTAGGAGCTGTGATGTAGAGGTGTTAATTGGGACTGGTCTCCTCACAATCCATTGATCTCTGTATTGTGTCCAGTTGTGGTTTTCTGGGATGGTCTCCATTTGTTGTGAAGAAAAGTTTCTTTGGTGAGGAATGGTAGCTACACTATCTGTGTGTGTAAGGATAAGATTTAGAATGAAGTAAAGAATTATGCCGGTCTAGTAAAGCAGCAGTAGTAGATTCTTTTCTGAGGTCCATGATATGGCTAGTCACAGGAAGCTGCCTAGGTTTCCAGGAAAGGCACCCTTTCCTTCCTGTTGAATGGGTCTTAAGTCCAATTAGACAGCTATTGGCTGCCACCAACATGTGAGTGCCATTTCTTATTACACCTTGATGCATATATTACCATGATGGTAGTTGTCACAGTTCATAGACATCGCTCCTAGGTAAGACTGCTTAATTGCTACCCTTCCTTGGCAGCTTGCATAGTATTTTCTGGAGCCATGGAAGTTAGGCTGCAAGAAAGAGGCATCTGGGTCAAATTCAGCTAATTCAGCAATGGGGGCTCAGCCTCTAACCCTGAGAGGCAACCAAGGGCTAAATTGATAATCCATGTTGTTTGGGGGTCATTTGAATTATGCTGACCAACCCTTCAAAAGGTTTCTCATGTCTGATACAGAGGTTCTTGTGGTGAGGCAGAAGGGGGAAAGATCAATACAGGAGAAGAGGTGAATAGCAGCAAGGTTGTTTGATAAAACCTCAAGGAATCATATTATTTTATATTTAACTGAAATGATACCTGATACATGTAAGTACATATGTGTGTGTGTGTATAATAGTGTGTATTATATATGAAACTTGGGGCTGAAGATGGGACTCATGTGCCCTATCACATACCTGTCTATTTGTATGTGTTGGTTCCTTCAAATCACGTTACCATTTTTCTCTCAGCCCTGCATATTGTATAGCTCCAGGAGATGATATTTCTTTGATAGGGAAGCACAGTCTTTTTTTCACCATTGAAGTGAAATTCAGATTTATTATTAAAAGACAAATTCTATACTTCAAAAGGTTGAACAAGCTGACACTTAAGAATCCCAGCTGGTTAAATTTAGAGCATTGGAAAACATCCAGTCCAAGAATAATCTTTGGCTGCCGGCCTATAACATTTGTGTTTGATAGTATATTGGAAAGGAAAAGAAAAACATTCATTTAAGCCCTTGCTTTCCCACATATTTTTCTTCAGTGGTAGGCAATTGGTGTTGATAGTGGTGGTGGCCTTGGAATCATCACTTCCTTAAGCATTCTATTTCAGCTGTGCTCTGCTCATGTACAAGACTCCTGTATACAAATGTTCATATTTCAAATTCTGTCTCCTTCTTCTCTTAATTCAGATGCTTTCTTCTTGGCTTCCCTAAATCTTTACAATCTCTATTTTGAGCCATTATCCTTCTTGAAAGATGGAGGGCTCATGGGTACCTGGGAACTAATACTCCAGAGCTCATTGAATCCCAGAAACTTCCATTTCCGTTGGTGGTGGTGGTCTTCCAAGACAGAGTCTTCACTACTTAGCCCAAGATGGCCTGAAACTCAGCAGGTCAACTACGGAACTCACCATACATTGTCAAGTATGACCTCAAACTTGTTAGGCTCTGGCCAAATCACCACCTGAACGCTAGAGCTGTAGGTGTGTGCAACATGCCAAACTGAGCCCTCACATTTAATTTTGTGCTAACATTAGTGACTATCTTCAAACAGGTATATTTTATTATTTTGAAATTGTGAAGATGTGATACTAGAATAATATGATACTGAAAATTAGTCAATTATGTTTTCAGTATTTTTCATATTCCAAAAGCAAGTTACATAGTGTTAATAACCCTATATGTGTTATTTATGTACATATCCACATGTCTAGGTCCACAACAAGTATATGTGTGTATGTGTGTTTGCCATTTTGATTATGTAAGCACATAGCCATTATTATATATGTACCCATATAACCAAACCCAGTAGCAGGCAG
Source organism: Pachyuromys duprasi (assembly GCA_028658305.1). Lineage (NCBI taxonomy): Eukaryota > Metazoa > Chordata > Mammalia > Rodentia > Muridae > Pachyuromys > Pachyuromys duprasi. The sequence continues at coordinate 49,903,965 of CM053751.1, forward strand.
ACTTTTTTCATTATTACATACTATTGCTTATACTGATTGTACCTGCTTTAAAAAAAAGTCACATAAGCACAAGAAAAATTAGAGTCTATGTGGTCAATTCAACAGAAAAACTTAAAACACCTTCATGTGTCTTTAGAGATTTGTGTCTTGCCATTCCATTTCTTTCAAATGAAACTGAAGGAAAGAAATCAGCAAAGTTTGAAAAATTGCCATCTACTTTAAACACTATCAATTTCATGGAACAATTGTGAAAGACATATTATTTCAATAGATACCAGGCAATTCAAAAGTTTAGTGCTATATTTCAAGGTCTTGATCTGCAAGACGCTTAGTCATAATTTTTATGTGTGCTGTTATATTGGTAGCAAAATTTTTTTTTAATTTTCAAATCAAATGCAAATTCATTTTGTCTTTATCCAATCATTTAAGAAAAATCTTTCAGATCAAATAGTAATTGTCAGATTATCTTCTTAGCATCAATGAGACAATAACACCTTAGCCAATAGTGAAGCTTAAAGAACTCATTTTCCAATGCAGAAGATCCTGGGTTTGGTTCCCAGGACCAAAAGAAGTTAATACGTACCTTAAAAAGCAAAAACAAGCAGCTGAAGTAGGAAAGAGGATGCAATTATAAAGATCAGTGTTAGCATTGTACATGGAGTGTTTGAGGAAGAACTTTCTTACTACCAAGGAGAGACAAGAGGAAGAATCAATGCTTTCATGTAAAAAGGGTGTCTCATTAAAAGAAACGTCTATCATCTGCACATGTGAGAAGGCTCCACACACCACCCTCCCCCCAAGGTTCTGTAAAACTATTTCACTGGAACAACATCTATCTTGCTTGTTTGCTTTCTTTCTTTCTTTAAAAAAAAAAAAACTTTTTTTGAAATTTATTTTTTTATTACATATACAGTGTTCTGCCTGAACACCAGCAGAGGGCACCAGATCTCATTATAGATGGTTGTGAGCCACCATGTGGTTGCTGGGAATTGAACTCAGGACTTTGGAAGAACAGCCAGTGCTCTTAACCTCTGAACCATTTCTCCAGCCCCCAACATCTTATTTCTTGAGGAAGGCAGCAACTACATACTTTAATTTTACTCTTAAATAAAGAGGCCAGGTTCTGGCTATTATGAATAAAGCTCCTACAATCATGGTTGAACAAATGTCCTTGTTGTATACTTGAGCATGTTTTGGATATATGCCTAGGAGGGCTATAGCTGAATCTTGAGGAAGCACTATGCCTAATTGTCTGAGAAAGCACCAGATTGATTTCCAAAGTGGTTGTACAAGTTTACATTTCCACCAGCCACGGAGTAATGTTCCCCTTTCTCCACATCCTCTCCAGCATGTATTGTCACTTGAGTTTTTGATCTTGACCATTCTGTTGGGCGTAAGGTGAAATCTCAGGGTTGTTTTGATTTGCATTTCCCTGATGACAAGGACATTGAATATTTCCTTAAGTGTCTCTCTGCCATTCAATATTCCTCTATTGAGAATTCTCTGTTTAGCTCTGTACCCCATTTTTTAATTGAATTACTTGTTTTGTTGCTATTTAACTTATTGAGTTCTTTATATATTCTGGATATTAGCTCTTTGTCAGATATAGGGTTGTTGAAGATCCCTTCCTAGTCTGTAGGCTGTCTTTTGTTTTTGCAGCCTTATTTGTAAGAGTCAGAACCTGGAAACAAACCAGATGTTACTCAACTGAAGAATGGATACAGAAATTGTGCTACATTTACACAATGGAATACTACTCAGCAATTAAAAACAAGGAAATCATGAAATTTGCAGGCAAATGGTGGAACTTAGAAAAGATCATTCTGAGTGAGTTATCCCAGAAACAGAAAGACACACAAGGTATATACTCACTTATAAGTGAATACTAGAACTATAACATAGGATAAAGATACTAAAATCTGTAAATCTAAAGAATCTAAACAAGAAGGAGGACCTGGGGTAAGATGATCAATCCTTATTTACAAAGACAAATGGGATGGACATTGGAAGTAGGAGAAAACAAGAAGCAGGACAGAAGCCTACCATAGAGGGCCTCTGAAAAACTCTACTTAGCAGTGTATCAAAGCAGATGCTGATACTCATGGCCAAACTTTGGGCAGAGTGCAGGGAATCATATGAAAGAAGAGGGAGTTAGTAAGACCTGGAGAGGACAGAAGCTCCACAAGGATCAAATATATCTGGACATAGGGGATTGTCTGAGACTGATTCTCCAACCAAGGGCCATGCAACGATATAACCTAGAACCCCTGCTCAGACATAGCCCATGGCAGCTCAGTATCCAAGTGGAATAAGGGACCAGGGACTGTCTCTGACATGAACTTAGTGACTAGCTCTTTGACCTCCCCACCCACTGTGGGAGAAGCAGCCTAGCTAGGACATAGAGGAGGACATTGCAGCCAGTCCTGGTGAGAACTGATAAGCTAGGGTCAGATGGAAGGGGAGGAGGACCTCCCCTATCAGTGGACTTAGAGAGGGGCAGGGAGGAGACAAGGGAGGGAGGGTGAGATTGGGAGGTAATAAGGGAAGAGGATACAGCTGAGATACAAAGTAAATAACATGTAATTAATACAAAAAATTAAAATTAAAAAATAAAGACATCAGATGGGAATTGTGTACAATTCAAAAGTAACATAAACATAGAAATATAGGAGCTTAAACAAAATCGTGCATTTTCTTTCATTTATATTAGTCAAAGGGAAGAAACAAGTACCACACAGCTGCTATGGGTTTGGTGTTGCTCAGACTGTGGCCACCAAGCTTTTCACTTTACTTTTCTTAGCACATGGATCCTACCTTCGTGCGTACTGCATAGCCACTGTATGGCCTCTGTTGCTCTGTTTTTACCTACAGTCCAGCTTTACTAGACTGGCATAATTCTTTACTTCAGTCTATATCTTGTCCTTACACACACAGATAGTGTAGCTACCATTCCTCACCAAAGAAACTTTTCTTCACGACAAATGGATACCATCCCAGAAAAACACAACTGGACACAATACAGAGATCAATGGATTATGAGGAGACCAGTCCCAAATAACACCTCTACATCACAGCTCCTAGGACCGAGCTTTTCACTTTACTTTTCTTAGCACATGGATTCTACCTTCGTGTGTACTGCATAGCCACTGTATGGCCTCTGTCGCTCTGTTTTTACCTACAGTCCAGGTAAAATAGAATGGTTAACAACACCCTCTCATCTAAATCTGTTTTCCAGCTCCCTACTCAGGGAACTTCTGAGACTTCCCTACAAACTCTGTAGTTGTTTGGGTTTTTGTTTTGTTTTGTTTTGTTTGTTTTCCTTTTCTGCCATTGGCCAGTTAGGTCATGTGACCAGTTTGTCTGCAATAAAGCATGTGATGTGTGTCTCGCTTGGATAAATTACTGTCCCCAACAAGAGTTGCTATGTCAAGGAGGAGCAAGGAAAGAATTGACACCACATACACTAATCATACCCTGTCACACATGCCCCAGTTAGAATATCAACATGATTATCCTCCATCCTACAACCAAATGAGTCTAAAGAGTTGATAATCCTATTGATAAGATACAATACATTTCTCACCATCTCGTCACTGCCATCTCAATCTCAACACAGCTCATCATTTACACCTTCATCAGGCTATCACCCCTGAGGAGGCCTAGACACTCTACCTTTCCTCCGTGAACCTCAGAAGATTTAAATGACATAGCAGGATGAAAACCAGTATCATTTTGGTTACAGAAACTAAGCTAGAGGATATGGTTTCAAGTTTAGTAACCAGTAGCTAATATTGAATAATACCTCCAAATTACTCAGATTCAACTGCAAGCAATACTGGACTCTTCTTATAGGTAAAGGACCGTCCTTTATCCATAAGAATCAGTTATTTTTTTATACTTTAGACCGTTTAGGTGATCCACTCTACTACCATCACTACTACCTAGAAAAAAGCTAAAAGTCTAAGTGTTCTCCCAACCACAGCAGTGTCTATTTACTAGTGCCTTCCAAAAACGTGTGTGTGTGTGTGTGTGTGTGCATGCATGTATAAACTCTTGAATCTGTGTGAACTAAGAAAATCTGAACCTTTAAAAAAAAAAAAAAAACACCTGTAGCTTGCGTTGCTCCCTTAGAAGCACCATGTGTCACGTGTGACAGTCCTGCTGGTGAAGCCATGCGGCCAGGCCTCCTTCAGAGGGAAGGACCCTGAAATGACAGAAAACAAGCTACCTGGCCAGGGTTTCTCCTAAGTCGAGCTCAGTAAGGAGTCGGGTGTTATCTTTCAGAAGCCAGCCATGCAAGTAGAACTGCTCAGCCGAACCAGCCCAGACAGCAAGATTATTTGCAAACACATAAACTGTAGTTTTAGATTGCACATTTTGAGGTCACTTGACGTAGAACACTCAATAACCAAAGCAGTTAAATATTGCTACTCCTCGGCAGTACTGTTCATGCTTGATTCCTTCCTATCTACAGACCCTGAAATATTGGCAAGTTCGCAGCAAAGATCGGTTACTATTCTACAAGTTATTTTGTCAATGCCAAGTGTAAGATTAGGGCGAGCATTCAGAGAATGACCGTTGCTTGCTGCTCGTTGTCTCAAAACTCAGACATGTAGTCTTTTGGAAAGTGATCTGCGGTGGCCACGTCTATGCTTTGCTCTCCCCTGCAGTCCCTGCTCTGCTGTGTGAAGTCCCTGATCTGTCCTTTTCTTCTTATGTCATCCTTGAATCATGTCGGGAAATTCCCTTTCTTCTTCCTTTCCTTCTCTGTGTTCTTTTATTCCCAGAAAGAAACTTCACCAGGTCCTTATATTTGGTATTCCCTTTGCCTAATGGTTCACTAATTTGCACTGCTATGAATTTTTTATATGCATTTGCATTTTAAGTAGCCTGGTGATACTTGAGCAAAGCTAAGAGAGTCTTCCCTTCCTTCCAACTTCTGCATTTTCTAGTAATAAGAAGTCAGCTGAGAGCACTTTTGCTGCCTCCATACTCACATATTTAGCTCCAGATACAAGAAAAATTGCAAGTGTTCTTTCTGCAAGGCTGTGTCCCCTGATCTCCAGTAAGGATTTTGGCCTGGATCTATTTATGCTACGATAGAATAACAAGATTTAGAATCTAAATTTTTAGTGTTTTAGATGTTATTTTCCTCCTCAACAGTAGCTCAGAATTACCTATGAAGAAAATAGGAGATAGAGTGTGTAAGGTTAAAAATATTTGCAGAACCAATGAAAATGTTTTAATTTTTAAATCAGAAAGAAAAAATCAGTAGAAGTTTAGATGCAGTGACCCACAGCCAAACATTAGGCAGAACTTGGGGAATCCTACAGAAGTGCAGAGGAAGAATTGTAGGAGCCAGAGGGTTCAAGGACACCACAAAGAAAAACGCATAATCAACCAACCTGGGCTCAGTAGGGCTCACAGAGACCAAATCACCAACCAGGGGGCCTGCCTGGGACTCACCTAGGCCCTCTGCACGTGTTACAGTTGTGTAGCTTGTTCTTTTTGTGGGACCACTTACAAAGGGAGCAGTTGCTGTCTCTGACTCTGTTGCCTGCTTTAGGGACCCTTTCCTCTTACTGGGTTGCCTTTCTATCTTTTATGGATGAGGCAGGGAAAAGGAAAGGTCAGAGGGAGAAACTAGGTGGAAAGGAGGGAGCGAAAACTGCAGTTGGATGTAAACTTAATTAATTAAAATAGAGAGTTATAAAAATAAAACAATTTCATATTTAATGTAGGCATTCATGCATCTTGATACCAATGTAGTATTAAAACACAATTGCTAGTATTTTTTTTCTTTTATGGAGAAAGGAACCCATGAAGGAAAAAAGTACCTATAGGCATGAATTCACGATGATATGGCTCCAAGATTTATTAGGCTAAATAGTTCTCAGATTCTAGGAAGAATTAGAATTTGTAGTGTTTTATTATTATTATTATTAATTATTAAAAATCTAGACCCTCAGCCACAATAAGGAAGTTCTTCAGGCAGGAATGTAATAAATCTCAAAAATCTGACCTCTTTAGGCAATTCTACTACACAACAAATCAGAGGAAAACCCAAACAGGTCAAACCATAAATAACAGAAGTTTTACCTCTCTGCAGCAGGGCTGCTGGGTAAGGTAGATGAGGTATGAGCTTTTCTTTGTGTTCCCTGCCCTAATTAGTTGGCTCTCGCCACGTGATTCTGGCTGGCATTACACTGTAGTACTGGGAATATCAAAAGCCAGCTGCCACCTTGATGTTCTCCCATTTGTGAAGAGGTTATTTTCCAGGGAAAGAGCACAATTTTTGTTGACCACAAGGAAAACCACTTAAGAATTGTGTGTTAGCTAAGTAAGACTTGTTGGTCTATCCTTGAGAGCACCTGGAGTCCAGGCACCATACAGATAGTGGCTGGGTGTGCACATAAATGGGACCAGTTGGGAAGAGGATTGAAATACTAAATAAAACAAATTTTTAAAAATGCAGGTTTCAAATGAGAAGCTAGAATGGATCCTTATCAGACACTTTAAATAGTCTGAGATACTTTGATCTTCCAGAGAAGAGGCCAAATTAAGTCATGGAAAGAAAGGCAAGAGTAGGAACTAGTTTGGTTGAAATGACTGATCTTGGGTCAGTGTCCTCTAATCCAGTGGTTCTCAACCTGTGGGTCATGACCCCTCCAGGGATCAAACAACCCTTTTACAGAAGTCTCATATCAAATGTCCTGAATATCAGATATTTACACTACGATTCATAACAGTAGCAAAATTACAGTTATGAAGTAGCAACAAAAATAATTTTATGGTTGTGGGTCACCACATATTAAAAGGTCTTATTAGAAAAGTTGAGAACCAGTTCTCTAACCCATAAAATCATAATGATGAACCGAAGAGTAGCAGGTTCCAGGATGAGCTGTATTTCATATATAAGTGTTTGGTCCTTCATCTGGTGGCTTGTTTGGAATAGACTATGTAATGGTACCTTTATGCAGTGTATGTATCTCCTGTTTGGGGGAGCTGAAATTTGTTAACAAATTAAATCAGACTGCCTAGCAAAAGTCAGCTTCCAGCAGAGCTACTTACACATAGGACCTCAAACTATTCTTTAATTAAGATTAACTGAATAACCACCAAAGCACTGTCAGAGCAAGGTCCAAACAAAGCTAGAAAAGCTCACCCCATTATAAATAATGGCATCTTTTCTAGAAGAGATCATGTGTTCCCCAGCATGAGCTGAATTGCTGGTTATTCTCTCCAAGTCCTGGACTGTATAATCTGGCATTTGTAATTGCAAAATACCTCATCGCATTCATTATTTTATCTTCAAAACAATCTTGCTGGGCAGCCTGGGGCTGCGACTCCCATTTTAGACAAGAGAAAACAAGCAGGGAGAGAGAGCGACATTTAGTAACTCACTCAATGTTCTAGAGAGAAAGAGAATAAACAAGTCCAATTTTGACCCACAAATTGCTAGCAATGATTAAGCTCATTGCCTTCTTCCCCTAAAATCCCAAAATAAAATCAATTGGTCCGAACACCAAAAAGATCATAATTAGTTAAAAATGTTTTGGTGGACATAAAAGCTATTTCGTGTGTCTTTCTTCCCCATGGACACTTTGTGAAATTTCTTTTCTCAAGGGCAGAATTGATTTAATTGGAAAGAACCATGTTCCTCTTTGCTATTTTGGCCACCACAGTACCCAAAGCCATATGCACAGTGGCCATCTGGAGAAAATGCTTTCCCAACTTCCAGGAAAGAGAGTAACGCATCAGTTGGACCTGAAATTGTTTACCTGTTGGCATTGCTCTCCGTGTTTAGAATCAGTGTGATTTCTACACGGATTTACTCGAGATTCTGCCTAATAATGAAAACAAACAGTGATGCGTGAGCCTGTGTGGAGGATCTGCACACAGATTTGTGGAACACTCCCTAGTACTACTCTATAATTTGTTTCCTTTTTTTTTTTTACAAAGAGATGTTGAATTCAGCTTTTGTTCATTGTATTCATGACTGCAATCCTTGTTTTATTTTTTTTTCCTTTTTTCTCAGACTAAGAAATACTCAGAGGTATAATCAGGTCTTCCATAGTATTTAATTAGGCATAATTAAACACCATCCACACAAAGCACAGTGTTTTCAAAGTCCTTTTTTTCTGTTACACTGCTAATGAATTAACAAATTAATTGGCATTGTGAGTTACAATAGAAAATGTCAGTGAGAAAATTTTAACTGTCTTACAAAATTACCCTCTTTTGTAGATCGTGTTCTGTCACATTATAAAATCCAATGTCATTCCCAACAGTTGAGAGGAAAAAAATACAAAGCAAAAGCGTGAGAATTGTAGAAATAGAGAGACAGATAAAGGGAAAAATGATTCCACACGGACTGATATTCTGATCTCAAAAAAAGTGATTAATTATCCCGCTTATTTTATTAGATTTTGGAGATCATCTTTACCCCCAAAATCTCTTAGGGTGGCAGTGTTTGGGGCAGCACTAAAGAAAACATTGTTAGGGAGGAGATAGGCTAATTTTTATATGGGTCCATCTGATTTAATTGCTGAAAGATGTGTTTGGAAATACTATACATAATTGTTCTAATAGCAAGGTCTCCTGGAAGATAGTTTAATAAAGACTTGGCTCTCATATTTCTAGCCTTAATCTAGAACAAAGCTGTTTTCTACAGCATTTTACCACTAAATTGTTTAATTTGGGCAAAATAATGGAGGGCAAACATTGTCATGGCTTCGGAAGTGATGGGCAAAGGATTTCTCTGTTTAGCATGCTAAAGCTTTCAGTGATGCTTAATATGCTAATGATATGAATGTAGATGAGAAAAAGACATGATCAAAGACAGACACACATGAATAATACTCATGATCAACAAATATATAATAGGTTGATTTTGCCAGGGATCAAAGTACAGATTTAGAAGAAATCCCTTAAAATCTTAACAGTCGGTTTTGTAAGTAGCTATGATTTCCCATCACGGCTGAAACTGAGAACTGGTAAGTCTTTCTGGGGAATGACTTCACTACTAGTCCAAGAAACTTTAGAAAACATCACAATTTAGCTCAACAATTTTACCTCCAGGAATCTTTATCATAATAAATGTCACAGTAAATTTGTAATACCAAAAAGTTAGAAATAACTAGATGTCAATAGTAAATTTAATGTGTCTTTAGTTGAATAAGCAGCAAAATATTTCTGAAGAATATATAATGACACAAAATTTCATAAGCAATAGAGTGTAAAACTATTTTTTTGAGAAGCCAGGCACAGTGACATATACCTGTCAGCTATAATCCAGCTCTTGGGAGGCTGAAGCAGGAAGATCTCCAGGGCGAGGCCATGCCTGGGTTCCAGAGCGAGATCCTGTCTGAAAAACAAACAACTACAACTATAGCCTACCTTATCTGACTTGTTTAAGTTCATGATACATTTATAGAAATAAAAAAAAATACTGAAAGTGTTAATAGAGGTCGCATCTTAGACATTCAAATTACTGGAAATCTTACCTTCTAATATTTACAAGAGCTTACACATGAAAATGGGCTATTTTATAACTATAAAATATAAAATTGATTTTTTATAAAGCAATGTCACTACCAATACATTTCTTGGAAGTAACAAACATTAAGGCAGAACACAAGTGACAAGGCCTTGGAAATAGCTCAGTCAGTAAAATACTTTCCATGCAATAATTGAGGACTTGACTTTGGTCCTTAGTGGCCATGTAAGAAAGCTGGTCATGGTGGCACCAGACTGGTATCCCAGCACTGGGAAGGCAGAGATCAGAGGAACCTTGGGGAACAGCTGATCCACCCATTTAACTGAACCAGCAAGATCCAGGTTCCATAAGAGTCCTGGTCTTTCACACTGGCTGGATCCCAGTGGAGGACATTGCAGCCAGCCCTGAGGAGACAGGATGAGCTGGGGTTGGATGGAAGGGGAAGAGGTCCTCCCCCGTTGGTGGACTTGGAGTGGGCGGGGAGGAGATGAGGGAGGGTTGGGGAGGGTGGGAGGGAGTGGGCGGGCTGCGCATGGGATGCAAAGTACCTAACCTGTGATTGATAACAAAAAATAAAATAAAAAATAAAATAAATAAAATAAATAAATAAAAAGAGTCCTGGTCTTTAAAAAGGAAGGTAGACAGCAATAGAGGAAGATACCCACTGTCAACCTCTGACCTCCTCAAACATGTACAAAGGTAAATAACAACACAGGAAGATACCCACCCTCAGTCTCTGACCTCCACAAACATATTCTGCCAAACTCAAACATACCTAAAAGTTATATAATATCTGTTATCACTTAAAATTTAACTAGAAATATCTGTAATCTGTAAAATGCATGTCTTGCATGAACTCAGGGGCTGGCTCTTTGACCTTCCCACCCCCAAGAGAGGAGTAGCCTTGCACAGAGGAGGACATTGTGGCCAGTCCTGAAGAGACCTGATAAGCTAAGGTCAGATTAAAAGGGAGGAGGACCTCCCCTATCAGCGGACTTAGAGAGGGGCAGGGAGGAGATGAGGGGGGTGGGAGAGATCAGGAGGAAATGATGGAAGGGGCTACAGCTGGAATACAGCTGGGATACACAGTAAATAAACTATAATTAATATTAAAAAATAAAAATTTTATAAAAAATATAGTGTACAAAAAAATGTGTTTCTTGCCTCAATGGCTCAGTATTCAAACTGCTGAGTTTTACATTGATAAGAAGTGTTCTGGGCTGGAGATATGGCTCACAGGTTAGAAGCAATGGCTGCTCTTCAAAGGTCCTGAGTTCAATTCCCAGCAACCCACATGGCGGCTTAGACCCATCTACAGTGAGTCTGGTGCCCTCTTCTGGTGAGCAGGTGTACATGCAGGAAGAAATGTGCCAATAAGCTTACAATAGGATGCATTATCTACCCAGCAGAATCAGACGTAATTTAACTTCAAACTGAACTTGACTTAGGACTCTTAATTCTTTTGCATTAGGCAGTTCAGAGATCTACCAGTTAGTGAACCGGCTAGACCAACTGCATTTATGTAATTATTGTACACATAAATGTTGATAATCATTAGTAATCACTTCACAAACATTGCTCCATTTTATCTTTGCATTTGTATGGAGGAATAGTGGTCTTCTGAATGTGCAAAGTTACTAACATAGACTTGAGGGCACTGCCCGAGGGCTTGCATTGAATTGGTGATCAAGCAAAGACTTTGACTCTGTATACTTTCCTATTCCAGGGTTAGTCCAGCTTTTGCTATTGTGTCATAGTTTTGCCCCTTAAAATAACTGCTACCTCATTTCTATGTGCACGGTTCCGTAAAAATATCTGCTGCTAAGGTTGTATATCAGGAGAGTATCATGTGTACTGCCGAGCTTAACAGACACTTTTATTAAGAGCCTTGCTGTCATGAGCTTGACACTGGCCCCAATTTCCACTAGATGGCCAGTAGCCTGCTCTTCTGGCAAGTGTTTTTCAAGACATTTGCAGCTTGGAATTTTAAGAAAGAAGGGATAAATAGAAAAACCTGGAGGGGACAGGAGCTACAAAAGGAGACCAACAGAGCCAAAAAAAACTGGGCCCTGGGAGGGGGGCTGCAGAGACTGATACCCCAACCAAGGACAATGCATGGAGAGGACATAAAACCCCTGCTCAGATGTAGCCCATAGACTCAGTCTCCAAGTGGGTTCCCTAGCAAAAAGAACAGGGACTGTCTCTAGCATGAACTCGGTGGCCTGCTCTTTGATCACCTCCCCCTGGGGGAGGTGTGGGGGGGGGGGGAGGTGCAACCTTGCCAGGCCACAGAGGAAGACAATGCAGCCAGTCCTGATGAGACCTGATAGGCTAGATAGAAGGGGAGAAGGACCTCCCCTATCGGTGGGCATAGGAGGAGAAGAGGGAAGGAGGAATGGGTTGGGAGGAGATGAGGAAGGGGACCACAGTGGGGATACAAAGTAATGAATTGTAATTAATTTTTAAAAAGGAGGAGACTTGCAGTTATTTGCTCACTGAATTGGTCCTTACTGTAACTTAATCAAAATCATAATCAGATGTTGCATCAACCTAACTGCTTATCATTTTCAGCCTTCCGAGTGATAGACTTGGTACTTTTTCTTATTCTAAAACGGTCGTAATTACCTCTGCTCCCATCGAAAGATGTGAACGCGGTGCCTCTTTCCTTTGTTTGCTTTCCTTTCAGCTTTTCTTGCTTGCTTTCATACCACAACTGATGTGTTGGTGTTCACGTTGTTAAGGTCATTAACAATCAGAGTCTCTAAAGCTTTTTCATGGGATGATTCTTTATGATAGAACTATAAACAGATGGTTGACAACATGACACCCAAAAGACAAATGAAAGAGAACAAGAAGTAAGTGTGCTACAGTCCCATTTCATCACGCATTTGTTTTATTTGAGAATTTCCTATTGATTTCCCCCCTTGTTTTTCTTTTGTCATAAATTTCCCAGCTTTTCTCCTAATATTTCTATACTTTTAAATCATATTTTAGTTTCCAACCAATCATTCAATATCTTGCTCTTATGTGTTTTTTCTTTAGTTTGGTTTTGATTTTGTTGTTGTTGTTTGGAAAACCCAAGAAATTAATCTGACTTTCACTTCAGAAGTTCTTATCCGTTCCCAGGTAGAGCTCTATCTGCAATGCTCTTACTTTCCTTCTCCAATTTCTTTGCCTTGCTTTGTCCTTTGCCTTACCTTCCTACTGTAGCACCAGAGGCCAGTGTGCCCAGCCTGCTTGTTCCTTGGCGGGATTCGGCTCCAATTGCACTGAGGGTTGTGAAACCAACTCCTTTTGTGGTATTTCTGCCCCCTGTTTCACTTGTATACATTCCTGTTGGCTTTGCCAGGGATTGCACACAAGATAAGCAGCATCTGAACCAATGTTCTTTTAAAGGGTGCCTGAACTTTAACTGTACATCATATTTTTAAATGAACCAATTAAATAAATACTAATTGGATTTTTGCTACATAATTCCCACTTAATGCTTTGATTGCTTTTGCTCTTGAATCCTAATACTTAAACTCTAGTAGTGTAACAAGCTGACCATACACATTTCCCCTACCTTTAAAATGTGTGGGTTTTTTTTTTTTAAAGCAAAGATAGCTTTTTGCTGATGTTGAATTTTCCTCAAAGGAATGCTTTGTCTCCTGAATACTTCAGATTTGCATGGAGAACTGTAGGACATAAGGGTGCAAAGCTGGTCAGATGACAATTGTGCTCAATAGTCCTCTTGTTCACTGTTCCTCTGATCTGCCTGGTGTTTCCCTGCAGTGAGGTGCTTGACCTTCTGTAGGACCCAGTGATGCTGCCCCACTGCCTCCTCCCACTACCCAATTAACAAGAGCTTTTACCTCCCCATCTTTTAAAAATTGAGTTTTGCTTTATTTTTGGAGAATTTCATACAGCAACACTATATTTACAACATTCATACCACTCTCTTTACCTGCTCCAACTTCTGCCTGTTTCCTACAACTCCCTCCCAAATAATTATATATATATATATATATATATATTCACATAAATGTACATAATATAAATATACACATAAGATATAACATATTCAGTAGGATATATGTATATATATATGTTTATATTTATATGTACATATATATGTATATATATATATATGCAGTTTTCTCTAGGGATGAGCCTTCTGGTTATCTAAGTCAAAGTGGTTAGCCCTAAACACATGTACTTGAGCAATGCTATATAGATTCTGTAGGATATATGTATCTATACACATATATATGTATATGTGTATATATGTATATGTTTATAGGTATGTACATATATACAGATCTATCTATGTACATGTTTACATATATGTATACATACATATGTGTATATGCGTGTTATATATCTATATACACACATATATACATAGATATATAGTTACATATACATATATATGTAGCATATATACATATATATACATGCAGCAAAAGAAAGATTCTTGATGAGGACTGAGAATGACACTTATCTGTGTGTATAAGGGTAGGTATTTAGAATACAGTTAGAAACTATGCTGGTCCAGTAAAATGGCAGCAGTAGGGTGTCCTCTAGGATCTGTGACTGCTCCAGTCATGGGCAGCTGGCTGGTTTTTTAGTATTAGCCCTGATTTTTCTTCTGTTGAATGGAGTTTAACTCAAATTAGATCTCTATTGGTTACCCCAACATAAAAATGCCATTATTGCACCATTGAGTGTTCATTTGTTCATTGCTGTGGTTTATGAGTATTATACATGGGAAGGACTATTGATTTCTTTTACCCCTCGACAGCTTGCCTATTATCTTCTGATTACATGAGAGTTAGTACTCAAGAGGGAGCCTTCCGAGTAATTTTCAGCTCAATTGCTTCAAGTCCTGGTCCAAAGTGTGCAGCATCTTTAACAGTAGCATCTTACCCTCAACTTCCTTTGCTTCCCATCTTAGTAGTCACTTGCTTCCCTCCCAGAGAGGTACCAAAATGTATATTGATTTGATGAGTCACATCATTTCATGGATACCTGTGTGTATATTTTCACTTTGGTATTAATCGAAGGAAGCTTTCTTTAAATAAAGGACTCAGATAAGTATGATCAGAGTCCCTTATTAAAATGAAAGCTACCTGTTTTATCAAAGAAACTCAATGTCAAAAAGGACTTTGTATCTTATCTGGGAACTATGAAAATAAGATCCCACCTGGAACTACATGCTATAAAATACATTATTCTGGTGCAGAAGTTATCAACTAACTTTAACTTTTGCTTTTTAACTAAATTTCTGTTACCCTTTTTGTTGTAATCTTGTTTGGTCTCTCTTTCTTTGGAATCAGAAAGTCATTTTATACCCATTCCAAAAACTTTAGAATCCTAAGTCATTAATAGAATACACATGTAAGCTAATTTAACTGTTGGAGATGTGGACGATCAATTGTGCTTGTATTTTTGGGCTTTCTTTGAGCTCTGCTGAAGTGTTCAGAAATTACAGTTCATTCCCATTATTCATTAAAAACATGGGTTAAATATTAACTCATGTGTATTTTATCTTTTACTTCATTTAGTATCTGTTTTCTGTTAGTTTTAGAAACTCTCCTAGGAAGACTATATTATTTCCATTTTTCCTCCACATTTTATCCTTCAAGGTCAAATGGACAAGGTAATTTGTGTTTCTTGGATCTTTTTCTCTAGTATTTAAAAGGAAACTTTGTGCAGCAAATTAATTTACTTGACGTCTCCCCTCTCCCAGTTCTGGGAAGAATTCTCAATTTAATGTAAAATATAGTTGAGAGAGTTTTGTCATAAATTTGAGTCTTCTGCTGGCCTTCACAGACATGGTCTAGTGGTTTCTGAATCCAGCAAGACCCACA
Source organism: Pachyuromys duprasi (assembly GCA_028658305.1). Classification (NCBI taxonomy): domain Eukaryota; kingdom Metazoa; phylum Chordata; class Mammalia; order Rodentia; family Muridae; genus Pachyuromys; species Pachyuromys duprasi. The sequence continues at coordinate 49,919,316 of CM053751.1, forward strand.
TCCTTAACCATTTAGATGTGCCCACTGGTTCTTACCTATACCCAGAAGGTACATCACTGAATAAATGAATGAATCTTGAGATAGTTCAATGTTTAGCCCATGTGATAGGCAGGATAATGCCCTGCCCACTTGAGTGGACAGCCTCATCCTATAACCAAATTTGTAACCTGTTTCCTGATATAGCAGAAGGTTTCTTGTAACTTCAGTTGAGATTCTAACCTTAAGAAAGGACATTATTCTGGAATACTCAGCTGGGATCAATCCTTTTTACATTGTAAATTCCTTAAGAGCAAGAATCTAGCAGCAGACTTTACTACAATAACCCTCAGGAGTAAGAATCCTTATTATATTAGTATTTTTATTCCACTAAGATAATATCTTGAACCGATGGAGAAATACTTATTAACATCACCAATAAATGAAAATGTATAGCCATATTCCAATGGACTGAGCTGTATCTATTCAACATGTGTACGTTTGAGCCCTAATATCCAATCTGATTACATCTGGAGACAGTGCCTTTAAGAGAGCATTAAAGCTAAATGAGGTCTTATAGGGAGTGCTCTAAGGTAATGCGACTGTAGCATTATAAGCACAGGAAAAGAAATGAAGTTCCATTTGAGGGCACACAGAGGATGTAGCCAACTGTGAGTCAAGAAAATAAATAATGTCTTCTTTGAAAATCTCAGCCTGTGTAGTTTTGTTATGAGAGCCTAACCTAGAAAACTAATACACATGCCTGAAAAGGACACATATTCCTGCATAGGATGCATATGGGTTCCTAACATACTTCATTATTTCAACTGAAAGAAGGCTGGGCCAGATGAAAAATCTCTCTCTCTCTCTCTCTCTCTCTCTCTCTCTCTCTCTCTCTCTCTCTCTCTCTCTCTCTCTCTCTCTCTCTCTCTCTCTCTCTCTCTCTCTCTCTCTGTGTGTGTGTGTGTGTATTCATTTATATACTACTTTGGCCCATGCCCTCAATAAGCCATGATCCTAATGCTTATCTTTGTCATGTGTGTCATTTTTATTTCTGAGACACATTATTTACCAATCATGCTCTGCTTCCAAATACACTGTGTATTTCATTTGATTATATTTGAGGATGATTTCAGATAATGCAAATATGGGGGATTAAAACGAATCTTACCTTCTACAATAAATTCTCTAGGAAGCAACTCTATTCTTGTCTGCTCAAGCAAAAACAAGTCAGCGGGTCTTCAGCTTGTCACATTCACTCTGCCACTGGGGAAGCTACACCACTGGGATGTGTTAAGAGTCATTTGCACTTCAAAATCATCACTAACGTTTCCAGAAAATGTTCTCATCAATGTGACAGATACCTGCCAAAGAATAATAGGGTTTATGATACAAACCAAAGACTAGCACTATTAGGTCAAAATGTAAAAATCCAAGAGTAGGTGCATTAAATTCAGCACTGTATGATTTCAAACCCAAGAGATGTCAAAAGTAGCACTTAGTTTTCCCATACAAAACTGATTGACCACAAGAAGAATGTCTAACTGGATATAACTGAAAAAAGAATCATTTATGACTATATGTCTCACAGTTGGCATGGTGAATTATAGCTGGAAGTAAAATGATCATATAAACTATAGCTTCAAAGTGAAATACGTACAGAGAAGTTCTTCATGAAACATCACTGGAGTTCAAGAATGTCTCCTTCCAGGTTCAATTGAAACTGCTGACATTCAAGGTGGAATCCCTTGGAACCCACTGCAGTATGGTTCAACATGAGTTGGTAAAGACAGAACTACCCTTCATCAAAGTACCTGCTTATTGGCTATCACGTTCAGATGATTAGACAGATCTAAACAAAAGTCACTATTAACCAGCCTAATCTCAAAAAATAAATGCCATTTCGATCAAACAAGTGGTTGCTTTCAAGTCAGAGAAGAACAGCAATATCTTGACAACCATTGTGTTTTCCACTTTTACTGTGACCTTTAAACCCCTCCTTCCTCTTGAAATTCATTAAACTTGCCAAACAGGAACATCCAACAGTACATAAACCAGGCTATTGTGGTAATTTGTTATTGGATGATGCATAAGGTACCAAAGTAACAGGGCTCAGTAACGCTTCTGAAGGTACAAAATATGACTCACTTTTTTTCATGAGCTGAAACCAGGTGAAGAAAGGTCATCACTGTCTGCCAGACAATTTCAGTGTTATATACAAACATGTAGAATGTGTCAAAGACCATGTTTATTACTGCAAATCCACAGAATGTGCAACAGTCTATAGAGCATACCTGCCCCTACCTTTTGTTCATTCATTTATTTCATTCAAGCAATCAATGCAAAATTTAGAAATTCCTGAGTAATTTCATAGCTTCCTGCCAATAGCATTACTGAGCATACTTGTTCTTTTCAGAATCAAGTATATTCAAATGCAGGTGTTGGCAATGGATTTGTATATTAGAGGGAAAAAAGCTTATGTCCAATGCAATAGCATCCTAGCTAGTGTCCTTGGTATACAGTTATCCAAGCCTCTGTTTAAAATCTTCCCCAAATCTCTAATGATAACTTCTCAGATATATGACATCTTCCCACAAAATGATCAGCCACAGTCCTGTGGCATTCTCATATCATTCAGAAACTTGAATGAAGTCAGATGCCAAGAGTGGTCTTTAGGGATGATGAAGGTATTGGCGAAGCAACTATCTTTGGCTCTGGTTTAATTTATCAATAAAAACTGACTGATGATTCCACTGGATGCAAACGCTCACACTGACGGTTCTATCCTTAGAGCTGTAAATATGCTACCTTGTTTATTTGGGTTCTCAGTTATTAAGTTCATATGAAAGTTTTATTTATTTCTATAATCATTTACTTAGCATTTGAATTTTTCTCTCTTCAGAGAAAAATTCTACTGTAGTTGTTTGAAGATTATCTGTGTGATATTATCAGTCATAGAAACAAAGCATTATTACTGTGTCAAGTGTAAACAACAGATCCATTAAAGCATCAATTTCTCTTCTCTAAGTAATATTTTCTTCCTCTTTCTTGACATAATTTTATGTAACATGGTCAATAATATACTTTAATATTAAAGCAATTTTTTACAAACATACTTGAAATCCCTTTTTCATTCATTTCGGTCTTTGTCTAAAAGCAGACATGTAATGGAATGGTAACAAACCTAGTTATTTCTACAAGCAAATACCATGACCCAATCCAAAATATTCGGTTGCTAAGGAGCTGTGTTTTAACAAACAAATAAGGGAGTGAGAACATTTTTTTTGCAACCTTGTATCATACAAGACTAGGATATTAAGTTCCTATAATGCTTTATCTAGAAACCTTTTATTGGGTCAACAGCACATGATCTAATGACAAGTAAATGAGGGCTGTGTCCTGGAAATACATACACATGTCTAAGCACTGACAGTCTTTTTTCGGTGGAAATGCATTATTCCAAAATTGGCATAATCACAGTCTCTACCTCGTTTATGACCAGCATAAAAAAATTGCATAAAATATCATGCACAGCTGCAGTCAGAGGGAAGATTCAATTTGGGCTTTGGGCAGACTTGACTTTTTGCCAGTGCAGCTACATACATCATCTGGGGCTGCATTCAAAAAGATAAAATACAGTTTTAATTCTTGTGAAAATTTTCTATTTTCAAAGCGAAATAAAAATGTTAAAATAGACCATAAAAAGCAGCAAGTCCCTCCCTTCCCCCCGCCCAGTCCATCTTTTGTTAATATAATGTTAAAGGGTTAGCAAAAGATGGGAAGGCCATAAAATTAAAGGTTAGGATGCAGCTTTAACTGTCCTCAGAACGAGAAGATACCTGGCAGGATCTCATACACCTTTTCATTATTCAAACAGCCCCGTTGGGAATATTATACATGAACAACCTCAAACACCCCTGCTGGTTTCTTTGAGAAATCTCAAAGGCCACAGTGATAGAGAACAGCATGAGAAAGCTACTGAGGAAAGACGACATTTTCATCTCAAACCCAAAAGCACAATATAGCACATAGTTTTACAGGGATATTTCTTTATCCCTGCAGAACAGGGCTGACTTCAAGCATCCCACCTGCCCCTGCATCACAGCATCACCCAATTCTTAAGAGCCTTAAAAGGCCAGCTACTTCATTTCTCATCCGCAGACCAAAGAAAGTGAATAGGAGGCAAAAGATGAGTGCAAATTTACTGACAGAGGCAGAGCCAGAGTTCTATTCTTTAGGCTTTAAATACAACAATCTTTCTACTTCTACATGATGCAGGAAGTATATGATACCTCCAAGGAATATAGAATTAAGAAACATAAGCCAAAAAAAAAAAAACAGCTTATGCTCTGATTGTTCTCCAGGTCTAGTTTGCAGAGATTCTGAAAGAGCTGATTGGCGCCTCTTATTGCTTCCTGACTCACATTCAGCAACTTCATTACGGTAACTTGAAACTGGCCAGCGTGGGAATAGTTATACCACTGAAAGTGTCAGGTGCAACAAATTAGGGTTCCTTCCAACCCTAACATAAATGTTTATCAACACCTCGCTCCTATTACTGAAGCACACCGGGAGTCAACTCATCAGTGACTCCAGTACCACTGCTCAGCCACCAGTACTTGCCTAGTACCTGACCAACCCCATTGTGAAAGCCCAGCTCTTCACAACACAGCCGGCCTAGAGCTGCTCTGGGGCTCATTCCAAATGAAAACTAGTCTTGAGAACCACCTGTTTCTAAATAATAGAACTACCCTAGGACTCTTGAGGTCAGCAGATTCCAGAGCAGGCAGATTTTACAGTGACATACAGAAAGCTAATGTGTGTGATGTTTTATTCAAAGCTTGAGGTTCCAAGGATTTATTTCTTTTAATTGATAGAATACATGATCATTTTAGTCTATATAAATTATACACAGCTTATCATTAGGCAAAAATTTGCTGCACCAGCAGACAGTTTGTTTTAGGGATAGAACAAGAACTGAGTGAGAACTGTATGTAGGGTGGATTCAGCTGGAAACAGAAAAGTTGTTTTTCTCAGCAAGGCGCAAGCAAATATTAGGAGCATTGAAGACAGGTACGCTGTAGTTGGAGCTCAGCTCTGTCTGTGACCTACAAATTCTGTGACTTTGTACAAGTCCCTGGCTTCTCTAAACCAAACCTTCCTCATATGAAGAAAGAATATTAAACTTTATCACTCTCACCAATCCAAGGATTTTCTTCTGACAGTTTTCCATCCTCAATTTTTTTTTTTGCTCCTAGAATTTTATTTCTTGCCACCATTCTTTTTTCTAAAAAGCTAGCTCTTTGGGAACTTCATATAATGTGTCTAGATCACACTGATCTTTTCTCTCAGTTCTTCCCAGATATATGCTCCCTTCCTTCCCATTCAACTTTGTGTCTCCCCCTTTCTTTTTGACATTTATCGAGAACAATTTGTGCCGCCCATATATTCTTCAATGTGTAGCATTCCACTACAGCAACAGTTCCCAAACTGCAGATCATGACCCGTTAGGTCCCATATCAGATATCCTGTATATCAGATATTTATATTACAATTCAAAATAGTATCAAAATTACAGTTACAAAGTACCAATAAAATAATTTTATGGTTGGGTGTCACACAACATGAAGAACTGTATTTAAGATTCACAGCCTTAGGAAGGTGGAGCATCACTATACTAGAACATGGGCCACTAACCAGGGGTCACCCCCTGGAAGCAATCTGACCTTCCATCTCCAAGAGCTATCAGTTGCCTTGGCTCCATGGCTATAAGTGAAACTTGGAGACCACTTCCCTTCTCTATATTGGGATTTGGTCTGGCTTGAGTTCCCACATCCTTCTGATAGCTATCACACACTGTGACCTTATACAAGCAGCTACCCAGTTGTGTCTAGAAGATACTATTTTCTTGTAGTCCATAGCTTCTGTCTCTTACACTTTTTCTGCCTGCTCCTTCAGCAGTAATCCCCAAGATTTAGGAGGGGGCGGGGATAATATAGATGCCTCAATTAGGGCTGTGAATTCCATAGTCAATTATTGTTCTGTGCCTTGACCAGTTTGGAGTCTCAATGTTAATCTACTGCAAATGGAAGCTTCTCTGATGAAGGCTGAGAGATGCGTGAATCTATGGGTATAGCAATAAGTTGTTTTAATACTCTGTCCATTTAACAGTAGGTTCTCCCCTAGGTCCTATAACCTATCTAGACACAGATAATGGTGCCATGTATGGATCCTTAAATCCATTCAGAAAATAGTTGTTTACTCTCATGATGTTTGAGCCACTATTGTACCAGTGAGTATGCTATTATTAGCCAATCATTATTATAACTTGCAGCCCTCACAGCTGTGCAAGCTCAGTGATTCCTTTTCTTTGCAAGTAGTGTACATAGCATCCTCCAGTGCTATGAAAGATAGCCAGTAGGGATGAAGCTTCAAGATCAGTACCTACTTGATGTCTTCATTTTTATGACTCAAGTACATTGTCTCCAGCAATCAGGTCTTGCCATCAGTTTCTGGAACGTAGCCAAGAGTATTGGCAGTAGTAGTTTTGGTCTACGGGACCTCACTGGCCAAAAACTCCAAAAAAAACAAAAAAGTAACCTATTCCTAGCATTGGCCTATTTATTTGTCACCCTACGTGTCTAGTAGGTACATTGTTAGCCCATAATAAGATAACTCCATTATCTCTCTCTTTCATTCTCTCTCTCTTTTTCTCTCTCCCTCTCTCTGTCTCTGTCTCTCATGGGTGTGTGTGTGTGTTAACCTCAAATAATTGAGTCTAGGTTATCAAGTATTCCTATGTGATCAACTACATTGCTCAAATCTTTGCCATCATTTTACTTGACATAGAAAACAAACCCTTTCTTTTAAATTATCTTCTTCATTTGTGTTTCAGTACTCAAATACAGTATTCAAGACCCGGGGTTTTCTTTCTACATATGGGTACTGCCAATTTCAGAGGTCTGAGAGTTATAAAGAACTATATGATAGTATGAGAGATGGTTACAGACCCATTGAAGTCCAGTGAAGAAGATAATGGGAGTGTAGGTAGGAATTGTACTGGCCAGTAGTTTCCAACCCCTACATTTGAATTCTTTCGGGAGCTTTTGAAAATCATGACGTACTGGCCAGGACGAGTAAATCATCTCTGCTGTGAGACCAAGGTCTGGGGTTTAAGACTCCCTAGGCAATTCCATTCTACAACCAATGTTGAAAAATTGAAATAGATGAAATGAGAAGTAAAGACACTAAGGAGGAAATAGTTGAAAGAAAGGCTGCATGAAGGAGGCAGTAGATAGATGAACACAGACTAATGTTAATCACACCAGCTCAAGGAAACCACAGAGGATATCATAATTGTCCACAAGAGACTCTAATGGAGGGCAGAATTCTATTTAAGAGATGTCATAAAAGTCATCACTATTATATACTACTTAAGAGATCCAGGACAAATAGTGATGTGTTGGACTCTGGAAAATGTATATGAAGATGGAAAGTACCAGTTGTGGTTCTGTCAAGGATGAAGAGATGGCGCAATGATTAAGAGCATCTGCTGCTCAATCATGAGGACTAGAATTCAGATCCTAGAACCAAAGTCAGGCTGCTTATGAATACCAGGTCCAAGGGATCTGATGCCCTCTTACAGCCTCAGTAAGGACCAGCCAACGCACGTGTGCATATACTTACACAGACACATATAAATACACTCGGACAAACACATACATTAACACACACACACACACACGAGAGAGAGAGAGAGAGAAAGGAATTAAATAAAATATTTTTAAAGTAGTTCTGTCTATCATTAGATAGGTGCACCAAAATCAAGTTGATTCAGTCTCTAAGTTACCACTTTCTTTACTATAGGGAAGAAACTCAGTTTATATAATAATAAATTTATCTCATAAGTTACCTGGAAGATTAATGTAGATTAATTCATATAAGTCAGTTAGAACAGCAGTTGACACATATTAAAATCACATTAAAATAAATCCTCATGATGATGATGATGATGTAGGTCTCTGACAAAATTTGAAGGAGTCAATTGAGAAGTTAATTGAAAGAAGGAGCTTTCTGTTTGGGAAAATCATGATATACCTAAGCTAATTTCCTTTGTCTAAGCAGAAGTAGCACAAGGAACATTGTAAGTCCTTTCATCCCTTCTTACTGTGGGGAACTTTCTCTTATGACCTTTTCTCTTTCCATGTCCTTGAAGACCAAGATTTTCCTACTTCCTAATACTTCTCAATTTCTTACATCCTAATACTCATGTAGCAGTACCCGTATGGGGATTCCTTTTTATAGTTGTGCTATACCTCAAGGGCTTTATTACCAGAAGAATGTTAGCAATCAGCAAATTAAATAAGATCATTTAGATAAAAGCACTCTTAAGTCAGAAACTGCAATGTAAATGTGAACCTTCACATCAGTTAATGCACATCAACAAAGCCCTCAAATTACTACGTGGAGCAGACTACTGTGTTGTGCTGGAAAGGTAGCATTCCTTCCTTGCAGCACAGTAACCCAAAGCCACTAGAAAGGACTTGTCTACGATGAACAGCAGGAAAGAGCAGGGTAAAAAAAGAAAGAAACAACAAATAGGCTCAAAGACTGCTTGTAAATACTACCATTCTATGGGGGAAAAAATTAGCCTAAAAATTGCTGATTTGCTCTTAACCCGTGTGACTGGGAAACAAAGGAAGAGGGGAAACATGAGAATACATGTGTGCTTAGAAACATAAAGCCTTGCTGTCAGATCCTTCTGTTTCTTGAGCATTTCTATTTTCCTGGCATTACAGTATTGCTGCTACAACACACACACACACATGCACACACACAAAGGAGGACTCTACTTTGCACCAAACACATTTATGGCACTAGAGATATAAAAGATGGTAAAGGCTTGAGAATCAGGTAGAAGAGGAGGGCATGCAGACTGGTTCAATGTCACAGTATTACAAAGTTTCAGCCATCAGTGCACCTTCCTCAGCCACCATCACTCTTCGCCCACGTTGCTAACCATGATATTATAAATAACAAGAATGAGAACCCTGGGAAGATGCTTCTTATTAAGAAGAAGAAGAAGAAGAAGAAGAAGAAGAAGAAGAAGAAGAAGAAGAAGAAGAAGAAGAAGAAGAAGAAAAGAGAAAAGGAGCATCATGAGCCAGCCACAAACTGTTGTTCTCCCTGAGAAAGAAGTAAGCCAGAACACCAGTCTTTCCATCAAAGACATGATAATTAATAAAACAGACATGTGTTTTTCCCCAGCCCATTCTCCACACATACTTGCTTTAAAAAACATGGAATGAGTCTTGTACCTTCTTTTCCATACCATATGTTCATTTTATGCAAAATTCTGTCAAGGACACTCCTCCACATAACTTCTCTTTGAAAATTATTTTGAAGTCAGTAGATACCTCATTCCTTAAAGGTAGCATGATTTAGTTAGCACTTTCCTTATGGTGGGCAGTAATGATTTCTGACCTCTTGTTATAAATGGCTCTCCAATGAACTTCTCTGACCATGAGTCTTCGTACATATATTCACTTAGTTCCTGAGACTGGCTGTATAGAAGTAAAATTACGAGGTCAAAAGGTAGAAGAGTTTTAATGCTCTTGAAATATTTTTGCTAAATTGCTTTCTGGAAAGGTTAGACCCAATGATCCTATCACCAGTGATGTACAGCAGGGCCCATAATTTCATTCCTGCCAGTACCCAGTGTTACCTTTTACTGTCCCTGACAAGTTGATGGATGAAAATCAACATCTCCTTTTGATGCTATACTCTGACAAATGCAGCAAAACATACAAAACTACACATGCAACACAGTCTTAACACTACATACACATGTCCAGAATAATATATTAAGGGAAATATATGAAATTGTTAAAAACATTAGCACCCAGTGGTACCCTAACAGGTCACTGCTCTTCTCATATAATAATGGCATACGCTACTTATTCGAAAGCTACCATGTTTCAGAAGGCATGCTGGATAATGCACATGCAGATCCGTGTTTCATCCCCAAAATTCTACTAAATTTTCTTAGCCAATTTGTAGAAGAAGCTGTGTAAGCCAAGAAACTCAAACAGGGATGAGCCAACATTTTGACCCCATCTTAACTCATTTCACAGTTACTGCTTTTTATTCCAGTTTTCCTCCCAATTTTCCTACTTTATGTCTTTTGTGTATGAGCATTTGTTATCTCTAAATAATCAAAAGCAATGTGTATACATTCTGTCTCAAAGAGAGGGGTCCTGTACCAAAACATAGACTTTGAGTCACTTCCCGTTTTAGAAAAGAGTCCACTCTGCGTCTCATAGAGGTGAGTATTAGATGTGCTGGATGGCACTCAAGAGCTATGAATTGGTCCAGGACACAGTGTCATTTGCATCGTAACCTGGAGCATCATTCCTTGCGCTCCTGAAACTACACCCCATGGACAGGTATCTTTCCCATCAGAGATAATAGCTTAGTCTTATCTTAGAGTATGTCACCGTGGTCATGTGAAAAAAGGAGCTGCATTAGGGAGAGGTGCAGAAAGGCCTAAGCTACCCAATGCTCTTGTGCTCTATATGCTTCAGATGATCAGAATGCCTCTGTGTTGGTGTTGATTTTAATCATTTTAACAAGGCAGCAGACAGAGAGCAAGGATGAGAGTAGCATGTGTTCATCTGTTTATCAATGACAATGAAGCACATTGTCCAAGTAACAACTAGATCCTTTCATGAAAATCTTTGAAGTAAATATGCAGTATTTTAAATATACCTTATCTGTATAAACCCTAGTGTGCCTGCAGAGGAGACAGTATAGATTACTTCTAAGGATTTATCTGGTTAGATTTAACAGCACAGAGTAATGATTGCTCTCAGCTTATAAAATACATATATTTGTGCATAGGTGAATAAAAGGCTATCTCAAAAGATAAGAAGCTACTTTAAAAATTATTTTTGTTTTGGTTTTTATTAAATTTTGATATCTTAAATATTTATACTAAGAACACAATACACAAAGCAATAAGGAGAAAACAAGGAATGTTTGCAAGAAAATAAAAAGTCCCAAAGCTAAAAATTTTTAATATTCAAAGAGCACACTGACTTTGCATATATATAATGTACTCAGAGACATCATCAGATGTTTATGTTATCTGGAAATAAGCATTAATAAACCGGTCTTTGTTAGTAGACTCTCAGATGGAATGAGCCAGGTGAACATCTGTTGACTTTTGGCAGAAAAGAAATAACTTTATTTAAGGAATTTATCACTTGTTAACAATGCCTGTCTGTTTTGAAGGCCAGATTATCAATGTTCAGGACCTACTTCTATGGCCCCATGCCTTCACCTCATGTAATTTCCACTCCAGTTGCCCAGTAATTGTTGACTTCAGTAACAAATGTTTGAATACTCATGGCTCTGGGGACATGTACATTCCTGAGAAATGCCACTGACTTATACAGGTCTCAGTCTGTAATACCCAAAGAATCTGAGGTTTGCTGTTTCCATTTCCTCTCAGAGGTCCAGTTCCTAATGATATGAGCAGCTTTCCACTTGTTATTTCTTCATTTATGCTAAATGAGTATTTTTGAAAACTTGATATGTATTTTCCAAAACTGTGATTCTTTTCCGTTCTTTTATTTCTTTTTCTTTTTTTAAAGGTTTTTATTATTTTTTTTAAAGGATTTTTTTTCTGTGTCACCCTGGCTGCCATGACCTGGAACTCTCTCTGTAGACCAGCTGGACTTGAACGCAGAAACCCATCTGTCTCTGCCCCCCAACTGCTGGGATTAAAGGTGTGCACCACCACTGCCAGGCTGAGATAATTTTCTAATATTAAAAACAAAGTGATTTGAAATAGCAAAGAGAATGAGATACAAAATTATTATTTAAATTAGAAAAAGACGCACATCCTGCTGAATAGTATGCCCCTATTGTTATTACTTCCTAGGTCTGCTTTAACTAAAAAGGGAAGCATGATGAATAGAACGACATAGCTTAATTAGAACCAGAAGATTAAGAAATCTGTGCCACATATAGTCATAAGTTTATTTTAAGTAGTTGTTTATTGAAGATATGACTCATCTAGAAAAGCACTAGCTGTATAAGCATGAGACCCTCCAGTTCCAACCCCAAGCACTGTGAAAGTCAAGTGCGGGCACACGCCTGTAACTCCAGAATCAGAAAGTGGAAAAAGGCAGATGCTGTGGCATGATGGCCAGGTACTATGTGCTAAGGACCAATGATGAGTGAAAAGTATGGTGCAATGTCTAAGTCAAGCTCACCCCTTAGTGAGGAAGCAAAGATGCCACATTTACAGTCTCAACTGTATTTTGTCTTGTTTTGTTTCACTAATGTCCTCTGTCTTCAAGTGAGAAATTCCACCATCTAGTCTCATTAAAAGGATTAGGCTATTTGAGTATCAAGCAAATACTATGTGAACAGTTTTCACATAATCTTGATTCAGACAAACGTTGGAGGAAAATACACACAAAATAATCCCGTTTCTGTTTCTATTCCTTCTCTGACAGCTTCAGATCCAAGGGCACTTCAGCTGACTCTGTGCTTCTTTTAAATGTCAAGTACAAGTCAAGACCACACATCAATTGAGTGGTTTGTATTTAGAAAATCCTGGAGGTTGGTAGAAGGACCCTGTTTAAAAACAGATAGATAGATAGATAGATAGATAGATAGATAGATAGATAGATAGATAGATAGATAGATAGATAGACAGATCATTTCTTTCTTATGAATTTGTTTTGCAATAAAAGGTATTTCATTCTACTCAGGCCATTTTTGTTCAAGGAAAATTCCTTTTTCGAATTATTTTTTTTCGATTACCTTTATTTTAGTGTGTGTGTGTCTATGTGTGTTTGAGACAGAGAGGGAGGAAGGGAGAGAGAGCACACTTGTGCCATGCAAGGTACATTGTGGTACACACGTGGTGGTCTGAGAGAAACTTACAGGAGCCTGTCCTTTCCCTCACCATTTAGATCTTGAAGATTAAACTCAGGTCATCAGGCTTAGCAGCAGGTGTCTTTACCCACTGAGCCACCTCACCAGCCCCTATCTGGAATTCTTAATCACCTCAAGGGTCAGAGATTTCTTTGAAAATCAGAGAAAGACATCATGATCAAGCCTGGAAGGAGAGGGAAACTTTGAGGCAGAAACAGGAGTCAACTCCACACTGTACAAAGATCCATGGTTATGAAGCTCATGGCCCAAGTTCAGCCACTAAACAACAAAATATTAAAAATATTACATTCCTCAAAGTATGTCTGACAAAAATTGGCATTACCATTGATTGTGGAAAAGGAAGGAATGTTTTATAGTATATATACATATACATATTACATATATACATATACATGTAGATATACATATATATGTACATACATATATACATACATACATACATAATCACATATATATACATATATATATATGTACCTGGAAAATGCTGGATTTTAAATGATTTTTTTCAAAAGTATATCAGTGTGGACCATGCCTCCCTAAAATGATGGTATGTGCACAATAAGTGCCCCAACAGCCCTGAGAAGGAAGGCTCTCACCACACCTACCATTGAATTACTTATTCCTTCTGATGGTGCTCTCAAAAGCCACTGAGAACTGTTCTTCACATCCCTGTCATGTTCTTGAATCTATCAGTTAAATAGGATCATCTATAATGAGGGAAAAGCCAGTCAACAGCATCACCAGTAGTAGCATCAGGTATATCTATTACATAAATTTAATTAATTCTGAATAATACATAAAGCCACAGAGAAGTGATCATTATTGTCAACCATAATTAAAGCTTCCTCAGTACATCAGACTATTTATGATACCTGGGGTGGATAAGCTAGGTATTTGGGAATGCAGCCATTTCCTATCTCAGAGATAGCCATAATTCAATATGTATATATGTATGTATGCATATCTATATTAGCATATATATTCGATAATATGTATAATTCTCTATACAATATATCTTAAAGAACCAAGTAAAAATGGAGCATCCCTCGTCACCAACATTGCACCTTCTTCTTTAGCACTATTTTGTTCTTTTAGGGTAGAATGAGTGGATGACCGATTAGTGGCTAAGACATTTAGTGGCAAACCTACAGCCTATTTAAATGAAAGAATAATAATATATATAAGAACAAAATTCATAATTTGAATCTCACTTGTGATGTTATAACCGATAGACAGTCTCTATTAGTGAGAAAGTTGCTAGGTCTTGAAGTGGCCCTTTTCTTATTTTAGGACTTCTGATTGGGGGAGGGAGGGCTGGAGAGATGTCTCAGTGGTTAAAAGTACTGGCTTCTCTTCCAGAGGACTTGGATTTAACTTCCAGCACCCATATGGCAGCTCATGGCTATCTGTAACTCCAGTTCTTGCATATCCACCACCCTCATACAGACATGCATGCAGGCAAAACAACAGTGTGCATAAAATAAGAATGAAAAATTTTTTCAAGTTACTTCTGGTTTTCTTTCTTTCTTTCTTTTTTCTTTCTTTCTTCCCAAGACAGAGTTTCTCTGTGTAGCCTTGGCTGTCCTGGAAGACTTTTGATATTTAATGTTCCCTAAAAGATGAGATGAGATGGGCTTCAGAATAACTCCAGACCATTGGACCCCTTTAATATTCAAATACAAGGACAGGCCTAATCTCTCTTACATAGAGTGGTTGTTGTGTTTTCTGACAAAAACTGTAATATCTCCCTAACTTTCCTTTTCTCCACAGTAACAGTCCTTTCAACTGTTCCTAATAATACATTGTTTCAATCGTGTATTTCAGTTCCCATGAGGGAATGATCCTAATTTATATCACTTCTTTTTGCGCCCATATAGCAGGTATATACCAGAAATAAACCACTGGCTAGTAGTAACTGGGTCACTGCAGAACAAAGCAGTCCTTCAAACCCATGCTCATGGTGTCAAGGAACAATATAAAACCATCAACACAGCAGATTAAACGAGCTAGGCAATTAACACACAAAGAGCAGGAGAAAGAAAGAATCTGGAAAATGCTGGCTTCCATTTGCCAACCAACTACAATCCCTAATGATTTATGATCTATATTTGATTCTTTTTTTTTCAACTATGTCTATACAATATCTCAAACCAAAATTTTATGAGACAGAGACTCTATTTAGTATCTGCTATACATATCTGACTAGGTACGACAAATTTAACTAAGAAAATGGCCATTTCTTAGGGTTCTAGGTAGTATGCCAGGTATAGACAAACATCATTCTCTACAGGCACTGCTCCAGTAAGAAAACGGTTGATAGATAGTGAGGAACTGTCTACAGTCACAAGTGGGATGCTGGCAAAAACCAGGAAGGGAAAACCCATTCCCATGTGCTTGCCACCAAAGCACCTTGCCTTTCTCTGAAGCAGCCATTAAGAGCCCTAGAGAAAACTTGAGTGTTGTGTACTGTAAGACAAACTCTGTCAGCTTTTCCACACTAAATACATAGAGACTGACTCTCAAGAAGTTGATTCATGTAAGCTAGATCACACAATGGGGGCTAGGAGATGGGTGCTCTAATCCAGCTCAAGTGACTTGTTGACTAATTATCATTTTGTTAAACATTGCTACCATTTGCCTTAGGGGTTTGTTGCTGTTTTCGTTGTCATTTGTGTTTTACATTAAAAGTAGTCAATGGAAACTGAATGATCAGAACGGTTATCTTAATGTACTTTTTAGAATCATTTCTTTTGTGGAGTACATAAGACTACCTTTTCAGTGACATTCTTGGGCATGCAAATAATGGAGATGATTTGTATGAGACTGAAGGACAAAAACTACTTGTACCATTCTTTACATAAGGTTGAGAGTGCGAGACATAGTCTTCTCCAGGGAAGAGCACAACTGGTTGTCTAATACCAAATTATCAGCCCTGAAAACTCACATACAGGTTAACAGTATATATATGGAGCAGATTATGTTTAGGAATATGTATATATGTATCTACGCATATAATAACAATTAATGGTAAAAAGCCCTGATTTTGAAAGAGAATAAGAAGGCATCTATGAGAGGGTTTTGTAGGCGGTTAGGAAAGGGGGAATGATATACTTATATTATAATCTCAAAAAATATAAGAAATATTTTAAAAACTACTTCTATCAAAGCCTTTGCCAGGTCCTAGTCTTGTCCCACTAAGTTGTGAAGCTTCTCTACAAGCTGGTTTACAGTGAAGCTCTGAGTCATTGCTGTTGTTGCATTGTTTCAACACAGGATTCCACCACAGAGTTTGAGGAAGTCAGACAGTAAGTAGCTGTGTGATTGTGTGTTTGTTTTTTTTAATTTTCATCTCATATAGAATATCCAGATTGTCTGTTAATGGGATTCATGGTTAGGCCCAGTTCCTTGCTGTTTCATCTCTCCTCTTCGCTCAAATGAAGAAGTGTCAGTCTGAGAAGCCTCTATCATAAGATCATCCTATGTTTTTTTTTTAATGTTTTTACAGGCTGCTATGTCTTCAGGTCTTATGACTGCTGAAAAAAATTACCAATAACCATGTTAAAGTCATGAGAATTACAGCAGTTCAGAGAATAACTCATCATGCGGGGGGGAAATGAAATTATTCTGTACTTCAGTTTCCATTTCCTTTGCATAGTACTTTAAAAAGTGAACGCGCGCCAAGTGGGGCCCTGGCCAAGCCTTCTCTCCTTCACAGCTCACCTTCCCTTAGCTAAAATGTGTACATCATGACAGTGCTGCCATTTCCATGGCACTGTGTTATGTGGTTAACAGAGACAACCTGCAATTATTCAGTGAAGAGAGAACGTTAATGCCAACAGAAGAAGGTCAAGATTACCAGTGAGCTCAGCTGTAAGTAACGGCAGAATCCTTGCTTTCTAATGGTATGAACTGTCAGTAGCCACTTAGTCATTTCAGTACGACGTACATTGGGTGACGTCCATCTCTCCTCCTATACCATGGCAGCTTATACATTATTAATAATGCATTTTTAACCAATAAAACTGAAAAAAAATGCAGAAAAGACCACCCACTCCTGCTTCATTGGCTCCTGGCTCTCCTGAGGGACTTAAATGAAAGAGCAATAGAGGAGATAATTTAGAGAGCTAGATGAGGAAGTATTCAGAGACAGATGAGATTAGGAATAAATTTGCATCAATTATTGACAACACAGGTAGACTCTAAACATAAAGTAGTATCACAGGGACCCAGTTATACATGTTCCCATCTCATAGTAAATTAGTGATATATGTATGTACAAGATTCGCATGCTCCTAAGCATTGCTCATTCCTGAGACAGCATTAACCTCGTAACAACAAAAGCCCTCAGAGCCTCTGCTTACACAGCCTCATGAGCTCTGTGTGCAGCTGTGTTAGCTGCCCTAGCGACTACATTAGGATGAGTAGGAGAAATCAAAAAATACCGCCATTTCAACAACAACAACAAAAAGGTAGCTTGATATCTTCACCCACACAATCATTTTGACATTTCGTGATTCGGGGTTGTTTCCATTCTCATCCTTAAGTGAACTTTACTCTGTTTTGGAATCAAAACTGAGGCTACTTTTCTGTTGACAAAGTAAAATTGAAAAGGAAAGTGGCTTCCCCCCTAGGCCCTTCTAACCAATCTCCTGGAAGTCCTGAAGTGTGTGAGAATCATAAAAACAACAACAATAATGATAATAAAATAAAAACCACAGTTAACACACACCATGGAGCCAGGAACGGTGTCTGTTTTTATAATCTCAGCACAGGAGAGAGTGAAGCAGGAGGATTAACAGTTTGAAACCAGCCGGGGTTACAAAATGAATTCTCAGGCAACCTGGGATAGCTAGCTAGATCCTCCTTTATTAAATAAATATTTTATTAAATAAATAAAATAAAAGTAATAAAAAGAATCAGCAGACACCATGGAGCAAGCAAACACCTCGAAGCTTCTTGACATGTTTGGGCATCTGACCATGTTGGAAAGCACAGATTTTTCTGCTGAGGATGTGAGGAAACACTGCCAGATAATTATTACTTGGAAGTAACAAATGCTTTTTAGATCAAGTTATTTTTTTTCCTTAGCATGGCATTCCTTCTTCTAAATGTATGGAGTTACAGATAATTCATTCTGGCAGAGTGGAAAAAGATCAGAAAATAAAAGAAGTGATTTTGCATTCACTCAGTATTGGAGTATTGGGTCTATTCTGCAGGTAATCAGCTTTCCTGCGAGGCAAGTGTTCGATTTTCCAGGAAGGGTGAGCTCTTCTGCTGGCAGATGTCAAGCAAAGCCATTTCTTAAGTGGGCTCTTTGCAGAAGTGGTTTGCTTCCCATTAAGGCAGAGTTAGAGCTACAGTGGCCTGCAGGACAACCAAAGCAGTGATGGATTAGGGTGCAAAGTATTAAAAAAGGAAAAAAGTCTGTCATGGAAGCTACTGAGACCTTTATGGAATAGAGCAGGATTTAATGTTGATTATCTCATTTATATTTTTTAAATGAATATAAATGTAAAGTACAGTAACACACATAATATTTCCACTAATGCACTAATTTTATGTTTCTGCAGCATATCACCTTTTAAGTCCCCCTCCATCCAAGGAGTGACACCAGGATTCTTGCTGTTTCTTTCTGGCCTCTATAAGAGTAGAGAAAGTAAAAGAAGTCAACGTCTTTGAGATTTTCAGGAAACGTAGATCAGAAAATGCAAAGGAAGTCACGGAGATAGGAGACAGAATTGAGACCGGTGAAGACCGGTCTCCTCTATACAACCACCTCATCAGTGCCTTCACAGCACTTGTGACAGAGCAAGAACACAATAGACAGATAAGACTCGTAGTGGTGACAGCAAAGGTAGAATTATAATTTCTACAGATGCCAGGTAAAAGTGTGCTAATGACCTTTCTTTTTTTTTTCACACTAAGAAACACATCCCTTAAAAGTTCCATGAGCTGCTTTTTTTCCCACTGACATAAATAGTCAAACTCTTTTCTTTCCTTTCAGCAACTTTATAAAATTAAGATTTAATTTAGGATGACTTTGAAATATTTTTAAGTTTGTTTTCTATTTCTTTTTTTGTATCAAAATTAGAAGACAAGAGAAAGAGTTAATTTTTTATTTTTTTTCTTAGTTCTCTGCTAATTTGCTGGGGTTTTGATAACTTCCAAGTTTTTATGTGTCTGTATGATGGCTGTGTGTTTATTTTTAAGTCACATATCTACAGATGAAAAAGGCAAAACTGACAATGTCAATTTTGTCTGTTTCGGAAGTTTCAAACAACTGAACAGAACTCACTTAAGGTATTGGTATGGAAACAAAACTCTCCTCTACCTGAGACTGAACAGGAACAGACAGTTCTGGGGATAAAGATGCCAAGCAGTGCCCTTGTCCTGGAGAGGTGTTTTCAGTAGGCTACTTCTATGTTTTCTTTTTATTACTTCTTCTCCCAGACCCAAATCCTTTCCTGTCCTTCTAACAATGACCAGAATCACAGTGCCGCTTAGAGACCAAAACTCAAGAGGGTCCACAACCTCTCCAAGCAGAGAGAATAAAACTCAACCTACACTCCATGTCTGACTCACAGCTCTGCTCACGATTACCTGACGAAGCACTTACCCCTACCATGCTCCAGTTCCTTCTGTGACCCAGAAACAGAATAATGTGCAAAGCTACCTTTTGGAATTGTTTTGAGCAGTAACTATACTGTATGCGTATGTATATCTGTATCTAGAGGAGCGTATTAAAGGCCTTTCACTTTGTAGGGTGCTCCGGCAATATTTAAAGATAAAGTTGGGAAAATAGAATAAACTTGCAGCAGTGATGGGACCGCGCGCTACATGAGGCTGGCAGCATTCAACAGCACGCGGTGCAGTCGACTTCCCTACCCCTGGGCTCTGCCACTGACCTGCTCTGTAGCTTCCACTTCGGATTCTTGTCTGCACATTCATCCTTGAAGCAATTTCAAGTGATGAACTCCTTTGTAGGCTATAGGGAGGGCAAGGAAAAGATAAAAAAAAAAATAAGATAAAATCCTAGAGATTTAATAAGTGTAATGAAAAAATAAACAAATAATAGGCAGGATCCAACTCTCAAATAGACACTTGTTATTTCTCTTCATATAAATGCAAATTCAGCTCAACGGAGCGCGCTCCTGGAATTCTCTGATTTAGGGCATTTGCCTAGTGAAAAACAGCCTTTTCTTTTCCTGATATTAGTCAACCAAGTGAAAAACAGGAGGTTTTAGGGAATGCCCATAACTTTGCCTTGAATTATGTGTGTGGCTTCTGTAATTTAAATTGCAGGGGTTATCTGTGGGTAATGACAGATAGACTTTAGCCATAAACCTTCCAAGTAATGGTGTCTTACTGAGACCCTCTCCTGACAAATATTTTAAACTGTTTTCCTTGACTCTCTGCCAAGCAAACAGATGGAAACACTTTCAGTTCTCTCTTTTTCTTTCTTGGTCGTAGCCTCAGAGCCTTAGCAATGCTCCATTCCCTTCAGTTGCACATATTGGTGGCTGGAGTCAAAGGCCAGGCCCCAGAACAGTTTCACAGAAGGGACATACGTAGGGCCAAATTAGACCCTCCGATTCACACTGTGTATCTCTGAGATGTGTGGTAAGTGTCCGTGGTACTGACAATGCCGCAGCCAAGATGATAGACTCGAGCCAACCGTCACCCATTGTACTACCCGGAAGCTGGATCCTGGCCAACTGTGCCGCCATGCACAGTGCTCAGGCATCGTGTTCCTGAGTGCCACGCATTCTAATTGCACATGCTGTAATTAAAATTCAGGTTTAAAGGAACTAACATTTTTCTTGTTTCTAGGTCATTGTACTTCTTCTGCATTCTTTGACAAGACAAACAAACAACAAAGCAAGTTGCAATATAAACAGAAACTTAGGGTCTTAGCAAGTTTGCTTTGAACATGGGGGGAGAAAATACACATGAGCAGCAAGGAGAAAGCATTGGTGGGAGTGACAAAAAAAAAAAAAAACTTGCTTCCTGCCCTGCTCTGGAGATCACCAGTCATTCTCCACAGTTGTGAACAGTGCCCCCTTAGTTCTGCACTTAAGACATTCTACGAGACCACAATTACCTCAGAGAAAGTTTCCTGAAGGGAAACTGAGTCCAGTGAACTAGAAATGTCCAACGAGAGGACAAAAGTTTGGGCAAGAATAGGGATTGGTAGGTAACCACACAAATATGGGGACCTGATTTCAAATCCCCAGATCCTGCATAAAGCCAGATGAGATTGTACACATCTGAATGCCAGGCCTGTTTACAGTGAGATGGGAAACAGAGATAGAATTTCCAGAAGCTCATGGGTCAGCTGTCCAGCTAAACACAGTGGCAAACAACAGGAAACCCTGTCTCAAACAAGGTGGGAGGCAGAGACCTGCACCTAAGCTTGTCCTCTGACTTCTGCCTGTTGGGCATGAATGACACTCATCTATGTTGAACTCTATGCTACTTGGGGTCCTCTCCAGCATTAACTCTAGCTCTGAATGAAGGATAGTCTGTGAGTAGGAGAAGCATACTACAGAGATGTTTCCCTGTCTCAAACAGTAGTCACATAAGTTGAGCCTATTAATAAAAAAGATTTAAAAAAAAATTCCAAATAAGCCTTGGCTGGATTGCAGTAGAAATCCAGCAGTAGAGATAAATTAACTATCTAGAATGCCTAACTATTTGTATGTATTTATAACTAGTGACAATTCTATTTTTTAATTTTTTATTTATTACCGTTTGATCACTTTGTATCCCAGCTGTAGCCACCTCCCAATCCTGCCCTTCCTCCCTCTTCTCTTCCCATGCTCCTTCCCCAGTACACTGATAGGGGAGGTCCTCCTCCCCTTCCATCTGACCCTAGCCTATCAGATCTCGACAATTCTATTTTTAAAAGGCATAATGGAGCCATTGAAAATCACGAATAACATTGAAGCATATGAATATTATTTTAAAATAATTTTAGAATTGTTTCAGACAAGTTGAAACATTCTTCAAACTAAACGGTAAAGTTCGCTTACCATCAAAGATAAGCAAGGATTTAGCCTTGATTCAAGGTAGTGTTTTGTAATCTTTTATTTCAAATTGCATTCCCTATAATGTTTTCTCAAACTACTTTTTGTGAGTCACCAGACAAATTACTCCTTAATCTTTGCTCTCTGTCTTGTCACTCATAAAATGATGGACGAGCTGAAGATACTTTTCAGTAAAATGTCCAGTGATCTTCTCTGCAGCTCTTGTTCAGCTCCCTTTCTGTATGGTGTTCCCTGCTTTCCAGTTTAAAAACTCTTATTGAGATTGGCCTATTGGCTTGGCTTCCTAGAACAAAATAGGAGGTTTATTTTATTTGAACTAAATTAGCTGCCACAATAAAAACTATAATCCAGTCAGACTGTGATTGCTGATAAACCATGAGCTCTGTCAGGGAGCTACAGGCAGAAAAGCAAGTCTTAAAGTTGTATGAGTTTCATCCCAGTTTCAAACACAAAGCATTAGGCTGACAACCTGGCTCTTAGCGGATGTGGCTACATGATACTTAGATCAATTAGATGAATAGAGATCTATAACAGAAGTCAATAAAATCATAACAGAAACTCTAACACACTTTACAAAAATGAGAAGACACAGAAGCACAGACACGCACACTTGTACGCATACACTTTCGGCCTTATGCATGGGGACATCTGATAGGGGGACAAGGACATGGGACTCTGCTCTTCCGAAGTGGAAAGACCATGCATCACCTCAGTATCTTGGGCTTCCAGTCCACGCCTGAGCTTTACCACTGGCACACATGCTAAGGGTTTCCATTTGAACAGTCTCTAATGTCCTATTTTTGAGCAACAACAGAAAAGCTTTGCTCCTCCTAAAGCTAGACTTCGCCATCTGTTACACTGTGAGACCATAAGAACATTTTTGTCCACCATAAGAACCCCAGTACCTGGCATATAGGAAATACAGGATTATAGAAAGATGTCATTTTTTTCTTTCATCAAATATATACTAATTGCATGCCTGATGCATATCCTTCCGGTAATATAGCAGGAATAAACATATATGTAAATCACACTGCAGTTTCCCCACCATGTTGTCACACTGAAAACTTAAGCCATCAGAAAACTTTGCATCCAAGGGTCACAATGAAATAAGAAGAATTTCATGCCCTTAACTGTGTGTATTAACTAACTTCTTCAGTCCTTCTTATACTGTATACATACTGCATAAAACCACCATCAGCCCCATATTTACACATAATTGTAATTTGATTTTTTTAAATAAAGGGGAAAAAAAATCAATGCTTTTTTAATTTAATTATACAGCTTCCCCCAAAGAGTCTATATGACTTTCTTATTGAAGCCAGTAACCCAATTTGTAATGCCAAACTGACCAAACACAAGCAAACTGCTTCCAAATGGAACAGTGGTGGCTACTCTCGTTGGACTTCCCATGGGTTACGTTTTGCAGAGAAAACAGGCTTGACAATCATGAGCCCTACATCCTGCTTGCTCCCTGCCATTCTCAACACTTTCTCTTTCACTAGTGTTTTCTTTCGTATGTGTGTATCCCTGATACCACTTTCCAGGCGAGCAAACCAAGGCATGATCTAATTAAGTTTTAAGTGGATTGTGAGAAGATATGGTAGACAATGTAACAAGCATATACCCCAATGTCTGCATGGTCATGGTTACAAAGTAAGATACAGAGAAACACCCTTGAGTGACTCTTAATGAGCTATTTATTCCCTTTCAAGCCTGGAAGCACTTACTACTCTATATAAAGTTATCACTTTGATTAGACACATTTGTAGACCACCTCCTACATGTGTGGGTGAGTATGAACGGCTTCTCTAACAAGCAGAGAATCAGTGAAATGTTCAGCATATTTTCTGTAGGTCAAATGAACATTGTCACATCACAAAGTGAGCCAATTCTTACAACAAAGACTTGCTAGGAGAGTAGCTTGAAGTGGCATAACTAAAGATTCCACTAGACAAGAATTCTGATGAGAGCAAACCATTTTTATTGCATGGTTATTGCAATGTAGAGTAAAATAAAATGCAAACAGATTTTATAATCCATGTCCATGTAATTTTAGAATAAAATAATATGTGTATTGATTGGTATATATGTTTACTATATAGAATGTGGAGTAATAGTTAATTTTATTTAAAGAATATTGACCTAATAGAATGTTTTCTCCACCTTCTTCCAAAGGCATGCTTAATGTATGTTACTACCTCAGTTTTGGCACTCTGTTTTGTCAACTTTAAATTACTTAGGAGCTATAAGTGGCTAAGTGGGTGAATCTGGGATTACTTCTGTCAAAAAAATATGCACAGTGCTCTGTATTGTTTGAGAGAGGAATTAGCTGTCTGTGCCTTTTGCACAACTGACATTAAAACTTCCATTGGGGAAAAAGTCTCATAATTTCCAAACTGAGCACTTTTAAATTGTATCTATACATCTTCCTTGCATGAATGAATAGCTGGCATTAAATCTTTCGATTCTTGTTGCAAGGCCTCCTCATAGAATAAAGCAACTATTTAATCAAATTGTTAAGAATGCAATGTACTGATGCACTCCTTGTTGCCACACTCTGCTGTTTGTTTGGGGGCCACCTTGCTTGACTGAGAATGCTAACAGTGCTACCACTGCAAAGAGGTGACAAAGCAAGACTTGCTAAGACTTCGTACCTAGGGAAAGTATGCATTCCCTACACTCCTTCAATTCAATTGCGGATAAGTTTACAAAATTGCTTTGATGGCCCTTTTCACTTTTTTTTTCCAAAAATTGGCACAATCAAAATGCAAATGCAAAGTAAATGAGGTGATTAATTCACTGCTAGTAACTTTGCCACGACTGGCTCAGATTCTTGTGTGTACCTTGCACTGATTAGGAAACAAGGAATCAATAGCAATGAAAGAGGTCTCTTAGTTATGATTCTCTGTAACCACTTGTTATTCTAAGCCATGAAGCTGAGAATCTACAATTTCCCCACATAGTTGTGCTCTTTGTTCAGGAATAATGAACTAAATTGACCTTGCAGGGCAGATATATTCAAGCAAAGGGTAGTAGTTCATGCTGTGTTTGTTGCTGTTAATGTCTGTTATTTTCTGTTGTTTTAGGTAGGCAATGTCTAATTCTATGGCATGAATGTTTTTTGTTGATGGTATTTTAACAAAGACACTAACTCTTCTGAAACAGACTGGGTTTTTTTTCTTTTAAAATACATTTCATAAGCATCTCTGATGTTGGAGAAGAAAAAAACAAACAAACAAAATCAGTGTGCTCGTGGTTTAATTAAAATGGTTCAAGCCCCAACTCTACAGTGATAAAAAATTTAGACTCATTTGTTTCTTATCTGTAGTTTTTACTGCTTTGTGGGCTTTGCTTGTCTTTCTTTGTTACAATTCAAATGATATCTTTAAAACAATAGAGAAGTTGGCTAAAGAAATAGCATGCCAGATTTAAGACTGACATTTTAAGATTCCTCTTCCTCCCTCCCCCCCTCCGAAGAAAATTTAATTGGAATTATCATCCTGGAAATGTTTCTGGCTGCTTGTTGAGGGTTGTGTATACTGGCTCTTGAATAGAATTTATTTGCTCAGAATATCAAACAAAGCCTATGTGTTTCAAGTCCTGACTTTCTTAAATGTCCAAATATGCCATAGAAACTGTATTTAAGAAATGGCAGGATGGCTCAGCTGATAAAGTGTTTGCCATTTAAGCACAAAGACCTGTGTTAGCATACCTCACACCACTGGGAAAACCGAATGCGGTGTGTATCTGTTACCCCGGCACTGCATAGACAGAGATATATAGATCCTTGGAGTTCACTGGCCAGCCAGGCTAGCTGAAATGAAGAGTTTCTAGTTAAATGAGAAACCCCTTCTCCACAAAGGTGGAAGGAATGAGAAAAATAGCCTCTAGCCTCCACATCCACGTACACACACGTGCATGTATAAAGCACACACCATACACGTACACAGAAAAAAAATTAAAATATTTAACTTTGATTTGGTCTTCTTGTCTTCACAGTAGCCTATGGAGTCAGCATTCTAATTAAAAGTGAGGACCCTGAAGCTATGAGCAATTAGGTGGCATCAGTATTTAGCAAGATCCACATCCCCCATATGACTCCCATGTCCCTACTGCGAACCACTGCTCTCTGAAAGCTGAGAATCACCCTCTCATTTAAGAGGTGGCTTCTCTATGCATGCAAAAGCCATGTACCAGAAGGCCAATACCAATGACCAATATCGGCACATGATTGAAGCTTATTTTTGGAGTCCTTGACCTTTTAATGCTCATGAATGTTCTCACTGAGATCTATCCCAGAGAACCTCTTCCAATCTGAAGGACATCCATTTGCTCCCTGAGAAATGTGTGATGAACAGCTGACACCTTTTCCTCCTAAAATACTTAGCATTTGTGAACAATGCATTAGGAAACAAGTTAGAATAGACCTATTCGAAGGTCATGCCATAATATATGGCCTTAACAGCAACAAAATATTGTCTCCCTCACAAGGGACAACACATGAAAAGAAGCCAGTGGACCTCCCCTCATTTCCCTCACTCCCTCTACTTCCTTAACGTCCCTAAACGTATGAGTGTTCCCCCTCCATTCCTGGACGCACTTTTCTCTGGAAACCTGTTAGCTAGCTAATAATATTAAGAAATCATGTGACCACAGAAGATGGGCTCTTTAGCTAGTAGAATTCATAATGTTTGTATACAATAGTTACAGAAATATTTAGGTACCCAGCAGTTGGATGTTGTAGAAGACTCCCTGGGCTGGACTGGGGCACCAAGTCATCTATTTTTGTCATCCTTTCTCATGATCAGTTGTCTCTGCATACAGTAACCCCTTCTTTTCATCCAATTCCTTGTTTTGTTTTTAGTATTGTTACTACCCAAATAGGCAAATGAAAGGAGGGGGAGGGGAAAATAAGAAATGGAGGAGAAAAGGGAGAGAGGGAAAAAGACAGAGGGGCAGGAGGGGAGAAGGAAGGAAGGGAGGGGAGGAGGAGCCCTGTGCCTTCTCCTTGTGTGTGTCTCTGAGTGGCATCTTGCTATTTCTATGTAACCCCCCTGGAATATGTCCTTCTGCTGGTCTTAGAGCTCCTGATCCCACCCCCATGATAACACCACCTCATTGCTCCATTAGCATGCTTCCTGACAGAGAACAGGACACCATTTGTCAAATAAATCACTAGACACGAGTGAAAGGTTACTGTGTGTCTAATATGGCAATAGGCATAGAAACCCTGGGAAAGGAAGGTCTTCATTATACACCCCTGCTCTGCCACATATATGCTGGAGCTGACCAAACCATGGCTTTCCCATCTACAAAACTGAGATTTGTGCCAGACATATCTCTGGGCATGATGCTTTGCAAACAGGCAGTAATGCTTTGGGGTTATTTATCTGATGGTAAGCAGGGATTATTTTCACACTAATAACAGGGATTTTAACATGAGTCATTGAGACTGATAGATTGTAGGTAGATTTTTTAGATAGCATTTGAGTTCCGAGGAAGAGTAAGCACTGTTTATTCCTTTCCTGTTTCCCTGAGGTAACAAGATCTAATTCAGAATAATAATGAACAGTCACCAGAAGGGGAGTTCAGCTGCTGAAGAGCAGTGTGGTCATTTTATTTTTGCTCAGGTGGAAGAGGTCATTCATTATGGGAGAGTGTTGGCTCCCTGAGTGAATGTCATGCCGTTGACAGTCTGCCTGGCTTTAATGGCATCCCCTCATTTTAGGTGGCTCTCAACCACTCGATTGTTAACACACTCCCTCCAGCTTGTCCTTGTGTGTGCCATGCAGTAAATTTTTGAGAAAACAAGCTGTGACCACTAGGGACTATTTGCATCTGATCATTTATACACAACCCACAAAGCTCCCAGGCAGCTCGGAGGATTACATAAATACCTCCCAAACCTACCAGGATGGCAGAGCTTCTCAGGTGCCCCATACCAGCTGTTGTGCCTGTCTGGGAACCAGCATTGCCAATTGCCTTTCTGTCTCCCACACTTGCTGCATCAGTGAGCAATTACTGCTGCTGCTGGCAAGACTTTGCTGCTTCGAATATACTGGTGCGGGCAAAGTTGGAGCGACCGGAAGTGTCTCCTGCTGCAGCCTGGCTCAGACTGGCCCTGACATCATTCAGAGACGTATACTTAATGCAGGGTCCAGATCCTGGTTCGTGAGCTACCAAGTCCTGTAAAGATCCTATTTTAGCTAGTGTCCACCACGCTGTGATTGGGGGGGGGGGGAGTGCCCGAGGAAAACTACTATGGGCCCTGGTCAAAACAGGTTTCCAGCATCTTATTATCTCTCTTATGCCCTTTCCAAACTTTCACCCTTCATATTCCCTCTGCCTCTCCTACTCCAGGAATGGATTTATCCCAAGGGTGATTACAGCTAATGGCTGTACAATTTCCATACACTCTCATCCAAGACATATTTACATAAACTTTCCCCTTACTAAAATGTGTGCATAATTTAGAAACCTTGTGCCAACTTGAAGTTCATGTCTTCAGCAAACATTTATTGCACACCGCCCTGTGCTAGACTCTCATTGTTTTGCGGCCGTGTCCATTCTTTCCGAGGGCCCGATAATTCCCACTGAACTCTAAATCCTGCCCACAGAAGGGCTGGCACCTGAAAACAACGATATCATTCATTCTGCCTAAGTCTCTAGTAGCATTCAGTAACAACTTAATGAGACATCTCTTTTAGGCAATCTGAAATGCTGTCTTCTAGGTTAGAGATAGGCCCTTCCTTCCCATTTGGCAGATGCTGCCCAGACTGGCTTCCAACTCTTGTCTTCAAATGATGCTCCTGCCTTAGTGTCCTACAGGCATATGCCACTTTATCCACTCCCCAGAAACTGTCTAAGAGGTGGAGTCAGAATATGACATACTTAAACTGTATTCCAGCCCAGTTCAAGCATTCCCACATTTAATCCATTTTGGGGGGCCTTCTGATGTTCCAGTGTTTACCTTTAAATACAGTTTAACTTCCTGAAACATATATACAATAACATCAGCTTGATATGGGTATGATTCTACCAGATAGATGATAGAGAGAAAAGCTGGTTCCATTTTACAGTTTAAAAGGCAGCCACATTAATCTTATAGTGTCATCTGGTCTTTTGCTTCGTATTTCATAATCAAGGTCGCTAGAAACCTAGCTATTAGATCTACTAGTAAACATATATATGTTTATACACATATAAACATATTTTTTCTGTTATTTAAAGCATTTTCCAGGAAATCAAACTGTCCTATTTGCCCCCAGAAAAATATAGTCATCCTCTATTTGAATATTCTGACCAAAGAAAGGAAGGTGTGGAGGGAGACTAAAAGAAGAAAATGAAGATAGTTTCCACGGTCCCTAAACTGGCTGGAGCAGACAAAGGCAATCCGAGTCACATCCTACTCCACTTCTCAAAGCCCAGCTGCTTTGGCTGACTCTAAAGTGCTAAGCGGTTTCTGTAAAATAGAAAGAATTTCTGGCTTCGAGCCAGATCTTCCTAGCGGCCTCACTTTCATGGTGCTGCTGGAAAAGGGGAACTCTAAAGCATTCACGGTATGTCCTGAGTGTGATTACTTTCCAGTCTCATGACTGTTGAAGTAGCGAGGATACCGCGGCGCTTTGTAGGTTACAGTGATGTCTCCTTGCTTATCATTTTACTTGGCAATCTCGCGACCCTGAGAGAATGAACACAGGGGAATAATATTGCTTTCTCTGCCTAAAACTGAAGAATGGACACTGCGAAAGCACAGCCAGCTAGTAAACCATGGACCAAAACTAAGTCCTTGTCTTAGTTTTGTTCTCCTTGCTTGTTCAAGAAAATCGCGGATGGGAGTGACCACCAGCACCATCAGCTCAGCTGTGTCCCTAGCACACTGACTCATGTGTGTTTGTGTTGGTACAGATATTAATCAGAGAGCCTCCGTTGACCGAGTCAGTTTTTAGCCAGAATCACGTGCTGTGAGATCTGACTTGTAAAACATTTAAGAAAATATTAGCTGAAATCAGGTAGGTAGCGTGTTGAATCTGCTGACCCAGATTAGTCAACACGGTCTCTGCGCAGACATTCAATGTCCTGGGTGTGACTTGGTTTCGAGGTTTCTCAGGAGCATGCCCACACTGATGGATGTCTTTCCCAGAACATTCCAGCTAAGAACTACTTTCAGACACCGGAAACCATTCTTGTAGGGTAGAGTTCTGAACCACGATGTGATAACGAACAAGTAACGGACCAACAGTAAACAAGGGCAAGTCTCGTAACAGTAAGATGTATATATCTTATATATAACTGAGACATTGCTGCTTTGTTCAATAAAACTTTGCTGAGAAAAAGAACAAACGGTTAAAGAATTAATCTCTCGTTGACGCAGTGGCTCACACACTACTCTGTTTTGTAACAGTCCTATGATATGAGAGCTGCTATTACCCTATTTTGAAGATACGAAAGCGTGGAGCACAGCACAGAGTTGTGAAACTCGAGGC
This sequence comes from Pachyuromys duprasi, assembly GCA_028658305.1. NCBI lineage: Eukaryota > Metazoa > Chordata > Mammalia > Rodentia > Muridae > Pachyuromys > Pachyuromys duprasi. Next base: position 49,949,797 of record CM053751.1, read on the forward strand.
TGTACAGTAAGTTAGAAGAAAAACTGAAATCTGAACCCCGGATCCTAAATTGGCTAGACTGCGCTACATCCCCATTGTCCCGACCCTTCCATGCTTCCTTAACTGCAAGGTCGTCTATACAAGCTTCTTTGGATAAGAAGGTCTATCCAAGAAATCTTTGCTAAATGAGTCTTATAATAACTAGGGTGTGCTGGCAGTTTTTTTTTTAATCAACTTGGCATAAGCTGGAGTCATCTGAGAGCAAGCCAAGTACTCAGTGTTCATCCTTGGCCTCTGCTTAAGTTCCTCCAGGTTCCTGCTTGCTGTCCCGTGTTCCCTTAGTGATGGAGTGTGACCAGAAAACTGTAAACAAAATAAACCCTTTCCTCCCCAGGTTGCTCTCGGTCATGGTGTTTCATCACAGCAAAGGAAACTCTTAGTAAGACACACGGCATCTGCAGCAGAGTACATGATGCATTTAGAATGATGAGGGATCGTCAACACTGTGAGCAAAGTAGTGAGCGGCCCAACTCAGTCTGGAAAGTAGAGTTATGGGCTGCAAAGATTAAGCAGAAAAAAAAAACAAAACAAAACATCTATGGGTCATTCCAGAAGCAAGGAAGTGCACTCTTCTCTAGAAATCTATTGTTCTCACTTGTTCATCTTTCAGCAATGTATCCGCAAGCGCACAATCAGCACTGAGTAAGCTGCCATAGAAAATCAAGAGTTATATGCAGCTGTGCTTTTGTATTAATGATGAGAATTAAAGCAAATATTACAGTGCCTTATAATCATTGCACAAGGTGTGTTTTAAAGTAAGACGGTGATTTTGTTCAAGGCACAAAAGAGGACTGTGCCCATGCGATGCACATGGTGTCTTACAAGGCACGGACTATTTCAAATACCAAATGATAGGGAAACCTCAGAGCTGGCAGAAACTTTAGGAAAAGTATTGATTTCTCTGGAAGAATAAACCCTGTTTTATCATAATCTGATATCGTAGCTCAGTGATAGAGTACCTGCCTACTATGAAGGAACCCTGGGATTCATTCTCCCATATTCACAAAGAAACCAAATTATTGCGGCAATTTTTTAAAGACTACAGATTTCAACCAAACTCAAATGTTGGTGTATTAGGGCCTGTGAGATGGCTCAGTGGATATGGATGCTTACTGTCAAACCTGACAACCTAAGTTTGATCCCAAAGACCCACAAGGTAAAGGAAAAACTGATTCTTGAAAATTGTCCTCTGACCCCTTTAGACATATATAGTATAAACACACATACACACATGGACACACACACAAACATGCACACATACACACATACATGCACATATACAAATACACACTTATGTTCATACACATATGTATATATATATATATATACACACACATATGTATACATGTATACACATACACACACACATGTGCACACACATATACACACATTCACATACACACATACATCCACAAACACAGTAAAAAAATTTTAAGCTTTCTGTATTAGAAAAATTGAAAAAAAATCATGAATAAATACTCTGTCATAAAAAGAACTGCGTACAATATCTCATAATTTTGCCTGTTGGCCAGGTGGGAATGTGAACACAACTCAAGAGACCTCTTCCACTTCTAAAAATTTTTCTAAATCCCAGCACTCAGTAGGTTGAGGCAGGAGGATGTTCATGATTGGTGTTGTCTAAACACTGAGATCAGGGTTAGCCTCAGCTGTGTAACAAGACCATATCTCAAAAAAAAAAAAAAAACCAGTAACAACAATAATAATGTTTCTCATTATTATTTCTGCTGCCACTTCCTCAACTCTGTTCATTTGCTTCAAGACATATCTTGAAGATCACATGTGAAAACATGAATGTTATCGCATTAATGGTTGCGTGGGTGAAAGGGCAGAATAGGAGCACTCCCATTTAGCCCAGGAGATGGTTCTTTTAAAAAGTCTAGGGCCAGTGAGAAAGCATGGCCGGGGGGGGGTGGGGGGGCGGTAAATGCACTTGCTGAACAAGCTAGAAGATGAGGATTTATTCCCCAGAACCCACGTAAAGGTATAAATAGAGAAGAGACTCCCTCATTTAGTCCACAAAGCTGTTCTCTAACTTCTACCCGCATGCAACTCCCCACGAGCATGCACTTGCACACACGCATTCACACTCCACACACACACACACACACACACAAGTAATACTAAGTAATGATAAGCAAAACAAAAGCAGTCTAGCAAGCTGAGCCCAAATGGTGTCAGCTTCCTCACGGTGTTGACTCTCGCTTCCTCTATGGTCAGTCCCGTTTATTATGGCGTATAAAAGGAATGGCTGTGGCATTTGGTACCTAGCTGCCAAGATACACGAAACTTCAATTTGATTACCATATGTTCACTGTGTTAATTTTCTTGCAGCCAAATGCTCCCTAGATCTTATTTGCTGTCTCTTTTAGCTCCGCCTAGGTTCTCTGGAATGCTGACGCTTTCACTTCCTCTGTCAGTAATGCTCTAGTGGGGAGCATGCAAAAGCGCTGTTTTATTGTAGAAATGGCCACAGCAGGAGCAATACTGCACTTTGTCCTCATTCCCTGTGACTGTTAGTTTCATAAAAATGGAGTGTAATGTTCACAGTCAGGCTGAGCAATTATTGCAAATATCAAAATTTTAACAACAGAGAAACACATGCAATTGTTCAAATGCCCTGTGATTTACTGTCATGTTTGCATTTGTAAAGTGAATGTCATTCTTCCAGTCTGAAGCCTCAATTTTTATACAAATCATTTTTTTTTTACCAAACACTGAGAACACAATATTACAAACGGTATAAGTGGCTGAGTAAGAACAGTACTCTCGGGGAAAATTGCTATGTTCAAAAGACTCCACTAAAGCCCAACATCACACAGGGAGCTTTGAGGAGGATGATACCCTAATTTTAACACAGGAGGCAGAATCTACTTCTTGGAGCATTGTTCAAGGAAACTACAGTCATTTCCTGTTGCTACTAATGATTTTCAGCTATTACCATGCAATGTTTTGAGAATTTTATTGATACTAAATCCAGTGTAGATAGTCATGTATACAGATGTTTCTCTCTGTCATATTCCACTGTAGAAATGAAGACATGGTAAAAGAAGGCCCAGAGAGGGGAAGGATGGCTAACTCAAGATGATAGCCTCTGTTTATAAGGCTCTTGAATGTCACCATATTTCTAGCCACAAGCTAGGGCGTGGGGAATGGATAAGAAAATAAATAGAACATTTAAGTTTCAAGCCTCACACACTAAAGTTTACCTCCTCCAGAGGTCTCTGAACCAACCCCAAAACTAGAGCAAAGATGGTCAGAGAAGAGCACTGGGGATAAGACAAACAAAAAGGTTTAGATGTATACAGCCTTAGACGCGCATGGCTGGGAGTAAGCTAAAGAACGCACATTATGAGCAGCACAATGGGATTGACCAGAACTGAAAAGATAGAAGAACATCATTTGTTCACCGCACGGACTGTGCATCTTAACATCTGTTGCTTGTATCTGTATCAGACACTCACGGGCCATGATTTGATATTTTAATGATAGAGGCCCATCAACATGAAACTTCCTGGGGAGCAGAGGAAGTGAGCAGCAGCTATTATAGATTATAGAATAAAAAAATGAAAATCCAACTCAACACCACCAACCTTTCTCTGCTAGTGACAGGACACTATGATTGAAGCGGCCTGTGTGTATTCAATGCCATGCATACTTGAAATTACAGAGTCTCCAGGAGAATGCAGTAAGGAAGTGCTAATTGGGAATGCCTGTGTTTTAATGGAAAAGAACCTTTTGAAGGTTTCATCAGTCCACCTTCACCCTGCTTTCCCTCCGGGATGAATAGCTGGAGGCACACTGTTTTGGGTCTTGAAGAAGCCTAGCACACTGTATACTACAGGTTGCTGTGCAGTGTTTTCAGAAGGAGTGCACCGTGTTCAAAAGCCTACCTCTAACTATTTCACAAACTCTTTGATTTCTTCCTCTGGCTTTGTTCATTGATTTCTCTTTCATGGTGAGTTACACACATTCATGTGGATTCAGCCTCCTTTAAATGTTTTCTCAATTTGGAGGCAATGCCAATGTGACTCCAAAGTTCCCATTCAATTTACAGAAACCGTGACTCACAGCTGCTTTTCTCTCAGAGGAGCCCCAACAGTAGTGAACTAGAAGAGTAATTAGTCACCCAGACAACTCAGTCCTTTTTATTGTTGTTTTTGATGATGATGATGATGATGATGATGATGATGATGTTGGTCCACATGACTCAACATCTCTCCTATGATGTGGGTGTTTTGTCAACACAAAAGATATGATTTGCAAGCCTAAAAATTTTACACCTTTTTTTCTGTTTTATGCCAATATTCTCTAGAATCTGTGTGGGCATTTAAAAAAAACTGTGTGTTGGCAGAGAAGATGTACATTTGATTTCTGAAAATGAAAAGTGCAAGCCAGGACTTACAATTCATAAATAAATTTCCATGTTTTCCCTGCAGGATATAAAGACTCTGCCTACAAATTCAAATCTGAGCAGGGAACTCAACCAAATCCTGTGGATTGAGGTGCCATCCTGAGAGCCTTGAAGCATCTTTCCTTAATATATAAAAAGGAGCTAAGGGCAGACCACAAATGCATCAGCCAAATCCTTCAACTTATTATCACAGTTGATTTCTGTTGTGTGACAAAACCTCTTCTGCAGAGACATAACACAAATGTCTACTCAACCCAGACTGAGAACCCGTGGCTGACCAAAGTTCTGATAATACCAAAGTCCAATTTCATGAAGCGCTGAGTTTTATTGGGGTTACTTACAGGAATATGAGAGATGGGTTACTCATAGGAGCAGAAAGGACCCAAAGACAGTTACATCACCAAAGCCCACCCCAGCATGGATAACAGCTCACAAAACCTGGAAACCTAGAGCACACTGCACAAATTGCAGGCAGTGCAGCAGTTTGGGCAGTGTCCTTTCTAAGTGACTCTGTTGGTCTACACTGACTTTCAGGAAGCTCTACTAGTTTCTGTTTCTCCCAGGCAACCAACCAGTCTGCTCTCCAGGTCTTTGCAGCTCAACTTCTTCCTCTCAGAGTAGCTCTTAGCTTTTCTCCTTGACTCCGCCAGGAAGGGGCCTAGTGAATCTGGTTACTTTTAATTCTGAAATGAAGGAGTTGGCAGAACTGCTGTCTTCATTCTGGAAGATTAGGGCAAAACTGCTTCCTTGCATTTTCCAGTATACAGAGGATCCCTGCCTTGCTGGACTAATAGTCCCTTGTTCTCATCACCAAGGGCCTTGTTTCCCTCTTTACTACAGATGTTGGTTGCCCTGCCTCTCTCTTACATAGATGTTCTCCTGAGTGATCCATGATAAGGTCCCTTGACTTAATCTTGTCTTCAAACATTATCATGTTATGTTTTCCTGGGTTAAAGGGAATAAGATGTCAACCTGTTTAAATACACACATACACACACACACACATAAAATGATGCAACAGGAGAAAGTTAAGAATTTGGCTTAAAAGAAATCTGGGCTCAAGGGGTCCTGCAGAGACTGATGAATCAACCAAGAACCATGCATGGAAAGGATCTAGACATCCCTACTCAAATATAACCCATGCATAGCTCAGTCTCCATGTGGGTTCCCTAGTAAGGGGAGCAGGGGTCGTCTCTGACATGAACTCAATGACTGGCTCTTTGATTGACTTCCCTGGTAAGCTGGCCTAACTAGACCACAGAGAAAGAGGATCCAGGAAGTCCTGATGAAACCAGATAGGTTAGAGTCAGACAGTAGGGGAGGAGGGCCTCCCCTATCAGTGGACTAGGGGAGGGACATAGTGGGGGAGGAGAGAGGGAAGGTGGGACTGGGAGGAGATGAAGGAGGGGGCTACAGCCAGGATACAAAATGAATAAATTGTAATAAATAATAACAATAATCTAAATTTTTTAAATATTGCAAATGGAAAAAATAATTTTGCTTAGCCATATGTTCATATAACAAAAGATTGAGATTTGAATAGAATTAACAGCATACATTACTTTGGTCTCCCTTTTTGATTCCCAAGATGTAACAACCTTGATGATTTTCCTATCATTCTATCTAGTTGTCTCCACTAAGGCACAGGCAAAAATACAAACAGACAAACAAAACCCACTAAATCGGTTCAAGGACTTCTTCAGGGTCACTCTGTAAATGTTCTACTGCAACAAGACTAGCCCAGATATGCAAATGCTCTAACTCAGAGTTTAGAACCAAGTTGGCCTGAAAACCTGCATGTAAAATGCAAGTGCTGCAAATTCTCTTTATTGTTCAAATGCTCCAGAAAGTACTGTCCCTGGGGCTGTGGAATGCCATTTGGAATGAAAATGAACATCATATAAAGACTTGGGTGTATCTAAAGGTCAGTGGGCTTTCTACCAGCTATCTTACTCCCTCACAACAGATTTGGCTGTGAAAGTGGTTTATAAATTTCATTTGGGAGAAATAAATGCAAATATTTTTAATAACGTGGTAATGTTTCAACCTTGGCTCTTCCTTAAAGTTCAAGAGCACGATCTCATGTCCACACTCTTATTTTCTAATGTACTCAATCAATATTTGTTGCCAGGAGCAGAATAATTTTAAATATCTAACCATGTTCTCATCATTCTCAGGACCTAAACGTCAAAGCTGTCCCCTTTCCTCTTCTCTGGCTCAGTTTCCTCTTCTGTCTCTCTCAGTAAATGGTTTTTTGCCTGTCATCAAACCCAGAAGCTAGAGATGAACTGCAGACACCTTCCTCAGATATCTCTGCATTCAATGACATTAAATGCTAAGCTATAACCAGGGACAACGTCTCTGCCAAAACCTAAAGTCTCTCCTTAGTCTCATCCTTCACCTGCTTGGTCACAGTATTTTGCATCTCATGGTTTCCTCTCTGATGGCAAACACGCTGTTCAGTCATCCACACTCTGGATAGAGGGAACAGAGGGAAAAGTTAGTGCCACATCACTCTCCTGATTCAAACACCTCAGTTGCTCAACCCAGACAGCCACTACCGCTGCCCAGCTCTCCACACTGCCTGTAGGTTATACTTCAAAAACCTCCTTTTAGCTTTCACTCTGGCAGTATCATCTTCAGGTCTTCCTACCCAGTTTCTGAAACCTCTATGCCAGCTACAAACCTCCTGGAAACAAAAGTTAGCAAGACAAACTGCCTGTTACTCTGCGTTTACAATAGAAAGGATTATCTTTCGGGTATATGCCCAAGAGTGGAATAGCTAGATCCTGATTAGAACTATTTCCTATTTTCTGAGAAAGCACCAGATTAATTTCCAAAGTGGTTGTACAAGTTTGCATTCCCACCAGCAGGGGAGGAGGGTTCCTCTTTCTCCCCACCTTCCCCAGCATGAGTTGTCACTTGAGGTTTTGATCTTGACCATTCGGATTGGCCAAGATGGAATCTCAGAGTCGTTTTGACTTGCATTTCCCTGATGATTAAGGATTTGAGCATTCTTTAAGTGTTTCTCTGTCATTCAATATTTTTCTGTTGAGAATTCTATGTTTAGCTCTGTACCCCATTCTTAAATTGGGGATTATTTGGTTTGTTGATGTTTAATTGCTTGAGCTCTTTATATGTTCTGGATATTATCCCTCCATCAGATATAGGGTTGATGAAGATATTTTCCCAGTCTGTAGGCTGTTGGTTGTTCTGTTGACTGTGTTCTTTGCTCTACAGAAGCTTTTTAGTTTCATGAGGCCCCATTTATTAATTGTTGATCTTAGAGCCTGAGCTGTTGGTGTTCTGATTAGGAAGTTGTCTCCTGTGCCAATGAGATCAAGGTTCTTCCCCACTTTTTCTTCTAACAGATTTAGTGTGTTTGGTTTTATGTTGAGATCTTTGATCTACTTAGACTTTAACTTTGTGCAGGGTGATAAATATGGGTCTTTTGCATATTTTCTGCATGTAGACATCCAATTAAACCAGCACCATTTGTTGAAGATACTATCTTTTTTCCATTGTATGGCTTTGACTTCTTTGACAAAAATCAGGTACCCATAAATATGTGGGTTTATTTCTGGGTCTTTGATTTTATTCCTTTGATCCACCAGTCTGTTTCTATGCCAACAGGGACATTTGCTCAACTATGTTCATAGCAACTTTATTTGTAATAGCCAGAATTTGGAAGCAACCTAGATGTCCCTCAACCAAAAAATGGTATATACTCACTTATATAGACCTATAAGATAGGATAAACATACTAAAATCTGTACACATAAAGAAGATAAACAAGAAAGAGGACCAGGGGTAAGATGATCATTCCTCACCTAGAAAGACAAAGGGGATTGACATTGGAAGTAGGAAAAAACAAGTAATAGGACAGGAGCCTACCGCAGAGGGCATCTGAAAGACTCTAGCTAGCAGTGTATCAAAGCAGATGCTAAGACTCATAACCAAACCTTTGGTAGAGTGCAGGGAATCATATGAAAGAAGGGGGAGTTAGTATGATATAGAGTGGACAGGAGCTCCACAAGGACCAAATATATCAGGGAACAGGGGTCTTTTATGAGACTGTTTGTCCAACAAAGGACCATACATGGATATGACCTAAAACCCCTGCTCCGATGTAGCCCATAGTAGCTCAGTATCCAAGTGGGTTCCCTAGTAAGGGGGACAAGGATTATTTCTGACATGAACTCAGTGACTGGCTCGTTGATCTCCCCCTCCCCCCTGAGAGAGGAGCACCTTGCTAGGCCACAGATAAAGACATTGCAGCCAGTCCTGAAGATACCTGATAGGCTAGGATCAGATGGAAGGGAAGGAGGACTTCCCCTATCAGTGGGCTTGGAAGGGGGCAAGGAGGAGATGAGGGAGGGAGGGTAGAATTGGGAGGGTATGAGGGAGGGGGCTATGGCTGGGATACAAGTGAATGACCTGTGATTAAAATAAAATAAAAACAAAAAAAACAACAACAACAAAAAGAACTGGTGAACTCGTCTACTTCAAGAAGTTATTCCTTCCTTCCCTGCAAAATGAGCGAGCATCATCTCACGGCTCTTTCTCACCAATAAGAAATCCATCTGCCCTCACCCTAACAGTGAGACTGTAGAGTGGGGGATCTCAACCTGTGGGTCATGACCCCTTCACAAGGGTCACCAAAGACCATCAAAGAACACAGATGTATTCATGTTACAATTCATAACAGTAGCAAAATTAGAGTTATGGAATAGTGAAGAAAACAATTTTAGGGTTGGGGGGGATCACCACAACATGAAGAATGGTAGTAAAGGGTTGCAACATTAGGAAGGTTGAGAACCATTATGTTAGAATGGTCCATCTTGCTGAAAGAGCTCCTGCTTTGATAAGTCTGGAGTGGAGCCTTGTATGGCAACATACTCCCTTGTGATGCTGTGGCTCCCACTAGCCCTAAGATCTTGGGGCTTTTCCTGCGATTACCCCAGGCATAAAGACCCAGAAATTCTAAAAGCCTGTCATCTTTCATTACTGGTCTTTTCTTCTTTGAATAGAGGCATATAAGTAAGCAAGCATCACTAATTTGAAAAGAAAAAGAAGCCTTCAATTCATATGACATCTTAACTTCTATTCAAATTTAGCCTTTATAAATGTTTCTCTAACACACATCACACACACACACACACACACACACACACACACCTACATAGTTTTTAATACCCCAAAGGAACAGCTTTATCAGCACAGTGACATGAAAATTGACTTTCTGACAGATTACTTCCCATTCACTTGCCAAGATTTCACTCAGTTTTCCCCAGATCCTCCAAGAAGCCTTCCTTCCTTTCTTCCCCCCCCCCTTCTATTTTGATTCAGACTGCTCCCTATTACCTTATGGCCTCCTATGTCTAATCCTACTTGTTTCTCTGCTAGAATATAAGCCTACAAAGATCTGGAAACATGTCTAGTACTCTATTCTCTGCCAAGAGGACAATAATATATTCAGTGGAAAAGGGAATAGACAAATGACATTGATAGTTGACATCTGTCCACAGTTGTCTGGAAAGGTGGCAGATTTGGGGGTATCTTTTGAAACAGATTTTTCCACCTAAGATTAGCCACTCCTGATTTTTACCCTCATCCAAAATCCAAGCTAAAAAATTATTTCCACAGAAAGAATAAAACAGATGATTTGTAGATTCCCAGGATGTCAGGCAGCTCCCAGTCCATAATTATTAGTTTTCTTGCTAGTTAGAACATGAGACTCTTTTCTCATTTTCATAGTCCTTTAATGATGTCACACCATCTAAATCTCAGCCATTGTCCTACCTGGGAGCAAATGTTGTCTACAGTCAATTTGTGGTTATGATAAAAAGCCGGGGCCTCAATCCATGATCTGAATGGCCATATGAAATGTACTCTCCAAGACAAAAATCACTCCTCAGAGTGTCTCAGCACATTGGCAATGCAGAGAGCTCCTTTTAAAGTTCAATTTTCAAGGCTGTTTATTTTGCAGCAATTCTAGCTCAGACCAGACTGATTGTTTTGCTGGCTTAAATTGTATTGCAGACCTCGAGGAAGAGAACATAAACAGTTGGCAAATTTAGAGCCTTTAAACACAATTGCCTTAACTGAGGGGGATTCCCTCAATATTGCTTCTTATAATTTTTTCTCTCCTTAAAAGTTTTCGATTTCTCAGGCATTCCAGACGGTGGGCTGTCCACAGGAGCAACTTCAAGCTAAAGCTCTCAAAGAAAAAAACCTTTTTTAATGTGAATTCTGTGCATGTTTGGTATCACTTCCAAAAAAGAAGCGTTGGGGTGACAGCTGAGATATGTTATTCATCTGTACCAATAATTTGATTCTATCTGCAAAACTAGCATACTATAATCCAAGGCTAGGGATCCAATACCAGGAAGACTTCCAATAAATACAAATCAATATTGTAATTTCCAAAAAGAGAAAAAGAAAAAAAAAATAGTGCCTTCACATCCCTTTATATTCAGTTTAACTCTTTAGTCTGCAATTTCGTTCATTCTTTTGTTAATATCATCCATTCCTCCACTGGTGTTATCATCAGTTCCTGCCAAGCTCCCAACCTGGATAAAGCAAGCTCTCACAGAGCGGCACTGCGAGCTCATTATTCTCAGCACCTTATGCATATTAACTCTTTTGATAGGTGTGAGGGAAGTAGTCTTGTTCTTAGCTCATAGATGAGAAAACAGTGTGGAGGGGAAGAATAGAAAGAATAGGTGCTTTGCCGGAGGTCACAAGACTATTAAATGCTGCCTGCCTGCCTGGAGCTCTCTTTGACAATATTGTTGAGCTCTGGAGAGAAAGATCACAGAAGCAATCAAATTGCTAACCATATAAATTGTAGCCATTTTCTTCACTCCCGCCGTCAGCCCTGTTCAACAATTCCATTATATCTCCCCAGTCAACTGCCTCAGCCCCTTTCTGTCCTCTTCCACATCCTCTGCTCTCCCCAGGTTCATGTCCCACCTACTTCCTAGAGAAACTAGAAATTATCAGACAGAAACGAGTTCAGCTTCCTCTTGCCTATTGCTATGATAAATGAGCCTGTTTCTCATCTAAGAACATAGTATTTAATGTTCTTTGCCTTTCTCAAGGATGCTGTTCTATCAACACACCCCACCTCTGCCTACATCATAAACACTTTCTTCTCCCTTTGATTCTTCACAGCCAGCTTCTCCCCCTCATTCATGGAAACTGTCCTTCCCTCAGGAAACCCTCTGACTTCCTTTATTTCTACATCCTTATCCCTGACTGCAGTCCTCAGTTTGCTAAAATTTTTCTTGCTTTTGCCTCCTCAGAATTTACTCTTGTCAAGGTAACAAAGAGCTTGGCTCAGTCCTAATTTCAGTGGCCATCTCAGCTGCATTTGACCTGAAATGGGTTTTGTTTTGTTTTGTTTTGCTTTGCTTTGCTTTGCTTTGCTTTGCTTTGCTGGTCTTATGCACTCATATGCCTTTTGCCTTCTCTGGTTCTTTTTTAGTCATTCTAATCAGTTCTTTCTCTGTCTGCACTTAAATGTCAGTGTCGTCTTAGGCCTTCGTTCCACCTGCTTTTTGTCAAACATCCCAGAAAAACCTTTTCCACACTACCCTGGCCCCAGCGACTCTTTATACGCCAGAGGCTTCCACCTCTTACTCAGGCCATGCTATTCCTCCGCCCATGTTCTTTGTAGGCGGTTTGTAGTTCTTTTAGCTCAAAATCTCTAAGCTTCACTCCATTCTCTTTCTCCCGAAACCCAGCTTCTTCATCCTGGTCTCATATGTGCACTGTGGCACCTTGCACATCATTCCCCAGGCTCAGGCTACCACTACTATGAGAGACTCACACGGATGAAGTCCCCCAAACTTCGCACATATTTATCCACTTCCTTCCGTTTCCCATGGTTGCCACCCTAAACTAGATTACCACCATTTCTGACTCATGCAAGAATACTTTCCATCCGTTTACTTTCCTCAACACAGTAACAACAACTCCTGATTCGTCTGTTACCTACGTTGAAGCAAGTGTAACAATTAACACATTTTAAATGATATGTCTAATCATGCCGTGGTTTCAGTTGTCTTTCAGATGCTATCTCCAACGTCAAACATAGCTTTTTAAGAATAATGAGGACTTTGTTCTACTTGTCTCCACATTTTATTCCATATTCTCCCACCTCCTCTCCTCTGCAGCATCTAGAAGTCCCCCCAAGCTCTGCCTTCACTAACTGCACTTTGGAAAGGTTACAAGGACAATGTTCTTGCCCTGGGGCATCTCACCATTCTGGACTCTTCTCGCCATACAGCACCTCCTCAGGGCACTTTTCTCTTTAGCCTCCTCTCATACACTAGATAAAAAAAAAAAATTGCTTAGTATATACAGCCTGTGTTTTCTTTTTCATAAACTTTACCCCATTATTATTTAGCTTTTGGTTGTAGCTAACCATATCGACAAATGGCTTTTATCCATTTGTCTCATCAAAACTGTTTCAAGGTGCTTAGACAGTGGTGGGTGGTTATTATTTGCTTGCAGAATTTGAAATTATCAGTTCATTGTCACTGTACAGCTAAGCTAACTAGTTTTATTGTATACTCGTGGAGTCTGTTTATATTAATCATGTCATCATTCCTGTTTCAGCGTTAAGAACTGTCTAGAGGCATTGTTAGCTATACATCTTAGAAAACACCACTTTATGTCTCACTGCACCGATGGCATGTCTAATATACATTACCATCCTTGCCAAGAAGAGACCATCATCTTCTGTCATACATTCTGATAATGAAATAAATTACACGTCATCTTTATTTTTTGTTGTTTCTGTAAGGTACATGTCTTTGAATAAAACTAAAACTTCTCTACTTCATTTCCATGATGGAATGGTGTGTGTGCACTTGTGTGTGTGTGTGTGTGTGTGTGTGCATGTTTTGTTGACAAGTCTACTTCTTCATCAACTATGAGGGTGTGACTACCATCCTAACATGTTCACCCATGCCTATTTTTAAGGAAATGGAAATAGGTGTGTAATTCTTTTATTGATGAAGACGTTTTTCAAACACTATGAGAGGAACAAATTTGTTCAAAGAAACAATTTTTATTTATCATTTATCACAATTTATTCAATTTGTACCCTGGCTATGGCCCCCTCTTGACTCTCCTCCCAATCCCACCCTTCTTCCCTCATCTTCTCCTATGCCCCTTCCCTAGTTCACCAATAGAGGAGGTCCTCCTCCCCTTCCATCTGACCCTAGCCTATCAGGTCTCATCAGGACTGGCTGCATTGTCTTCCTCTGTGGCCTGGCAAGACTGCACCTCACAGGGGGAGGTGATCAAAGAGCCAGCCACTGAGTTCATGCCAGAGACAGCCCCTGCTCCCCTTACTAGGGACCCCACTTGTATACTGAGTCTATGGACTACATCTGAGCCTCAAAGAAACAATTTTATATGAAAGTTGAGAAAAAGCTAGCAACATTCTTTTCTAACCTGGTTCAAATCTAAAGATAAGTATATACTATTCTGTTTCCAGTGAACATTGCTTGTTTTTAAAAGTGAGGTCATTAAATCATCTAAAATAGTTCCAAATGCCATATCTCATACACATCTCCTTGGCTCTTAAGCCACCGTGTGGGTAAAAATCATACTTATTGGAGAAACACAGTAATGACAGCCTCAGAGGCTGAGGCTGAAACTTCAAAGTAATTGAACCATTTAACCACTATTTACTTGCCCAGAATTTCTCCTCAGAAATGACCCTTTGCTAAAAGCCTATGTTCTTGTCGCATGCTGAATTCATTGCCTTTCAGATCTGCTTGGTGTGCAGCAAGATTGCTCCCAAACTGACACTAACTATGTTATCTTCTTGGCTTCTGGTATCATGGCTTTCATCCAAGCTCTGTTTTATCTTCAGGCGGTTCTCACATCTGAGCTTGCACTGGAATCACTTAGAATGTGGTGGATTATGGGGCTCCGCACCCAGATTTTCTAGCTCAGAAGGTATATGATGGAGCCCAAGAATTTAAATTCTAAGGGTATTTGTGGTGATGGTGATAAGATTGATCAAGGACCAAACTTTCCTTTGAAAATTTCTCTGTCCTAAAGATAGGTTATTTCCCACAATTCATAGCATTTCTTGCCCCCAAAATTATATAAAATGTATCATCCTTATGAGGACCTTGTACCACATTCTTACATTTCTCTAGGTCAGTATTTTCTGATAGAAATACCCTGGGAGCTACAGGGGTAATACTTACTTGCTTTCTTATTTACTTACTTACTTACTTCTTTGGGTTTATTGTTTTGGGAGGAGTAAGATGTGATCCCATTTAGCCCAGGCAGTCCCCAAAATTGCTATGTAGCTGAGGATGACCTTGACCTTTCTTTCTGTGCCTGGGGTTTCCAGGCAATTCTAGAGTTTGAACACAGAGCTTCTTACATTCTAGGTAAGCACATACTAACTGAGCTCAACTCCAGCCCCACCAGCGTTTAATTTAATTTATTTAAGCAGTCATATTGAAAAGATAAAAGGTAAGGTCAACTTTAATAATACATATTTATATAATCTATTGTTTTATATAAATAATCTAATGTTTTTATTTCACCCCCACCGTCATATAATCAATAGAAAAAATATCAATAGGCTACTTCACCTTCTTTTAGTTTTATGTCCAATTACACTCTGTCTTTGAAATTTGATACATGCCTTTTTAGACTCCAAATGGATTGTTCCTTGGGATACCCATGTCTCGAGTCTGCCTGGCCACACATTCCCAGTGTCTTCTGCAGTGGAGAGCTACAGCTCAAGAAGTTCGGAAACGGGGGCGAGGAGGACTCCCCTTGTTCTGCCCTTTGCTATACCTGCCCTCACAGCACTTACTCAGTTTCAAGATATGCCAGCTGCACTATCGAGTAGATTACAAATTCCAAGGACAGAAAACCATATCATTAAGGACATTCATTGATTTTAAAATGCATGTTAGATTCAGAATGTATTCTTTCCTCTTATGCACAGAACCAACTACAGCTATGTCACGGTGGCTTCCCTACTGCAGAGTGTTAACACTTGTTTTCCAGCAACTCCCCGCCCCCAGTAATGAAATCCACGTTAGCAGCATAGTGTTTGTGCTTCCCGACTCTCCCCATCCTCCTGTAATCCTCCAGAAACATACACACAGACATCTGCTTATCAACATATGTTTTATTAAACTAGGATCACATTGTACCCACTTCTCTGCACAACTGCATTCTTATTTAATATGTGCCCATGGAATCCTTGCAAGTCGTGATTCTTTCCTTTTAATAGCTATAGAAGAACATGTACAGTGGGACAGCATAATCAGCTCAATATTTCTCTTCCGGATAAAAACTCACAATTAAGCCTTCTTTAAGCAGAGAAAACAACAACGTTTCCCAGCTATATTAACTTATATGTAACATCTATCTTTGCCTATCTTTCCTTTTACTTAGTTTTCATTCCCATTTATAACCCTTAACCTGAACATTTTCCCATCACACCCTCACCTTTTCTTCCCAACAAGAGTGCTGACCATTAGCAGTATCAGTAATTCACTGTAAGCCATTTTCCTAAAATATCATGACCCAATCAGCAAAGGGCACACACCAGTGTCTACACCTTCAGGCCTCTCTGGAGAGCCATTATCCAGGTATTTTCTTCATTTCTCTTTTTCTGATTAATAGTAATCAAGCCTGGGTGAAATCCACAAAGATTTTTATTGCTGTATGCCACTCAGTCTGGAACCAAATATCAATCCACATAAGTACAAGAAATATCCTCATTATTCTTTGAAAGAATAATAAATAACAAATTAGACCATAAATTAAAGTATTTGAACTTGATAACCTAAGCAAAGTTATTCAGCTTGCAGCTAGAGTGATAGCAGTAATCAAAATGAAAAGCAGCAATAACTATTCGGCTTCACCGGATGACAGGTACAGGCTTGGTGCTTCAAGGATGAAAATTTTTTTGTCTCTTCAACACCTCTGTGAAGTAGGCTCTCTTATTTTGTTATCACTCCCCTTCATGGCTAAGGATACTTAATTCATACAGCCAGCCAATGTCCACGCAGGACTGAAATGCGAGTTGTCTAGCTCCAGGGTCTTAATTCTCTGCATTACCTGTCTCTTTGAATTTCTAGCATCCTCATATATAAATTAGATTGGACCATGTGAACCCTGATTAGCCTTAGGACAGCAATGAGAAGCAATATAAGGACTTGAAAGTCACTCACAATTCTAATGAAGTGGGACACTCATGTTTGGAAATTTTGAAAATTTTGACTAAGCAAATGGCAAGACTGGTGAGCTGAAGCTACCTAATGCTGAACCTGAATGCCACCCCATGCCCAGAGCTGGATGATTAGCCTGGGCTTAGAATGAGTGGCCACCTTTCTCTTGTGTGTCTTGACCATATTCTTCCTCTCTGGGCTCTGTCCCTTGCATTTTACTTAATTGGAACACCAGCCTATA
The DNA here is from genome assembly GCA_028658305.1 of Pachyuromys duprasi. NCBI lineage: Eukaryota > Metazoa > Chordata > Mammalia > Rodentia > Muridae > Pachyuromys > Pachyuromys duprasi. The sequence goes on from CM053751.1 coordinate 49,966,736, forward strand.
AATCTTACGTACTTGGGGACCAGAAAACCCTCTGGCATTCTCAGAGTGAAATCTGTGTGGGAGTCTGGCAATATTGAATTTTAAAATAAAATGATTAACAGTCACCTTCAGGGCAGCCTCTGAGAAAATAATCCTTCCTGATCTTGCCACCTTAATCTGAGGAACACTTTTTGTTTTCCAGTTTAATAAAAAGGGTAGTAACGTAGGGATGAGTGAGTGAACAAAAGCAGGTGGAGAGCCATCCCTCTGTCCAGTACAAAGCTCCTGTTGGCAACTGGAATGTCAACTCCGCTTTCTGTCTATGCCTAAAAAGGTCTTCAGTACACGTCACCAGGAAGGACTAATGCATTTCATTCCATTTTAAGTGTACTCATCTCTAATTTCTGGTTTTATTAGCAACATTTTTCCAAGATTCTAATAACTGAAAATAAGTCCACCTGATCAGAAAGTCTGTTTGCTTTTCCAGAGCACAACAAGTTCTATCAGATTTGGTGAAGCATAGAATTAAAATCAGAAGGAAGAACATAATCCAATCCAATTCAATTGCAACCTGAAGCCTACCAGCCTACTTTTCACTGTAACAATGATTTAGATGATCTGCCAAATATATATAAGAGGTTTATGGGTTTACACAATAGGAATTGGCCTCATTTGTGTCGCAGGAAGATCATTTACAACTAATTTCTAAAAGATACCAAGTGCCAATATTGAACTTTCAAATCAAGGCTAGAGATTGAAATTATCTAACGAGGACAATTAAACAATATAAAGTTGTTTTCGGAGAGGGCGTTTTCAAGGAAGCCACAGTACATGGTAATCATGAAGTGCAGATAAAGATGGTATGACCAGCCTGGCTCTCTAAAGAGAATCTGTGTTGATAGGCAATAAAAATAGAGCACAGCTTTCTGGAGCATCCCCCTGTGACCCCAGCTCTCCTCTCTGCTTATCAGTGGAGCCATGCTGCCTTCTTGACTGCTGGTGCTTCTCAGGACCAAATCCCGCTCTTGGGAAGATGTTCCTTTAAAGCTCTTTCTGGGGCCATTTTCCTGCCTCACATGTAAATTTTATAGGAAGTATTTGTCTTCCCTTTCATCTCTTCTCCCCTTCACCCATTACGCTCTTTGCCTCCCCACACACCCCAGAAACTTAAACATCCAAGTTGCTTGACCCTACTGTACCCTATCATCCCAGGTGCTACCAAAACATGGAAGAAATGAACAGTGTAGCTCTTGTTTTCAGGAAAAGATTTTTGCTCTCTGGGATGGAGCATGAAGAAGCGGCTCTGTGTCCCCCATCTCAGTTTCTCATTGGCTGGGAGACTTTACTTGACATTTTTGTGTTTCCTTGTCTCACCCAAAAAGTAAGGAAAACTATCTTACTGGAAGAGAAAATAAATAATTGATAAAGAGCTCTTAAGAAGTATATAAAAGTCAAGGGGCGGTGTCACATGCCTATAATTACAGCACTTAGAAGGCTGAGGAAAAAGGATTTAGGGTTAGAGCTCAACCTGGGCAATGTAAGCAAGAAAGAAAGAAAGGGAGGGAGGGAGGGAGGAAGGAAGGAAGGAAGGAAGGAAGGAAGGAAGGAAGGAAGGAAGGAAGGAAGGAAGGAAGGAAGGAAGGAAGGAAGGACCATTGGATCAGTGTTCACTAAATCGAGAAGTAGCCAGTGGTTTTGAATTTTACCTGAGAGTCCTACAAGAGAAAGCTGTAGCATTTTAACTGGCATTCTTAACGTCTCAGAACAAAGGAGAGAAGCAGAGGATCATGGCTAGCATTTAGAATGAAGAAAAGTGCTCTGAAGTTCATCCTCATTGACACCCTATGTTCAGCTTAGCATCAGAACTGAACTGTCTCCCCCCTACGATTGGGGAAATCACTTATATATGAAGAAACATTTCTATTCCCAGAAAAGCCACAAAAGCCAGAGATTCATATTCCACACTTCTTACAACTGGGCTGAGAGCACTTGATAGGGTCCTGCTGCAGATTTTAGATAAAAAGCTAATACAGAAATACAGCCCATGCTCCCAAGTCTGGTAAAACAGAGAGCCATAGAGATATTTCTAGCAATGGTATCCAAAGGCCCACACTGGTGAAATTGATGGTGTCATCTGCTCTTTCTGTGTCCAAGGTGGCTTTTCACAGATCCCAATCTGTGGCTTTTGATCTCTGCTTCAGGTGTCTTATCTCCAGCTTTGTTCTTTGGTTACTGTAGACACTGGATGTAACTTCCCCCAAATAAGAGCATTTTCCTCTTAAAGCATCCAGGACCAGTTCTGCTGATGCCTAATTGGTCTTCCCTGACCCCGCTATGCACTCCCCAACTCCCCAACATGCCATCTCCATTACCTTGCATGCAGTTCTATGGGATCCCAACACAATCTCTTCTAATGCTCCAGCTTCTACTTCTGCTCTCCAGCTTTTTTTACCCTTCCCCCTCAATGAAATGACACCATCTCCTGAGGGGTCTTTTAGATGAAACCTTAGAATTTTATTTTCTATAAGGGATAATCTGATCAATGAAATTCAAGCCCACGTGCTAACTGCTGAAACTATCATAAATGTTAAGTTGGCATTTTTAACATCTTAGAACAAAGGAGAAAAGATTTTTTTCCTTCTCTTAACACATTGTCAATGCCTGCAAGGCTGCTAGACTTTGCGGCATCAGAAGCCCACATCTGCCAAGACATGTCTTCTCTAGTCCATCCACAGGTGTCTATAAACACTTCACATAGTGATGCTAGTGAAATTTACATCATTAGTGTCTTTATCTCAAAGTAATGCATTTTCGTGCATGTGTGCACGTGTACGCACACACACACAAACACACAGAAAGGGAGGAGAAGAGAAATACAAAATCTTTAACATGGCAAACAGCCCAGAATCTTGAGTCCTATCTAGTAACATGCTAATATATGTTTAACAACTGACTGAGAAATAAAGGGTGTAGAAAGTGCAAATTAAATCCTGATTTGCAGCATTTTTGATCCAATTTTGGTTGTGTAAACACATCTACCATGTCCAGTTTCAAGCCTCCAGAATCATGTTAAAAAGTTCACAAAACTATTGGATAGTTCATGATTTCTTCTTGTACTGCAAGAAGTAGTTTCCAGCCATTTCCTCACTAACTTCTTATCATGGGCTCCACTGGAACCCACCGGTCTTTTCCAATTCACCTTTGCTTTACTCAGTACAAAACCTCCTCCTCTGGACTGGGTCAAGTTCTCTGTTACAACTTACAGGTGTCTGTGCTTTCCTTCAGTGCACAGATTAGGTAATATATTTGCTCCTTAATGTCATTGTGTGGTGTTTCGCATTGCAGGCAAACATCATGATGAGTTGATGTGTGGTCAAACTAGCTCTCAACTACTTTTTGTCCTCATTGCTCCTACTCATTATTTTATAGAGGGAATTCAGGGAGTTATGAGAAAACCTTAGTATGAGAGTAAATCCTCTTGGTCCTTAAAACCACAAATATGACCGAAATCCTTCAATGTTTGACTGGTTTTGTTAAAATATTGTATTATCAAAGCTAGAAGAAATCATTCCAAATGTGTTTTCTCTGATCACAGGATATTCTATCCGTGTGTCTCGTGGTACCTTGGGGAAGTTGGGACGAGACGATGGAGAAAGCGTTGCTCAAAAGATAGAGTTCTTAGCTTGACTCAGTTATACCTCTAGAGAGTTTCAGTTTTTATACTTGATCTCTCTCTCTTCTTTATAAGATTTCTCTGGAATGATTTTGACTGTGAAAAAATTTAAACTAGTTTTTGTTTTATATATATGCAAAATAAATGCTCAAAGAAGTATGGAACAGTAGCGGAAAATATTCACATGTCTCATGGGGAAAATGTCTTCACAGTTCAACATTCTCACTTTTCCTTCTTTCCTCCTAGTTCTGAGTTTCAGCAAAGAATCCAATTTCCAATTCTATCACATTTTCAAAATGTTGAGTCCTTCCCGAGACTATATCACATGGCTCTCCCATTTGTATTTGAATAACAAAGTATTTTCCAAAGGTCACGTGCATGATAAATCACAGAACCACAATTTGAGTCCCTCCTAACCATAAACCACTTTCACTGTGTTTCTTCTCCACTAAGCACACAGCAGTAGTAGAAACTTCGTTGCTGCCTTGTGAAAAGCCCATGGCCCACACATCTTCTCCACAAATTTTCTTTAGTTTTTAAACAAATTTATGCTTGCTGGAAACCATAGGAATACATAATATAAAACCAGTAAATAAATAATGATCTGAAGAAAAACAATCTTGCTTATTTCTGTCCATATCACATTTCCTACCTCCGTATGTATCAGCAATGTCTGAATGTACTAGACTTCTACATTTTGATTAGAAGCTCAAAAACCTGGGACTGGGGCAAACATTTTGACAGTGCACTTCTAGAATACAACTTTTTATGAACAACTGGAAACATAGTGATTTTTGTTCATATTTCAGTGATACCACATTCTGGGCATGTAACCTCTGGCTCGTCATTTTCTCTCTCTGAGGCTCAATGCCATAAGAATAAGATTGTGTGGCTTCTATAGATTATTGTGAAAGCAATATGAGACACATTCCAGCATAAAGTAAGAGCTCAACAAATGATCACCGTATGTTTCCATCTGAGAGTGAATATTTCTATACTATACTTCTTGGCCGTGGTAATCAGATAAAGGCTTTCCTATAGGTCCAGTAACATGTTTGCCTCTGACAAAGACAACACTAGCTGGCTCACTCTATTTCATCCAGATAAATAAACTACATGTTGAGTTCTTAATATGTGCTTGTCAAAGCATCATGAGTATACTGTAAGAAATAACAAATATTCAGTTCTTACCTTCAAGGGGCTGACAGTATAACTCATACCTGATGTAAGAGCATTTAAATTATCTCTAGAAAAAAAATTCAGCACAATTTTGCCATCCTCAACATTCAGTCTCAGTTCTTTGAGGCGGGAGAGAGAGAGCACACAATTCAGTGATGCTCAATGTATCTTCTCCCTCTCTTAGTCTAGACTGTAGAATGAGGACCAGTTGTTCATCTCTCTTCTCTTTAGCCACCACTCTCTAAGAGTTATTGGGCTGTTCCTCTGTCTTCTCCTACTGCACTAAATGTTTTCAATCCTTCAACCTTTCCTTGGAGGTCCTATCTGCCAGCCTTCTGTTTAATCATTTCACTACTGCCCTCTGGGGTTTCTCCAAGTCCTGCATATTCGAATGTTTTGCTTTGTCATTGAACTCAAGTCTCCTAAGCAATTTATCCTTTCATATAGACAAAGGAAAAATGAGAGCAACTTCCAAACAGGAGCATGGTAGGTAAAAGCAAGGACAATGGCCTAAGTAAGGAACTCATGGGGAACATTCTCATGCTCAAAGAAAATTAGCACTTACTGCCACCAGTATTAGGGAGAGGGCTAAAACCAGAACATTTTTTTAAATAGTGCCAACCGTTCTACTCACAATTACTTAAATTGCTTTTAACAGCAAACTTGCTATGGTTACAGTTGAGAGTCTCAGAACAAAACCAATAAATTCCTGTAATATAAAAGTTAAGGAGATCAGAAAAGAATGCTGGATTCTACAAAATGTCACTGGCCATCAGGTAGACAGCTGAGAGCTTACTACATCATTCAGGCAATGGCTTTGGTCAGTCTTGGCACATGCAAAAAATCTTTCATTTGTGTTCAATCCATCAATATAATTAATATTTCTTGGGCTGAAAGTGCAGCAAATTCTAAGTGACTCTTAAGAAATGATGGATAGAGGTTAATCAAATGCATGCCGATCACAGCATGCTATCAATGCAGGCAACAAGGAGCAAATACAAAACAGAGCTCTAGTGAAATATCCCTTCCAGACATAAACAGTGACTTGCAAAGAGTCTCTTATCATACATCTACCTACTTTCCTTACAGTGCCAATGAGTCTGGCCTGAAAATGGTTGAGCTGGCAGGTATCTGTTAGGAGATAAGACTACACAACAGGCATGAGAGGACACTCTACACCATGGGATACCCTTCCTGCCAAGTTCTTCAAAAAAATCCTCAGTTCTGGGTTGAGAAGAAAGCCATGGTTTGGTGTTGAATTGCGCCACAGAACTGCAGTCACACAAGTAATCCAATCTATCAACTAACCCCTTAAACCCTCAGACATACACAACTAATATTGTGATTGTGAAGTAACCAGAAGGCAAAGATGCCCAAGAACTTATCATAGAATCAGAACAAAGAAGACAGCCTTCTGGGTGAAGGCAGAAAATCATGAGATACTTAATTTTCACCAGAGTTTACCTGATCCATCTCCCCCACTCTGACACTTCCCCATGCTCAGGCTTGTACTGTAGATGCTTGTAGCACATTGAAGGAAAGGCACTCAGACACTGTTGGTAAAGTGTACACAATGAGAGGTTCTAAAAGAAAGGGTTTGAAAGCTGTAGCATGCTAGTTGTTCCTTGACAGATATGCAACATAACCCACTAATTATCATTTTTTGCAAAGGTCAGCCTCCGCTAATGAACTGTCCTACAAACAGCCTCTTCTCTTATTTGTCTGGCAGGAGAGTGAAACTCTTATGAATTCTGAGCAACTGTTGAGAACGTGAAAGTGGGACATTGATAGTGACACGTTACCAGATTGCCATTTAGTTACTGACTGTGACAAGTAGCCAAAACTGATGACTTAACGAATTGTCACTAGACACAACCCAGCAGTCCCTTCATTACCACATTGTGTTCTTCAGAGACTTAACACCAAATAACTCCTTTAAACCAATAATTTGTACCCTCTGCAATCCACCATGCCTTGAAAAGACATATTTTTATACAGTTTCAACTTGGGAAATAATTATGTGGAATATTAACATCCTTATATGAGGAGGGATAAAAGAAAAAATGTGAGAACCTAAGTATTTTTTTTAAGGATAGACAAGAACTAAAAAAAAAAAAACTGAGATTGGTTCATTAAGCACATACATACACACACCCAGAGAGAGCAGAGAGAGAATCAGACAGACAGACAGACAGACAAAAACACACACATCCATCTAGAGTGAGCAGGAATCATCTGCTGTAAAGCTTTTTGAAACTGAAAAAAAGTAAAATAAAATTCCTGGTGACTTTCAAAAGCCAACCATATGGGTCACTCCTTAAAAAAAAAAAGGAAAAAAGATAGCCAGCAGATTAAAGGAACTCCATTTATAAAAATCAAATGAACCTCTAACAAAGCTTGTTTGGGGACATGAATAAATCATCCACCATGAATTATTCATTGTTGTCAAGAAACAAATGGGGGATTCCAGGAACTAGGCAGGATCTGGGGAGTGAGAAAGTTCATTGTTTCACACCCTCCACATGAAGGGAGAGGACCCAGACCTGCCATGGCTAATGTCATGTGAGGCCAACCATGCCAGTTCTCCATTTATGGGACACTTCAGTACCTTTACACCCAGAGGACAAAGCAGATAAAATTTAATCCACAATGTGCCTAATAAACATACCATAAGCAGGGTCTCTCTCTCTCTCTCTCTCTCTCTCTCTCTCTCTCTCTCTCTCTCTCTCTCTCTCTCTCTCTCTCTCGTGTGTGTGTGTGTGTGTGTTATACATAAAAATATGACCTGTGTGCTAAAGACCATGGGGTTGAAAGTTTGACTCCAAAGAAGCTGACTAGAGAACTCCTTGATGATAAGCTGTTGACACAGCCTGCCTTTCTCATGCATGGCTTGCAATGGACTTGTTCTTGGGAAGAAACAAGAGAGAGAGAGAGAGTGGGGAGGCTCCCAGACTTAATGCACTAACCAACATATGTGTGTGTTCCAGGTCCCAACTGCTTTGCAGGAACTACAATAATTCCAGCTGGCATTGAAGTGAAAGTGGACGACTGTAACATCTGTCATTGTCATAACGGGGACTGGTGGAAACCCGCTCAGTGTTCAAAGCGTGAATGCCAAGGCAAGCAGACTGTGTAGGGCAAATTCCCGACCAGTGACAAGTTCTAGGAGGGGATACTATGGCTTCTACACTGCACACCTTTAACACTCGACAACATGAGCAAACAAACTCCTGCCAGCTACAACAGGGTCACCAGCAAAACCTTCTGGGATGGACACAAGTGAATATCTTACGAAGAGGAAATTTCTCTCTCTTTCTCTTGCTATATAAAATATACATAGCATATAGCTATCTAAACCACTTTCATAATTGCCAATGCTTGATGGTGACTTGACCGACATTTCTGGGACAAGAAAGAAATGAAAACAGCCTTGAACAGGCTCCTTCCCAGGGATGCCTTTGACCTGCCAGTTCATGTCCTTTGGTTTACTCCATCTTCACTCTGTTATGCATCCTACATTTTTCTCTTGTGCATTTTCTACGCCTGGAATCTAAAGGGGTCAGATTTGACTGCGCAGTACATTTTTGGATTGCATAAGAAGTGTTTGATAAACAAACTTTGAGGGGAAGTATATCCTTTTAGATGGAAAAAAATGGAATTGTGTCCAAGTTATGGTTCTCTTGGGAGACGTTATGTTTGCAGGCTAAGACACAGAGAAGTAAGCTAGGTCCTCTGCAGACCAAGGTGAGGAAGAGGTATTCTCTCTAATATGTTGGGGCTCACTATTGATTCTTACAAACCACACATTTCATACATAAAACTTTGAAACTGCCAATCAGAAACAAGTAGCTGAGTAAGGAACACTATGAGTTGACCGAAGAACCCGAAAAGACAGGTACTTAAAACTGTAGCTTTTAAACACCAGACTTCTTCATGACACCAGCTTTGATTTTTGGTTTATAGTTACACGCATTGCAAAGCCCACCTTATCACCGGGCAATATAAATACCAGAACCAGGGTGAGTAGCCCCACTGTGAATCAATCTTTCTAAACACTTCTGACTTTCAAGTTCCAATTTGGCTGGAAGCTAGTCCTATACACAGTGTTTTTTGTTTTGTTTTGTTTTGTTTTGTTTTGTTTTGTTTTTTTATGGATCAGGGCTGTTTTGCCATGTTACAGTAACAACCACTCAGCCCTAAATCTAAAATCCAGATTCAGGACACTCTTTCCACCTTAAGTGCTGATGTAAATTAAAGATTAGGGTAGAGTGAGTCTTGCACAATACAATTTCGTTAGTTGAACATTTTTAATGTATATATTAGATACTAAACTATTAAAGAGAACCTTTGAAGAGTCTCAAGGTTGCCCTGGTAATGCTGCTAGTATAATAAAAGAAAAAAAATAATAAAAGAAGTACACAGGGTATCTGATGCCACCTCCAGACAAGTGCAAAATTCACAGTTGTGAGGCCACGTGGCCTAGTCACGTACTCCACCATCCATCCTGAAAACCCTGGTGCAGATCTGATAGGGTCCCTAGGAAACTTCAAAGTTTTCTTCATCTCCAGTTTTCTTTCCTTTTCCCATTTTCTGCTCCCACCCCAGCTTTCAAGTGGCTTCTGCGAAGGACCACACGACACAGAAGGCTGTCTCAATGTCAGTCTCTGACATTTGGCACCTGATGGGTAGGGGCTGAGCTGCACACTCTTAGGCTGCTGAGTGGCATTCCTGAATTTCATCCACTGGGTGCCAGGAGCACCCACCTAGTTATATCAACCAAACATCCCCAGACATTGCCAAAAGTCCTCAAGGGATGTGGCTAGGGAACAAAATGTTACCTGGTTGAGAATCTGTGTTGTGCAGCAATATCATTTCTGCCATGCAACATGTTGGGCAACTCTGGCTTCACACACATGCCTTTGTTGAGCCCCCAAGCCCTTTGGATCATGGACAAACAGCAACCCCCAGGGGGGTTCAGTCTCCTCCCCATCAAGTGATGCTTCTAACACCCACTCTCCGGACACCAGTTTCTTTAGTCTCATAAATTAGTTTTCTCATTTAAAACTGTCAGCCTCCCTGGAAGCGCCACCTGTCATCAAGAAAGAGTTGTCATTTCCGAAATGAATGTGCTGATGGGCCAGACATGACACTTTCACACACGCTGTGCTTGTGTTGTGATACAAATAACCACCCTGGTGCCATCCGAGGAAGAGCATCCAGCCGCCTTCCTTTAGAACACCAATTTGCTGTGAGGTTGGTGCCTTTCAGTTGCCACTATGGATACATCATAGAGACAGCCATGAATCATTCATGAGCAATTCTGCATGATTTATGCCTGCACTCTAAAGCAGAGGCACTCCACACTTAAGCCTGTGTCTAGACAGAGCTGTACTATACAGCTTTCTTCACCCTGAGGTTGCCTATTCCCAGTTCCAAAAACCTATATTCTTGGAAAGAAATAATAATAATTATTATTATAAATGACAGGAATATGGTCGCAAACTGAAAAAAAAATCACTAATAGAGCCATGTAGCATAGACCCTTATCTATTATTAAGGAGTTGCAATGTCCTTGTTAGAAACAGAGAATGTGCAACTTGGAAGCCAAGGTATAGAAATCTTGCATCAAAGTCTGAGCCCACTGATACTCACAGCAAGGATTCGGTATGACAGAGCGTAACAACTATCAGGACTCTCTTCAGAGAGCTCACAGCTGGCCTCCCCTACAAACTTGAGAAGGGGATTTTTATTGTTATTTATGTTGGGTTTGGGCTTAGTTTCTTTTGTCTGTTTGTTATGTTTCACCACAGTATTTCCTTTAATACCCCCAAGCACCAGTGTTTTTCTACCTTTAGGGAGAGACAAACCTGTGACAGAATTTCTCATCAACTGGAAAACATTTAACAACTTCCTACTGCCCAGGTCACTGAGAAATTCTTTCCAAGTTCTGAATATCAGAGTTCTTCTGCTCTCATCATTTTGTTGTTGCTGCTGTTATTTCTTTTGAAGGCTTTGATTGCAGCCATGCAGTCACCTCTGTGTTATCATTTCTCCTCTGCCTTTGGCTCTCGGCTTTAAATTCAACTATGTTTAAATAAGGGATCAGCATCTGATTTGTCAGGTGATGCCTGTTAAACCGATTCAGTTTCTAAAATCTTTGAAAAAATGGTGTGCCTGAAAACTAGTGAGAGAGAGAGAGAGAAAAAAACCACTAAATACTAAACTGTAAAAAAGGGGATTCTAGCAACAATATTTGATGTGTAAAAGAATATATTATTAAAAAATTATTTTGTTAAATATAAAGTGTGTTAACCAGTGAACATTGTTTGTGGTATGTTTTCCTTCCCAAGTTTCTCCTTTCTCAAATCCCTTTCATTCAAAACTGAACTCTTGATGGCATCTCCCATCAGATAGCGCATGTGTCAGTACAGCTGAAACCAATTAGAATTAAGCTTTAACTCTAGTATTTGACTGTGTGCATTTTCGTTTTTCAAAATATGAGGCAAGGCTTACTCGGGGGTCATAAAAAAAGGCTCAAGTAAACAAGTGAGAGGGTTTTAAGTGTTAGCCACAAAACCCTTTCCTTACCCCATACTTATCCCGCACTAACGTGTCTGAATATTTGGGCATGCCAAACACACGCTAGCCTGGGAGAGGACAGCTTTGCGTTCAGTCTCCATACTATACCCACGAAGAAGGAACCCTCTGCCTATGCTTTACCACTGAGAAAATCAGAATGTAAAGGACCAAGTGTTTTACCTAACATCACGAGATGGGACATGGCCATGCCGAAAGTTATTATAAAAAAAGAAAAAAATTTCAGTCAGTAAAATGGAATGAAGGTCTTTTGTTTCCTCGTTCTAATCCACTAGTACTAAGATCTTACAGAACAGTTAACTTACAATTTTCTATCCATGATATCAAGCACTTATCCATTCATCTCTGAAATGAAATAACCATTCCTTTTTTCAAAAGGTGAAATTTCCTACAAAATTGTATTGGTATCAAACCTAGCAAAATTAGAAGCCTTAGAACTGTGCAATATCAAATCCATATTCAAAATTCTTATGTATTTTTAAATATGAGAAGGAAATTTGTTTTTATAATCCAAAATGGCCTTATATTTGGTTGGTGTGCCTCTTAAATCTAAAATATAGATTTGAACTTTGCCAACCACAGCTAAAATCTCTGACAAAACTCCTGTGTCCATTGTTGTTTGAAAATTTTTTACTGAGAATATTATTCTTTTAATGCCCATGTTTAACTTCATCAGTAGACTTCCAAGAAGCAATGAAGAGCTGGGCCCAAAACACTCACTATTGCTGGTGACTAGTAACCAGAGAACTTACCTTCATTTCTTACCTCCTCAGGAAGTAAGAATGAAATGCTATTGTCGTGTTCCTTGAGACAAGCCCACTGCCGAATGCAAGTTATGTGAACAATATTTTTAAATTGCCATCATTTTCTGCATTACCAGATAATGGGAAATATATCCACTAAGAAAATATCAGCACGATGTCTCTAAGCACATAAAGACACACCTGTATTCTACCAACATTTCCATAAAACAAAATTAGACTTTCTTGCATTTCAATTTCCCATACATTCAATTTTCTACTCCCCATGTCCTCAAAGTTTCATACAACAGACACCTCAGGAGCACAGAAGGAAACTCTGAGCCAAGGCACAGATCTGATTTCTTGGTGGCATTTGAAGTCTTATGGTGAGAATGGTACTCTTCTAAAGAAAATATCTTCATGATTCTGAAAGGCGAAATGTTATCTCTGAGTCGCCAAACTCACCTGTGTTTTCTGACCACATATTATATAAGCATGGCATTGACCCCCCAAACTGTGCTGTCTCCTATAAATACCCAAGACTCCCTGAGCAATCTTATACACCAAGAAGGCCCACTATTCATGAAAGTTAAAGGAATTGAATTGGGGAACAGGCAGACAGTTCAGCGGGTATAAAGTGTTTGCCACATAAGCAGGAGACCTGAGTTCACATTTCCATCACACAGGTAAGAACCTAGGCATGACAGCCTTGTGGGTAGGAAAGTGAAAACAGGGGGCTCTGTGGGACTTATGGGCTGAGTGGTGAACAGATGCAGTAAGAAAGGGGTAGGGGAGCAGTAAGTAAGACACCCGAACTGACTTACAGTCTCAACCAACACAGGGACCTACATACAGGTTCACACACCCACAGCTCCCCTCCTCACACAATGAATTCCTTTGAAGTTCTACGAGTGGATTTTTAAGGGTTCAGTTTCTTTTTCAATTACAAATGTATACAATGGTGGCCACGGAGTGATTTCATTTTGACTTTTCAGAAGGTTGAGATCCTCGTTCTTTCCATTTCAAATGCTAACTATCTCCCATGCTCCCACTACAAATGGGCTTTTAGTAGGCTTACTTTCAAACAGCTACACTACTATAATTAATTTTAAGTTAAAAAGTTTTCCAATAACAGACATATTTCTCCAAATAAATGATCATGTCTGGTGACAGGAGTGGGAGGAACTAGAATATAAAACTCAGCTACCGTAACTTTAGTTTCTTGGTGTGCCCGATACTTTATCAGCTGCCAGTCATTAGACAATGACTTCGATCATCCTCACAGCCATAATGAAATTATCAACTGGAATCGCCATTTTGCAGACTGCAACACAGAGGCCAGAGAACATTTTGGTTTTCCTAGGCTTACATGTCTACACAGAACTGTCTTCAGGTCTGATTATAGATCAGCTGCCATTATTAAGACTGGAGAAATTAAAAAAAAATAGATTAAGTGATACTGAATTTGACTATATCTTAGGTATGATTTAGTATACATTTAGAAAAAGGTTATTGTGAAACATAAAAAAATGAATGGTGTGTTTTTGAGGGTGACAAACAATCAGTATGAGGCTACAGATGCAGACATATAGTCAAAGATGCATCTGGAAAGAAAACCCAATTGTCAAGACCTGGGAAACCATACGAAGAAAACTGAACTTGCTTTTTATTAATATTGTGGAGTAATTATAGTAAGATAAAGAAGGTCGCATGGCCATATTCATATCTTATAAACAACAGTAACAACAGAATGAAGAATGAATTGGAGACCGTAGGGAGGTGAGGACACTAATGGGAGAGAATTTCCAAAGCCCAGGAAAGGAATAAGGAGGATCTGACCTAGTATGAGTGAGACTCAAACACAGCATCACTTCCCTGAGGATCCAATGGGATGCCTGGCATGAAAACAGTCGCGTCGAAAGCTCATGGGATTAGAAGGATGTTGTTACCAATGACAACAACCAATGATGTAAAACCTATGTTTTACTTAGTGTGGAACCTGATCTCATCTCAGGACACTATGCCAAAGCTTCTAGTAACATGTTAGAACTTCAGGGTTGAGTACAGATACATCTGTCTTCCAGGCCCCAAACCTGTTTGCCAGCTTACTTTCATCTTGACTTGAACAATTGCAACTTGAATATCCAAACTCCCATCACTGATCAGAAAGACATTTATATATAGTGTTCTTGAGAAAAACGTCTGTATTTGGAAGGTGAGAAGAAAACGGTTCTTTAATTAGTTCTTTTTTTTTGTGCAAATGTTAATCTTGTACTACAGCATATCTGCACAGTGTGAGACAAAAGCACTTGTGGGCTTCTAGCACTTAACCCAACATGGGCCCGTTTACAATACAAAAGGTTGGCTTTGTTTTCTACATTGTTATTCACTGAGACATCTGAAATTCAAATAAATAAATGAATAGAGAGACAGACAGACAAGAATTAGTTAGATATCCACTGTAGCCAACTAGTTTTGTTTTTCCACGGAACATATAGGGGTAAATGGGTAGTTGGGTCCCCAAAAGACCTTTTCGTGTGAGGTCTCCAAGATACCTAATTTTCTACATGCACACAGGAATGGACACTCATGTGAGCATACACATACATCATACATGCGCACACATACACACACACACAGAGCACACAGCACATACACATATGGTATTTGTTGTTGTTTCATTTCCTATTAAATTAATCACAACATTGGGTCAGCCAGACCCATTAACTGCATTCCTCATTTAGACCTTATGGAGAGGCAGCTGCAGACGCAATTTAATTTGTTGACCCATGATCAATAGCAATTAATAGCATCTCTTTAATCTTGTTGAGAGGCCTGACTCCAGTTTCTAGTAGCCAGGACAACCAAGGCTACCCAGAACTACTCAAGCACAAAAAACAAAAACAAAACAAAAAAGTTCATTTAGTCTCAGTTTTAAAGTTCCTCTTCTGCAATTCCATGATCCAAATATTAGAAACCTGTACTGCTGAGAAAAAAAAAACATAAAATACTTTTATATCCAGAAAAACTAAGATAACTTTTTAAATTTGCTATGTTAATAAAATTGTTACTTACATTTTGTAGGAGTTTGTGTTAAAGTGTAGCCAAAATAAACACTGTGATTCGATCTTTTTTTTCTCTTATTTGTCCTATCAATTTAAAAAGTGATTCCTTTGTTCCTAAGCAGCTTTTCCCTAGAAAAGTAGACACTGTGGTTGAACTAAGTGGAGACTGTCTTCTTACTCTTAAGGAACATATACTCTGACAGGACAAACAAGGCAGGTTTGTAGTAACAGAGAGGGAAGTGCCACGTGAACATGTGAACATGCATGACAGTATATTGGCCAAGGCACATGGGAAGGCTTTTTGAGACATCAAATCAGTAACCAACTGCCTAGCACAAAGCCAGGGTCTTAAACAAATCGAAAGAGGGAAAATGGGTCATCTCTAGTTTGTGCAAGAATCATTCGTCTTGTCACATCAGCTATCTTTTCCGAAGTCAGTTCACTGACCAGTGGGAGTCTCTCTCCTCTGCCTCCCTAGGGAACCAGGGCACTGTATTTTTCCAGAGTTTGCACATGTATCTGTAGAGCTTGCCATTCTTTTCTTTTAATGGTATTTTCACTGTTGGTCACATCAACAGGCGTTCTAAGCAGTATCAGGTTCAACTGTGCAATGGAAGATGTGAGCAACCTGTTGAAGCATCAGGAAGCAATCAAGAGATATGTCATGTAGCAAGGAGCCCCTCTTAAATGTATGTAAATATCAGAATGGTTACCTGTCCTGAAAACTCACAGGGTCAGTTTCAAACTCAGTGACCAATATATTTCTTGTATGATAGTTTCACAGGAGAATAATAAAAAATATACTAGGCAGCATCTTATACATAACTTTTGAGGTTAAATGGCTATGTAAATATGAGATATACAATGTGTAAGTTGTGAGTATAAGATATCTTTGGTACATATGTACACACACATATATTTGTATCTGTATAAATAGTAAAAGCCTATGTATATAATTGGAAAAGGCCATAAATATGGTGGACTGATGGCTCTGTCATTAAGGTTAAAAAATTGCTGCTTCCATCCATCTCCTACACTCTTCTCTCTCTTTCATACTTAGCAATTGCAGGCTCCCTCTAGCTAATAGTAATTCTAATCTCACCTTTGCTTTGCTGTGAAGCATTTCATTAGTTCTGCTTGTTCATAGATTTAATTTCCCATCCCTAATCATTTGTGGCTCATGTGGTCCATCGATTTCAGAAGGAGGCAGAGAAGAGGAACAAAGGAGAGTGGCAGAGGGGGATGAAAGCCAAGCTGCTGGGGAGTCTAAAATCACTGCAGCAACAATGAAATTTATGTATATATAAAGAAGAAGAAGACGTTTCTTATTAAATGTGCAAACTGCTAAGCATATGGTTGGGAGATTTCATTTGCTTGCTTTCAGTTGGGGTTGTCTTGCCTGCTCATTTTCAACCAGACAAATATTCCCACTTGAGAAGGGTTCTTTTTCACTCACCTGCTCTATAGGCTATCTGGTGTGGCCTTGCAGGGTGGCACTCCCATGAGATGATGAGCATTTCCCTGGGCATCCAGATGTGCAACAGGATGCTCTCACACAGCTGGAAGAGAATCCTCTCCAAGCCACTTCATTTGTTTATGGAAGGCATTCTTGTATCCTGTCGTTGGGCTGACAGTAGCTTTCAGGTCCCCAGAGAACCCCGAAATGTTCCAGGAGTTTCTCAACACTCAGTTTGTTCAGTGTGATGAGTATTCTGCTGTCAGGAATGTTAAACTTTAATTGCTTCGTTTGGCTTTAGGTCCCTACCTGCACCCTTGAGTTCATGAGTTATTGAGTACAAAGGATACTCAGGATATACATAGAAGGAAACGAGGCCCCTGTGCCACTTGTGAGGAAAGAGCCACCCAGGGTCCCATTTCCCTCACCCATTCCTCCAGCAAAATAGCTTTTAGCAGTAGTCAGTCCACTGCCTGCCCACACTCTAGAGTGAGAACGCTATGACACTTTTAGAACATCAAGATCGGGTGTTCATTTGTTCATAAAACATCCTGGATTCAAGCTGCCCTCCAACGGACTAGAGGCCCAGACTCACAGCAGCTACACTGCAAAATGACGCTTTTGTAAAACTATAACTTTAAAAATGGGACCGTGCAAAGAATTATGATATTTCACACCACCAATGCAGCACATGATGACACATTTTTCTCTTTGCACTGTACAAATAAAAGCAGGACACACATCTGTAATCACATGTCCTGCCCCAGTGATTTGCTCTTTCGGAAAAAAAGCCAGTTATCAAAATCATATGCTACGGAAACTCAGAAAAACACTCTTTGTTTACCATGCAATCTATATTTCAGTGCATGTGAACTCAGAGCATATAGGCTGTTGACTAGGACTGTACTGTTTCTTTCACTGTTTTCCAGAGACATAAAAGGACATCTTTTTTTGCATCATGTCTGCATGGAAATACAGTTAGAAATATGTTCTTTAGGAGCTGGCAAGATTGCCCAGTGGTTAAGGGAAGTTGTCATGCAACCATGAGGACTTGATTTCAGATCCATACAAAGGATCTGAGGGCAGGCCAATCAGTTTTAAGTGTGCAATCCCATAGTGTTGATCTAAGTAAAATGTTGTGTATAGTGTAGTGAAAATTTAATCAGCTTGCTCATGAAATACTTCACGCTTGTTGATTAGTAACTCCTATTTTCCTCTCTCTCCAGTCTGGGCAGCCACCACTCCATTCTGTGATTATATGAGTTAGTCTCCTCTCTAGATACCTTATAAAACCAGGATCACACGGTGTTTATTTTGAGAAACTGGTGCCTTTCATTTAGCATAGTGTCCTCAGGGTTCACCTACATTACTGCATACTGGAAGATTTCCTTTTCTGAAGGCCTGATTCTTATTCCATTATATATGCATACATTTTCTTTATTCACTTGTCTACCAACAGACATTTTAGATTGTTCCTACATCTGCTTATTATATCCTCATCCCATAATAAAAATGGTCAGCAATGGGCATTTTTAAAACTTTTAATTGACTTACATTAATGATACAGAAAACCAAACACTGTACAACATACTTACAAGGTTGAATATATAATAGAAGGAATGAGTCACATGTACCCCAAGTGTCCTCATGTGCTCTTTGTCAGTTAATATGATCACAACTAAAAAGGACATCTCTACCAGGCATGGCTGACTCAACAACAGAATTTGTTTTTTTGCCTGCTCTGAAAGCCAATATAAATAGACACATACACATGAGTATCTTCCAAACTTTCACTCAACATTTTATTAAAATATCAACCTTATTAATTTTTCTTATGAAAAATGAGATTTAATTTTATTATTCCTTCATTTCCAAGGTGAAGTGTAATTATTAATATTTAAAAATTGAAATGTCATCCAAAGATCTGAAATTATAAGGAAGTCATGGAAACCTCTGCAACCTGATTCTTTCTCTATTCCAGGGATTTTTAATGCATTTGTTAATGTAGGAACTTTCAGGACTCCTGCACCATCAGGCTTCTGAGCTAAGGCAAGTAAGTGTGGGGCTGAGTTTCTAGCTTTGGAGAGCGCTTATCCTTCAGTGTAGTATTTGGAGCTGGATTTGTTACACATCACTTTCTCAACTTCATTCTTCAGTGAAGTCTTTTGCTGGCTTGGAAAGAGAAATGAGACTGCCTAACAATTGAGCTCAGAAAGGTCAGATTTGAAATAGAGAGAAAGCATCATTACATCCAGTGAAGTGTCACTAGAGCCTGAAGGGATCCCAGAATGGCTTACAGAGGCAGCCAGAGTGTGCCTTGCAACCTGCCTTACCTACCCTGCTGACAATGCCTTCCCAATGGCTCCTTTTCTGTCCCTCAGTCCTAAGCTTCCTCCTTAGAGGATATAACCCTCATACCCAGATTAGACCAGATCCCTGCTGATGTTATTCCACAGTTTTCTCAACTGTTCTTGAAAAACTCATGACTTCCTAAGTAATTACTCTTAAGGGATGAGAGACCTCCGTTTCACAGAAGTGCAGGCTGACTGGCCACTTAGCAAGACCCTGGGCACACAGGAGACAGTCAGTAATTAGCTCTTGAATGAGCAGGTTAATGAAGAGAAAGAAGTAAATAAATACCCTAGGCATCCTCAAAACAAACTATTTTACCTCTGAATCTTTTGACTTTTTCCTTCTTCTTTGTGTTCTTAATTTATGAAATTCAATTACATTTGAATTTAATAAACACAATAGATTTTTCATTTCCAGAAATGTGCATGCTATTGTTTCCTTAAATTAAAGGTCGAGCTTAGTGCTGAGGATCTAAAACCAAGAAATAAACGGAAGGTCTACCAGGCAGGCACATTTGATCAGAAGGATGTATATTAATACCTCCCAGGCAAATGGACCAAAGGAGTCTACCAAAATGACATTTTATAAAAACGTACAGAGTGTACACTTTCCCTCACATCTAGTACTAATAGGTCCACCTAGGATGACTCATTTGGCAGAGAGAGGAAATGAGATAGGCGGTGTTACGTTTGTTATTTTTATGTTCACCTACCGTTTCTTCAGAAAAATTAGACTATTTTTGGCCGTGCTTCAGGGAGTCTCAGAGTGATCAAGGGAGAACATTCAGTCAAAGCATTTTGGCTTTCTTCCTGAGTGATGCTGAGAGAAGCATGACGGGTCTGTTGTTTGCAAATATAGACGGCCATTCAGCATCACTCTGCCCTTTTCTGTTTGTTTGTTTGTTTGTTTGTTTTCCGTGTGTGGGTCTCTCTGTGTGTGTGTGGGTGGGTGGGTGAGTGGGAATGTAGAAATATGAGGAATATGTCAGGAATTACCCTTAGGGGGCCTGTCCCCATGGGCAGTCTCACCAGCCAGCTTCCTCTGAGAATGTCCTGTCTCTGCTTTGGAGGCTGAAATTTCAAGCAGGTTCTCGTACTCACCTACCATGTTGTGTAATTCTCAAACATTTGAAACCCTTGTCCTCAAATTCTTTAACCCACTGATCCATCTCCCCAGCCCAGTACATTGTTTTTATGATGTTTCTTTCTTATGGGAGAGATTCCAAAATTGGAATGGGTTTCACTCTGGAGACTGTGAAGGACTTGATCTGACAGTCATTAGTTATTAGCGATAATCTACACATAAATTTACATATCTAATACATCAAATATATTTATAGTACTTGTTATTATGTATGACAGCAACAAATCATGCAATCCTGGAATTTTAACTGGTTCCCAGAAACTGGTAGCCTCTATCATAATTTTTTTTTTTTTTTACTTTGAGTTTTGGTGTGTCTCCATCAGGAATTTTTAACATGATTGTTGTTCTCACTCCCTGTTTTTAACCTACAGTTGACACAGAGGACATCTTATTAAGAATTCTCTCAAGGTTTTTCATTAATCTACTCAATTACCCAAAACTCTCAGCCAAAGGAAAGGGAATGCCATGTAGAACTACTGAACGTATTAATTTAACTTGAAGACAATTTAGCAAGCGTTTTTAATTATAACCACATGGAAGGCATGGGGTTTGGTGTTGTAAATGCAAAGGTGAATACAAAATCGACTTTTTCTTTAAAATGTTGTAGCCCGGTGAAGGAGAGACAAAAATTGCCAATAAAATTCAACGCATAGAGGTTTGCCTCTAATGCATGAAAACATGAAAGAACATTTACCATTTCAAATTGGGCTTGAAAAAAAAATGCTTTCTGAAGAAAAAGATGGTCTTGAAATAGGATCAAAGGCTAACTTGATGCAGAGAGCTACAGCTGAGTAAAGGCATGAGGTGTGAAGCAACACAGTGTTTGTGGAAAGCTTCCAGCACAGACACAGCATCTCAGACTGGGAATGGAGGCAAAGAAAGCAGGTGTAGACCAAGTCTAAAAGGATGTTGTCCACCTCTCATGCAGCAATGCTTCAGACTGCAGATCAGTTCATGTCAGAGACGGTTCTTGTTCCCATTACTATGGAACCCACTTGGACACTGAACTGTCATGGGCTACATCTGTGCAGGGGTTCTAGGTTATCTCCATGAATGGTCCTTGGTTGGAGTATCAGCCTCAGAAAAGACCCCTGTGCCCAGATTTTTTGGTTCTGTCCTCCCCCTGAGGGGGGAGCAGCCTTACCAGGACACAGAGGAAGCCAATGCAGCAACTCTTGATGAGACCTGATAGACTAGAATCAGAAAGAAGGGGAGGAGGACCTCTCTTATCAGTTGACTCGGGGAGGGCCATGGGTAGAAGAAAGGGAGGAAGGGTGGGACTGGGAGGGAAGGAGGGAGGGATACGGGGATACAAAGTGAATAAATTATAATTAATAAAAATTAAATTTTAATTAAAAAACAAATAAACCAAAAAAATCATCCAGAGCTATGTAACCAAATGAGTATCAGAGAGGATTCTGATTTTAATCACATCATAAAGATGTGTATGGGGAAAAGAGACACTAAACTAAGCAAGACTATACATCAGCTGTATAGGGGAGAAGAGGGGGAAGGGAAGGAAGGGGAGGGCGGGATGTTTAGGACATCATCATACAGATAAGTTGGATCATTTGAGCTAAATGTAGGCAATGACATAAGGACTTGGCAGCTGACTGAATAAGGGAGCTGTGCAGAAAATATCACACCAGGAATGACAACCTGGAGCACAGAGGAATAATAAGCTTGGGTTTGTCAGAATACAAAGAGTTAAATGTTAGATAGGTTGAGTTACGTATTAAGAAAATACGTTTAAGTATCCCCCTTTAGTAGTCCACTGATAGGTGAGCTTTTAGGTTCAAGGCTTCACTCAAAATAAGGATACAGGTTAAAGTATAGTAAGTTCACTAATAGCGATTTAAACTGTGAAGCAGGTGTGATCACACCAGAGAAGACTAGGAAATGCATTGATATTAATAGCATACAGAAACAAGCCAAATGAAGATATGTTGTAACTATGATTGGAAGATCATAAATACTGTGTAGTCATCCATATTTCTACATTCCCCTCATGCTAATACTCTTACTCAGTGTTTCCAATCATAAAAATATTCATTAAACCTTGTACACCTATACTTAGGAGAAGCAAAGCCAGGAACTAATGACGGATTAATGGTGAGCAGAATTTAAGTGGCCTGAATGAAAATTGATTCTTGGTATTTCAGAATTATTCAACATAATGTTTTAGTACTATATATTGTTGTAGACAGATAACATATATCACCGGGGAAAGGGCATGTGCGCAGCATATCCTTACACAAATAATTCTTACCTATAGGTGCTGCATTGCTCGTTTCTCAGTCCATTAGGTTCAATTTAACGCATATAGAACATGTCTAGAATCAATAGGACTTTAAAGATTTCATTTCCAATTTTCCTTGGGTGAAAAGATGTATATGTGTACTGATTGGTATTTCTAGCCCTTAAGCGACTTCAGCAACAGGCCCCACAGGAAGCATGAGGCCAAGGGTAAAACCTTGTAAGTCAAGATGCTATGATACCCAAAGAAGCAATTCTCATTGAATTTTGTGTTTCTTGTGTTTGATTGGCACACCCGGAGTCTGAGAGCAGGAGTGGAACACTGGGGCTCATTTACATTGCAGATGTGGAACTCTTGTCATTAAACCTTCTTGAATGCTCACAAAACCCAAGGATGATGTGTTAGCTTCTGAGTCGTTTGATGATTTTGTATTGTTCACAAGAAACAAAAGTGAAGATCGCTAAACTTCTCAGGATTAAAAGGTAACATGTGTGGATGGTGTGGGTCCCATTTCTGCTGACTTAGGGAGTATGCTCTACCCTCTCTACCTGTGAGTTCTGCATCTGTGAATTCACCCAACAACAGATGAGGAAAAAAATTAAAAATGTATCTCTACTGACAAAACATAGACTTTTTATAAATGCCATCATTCCTTAAATGACACAATATATCAACTATGCACCTGTCATTTGCATTGCATTAAGTATTATAAGACATCTAGAAGTGACTTGGGACATGGAGATGAGTACAAAGGATAGGCATGGATTATATACAGGTAAATTATTTTATGTAAGGAATGTGAACATCTACACTTACTTATATCCATAGAAGGTCCCAGAATAATTCTTCATGAATACCAAAGTATGACTATGCTTCATGAAGAAGGAATAGTATAAATAAAACCATACTTCTTCATAAATACAGTAATTGTTCACATACAAAGGGAACAGACACTAACAGTTTTATCCACATGGCAGACCCCTATATTGTCTTTGTTGGTGATTGGTGGGCTATCAATCTGATACAATGATTGGCTGACTGCAGCTTCTGATTGTACAATGGTTCACAATTTAAAGATGTTTTCAAATAGGATATTTAATTTGTAGTTCAGGCCTCACCGTTGTGGCGGAGCAATACTATTGTTGTATCAGCTTAATGAAGACACTTTCAAGAGATTAAACAGTTTGTACAAAATTGCATGTTTGGTAAACTGTGGAATTCATTTCAAAGCTAAGTGCCTTCTACCTTCTAATCAGGTGTTATGTTCATTCTACTCTGTGTGTCTTATTTAAAAAATGTAAACAAAACAAAACAAAACTATGTTGATCACAGCTTTATGTTGACGTCATACTCAGACTAGTGCCTGGTGTTTTGGAAGAACAAGCATTGTCCCTGGTGCTTTAACCATTCTCCCAGAACCCTATGTATCGCCACATTTTCCCACATCCCAGAGTTAGACTTTGAATCCTCAAATTATATCAGGTTCCATTTGATTTTCCTCTTCACCCAGGGGCCAATTTCCCACCAGTTTTTCAAAAGACTCAAATGTGATGTGTTCATTGAAGGATTCTGTTTAATTTTCATGAACTAATTTATTAGTCCCTCTTCAAGCTATCAAGACATATCTTTGCTCTCAAGTCTATACAGCACCTATTACATTATATTACAATCTCTCGTATTACCTATCCTTCCTGGGCCAGTGAGTTCCCAAAGACAAGCACTTATTTTTCATCTTTGAATCATCCGCAGTATGAAGAAGAGACTGGAATATAATAGGCATCCAATAAATGTTCGGTGAGTTGGTGTGAAAACTAAGCCTATATAGCTGTTTATATTGTGCTCGGCTCCCACACAGCAGAGGTGAATATAGACAGTAGGGTACTTATCAGAGAGTCAGTGCCGGCTGATCATCACTTATCCAAAATGCTAGAGGTTAGAAGCATTAGGATTTGAGGGGTTTTTGTTTGTTTTCTTTTAGATTTGGAATGTTTGTGTCTTAGGGTTTTATTGCTGAGAAGAGACACTGTGATCATGCCAACTCTTATAAAGGAAAACGTTTAATTGGGGCTAGCTTATAGTTCAGAGGTTTAGTCCATTATCATCATGGCAGGAAGTATGTCCACACAAGCAGACATGTTGCAGGAGAAGGAGCGGAGGGTTCTACATCGTGATCCACAGGCAGCAGGAGAGACTGTCACACTGGGTGTGGCTTGGACATCTTACTTCTCAAAGCCTACTCCAGTGATCCCTTCCTCCAACAAGGCCACGCCTTCTAATAGTGCTACTCACTATGGCCTATGGGGGCCACTTTCAAACAACCACATTTTACATATATAAGGAGATAGCTTATGGGTGGTACCCAAGTTTAAAATAAAACTCATTTGTTTCATACACAGGTCATACACACAACCTGAAGGTACTTTAAGTGTACACATCAGTCTTAGTGAGTTTATATTTTGACTGCAATCTATCCTTGAAGTATGGAATTTTCCTGTGGGAGGTTCTGTGTTAGCAATCAACTAAGTTTGAATTTTGGAGAATTCTGCATTTTTATATTACAAATGTTCAACCTGGTGCCGACTATAAATTAGTGACTCTTTCACACTGTGTAGTAAGCAGTGTGATAGTCACTAGGGGAGTAATTCAGTGATGGCAATGACTTGCTATTGCTTTTCTCAAATCATATCACACAGGCATCATCCAAGACCAAATCAAATTCTTTCAAGGTAATAAACATTTACAGTGGGTGTTTTAAAAGATGGGGTCTTGCTGGGCAGTCCTGGATGGGCATGGGACTTACTTTATAAACCAGGCTGGCCACGAACTTACACCAAGGCTACTGTCTCTGCCTCTCAAAGGCTAACATCACAGGTACGTTCCACTATGCTGAACTGTAGTATGAGCTTTAACTACTCAAAAGGAATACTTCCAGAGTCCTGTACACCGCCTTGAATTCACTATTTCAGAACATTTTACAATGACTGTTGGCCTCCAAAATCACAGCATACTAAAGTTACCCATTCCCTTTCTATATGCAATCCATAAGTTTGCTGCTTTCAATTTTATATCAAGCTATATCTCTTATTCCATCACATATATTTACATACATACAAAAATCAGCTGTGAGTACTTGATGAGCTATAATAAAGGTCATCCTGATGATATATAATAAAGAACCACAGTGACATCATGATGTCTTCATGAGAGCAGAAACAAATGAGGACCAACTAGAGATCACGAAGGAAAATCCAAAACAACAGATGTGAAATCCGTAAATGCAAGAGTTTAATGGACACTGAGGGCCAGTTACATATAAGACACTGCACAGAGTGATATAGAGAATTCAACATGTGTAATTGTGTCTGCTGTAAGCATTCTAATTAAGTAGCCCACCACCCCTACCCCATGTATTACCATGTGGGGTGGTATTTTTATCTAGTAGAACTTTCTAAAAAAGTACTCTAAAGGCTTCCGGTCGAGATCGTACTTTGAATTTGCAGATAACCTTTTCTGACACTCACATACGTAGTGCTCATGGGTTTGATATGTTAAAATGGTTAAAAACAAACAAACTTAAACAAAGATCCGATATCTAGAAAGAGAAAACAAAAAGCAAAAACAGGTAAGTTGGAGACATCCGACTCTGAATCAACAAACCCAGAACAGAAATGCTCAGAGTATATTCATTCACGTGTGTGTGCCATTGGTCAACTTTCCCCAGAGATCAGCTGGTAAAAAGCTTCTTACCAGGGCCATTCCCTCTCCAGTGTCACCATGGGACAAGTTCATAGAGACACAACATAAAAACTGACTCTGTCTAGATAGGAGTGAAAGTGTTCACAAGGTTACAGGAAGGAAAGAATGAGAACAAATCCACAAAAAGGAAATATTGCTCAAGGTGAGCATGCAAACTGAGATGCCCAGCATATTAAAAATGGCAAAGCTAAGAAAAGAAAGAACAATCACTGAAATGTGGGGAAAAAATGACTTCAAAACAGAAATATTCCATAGCCTCAGAGAAATAAATACTACCTGTAATATTAAAAATACAAAAATAAAGTAGTCAACGATGAATAAAAATAGGAAAAGAAGACAGCAGGATTCTGGAAATTAAAATTAGGTACCAAAATAAAATCTAAAGAACATAAATGAGCTACTTCATACAGCCAGAGTCAAAATTAATTTTAGAAAAGATATGATATACTCACCCACAATAAAGCACAAAGAAATAAAGCAATAAAACATAAAATGCAAGTTGTGATATGTTAGTAAGGTGATTTAAAAAGTACATCAAACTTCTTTAGAAAAACTATATAATAAAAACAGAAATTAAAGTCAAACTTCCAAGGCAGTAAGGTAAAAAAAAATTTGCTAGAAAAATCTGTCTGACAAAATAATAACAAGGAATGGAGAGAATACAAGAAAATAATCTGGTAAATGATTTTGATTAGGTTCAAATAAATCAATAATAAAAACATATAAGTGAATTAAAATTTTGTAATAAAAGGCCATCAAATTTACCCAATACTTATAGAACATATAAAATAATAATAATTAAACTTCAAATAAGAAGCTTGAAGACCATACACAAGGTCAAAATTGTAACAGTAGGTTATTATATGCCATTTACATGGCATTGACATCTACAGTGGGTAGTCGTATAAAAACAGTGTTGAGTAGAAATTGCAACAGGAATCACTGACTTCTTCACACTGTGTCACTTGTAAGCATAAAAGGACTTCAGTTAAACTGGCGATAACAGGTTTTTATCTAGTAACTACAGAGCTCTCCTATCCCAACTGGATCAGAGGTGAAGTGGAGGGTGTCAAAGGAGGAAGAGGAAGAGACAAACGCGGGTGCTTGGTAAAATCCAAGAAAGGAAACATCACAAAGGATTGATGAGTGCAGCTGTGGCCAGGCTGAACATGGAAGCTGGCTGTTAGGTTATTCGAATGAGGTTGCCCTGACTTTATGGAGACTGGGTGGTAGGGTTTAAACTTCTTGACTTCTGCAATTTTGTGGGATGTCCTGGTCTTGACAAAAGCCTCTTGAGAACAGCAAGAACTGGACATTAACAACTGTGACCTACTTTATGCGTTGAGAAAGGGCATCTCATCGAACACTGAAGAGTAATGGAACCATCTTGGGGATTCTATCTTTTGCTGCTACATGACTTGCTTTGGGCTAGTCTCTTAGTAGAAAGGTTTGCATGGAGTCATCCTGTGCAGAGAGTTTTGCTATCATTGTGTACACCCTTGGGGAGAGGGGGGACACCCATACTCCACCTAGCTGGCTTCAACCAGTTTTGCTCACAAATGATTTTTGTGACATGGTATCATTAATTTCATTCCATCTCAGACCTCGAGTATATGTCTTTTTGATAGTGTGACAAAATGGAAGCCAGGAACAAAGCATTCTCAACACATATTAAAGCATTGAGTTGTCTGGAGAAAAAGCCGTTGTCCAGGTGTTTAGATTGAGACATGAGCTACTGTGCTTCCCATGACAAACCATTTATATTTGAAATAAAGAGTACTAGACAAATTCTAGTTATCAATGTTTGGGTTCTGGTGTACATTTTTCTGAAAAATAAATGTAGCAAGTCTGACATGTCAAAGAAAACAACTGACAACTAACAATATCTATTGCCAGTGATGAAATTCAAGCTTTCAAGTGGAAATTAGAAACTTAGAATTTTGTAGAATTGGGATTCATCACCATGAGCTTGAAAGCTCTGCAATATTTAAAAACTGTTCTAAGATCATGGTTATATTAATAAATGTGATTTTTGGCACTATACAAAGAAATTTTTTTCACTTGAAAGATCTGCATAATTCAGTGAGCCAGTATTTTGCCAAATGCTTAGTGTTACAAAAATCAAACAGAAGTAAAAAAGAAAGTGCAAGAACAGATGGAGACCATTACAGAAAACCACAACCAACCAAAATGCAGAGTTTTAAAGCCAAGTGCCAATGGATAAATGGGATATGCAACACAAGTCCTACACTTATGGCTCTGGGATCATTGTGGAAGACTGGGCAGAAAGATTCTATGAGTCAGAAGAACAGGAATTT
Organism: Pachyuromys duprasi; assembly: GCA_028658305.1. Classification (NCBI taxonomy): domain Eukaryota; kingdom Metazoa; phylum Chordata; class Mammalia; order Rodentia; family Muridae; genus Pachyuromys; species Pachyuromys duprasi. Next base: position 49,995,251 of record CM053751.1, read on the forward strand.
GGCTGTGAGCCTGAATTTCCTAGAAATGTCTGAGAAGCTACACTCACCAATATGGATGCCATGACCTGAACAAAGACAACACTAGTAGACATGCTAATGTAGAGAGGTAAAACTCATGAAGCTTCAACTGTAGACTAAAGAACTACAGGCAAGGAATGGTGCAAGTAGGAGAAAGAATCTTCTCCAGGGAAAAGCACAGTAACTGAGTATCCAGTACCAAATGGTCAGTGCTAAAGAGACAAACATACATACAAATAACATTATGGGAATTGAGCAGGTCATGTTTGGTCTTATGTATATATTTAGGGAAAAATACATATACACATCTGTAACAACAAGTAAAGAAAAAGACTGTGAATTTAATAGAGATCAAGAGAGGTTTGCATGGGAGACAGAAAAGGGAAGGAAGAAAATTATGTAATTATATCATTTTATTAAAACATTTCAAAATTATTTTAAGAAGGATGTGCAAGATAAACAATTGGCTTCAGCATTACAGAGCAGTTGAAAAGGTTTCTTGACTTTATTTCATACTTACCTTGCCACTATCTATGGAAAAATACTGTATTCATGTGATTCAAGGTAACCTCGATATTCCTAGTCAGTATAAAAATAATGAAAAGAGGTTACATATTAGCTGTACAAAATTTAGTTGCACAATTGCTATGATTTGCCAATTATTTGATTATTTACATAGAAGATTCAAGGAGGTAGGAAAGTTTACCCTAGGGGGTAATATGTCTACAACATAAACAAAGCAACCTGAGCTCAGATCCCCAGTGCTCACATAGAAGACAAGCACTTTGACCATCAGCTACACTCACAGTTGAGGGAATACTTGAGGCAGTTTAGCCAACTGATGAGTTCAGTGAGAGACCTCGACTCAAAAAACAGGATGGAGAGCAACTGAAGAAGACACCTTATGTCAATCTCTGGCCTCTACATAGACATGTACAAACACATAAATTCATAGTCACATACACACGTACACAAATCGGCACAAACATACATCTCTGCTATGCACATACACAAAAACTTAACAAGGCTCTTAGTAAAGTCTCTTTGAAATATTATGAAATCTAAGTTGAGCTTAAAGTTTATTACAATAAAATCTCTAAAATATTAAGGTACCAAAAAAAATAAAATAAAAGGCATCACATACAAGACATGGCAAAAGAGCTATGTAAATATAAAGGAAAAATTTTAATTCTATAAAGAATTATTATATTATATTTAAAGGAAAACTTGATGTCATAAAGTATCCCCCAAACTAGCATTAAAATGTAATGAAATTCTAATGTAAATGTAACAATTACAAAGCCTGATATGCTGATTCCAAATTTATTTATGGAATAATAGGGAATACTAGCATTTTCTGCTAACCAAGCACTTCTATAAGAACTTTATTTTTATTTATGTTTAATTGTTGGGTTTTTTTTTAACTTTAGTGGTGTTTGCGTGTGTGTGCTTGTGTAGCATAGGTGTTCATATACATGTGTGGGAGTACATGTCTAAGTAGGCCAGAGGCTGATACAGTCTCATTCCTCCATTTCTTCTTCAAGATGCCTTTGTTTTTGTGGAAGGTCTCTCACTTAGCTTGACCCTTGCCATTTCAGCTAGCCTGACTGAGCAGAGAACCTTGAGAATTCGTCTCTCTCCACTCACCAACACTGGAGTCACAGGTATTCACAGGCATACACTGGGATCCTGAGCTTTTACTTGGGTTTAGGCATCTAAAATCAGGTCTTCGTGTGTATACAGAAAACACATCACTGCCTGGGCCATCTCCTTAGCTCTCTGAGAACTTCAGCTACATCCCTTGCAATACTCCCAGCAGCCACCTCTCTAAGGTAAGTGTACTATCAGTCACCCCCATTTTCTCCAGAGAAAACAGAATGTATTCCAGTCCAGGGAAACAGAAATAATTTTTTTAATCTTTCCTTATTTTCCTGAAGTGCCTATTCCCTCATCACTATACCATACTATTAATTGCCAAGTTACATGGATTCCTTGACCTTCCTCCTACTCACTGCATTGTTTGTCCAAAGTCGACGGTAGCTTAGAAGAAACACTCAAGGACATGAAGGAACTATGCCACTCCTATGCAGTAGTGCAATGGTCATTTTCAAACATGCTTTGAGATCATCAATCATTTCCTCAAGGATTCTCCATGCCTTGACCCTCCTCTTCAGGAAAAGTGGTACCTGTGAGATGTCCTCTGTTCTTAGAGTATAATCTTGTTGTTGCATCCCAACTGACATTGAAGAGACTGAGTATGTCTTATATATTGATGATAGGTCCAGAATGTGGGATGAAGAACGTTCAAGAGGAAGAAATGGTAATGTTTTTGTCTGGTGTAAGGAATATGTCTCTGGACTTGAAACTAGACAATGCTGTTTGTGTTCTGTCTAGTAAACTGATGAAGAAAGGAGCCAATGAGAAGAATACAGAAAGCGCTGTGGATAGCTCAGTTGGCAAGGAGCTGTTGAGTCCTATCCTAGGTTCCTCTGCTTACACTACTAACGGAAGGGTTTACTCAGTAACAAGATCCATAGGCAAGTTGGCCTCAAATTTGCTGGAAATGTTGCTTACTTTGCTGTGTAGGAATCTATGCAGCCTAGTGTCAAAAATGTGGACAGATGGTTGCTGATTGATTGTGGCAAGTGTAAGGTGATTATTGGTGGCAGATGGACTGAGAAAACATCAATCACTACTGACATTATCACTAAGCAGAAATTTTTGAGTGATGGAGCTGACTGAAAAGAGATGTATTGGATCCATGTTGCTATTGACCAAAGTGATCCACCATGACCCAGTTGGTGAAGTGACTGTATGCCATGGAGGACATCACTGTGATATCAGCCACGGCTGCTCTTTGGTACTGGAATCCTTAGTCTGACTGTTCTATGAAAACTATTAAAGAGATAGAGGCCAGCATGCTTTGATCATTCTCAATGACTTTTCCAAATAGACTGATGCATGTTAGAGGCCTCTGTTGCTCTGGCAACTGCCTAATGGGGAAGCCTATCTTGGTCTATGTGTTCTGTTTGCAAGAACAGCCAAGAGGAATGATCTTTTGGGTGTTGACCATTTAACAGCTTGTCAGTCATAGAAACACAGATTGGTAATGTGTTTATTTTCATTCCAACAAACGTCATTATCATCACTGATGGACAGATTATAGAAACAGATTTATTTTATCAAGGCATCTGCCCTGCCATCATTATTGACTTGACTATGTCTTCTGTCAAAACAACTGCTAAATTCTGGGCTATGTAGTAGTAATAAGCATCATGAAGCTACAGTTTGGTTCTGATATTGATGCTACCTTCAACACCTCTTGAGTTTTGGTGTGTGCCTGAACTTCCAAGGCTATTAAGAAATGAGTGGCCGATATCTATGGAAATAGGAATATCTTGGTAGAATCACAAAATTAAGTATGTTTCCTTGTCTCCTTTATCAGCCAAAGCCAAGCCCCCTAGGATAAAGTTGGGAGCCTGAGAATATCTCAGAAGAGCTGAATGAAAACCTGGAAGACTGTAACAAACTTCTTGGCTGCATTTGAAACATAAAGCCCTATGAAATCACAAGAAACAGTGGCATTGTTTCATCATTTCGTTTCCAGTAAAATTGGTTTCTTTGTAAAAGAATCACTCCTATGTTCCCAATGTATAGGAACAACATTATGGATAAAAGGTCTATACTGAATAGATAAAAGCAGAGAGAAAGCCAAATGATTCTGAGGAAGAACAATGAGGGCTATGTGGAGGTATCTTTGAGCTGGTGTGATATTGATACATAAATCATTAACTGTGCCAATGAAGCCAGCTGAAGAACTTCTAAAGAACATTTGATTTATGAAATAAGTAACATTTTAGATCAGTGCTAAGTGAATGGCATATTAAATATTACTGGCAAAATTTACGTGAAACCTCTGTTTAGTTTTTGGTCAACTTGACATAAATTAGGGTCTGAGGAAAGAAACCCTCAGTTGAGAAAATGTCTCCATTAGAACAGACTGTGAGTACATGTACACATGTGCTCACACACACATACACAGACACACATACACACATATACATGCACACTGGATCTGTATGCCAATCAAGAAGTGTGTATTTTACCAGTAATAGTCAGAAAGAAGCGGGTATAACTGAACTAAAGCTGAGTGTATCTGTCTCTTTCCAGCTAAGCATGGTCACTGTCATTGATATCACACTGGTGATTTCAAGTTGGCTGCAATGGGAAATTTACACCTCAGAAATGAGCAGCCACTACAAATCAAAGCCTTCTTCTGTCTGTGCATTATCAAACACTGAATTTAATTCAAAATAGGATAGTATATACCTATCATATTCAAGGGAGAGATGTGTCAAGTCGCGGCAGCCAAGGTTGCAAGATGATTTAGTGAGTGAAGTGCTTTGTGCACAAGCATGAAGACCTAAGGTCAGATCCCCAAAATTCAAATAGAAGCCTCATGTAGTGGTATGTGCCTATATCCCTAGTTCTGGAAGATGGAGAAAGGAGGATCATGGCGGGTCTCTCGGGCAGGCCAAAATGGAAAGCTTCTAGTTCACTAAGGGACACTGCCTCAAATAACTAAATAAGTAAATAAATAAACAATGTGGAGAAGCAACCAGGGATACATAATGACATCACCCTCTGAGCTTCAAAACCTAATGTATAAACACATGCCTGTATACAAACATACATATACCCACACACATACATGAAGCACACACACAAATTTAAATCAATTATCTGAAAACGAAAGCATGACAATGTAAAATGCTGAGCAAAATGAGATGCAATAAGAATTCTCAAACCTGCTGGTAGCACCACAAAATAATACCCATGGAGATAATTTTGCAATATCTATAAACCTTGAGGGCATTATTTATCCTAAGGCAGCAATTCCATACCACATAGACAACCTCTCATGGATATGTACTAGGAGTCACATATACTCATGTGACAGCCAGGAACAACATAAATATCTATAGGAGAAGAATAATGGGAGAAGGAAGGATAGCTGTGGGGAGAACAAAAGAAGGAAGAATAGATAATCAAAATCAGCTATGTTTATATAGTGGCCTATTACACAGCAGTGAACCTTACTAAATTATAACAATGAATATGAAAGTAGATTAAACCTCATGGATACACTGAGAAAAGCAAGTCGCAATATAGTTTATAAAGCATAATATAATTATTATATAATACTACATGAAAAAATATTTTGTGGATGTAAACGTATATAAATACACAACGTATACATAATGTCTATATGTATGTGTATAGCTACACAGTGTTGTTTGAAGTTCAAGAACAATTTTATTAAGAGTTTAAAAAATATTCAGGGAACATGAGCTGTAAATCTTGGCAGCTGCTCTAGGAAGAATGAAAAAAAGGGGGTGGGGGAGAGGCCATGCTGTTTGAGTTAAGCCAGCATAGAGGTTAGCCACATAGTGGCAGCCAGCCTCTTGGCAGAGTGGGAAGCTTTAGAGAAAGAATAAGAAAACCCAAAGTACCAGGAAGCCCCAAAGCCTTGGGGAAAGCATTCTCAAAAAAAAAAAAAAAAAAGGCGGGGGGGGGGGAGGAGTTACACTTTCCTGAGTAATTCATAGAAGCAGGCAGACTTATGACAATGCATATCCATGACGCTGTCAAAATACACTAGCAGACAGGGATTCAGAGATTGAATAGTATATGTCTTCTTAAAGAGATACTTAGTCTATCTATTGCTTTTGCGTAACTTAGGTAAATCCGTTTCCCCTGCCTTCCTAGGGCTGGTCCCACCCTCCTGAGGGGCGGTCCCTTAGCCCAGTCACTATCCTCCTCCAGCTGAAATGTTAGGCATCCATCCAGAGACCAGAAGTTTTCCCATACTAACCCTTTAAAGCTGCTGTGGTATCCCCTACTCAGAAGACATAGGCCTAAAATCATTTTGGAGATGGGCTGAAGTTATGGAAAATATAACTTACTCTCACCATTAAAAAAAAATCCAGGGGCCAGAGCTGTCCACTGGGAGAGATTATTAATGCCTGAGCTGGAGTTCCCGACCCCCTCTCAGGTATAGCAGAGCCTATGGGCAAGGTATTCATTTAGGAGACAGCAAGGAACCACAGCTCTCTTCCAGCTTCCTGGTTGGAAAAGAAGGGACATTACAGGCTGCTACCATCTGGGGCCCAGCCCTGATCTTCCTGTTCAGTTTCATCTCCTGTTCTCCTCATTCATCCCTCTAATGAGGTAACTCTAACCACCATTAAAGCCATTGGACCAATACCAACCTGGCTTCTCCAAGATGGATAGGGATGACTGTTGTGACAGCTGGGATACCCTTCAGTGAACTTATCTGAAAGACCCCCAAAATATATCCATAGTTCCGTTTGTACACTGGTCAGGTGTAGGAAGGCAAGGAAGTCCTAGACTGGTGCTTGACTAGAGAGTTCACATAATTTTAAATTAGACCAAAGATTTAAGACCTGATTATATGGTGTGTAGGGAAACACCTATTCTCAAGTAAGCAAACACGAACCCCTTGATGTTCAATTTGGTAGCACTTGATAAAAATACAGACTTCTCTTAACAAGCTATGGGCAAATGGCAATAGCGGAAAACCTCCCCTTTCAGTGGACTAGGGGAAGGGGATGGGGAAACAGGGAGAATGGGGCTGGGAGGAATTGAGGGAAGGGACTTCAAGAGGGATATATAATGAATAAATTGTGAAGAAAAAAATTTTAATTAAAAATTTTTAAATGCAAAAACAGACAAACAAATACAGACATCTCTATCTGTGACCCATCAACCTGGCTGCAAGATAAATTAACTTAAGGCAAATGTGCATGCACACTCAAAGGACAATCTTAATAATTGCAACTATGATGCTAGCTTACATTACTTTACTCCTGCCAGAGAATAAATGTCACAGGATGTTACTGACCAGCAGACCTCATTGTATGTATGTTTATGTAGATATGCCATAACACAGTGCTATGCTAAAAAAAAGCAGTTATGCATGACATATATGACGGTGCTATACCATGTATTTTGTTCATTGAGAGCAACAACATATCATATTATTGATGGATAAATACATACAAGGTGCCGATATTTAAAATATGGACTGAATGTAAACCAAATTAAGAGTAGTGTTTTTCTTTGGGATGGAGGAGAGGAAATGATCTGAGGAAAAGTGACTGCATTATATGTTACGATTTATTCCTTTGAGAGAAAAGATCTGAAGAAAATGTTAGCATTCGTTAAAGTTGGGTGGCAAGTACATGGCTATTACTACCACTATCTTCTGTCTGTACTCTTAACATGTTTATGCACCCTCTTTAAGAAAAGCAATATATCCCCTTTGGCTCCATGAACCTGTCAGAAGAGAAGGGTACCAAAAACCCTGACTAATCTGTAGCCAAATACGCAGGCTATAACCCAACATTTTCTGTTACATAGCCGCATAGCCACGAACTGGTTCCCTAGGTTTTAAGTTAGACTATAGTCATTAACCTCAGAAAGGAAAGATTAAATGAGCACCCTGAGTTAAAGAACAATATTGCAATACTGGGGTGCTGTGTTAGTTCGCAGAAACTATCAAGGAATGCACCAGGAGGCAGGATGCTGAATCCAGGGCTGGCTCCTTTGGAAAGCAGAGGGAGAAATGTGGCTTGTATTTGCCTGTCTTCTCTCTGTCTCTTAGCATCGCCACACCTAAATGCATGGCTCTGTCCAAATTTTCCCTTCTAATAATTATAACCATGGTGTTCATTTAAGGCTTTCCCTATCTACCTCTTTGAATAACAGATTTCATCTACAATATAGCATTTGGAGGTACTAGCCATTAGGGTTTCAATTTTGGTGAACCACAATTCAGCCTATAACCTAACCCCTACAGAATGAAATCAATACTTAAAATATAAAGAAATAAAATCTCACCTTTAAGAAAGGAAAATTCACTTCCAACTAAGTAAAACCTTAATATATTAGAACTGATAAATTGTTTAGAAGTCAAAAAGGGAGTTGTGAAGATTGGCAGAATGAGGCTATGGACTTCAACTCCTGCCTTTTCAAAGACAATATGACACTTGCTTGTGTGAGTCCTGTGGCTAAAATAAGGCCAGACCTGCCAGCTTCTCACTTGTCACTCTGCATCCATTTTGTTCAGATGGATAGAAGGAGATGCCAGCGACACTGAGATCCCGCACTCAAGTCCCACCTGAGCTAATTAGCTTCACTCAGCCCGCCAAGCCGCCAGTCCTGAGCAGTTGCCTGCTGACCCAGAGAAAAGTGAGGCCAATCGGAAGCCAGGCACTGCCTGCTTTCAAGGCATGGCTTCTATTCTGCTTCCCAGAATTTCTAACCAGAGAGAAGGAGGCAAAGGGAGACTAACTTCATCCCAGCTCAAAGGACCCCCTTGTGCAATTCCAGACCCCCATAATCAGGTGATTAATACAAAGCCAAAAAGAAAAAATTCTGACATGGGGGAAAAAATAACCATCAACAAAAGATAAGGAAAGTTAGCTTTAAATTCAGATAAAAGATGACTTAGCCTGAGATAATCACACTGTTATCAGAAGAAAAGCTTTTACCATCTAATTAAATATATTTCATAGTCGCTTACAAATACTCTGCCTTCACTTATGAATCTTCCTAGCTCCTCTTCTAGAAATACCACTCTATAGAAACAGAGATTCAGAAACCTTGTAAAAACTATGTCTGGCTTTTCTTCTCTTCCGTTTTGCTTGTTTTGCTCAAATCATGGTTGTTATTCACAGTGATGCCAAGGAAGAAGGCAGCAATTCTCCAAATTTCTCAGGAAAGCATACTGAATCTCCAAGTTTTTCCTCTCTAATGTGAGTTTACAGCTTCCTCTTTCCTTAGCAGCTCTTGAACCTTTGGATTCTGTGGAGCAGCCTGTGAGGAAATCATCAAAAACCACCACATACCGGACTCTGACCCAGAGGAAAGATCTTTAGGAATTCAAGCAGCAGAACCATCACCCTTGTAAGTTGGTGTGATAACAAACAACTCAAGTCAAAATAATCCTGAGATTTCACCTTACACCCATCAGAATGGCTAAGATCAAAAACTCAAGTGACAATACATGCTGGAGAGGATGTGGAGAAAGGAAACCCTCCTCCATTGCCGGTGGGATTGTAAACTTGTACAACCACTTTGTAAATCAATCTGGCACTTTCTCAGAATATTGGGAATAGTGTTACCTCAAGATCCAGCTATACCACTCCAAAATATACTCAAGTACACAACAGGGACATTTGCTCAACCATGTTCATAGCAGCTCTAGTCATGATAGCCAGAAGCTGAAAACAACCTAGATGTCCCTCAACTAAGGAATGGATAAATTGTGGTACATTTATAAAATGGAATACTACTCAGATACAAGAAAATCATGAAATTTGCAGGCAAATAGTGGGAACTAGAAAATGTCATCTTAAGTGAGGTAACCCAGAAGCAGAAAGACACATGGTATATATTCATTCATAAGTGGATATTAGCCATATAATATACAATAAACATACTAAAATCTGTACTCCTAAAGAAGCTAAACAACAAGAAAGACCCTAGGGAAGATGCTCAATCCTCATTCAGAAGGACATATGCAATAGACATTGGAAGAAGGAGAAAACAGGGAACAGGACAGGAGTTTACCACAGTCAGCCTCTGAAAGACTCTACTGATCAAGGCTTTGAAGCAGAGGCTGAGACCCATAGCCAAACTTTTTGCAGAGTGCGGGGAATCTTATGAAAGAAGGGGGAGATAGAAAGACCTGGAGGGGACAGGTCCAAAAGGAGACCAACAGAGCCAATAAAACTGAGCCCTGGAGGCTCTGCAGACACTGATACCCCAACCAAGGACAATACATGGAGAAGACCTAAAATCCCTGCTCAGATGTAGCCCAGGGACTCAGTCTCCAAGTGGATTCCCTAGTAAGAGGAGCAGGGGCATTCCCTGACACGAACTCAGAGATAGGCTCTCTAATCACCTCACCCTGAGGGGTGATGCCTTGCCAGGCCACAGAGGAAGACAATGCAACCAGTCCTGATGAGACCTGATAGGCTAGGGTCAGATGGAAGGGGAGGAGGACTTCCCCTATCAGTGGACTAGGGGAGGGGCATAGTGGGAGAAGAAAGAGGGGGTGGTAGGATTAGGAGGAGACAGGGGAGGGGGACATAGCCAGGATACAAATTGAAAAAATTGCAATAAATAATAAAAAAAATACAAGTAAAGGCATCCAATTTAGCCCAAGAATTGGAAGACATTTTGGCTGCCATAGTTCTAGCCCAGTCATCTGCTAAGGATATAGCTCTAATTCAGGAGTTAGCACCCCACTGTCTCTCCTGTGTGTTTTCTTCAGAAAACTGGCACACGACTCAATAGGGACTCTCAAATAGCAACCTACCACGTTATCAAGACCAGAAAACTATAAAAACATAGCTTACCTACAATATTGAGCATGAATTATAGGATTCATGATCACACACTCACATATATACATATTATTTTCCTAAACTATTCCATGTGTCTCAAAAGATGTCTGGACCTAATGCACTATAAGACCCCAGACACCCACCCCCTACAAAATGGCATCCATAGGAGATGCTAGGCCCTCATGCACCAAGCCTGGTCCAGGTAGCCCACAGAGCGTAACAGAAGGATCAAATCCCAGACCATCCATACTGAAATGAAATAGGGCTACACAGCTTCTCCAGGGATCATAGACGAGTGGTTATACAAAGATAAATGCGAGACACAGGCAATAGCTAGACACGATGGCTTAGACCTGTCATGCCAGCACTCAGAAAGCTGATAGAGAAATCGTATATTTGGGGCAGTTTGGGCTACACAGTGAAAATCCTGTCTATAAAACACAAAAAGCAACTCACCACCACCAGAGCAGGGCTACAGAGATAGCTCAGTCGGTATAGATTTTATTTGCCTCAAAAGCATGAAGACCTGGTTTCTGTGCCCAATGTCCACATAAGTATGCTGTAATCCTGACTCTGAGGGGGTTAACAGGCTGATCCCTGGGGTTTCTTTGTTTGCCAGGCTAAGCTAATTGATGAACTCCCAATGACAGACCTTGTCACAAAGGAAGTAGTGTTCCTGAGAATTACATTTTCTTATGTGTGCAGAGCATGACCTCTGCACATATAAGTACATGTGACATGAACCCACAAAAATATTCACACACACACCCACAAACACTTTCTACAAAAGCAATAGGTACCCATGATTGAAGAGCCAGGCTCTCAGCTCAGTCATGGAGAAAGTAGGTCTGAAGGCACAGCAAACCCAGTACAAATTCAAATTCAGCCCCATGGCTGGGAAAATAAATTAAAAATCCATTTTCTACTGCTATTGGGTCAGCACTGCATTTTCACATGGACACATAATTATGACAATCCACAGTTAGCATTTGAGAGAGGCTCTGAGAGTGTTGAAAAACAGCAAATGAAGACAGACATTGAGAGGCTGTTTAGCTCATCCCTAGCTGCTGATAAAAATCACACCTAAGCCTTCAATTTCAGAAGCCCTACAGGAACGAGGTGCTATAATAATCATTCCATTATAATTAAATTACTAAGGAAAATGATATACTCTGCCTTTTCTAGCCCTCTCCATGCAAGGGAACAATTCCTTCCGTACATGTAATTCATTAATTTGTTGTAACAATTAGTTTCAATGCTCTGGTGAGACATGTTAATCTCTCACCAGGATAAAACTGCACACTTAGATCAAAATTGTGCTTTTGAAGGGAGGTGAGGATTTTCAAACCTGATAATGACTTTTGGATCAAAATATACTCGCTCACCTCAAGGACTGCTGTTCACGTGGAGTTCAAAACACTGTGACAGGAAAACACTCTCACCGGAGGCATTTCTCTACCGCCACAATAGAGGGCTCACCTGTTGGAAACCTGGCCTGGCTGGATTCCTTGGACAGCTGTAGAGAGTTGGCTGCCTGAAACCAGCCTCTTTCTTCTCATGGGAAATTATTGCAATTAATGACGGTATCGTGCTGTACAACATGTAAATAAATTCTGTTTTCCAAATGGCCCAGTGACATTTGTTTAAGTTTCATATGTGGATAGTTTCTTCTGTTTTGTTTTGTTTTTAATGTATTAACTAGAAGACAGAACATTATTTCACTGCAGAGGGCTTGGGGCCTTTTGAAACCAAGAATTAAATAAATAAGGAGCTTGTCACATGTACAGCCTGGGACACTGCTTGCTGCATTTAGCAGGGTCAGATGATCAAGTTTCATTATTTGATACATTTTCAGGCTTGCAATAGAGTCATAAGGAATTGATGGGAGCAGCAAATTCATTTTAAAACAGGTTTGTCGCCTCATCAGGTATTCATCTGGGCAGAATTGAGAGTGTAACTGGATCTCGTTGGCCCTGTGTGACATGTTTTTCCAAATGGAATGGTAATAAGTACAGAGACAAAGTAGTTAAAGCCTTTCCATCTCCACAAGGCACCCAGATATCCGAAGGAAGAAATTGCTTTCATTCTCAAACAGTTGCTCTTCAGAGGATCAATGCCCAGCTGCTTTAAGGCCCATAAAGAGAGACCCAGAGGTGCCATAATCCTTTTGGTTTTCAACAAAAGACATTAGGAGGAAACTATCATGAGAGATTTGATTTCTGATGGGAAAAATAATAATACATTTAGCATTTTAAGAGCGTTCTGGAATGTGGTCGTAGAGCTGCAAAGCCAAATAAAAGAGTGAAATAGCATAAAATGAAGAAATGAAATTTAAAATTCACAAACAATATTGTTAATATAAAACTGTTCACTTTCCCAGAGTCTGGAAAGTCATTCACAGGATACATTCAGTAAACTGTAATCTGTTTGTTACAGGCCCTATATGAAGAGTTTATATGTTGCGAGTTCTTATAAAAGGCTTTCTATTTAATCAAGAGTGTCATATCCTCAGAATCTGCACCCTCAAAATAAAAGTTTGATCTTCCAAATACACACTGATATTCCACTTTGAAAATATGGAAATACAAATAGTACAATTCTATGTTAAAGTATTTTCTGCCACAAAGATTTTCTAGTCAGTAGGTTTCCTGGGTTATCATCATTGGAATGCCAAGACTTGCCCAGGAATGTCATCACAACAAACATTAAATGTCTTCTTAATTACTGATAATGCTACTTTGAAGAGCACAGTTTACAGATGCTATGATTCCAGAATGGGTCCAACAGTCTATACCTCCAGATATCGACCTTGCCTGTAGGTTAGAATCACCCGGAGACCTTGTGAAATATTCAGTGCCCCAGCCTGCTCAAGACACAAGTATTGTTCTAAAGTTCCTCCTGTGTTTCCTGTTGGGACAAACTGAGAACCTCTGGATTAGCACACTGGCTTCCGAGGTGTGGTCCTATGGGAGCACCTCAGCATGGAAGGTAATCCTGGGTTGGGGTACTATTTGTAACTCCAGCCCTGGAAAAGGAAGGTGGCTGGGAAGCTAAAGAGATTGTGAGAGCAGGTGCCAGCAGATACCCAGTGACATACACACACACACAGAGGAAGGCACACCCACAGACACTGTACATAGGTCATGGAGGAGGCAGGTCTATAGCCACACAGACAGACACACATACACAGGTTGGTGAAGGCAAAGGTTAAGGCCTCTGACCTCAAGGTCATATTTACACAAAACCCACAAAAATGTCATATCCGGCCAAACTTTACCTAACATATTACATCACTGTTTATTTTGGGGTTTCTCAGGCATCTCATGCCAGATATTATTAGCTGATTCATGATCCTCTGGCTAGCCTATGTCAGACATATTTTAGCTGACTCACACCAGATATCTGCATTAGCACCATGCTATCTAAAGTTAAATTCGCCTGAACGGGCATCTGATTTCTTATTCCCTGAGGGAGGTAAAGAGTAGGACAGCACCTCTTGGTGATTCATGTGAGTTTAAGATGGAAGAGCCAATAGGAAAGGTTTGAATGTGCGAGGACAAACACTATGCTCATCTGCATTCTTAGCTAGAGAGACCAAACAGAAGGCCAGAGTGGAACTAGGTGGAGGGTTTGAGAATACACAATTTTAATAGTTTCTTTTAAAAAAAAAAGTCAATTAGCTACAAAAAAAAGCACCTATTTAGATGAAATATAACACCAAATTTAAACTTCTTCATGGTGGCAAACATCACCAACCACAAAGTAACATAATTTTATCAATCAGTTGACTGGAACACTTTTCTACTAATCTTTTCTTACGTTTATTTCCCACAGAATACTTCTCATATGTTAAAATTATAAGCATATTTTTATAGGAAAAAAAGATAACTGAATCTCACTTGGATTGATGATTTTTTTTTATGGATGGTTGAGGAAAGGTAAAGGTACCTCCAGCACTGTAGTTGACTTTATTTGTATATATGGTATAAGATTTTAGAATATTCTAAGTATTTCTTTGTGGCAATTAATCTTTTTCACTCTTTGAAGAGTCTCTGGCCAGGGCCTTGGAGATGTTCTGTGCAAATGAGAAGTCTTATGTTTTATTCACACCATGCTAAATCCACTTTGCATGAACTTTCAATAAATTAGCTTCTCCAGTTGACCTATCAGCTCACCACCTACATAACTCATTCTACTTCTGTGAGGAGGGAGAGAGAGAGTGCACTGAATGTGGAATGTTAAGAGAAAACCCTTTCCAGTCCTTCCCGATTGAAGCCAAATGAAGAACTACATATGAAGTAATAATGTGGCAACCTGAGCTCATACAACCAGGTCCCCTTTCTTTCATGACCTAAAAAGTACAATGGTTTGGCTTCAGGAGGAGAAAGGCCACCTGGTGCTAGTGTAATTGCAGATTATACCATTAGGTAAAAATGGGGATGAAGACTGAATTCTACAGCTTTCTCTCCACGCCTGTGGGGCTCGATTGTTCAAATACAAAACACTAAAGTTCTCCACCAGGTATATCCTGAGTGACAACAATCATTTGGACACAGTTCAAAGTGGGTTTGAAATGCGTTTTCCCATTAGTGAATAAATAAACAGACGGCAGTGAATATAAAGGCCAAAGGTCTGAACACGGGTACAGGTGGCATCCCACCTCTCTGTGTCTGTTCTCACAAGTGCAGTGGGACAAATACCACGTGTGCCCTGAACTTGATGCCTTCCGACCCAACCACAGCAGCATCTGACACATCTTAAGAAATACAGTCTCTAGCTGCTAGAATCCCTAGCATTTTTCCCAAAGGAATAAAATCACTGTTCGGTAGATGCCTGCACTCTCGTGCTTATTATAACACTACTAATAGCATCTGAAATATGCATTCCAAAATGTAGACTCACCAAATGACAAGAGATTAATAAAGACTATATAATACACACATGTTAATATTTTGGCCATTAAAAATATAAAATCTTGCCCTTTTCAGAAACATGGGTGAACCTGGAGAACATTATATTAACTGAAAGAAGCCAGAAAAAGAAAGAAAAAAAGCTACTCCGACAACCTCCTTTATTTGAAGAATCTAAAAATGTTGACCTCATGAAGCAACAAGTTGAATAATTTCCAGAGACGGCAGAAAGAAAAAGGAATTGGAACTATAGAGATTCAACACAAGGTACAGAAGCACAGGCAGGCAGAAGTTCCGGGGTCCTCATGCACAGAAGTGCCCCTATAATTCACAATATTGTATTCCAAACTGATTACAAGAGAGAAACAACTAAATTATAAATGTTAGAGGTGATGTGTATGCTAAATATTATACCTATCTCTGTACAATGTATACATGAACCAAATCAATTCAGTGTGCCCAATAAATGTGCACATGTCAATTAAAAATAAAATAAAACTTTAAAAATATAAATGCCCTGCCTGGTCAGTACTCAGAATAGCTCTGCACACGAACCATATATACATGTGCATGTGTGTGTGCATATTTGTGTATGGATTCAAGGTTTTTTTCACTTTTGTTCACTTAGGAGTAGAGTTCTAGGATAGGGCAAGCATTCTATAAAATATACAATGAAAGAAAGGATAAAATCGCAGAGTAGTGGAATATTTGACAGAATGTTGAAATATCATCTACTGACACAGAACTTAATAAACAGCTAGGAAAATGAACATCTGCTTACAAACTTTTTACATCAGTGTTTGCCTACTTAACAAGCTGATAGAGAAGGAGAAAGAGAAAAGAACAAGGGAGAAATAAGTCTTATTTTGGGAACTCAAGAACAGCTGGCCAACTAAATGGCAAGTTTTTGTGCATCTTGAAAGATGGAATTTGACAGACAGCATATTGCTAGAAGGCATTCCACATGGAACAAATCTCATTAGCAGGAGACGCAGAAGTAACAAAGCATGGGTGTGCTTGAAGAAAAGCAGAAATCATTACACCAAAATGCAAGAGGGTTGAAGAACTGGGATTGAGAGTTTGAGATTTGGTTTCAACTGGAAAGTATAATTCTTTTGGTAGGAATGTATATGGCACAGAAAGTCTGGGTGAGGAGAGGACATGATCAAGATGTGCTTTAAGAAATCTAATCCCCTTCAGGATACAGCAAGGACCAGAGAGTGACTGCAGAGTGACAGGACTAGTTAGGATATTAAAACAATGACTCAAATACAGAAGAACAAATTGTAACTAAGGTGGGAGATCTGAAAAAGGAGAAGATGAATGAGAGGTACAAGACAAGGGAAGATTCTGCCAAATGTCTCAATTGGAACAATTTGTGAACAGGTGTAACTAGGACAGAGAGTACACAGTGTATCATTCAAGCAAGCTCTGAGCTTGAGATCTGGAATCATCATGGCAAATCGTTATGGCTGGAACATAGAATTTTCAATCACTACTTCTGGAGATGTGCCTAGCAATGTGATGGTCATTTGAAGCCACCTGAGACTTAACCTTTAAGCCTCCTATAAATAGTAATGGTGTGGGTGTTTTCTTCACCACTGAATACTCAGTGTGTAATATAATGCCTGCTGAGAGTTGTTATTTAAAGAATATTTGTTGGATAAAAGAATAAGAATTATAGTTGAATCAATGGAAAGGATGTAATGAGTATATAAATTAAAGAAATGTATTAAACAGAGGGCATGAAGTAACGTTTATAAATTCTATCCTGCAAGGGGGGAACCTTAAAACAGCAAGAGGGCTCTGAAAGTATTGTGCTATAAATATAATAGCTCACATGCTTAGAGTTTCCTGGAAATAGGAGAAAATTTATAACTATGGTGTTTGAGGACCCTGAGAACAAAAACCATAGCACTAAAATTCATGCTGGTACTATTTTTACGAAGTTATGATTAGGAACTAGGTGTGAGGAAGACTGAGTTTCCGTGGTGTCTATTCTGCATGATAACACCTTCTGTGGAGTCCAGGGGTTAGGATTCATGGATCTCATGATGTTGGGATGGTCTTTTACAATGTAGGTCAAGGCTTGTGTTCCAGGTTAAAGCCCTTCTTATCACAGGAGAGAAATTCAAATTGTAACCCTGCCCACATTGTCGTACAAAATCCTCTACAAACTTCTCCTGTCCATTTTGTAGCTCAGCCTCCTGCAGTCAAGATTCCTGAGACATGTCTGCCATTTTTAATTTCCTCAAACAAGCTTTTTAACGTTTAGAAAACTATCTTGGAAACACTTTTTCCCCACCAACACACTTTATCTAGTTAACATGAGCTCAGTCAGAAATCCAGTCAGAGAATTTTTTTTTTGCCCTTCACTTTAGTTTAAGTTCATTTCCTTTGCTAAACTGTCAGAGCTCTATGCTGCTTCCATCACGGTTTGTTTTGTAGTTTATAATTAGCCATTGTGGCCGTTTGAGTGAGAAGGTCCCGTATAGGCTCATATTTTAAGTGTTTGCTCTCTGGCTTGTGAAACTGTTTGTGAGAAGAATTAGGGGGTGTGGCCTTTTTTGGAGAATGTATGTCACGGAGGGGTGGGCTCTGATGTGCCAGAAGTTCATGCCACCATCAGTCTCCTTCTCTTTCTTCCTAATGCCTGTAGATGGCATGTAAGCTCTCAGCTCCTGCTCCAGCACCATGCCTGCCTGCCGTCATGATTCCTGCCATGACGGTCATGGCTCACCCTCTGAAACTGTGAGCAAGTCCCCAACTAAAGTCTTTCTTTTGTAAGTTGCTTTGGTCATGGTGTCTCTTCACAGCAATAGAAAAGTAAATAAGACAGAAGTGGCAGACACTAATTGGTGACCCTGCCAATCTACCATCATCTTCATGAGGGTACTTTCAGTTTTGGCTGGCTTTTATACTCTGCACAATTAGCAGAGTAACTGGCACACAAGTGTTCTCTATGAAATGTTTGCCAATATTAACAATAGCAAGGAAATGGCAAGCTCATCTACAGCAAGCATACATTAAATTTTCTAATTACATACATGAGTTCAAGTCAATAGACTGTAATGTAAACATGTATTTGGAAATTGACAGACTAAGTTCAAACCTCAGCTTTACCACTTTGCAAATGTTCAAGCTTGATGAAATTATTTAATTATCTGAGGCACACCTTCACCATGAAGAAAATGAGAGCTGGAGACATGCCTCAGCAGTTAGGAGTATGTGCTAAGCCACCATCAAGATCAGCTTTCAGATCTCTGCACCCATGAAAAAAGCCCGGTGTCTTGCACACACTTGTTTCCAGCTTTGATGTTGGTGAAAGCAAAAGAGTTGCTGAGATTACCATAAAACATGAGGAAGAATTCCTGCCACTGAGGATGAGGAAGGCATAGAGTAATAGAGGCAGACACCTGATGTAATTGTCTATATGAGTACATAGGCATGAACACCTGCTCAGACACACATACATTTACATGCAGAGACACATAGACGTGCACATAAACAAACAAACAAACAAATAGATAGATAAATGATAGATAAATAAGTTACTAGGAGGTAGAAGATGGCTCAGCAAGTAAAGGCATTTGCCACCAAACTGGGTCACCTGAGTTTGATCTCCAGAACCCATAAGTTAGAGGAAGAGAATCAACTCCTGTGAGTTGTGCTCTGACCTCCACCCATTTTCTATGATACACACACACAAAGAAAGAAAGAAAAGAGAAAGAAAGAAAGAAAGACAAAATGCTTGTGCCACTAAAATGAAGATAATGTGTAAGTCACAAGAACAAGAGACCACATTGCTAAAGAGGTGGCAGAAAGAATGTAAGAGCCAGAGGATGAAAGATGCTGTGACACGCTCTCTTGGGGGTATGACATTGCTCTCATGATCTCACTGCAGCTATGTTTACCTGCGCAAGATTCACACAAGACCAAAGAAACAAGATCATTCAACATTCCAGCACATATCGCTAATAAACTAAGTGAGGTGTTTTTTGTTTTTGTTTTTGTTTTTGTTTTAGGGGAAGGCATGAAGATGGGAGAGAGATATGTTTAGAGGTGTCTGGAGGAGAGAAGGGAGGGGTTAGGAGGGGCCTCTGGAAGTAGGTTTGATCAAGATACATTGCACATATGTATGAAACTGTCAATGAATAAATAAGATATTTTAAAAACAAGAACCAGAGATTTATTAACCTGCCTGAAGTCCTGAAGCTATAAACAACAGAATTGGGACCAAACATGAGCAACGTGAATTCATTATTAACCACTACATGAAGGAGTACCAATAGCTATTATACATAATACACAGATAAATTCCATCTCTTGGATTACTAAATCGGTGCCTAAAAACATCCACAAGCTCCCATAAATCTTCATGCTCTACCCAGCCCCTCCTTTCTTTCAAAGCAATTAAGTAGTCACAAGGACTAGACCCATAGGATCAGAAAGAAGGAGAGGAAGACCTCCCCTATCAGTAGACTAGGGGAGGGGCATGCGTGGAGAAGGGGGAGGGAAGGTGGGATTGGGAGGGGAGGAGAAAGGGGTGTATGGGAAGATACAAAGTGAATAAAGTCTAATTAATATGAATAAATAAATAAAAAGAAAAATGCAAAAAAAAAAGGAAGGGAACTCATGACACGATAATCTTTACAAGCAATGCATATAGTGTCAAAAATAGAAGGGAATAACCAACAATCATGGTGTCCTAGCATGGATGGTGACAATGCTGTTGAACTTGTGCCTTGTTTTTAAAGGGAATATCTCCTTAAGAATAATATTCAAGCTCTGCTTCTCTGCACAAACAAACCAATATGCTTTGTTTGTTATTTATTGCTTAATAAATACATGAATGATTAGACAAAATCAGTGTTCAATCATCTTTCCTGACAGAGTGTTAGTGACTCAGTCCTTTTCCAAACCTACTGCTATCTTGCTCCAGAAGCCTGGTGACATAGTGCCAGTTAAATAAATGAAGCACCTGTGCATAAAATTGATAAAGGAAGCTCTCCGGGCAGTGGTAAATTTGGAAAGAGAACAGGCCCATATAACGATGCCAGCCCTTTTAGAAGGCAAATTTTCCATGAAACCTTGAGTCACCAGTGTCCTGCCTTAGAAGACTCTTAGAAATGATGCGATCATCTCCCAGCAGACCAAGATATGACACGCCAATCAAAATAGAGATAAGTCTGATGAAGCTATAAAGAAGAAGTTTAGAAATATGAGCAAATTTGTTTTATGGGAACGGCTGCTGCTCTCTAGACTTGGGAAGAGCTTTCTACCTGGCCTTTAAGTCATTCTCCAGTAACTCGTTCCAGTTTGTGCCTATGTCGTGGATGGCCTTGCGGTACCGAGGCATCTGAAGCTGATTACTGTTAATTGTCATTATTAAGGATCCATGTTGAACAAGCTGGCCCTCCTTCACGCCTTTCATAATTGCTAAGACACGCCCACATCCCTAAAAACATGAGGCCCATAAGGAAACTCACAAACGCTTTCTGTGTCCTGGGAATTACACAGTCAGCCACACTTTCTTGGGAAGAAAAATCTTTCAAAGTACATCTTAAATCTTGAAAACTGAATGATGTTAGGTTCAAAATTCCCCCGTGTATAGGGTTTGAAGAACAAACGAGGTAACTATGTCTGCATGTACCCGCAGAAGAGGAAAGGGAAGGATCTGGTGTGTTTAGTGAATGTATTGTTGATTTGCTGCATAAGTCAAGAGCAAAATGAAGAGCTCTGGTTGTAGTGATGTTGAACGTGGAGATGTGGATCTTACCTCACCAAGTTCAAAAATAGCATCTAGCGTGGGCTCCAGGTGCCTGCTGTGCTGGTCTCTGTTCTCACAGCGACTCCAGCTGTAAGAATGCGCTTCACAGCGCATGTGTTCTCACGTCGCTACGGTACACTCAGGAAATTATGTGTGTTTGCAGGCTTCCCTTTGACACTGGCAGCATTTATGTCCCATGCCATTTTGAGGATGAAAATGAAAACTGAATGTTGTTAGGAGAAGCTCCCTTTTCCTTTTTGACTCTCTGCAGGTAGGGGTCCAAAACGTTAATAGAATCGTTTACATATTAAATTGATAGCACAAGTCTCTGAGAAATAAAAGCCAGCCAAAATGCACCCTGGAGGGACTCGAAGGCATGGGGATGCGGCTTGTTTCTGCATAAAGCAGAGTATTAATATTAATAGTGAGCTAGGTGCGCTTCCTCAGGAAGCATTCTTCTCCCTGGGGTGTTTGCCTTGTTCTCTCAATCCCCCTCGTTCAGATTCTGTTTTTCACTTTTAAATCCAAACACTCCAATGACAAGGTTTTCTTGCAGACTACTTTTCCTTGTGGATACAAGATCCCTGACTTAATGGCAAGGATGTTGTGGAAAATACCTTATTAGCTGATTTCATCACATCATAGGTTGTACTTAAGGCTAGATAGTATAGCCTGCTACACATCTAAGTTGTATGGTATATATAAATAAATATACATATATGTGTGTATTGTACTGTATAGCCTATTCATATATGCAAAACATGTACACATACACATGGTATGCAGCATTGCTTCTAATGTCACAATAAACAGAAAAACATAAGATTAATTCACGAGAGAAAAATAGGTCAAGCAAGAGACACAGTTGTTGTGTGACAACACTTTCCTGGGAAGAAACAACACAAATGACTACTCACTCTGGATAGAAAGCCCGCAAGAGAACAAAGTACAGATGCCACCAAAGTCCAATTTGGTGAATCTATGAGTTGTATCGGGATGACTTACAGGAGTGTGACTAACAGGGTGAGGGGGTTCGTAAAGGGGCAGAAATGATTCAAAAACAGCTGCATCACTGAAGCTCACCCCAGCATGGGTGACATCTCACAAAACCTGAAAACCTAGAGCGTATTACACAGCCTGCAGGCATCTCAACGGGATGAAGAGTGTCCCTACCAAATGATTCTGTTGGTCTAAATAAACCTCTTCCAGGTAGCTGATCTGGTTTCTGAGCAGCTGATCTGGTCTCAGAGTTTTCATTGAAGCTTGGCTTATTTGAGAGTAACTCTCAGCAATCTGTATTGTTTACTCTGGGAGAGAGGACCCTGATGAATCTGGTCAGTTTCAGAGACTTCCTGAAGCTCTTTTGAGTGCTTACGTTTTATCTTATTCCTGAAAGACAGGCTGTTTCAACCTGGGAGGAAACTGCTACTTAACACTCTATCCCTATTCACACATCACAGAACACACCTAATTATATGGCATATATGTATATTACATTATATATACATGTGTGTGTCATATAGTCTATCCATATATACAAAATATATGTATACCATATATACAACATATGCACTGTATATGTGGATTATAACATTTCTGCTGGTGTCATGACAAAACAACATGAGACTAAAGCAAGCACCAGAGGAAAACGAGTCCATCAAGAGAAATAGTAAATATGATATACATAATCTGCAGCTCAGCACTGTAAGCTGTTTCACAGCAAGCTGGCTTTGATTAGGCAGGGGTATGCTCTAAAATAAAGGTAAAACCACCCAGGCACAGTGGTGCATGCATTGTATATAGAAGTTCTCTCAGGCAGAGCAGGCAGATCTCCCAGGCAGAGTTCAAGGCCAGCCTGGTCTACAAAGAGAGTCTAAGACAGCCAAGGCTACACAGAGGAACCCTGTCTCAAACAAACAAACAAAACAACAACAACAACAAAAAAAAAACATAGTATACCAAATACGTAAATGACTACTGGTTATTTATTATCGTTGTCACATGTTATGTGCTGTCCATAACTGTATGTTTCTATGGTTGTGGTTGAATTCTGTCCTCTGAGAATGACATGGCCTGGGTATTGTCTTGAAAACAGAGCAGCTGCAATTACCCACCTAAGACTCTCAAAAAATCTGGGTCCCTAACATTAATGTCATTGGAGTGGAAAGGGTCTGATAAGACAGTACATGAAGTGGTACATTTTGTATATGTGGTACCTCTCTTCTCTGAGTGTATTTAAGTGTTTAACAATATCTGTGAGTAGGGAGGAGACTTTTCAATGGTGCAAATATATAAGAGCCTCCTTGATTCCTGTAAGCAAACCCTCTCCCGTGCCCCTGAAAGCAACCCCAATTAAACTTCATTCAATAGAATGTACATGGGTAGAATTGTTTGTTTCTTTCTTTTCTAAAATTATGTATTAATGTGTGTAAACGCTTTGTGTTGATGGAGAGAGGAGGAAGAAGGATAAGTGGAGAAGGAACCACATGGGAGAGGAGGAAGGACTCTGAGGATGGCGTGGATGGAGAAAACACCCAGATAAAGAATACAAGCAAGTATTTACAAGATTATGGAGGGAAGGCAGCCCAGATGAGGATGGTTTTGGCAGGTGGCATTGGATGGGGGCTGGGAGGTGGATGGTAGGTCATTGAGATAGCATAGGTGAAATATCTGCCTGGCCCAAGGTAAATAAAGCAATTATAAAATCTAACAGATGTCTGTGTCCTATTATTTGTGATAGCAGGTTAGATAATACTGACATGATAAACATAAGGATAGTAATAAACATTATATAGCCAAACGCTTATTTATCATTTACTAAAACAACTTTGCCTGCTTTTCACACCAGGTACTCTGGAAGCCAGAGGCGAGCACCAGATCTCCAGGCAGCAGATGTCAGCTGCCGTATAGGTCCTAGAACTTGAATGCAGACCCTCTCAAAAGCTCTAAGGCCCGGAGCCATCTGTGCAGCCCCTAGAGTTGTTTCTTTAATCTGTAGTCAGTGTCTTATTTGGGGTGAGTGGAAGCTTGTTCATGTCTCTGAGGAGGTCACACAATTCTGCAAGCCTACCTTTGTTTCCCCAGGAGCACAAGTGAACCAATATTGAGTTTATAAGAAGCTGTATTGTTACGTTATAGATAAGAAGACTTGCAGGGAAGCTAAACTATCTAAGGGCTAAGTGCGCTCGCAGGGATGATTCTGATAATCTGTCAGTGCCCATGTGGCACACCTTTCCGCTGCAGCAGAATTGGACTGCCTCTGCTATGTGTGACAAGATGTACAACTGAGGCCGCTTCCTCTGAAGGTACATGTTCCAGAGGTAGAAATCCCAGAGAAGCTGTCTTCCTCTATGTGCTATGGAGTAGCACGTCTCCATGATGAACAAACACCTCCATTCCTGTCCCCTTCCCTAAAAAAAATGTTTTTAAGGATGAAGCAGAGAATATATTGCAGTCCCTGAAAGTAGAATGTATGGGATAGGATGACAGAACCACAATCAGATTGTGACATTAACTGCGGCCCCAGCTCTAAGCACTAAGACATTCACCTGAGCCTCCATTGTCCGTCCAGAAAGGACTTGCCCACATCAGGGAGGAATTCCAATGAGAAAAAGACATGTAGATATATCTTCTACAGTAGCTTCTGGACAGGCAGAGAAAGTGGGGGAGGAGGTGAGTGAGGTAGAGGTATTGGCTTCCCACTTTGTCATTGCTGGGGGCAGTAAGCAAAAGAGACATCTGCTAAACAGCTTCACATTCAATCGAACAACTTGGAGCTCAAGGGAATAATTAGACAGTGGAGATGAAGATTAAGAAATGTAGACATGATGGCAGGTGGGGACCTTAATAATGGCCCAGTACTGATAATAACCACGAAGTATTCCACATTTGAACTATGTGGTTTAGGAAAGCCTTTTAAATGATCAAAGAGCCTCTCATAGCCAAGACGGTGGAACATGGTGGGGTGTGGGGGTTAATCTGAGAGAGAAATCGAGCAATAAAACTACACATCTCTCTTTGGAATAAATGCTGCATAACCTGAGGCAATATGAGGGAAATCGGCCGCGGTCCAGCTAGCTCAAGTGAGCCATTAGATACTTGATTATCGCTTGCTGATGTCTCTCCATGTATCAGAGACTAAAAGAAAACATAGGTAGGGTCGAGAGTTGCTAAGGAAAATGGGCATGTTGCTAAGGAAAATGGTGCTTGATGACTACTTCATTGAGGCAGATAGGACTGTGTTCACAGGAGTGTTAAAAAATTAATTCAGCAATGACCTCAGAGTTGGTATGGAGCTCTAATAGCCCAGTTCAGCATCATGGTAGAACATTGACCTTCCTAATAAGACAATTAAAATGTTCTAAAACCATGAAATATAGTAATTTTAACCTTAGAAGACCACTGTGGTATACATTGTCTGCTCTTGACTGCAACATTGCATTTACCATACGAATGTACTTTAACTGACTGCATTCCTTCCTTCTCCCTCTACCATGAGTTCTCTCTATTCTTTTTATTCCCAGCTTCATATGTTGGTGGAGATTTTTAAGAGAAAATGTGATGCTTCAAAGAAACAATCCACTAAAAGAAAAACTTCACTCTGTGATGGTAAGGATGTTCACTCTTATGAAAAAATTTTACATGGAACCACTTGTGCTTATTTATGAAGAATCTCAGTGAACATTTCAAATTATCCCCATTTTACACACTACAAACTTCATCCTCAAGAGCTATTCACATTTTAGTGTAGCCTCAAGCCACTCTTGGTCATTGGAGGACTATGAGTGATTGATTCTGTTTCCTAAGTTCTTATGATTAGGACAGAAGGAAATGCAAAACAGACCACTTTTCTATAGAATAAAAGAACATACCCTCTCAAACCTGACCATGAAGATGATTGCTAAAAGATATTGTAGACTCATCTCAATCTATATTTCTCTTCTCCCCACCCCTGCATCTTGTGGTAGCTGTGCACAAATAAATAATTCACAGTATTGCAAAAGCATGTTTTTATCCACTTGAATCCTAATGCACTAAGAACGCTAAACCTGAAATTATATTTTTAGGCTTTTGCTATCTGATCATTTTTATAAACAGGGAGAAGAATCTTGGAAAGAGTGGAGCCATTTGATAAAAGCATGAGTGCAGAATCAGAGCATTGTATATTATTACACAAGATTTGGACATTCAGAATATGATCATACCATTAAAGACAATTCTTGGAACCCATGTGCTTTTCATAAGTAAAAGTTTGTGATTATGAACTGATGATAAAAACAAAGATGACAGAAAAAGAGAAAGCTTATAGAGGAGAGATTTATAAAACATGAAGTATATGAGGGAAGAATAGTTAATGGAACAAGACAGAAGTAGACAGCACTCCCAGTTTTAATATATGGGCCAGATGACAAGAGTCAAGGCAATCTCAAAGTGACCAAAGTCCAGCAGATGCAGAGAAAAACCTGCCAGTATGTAGCAGAGGCACAGATGGTTTTTCAGGAAAGCTTCTAGAATAAAAGGTGAATGCCACCCAAATGGGGTATTTGAGAGCAGTGAGGAGATGTGTTTATGGCAGGCAAGTCATGCGACAAGATGAAAATGAAGCTCACTTGCCATGTCAGGGGAAACAGTTGTCATTTTAACACAAAAGAAATGACACAGCCATACTTAGCAGTCAGATGTGATCTGATGATGGGTATTTACTATAATTATTGGAGTTCTACGTGGAACAAGAGCTGCCCCTTTTCTCAGTGAGGGCAGGTCTGCTCATAACGACAAGCACATAGACATCTGATTGTATATAAAGCATGAACTCATGTAACTCAAAACATGATGTAAGGACCTCAAGAAGAGAATGGCTATTCAACATCTAGACTCAAAAAAGGACTCCATTGGACATGAGCCTGAAAAGATAGAAAGGGTTCTGAAAATTAAGAAAGAGGAAGGAGGGACCAGGCCTGGGTGCTAGGAATGGTGAACCTGGGTGGATGAACAAGGACAGCCTAAGTGTTGAAGTTTGCCATGGAGAACACATCATAAGGAGTCTGGAATCCCAGAAGAAGGACCTGGTGTATTTTAAATGCATAAGCAGCATGAAGCCATTGAAAATATTGAAGAAAGAAACTATGTTTTAAGCCATTTTTAATAGTTTTACTTCCAATGAAATGCATTTGTTTCAAGGGATGAGTTTGACTAATTTCCACGAATGTATACACTTGTGCAATCATAGTTCTTGTCAAGACAGTGGCTTCTACTATTCCAGCCACTCCTTCTGGTCCCCACCGACTCAACAATTGATCAGATTATGTGATTATAGATGAGTAGGGAGTACTGTTGTTTTGGCTTTGTTTTCTCAGCACAATATTTTGTGGGCATGCTTTTATTTTGGTGCCCTCTGGACTTGGACCTTGAATGGCAGTCCCCTGAACAGAGCCTGCCCTTTTCATAGCCCCTGTATTTCAGCCCCTGACTTGGTTATATGTTACTATGTCACAAATGAACACCTAACTCAATGCTTTAAAGCATCAGTAGAAACACTGTACTTCTTTCATACATTTTGAGCGTGAACTTGATGAGGATACATCAATGCTCCACTTAACACTGGTAGAGCGGTTCACCTGAAGCTGGGATATTTGCAGCCAGATGATCAGTGGCGTAGGTGGCCAGTTGATGTTGGCTTGAGACCCTCATGTCTGCATGAGACCCTAGCCAAGGTTTTCAGTCAAGGGCATCCTTGCTGACTATATTAGCCTCTCCATAAGGTTGTTTGGACTTCCCTTTTAGCATGGCTTTTGGATTTTAGGAGCTAAGATTCCAGGACACATGAAGTGAAAGTAGAAACCTCTGTGTTCCCATTTCAAGTTCCAGATTTGGCATAATTTTGACTGCATTTCATTGGTTAAGAAGTAATGGACCTTATCCAGGATTAAGAGTTAGAGACTTACACACATCCACGGAGGGAAGCAGTACCAAAGAACTTGTAGCCATGTAAAAATCTACCATGATTTCCATTTAGGAAAGAATTCTTTCCTAAAGGGAGGTTTATTTCATGGTAAAGTAAACATATACTAGATATCCATAGGAATCAAGGTATTGCTGTTGTCTAATAGTTGCTGAAAACAAATACAAAGATAACAATGACCAAAGTGGGTAAGCAGAATAATGGCAGAGGAGATAGAACACATACACATTTTTGAAAATATTTTCCATTATAAATAAATTCTAATTAAATCACATTTATCTCCAAATATAATAGAGAGACATACTTAAAATAAGCACGGGTTGCTATTTCTCTTAAGGTGCTTTAGGTGGGGGCTCAAGAACAATTCAAATATCTGGAATATATACTTAATTACCAATATATAAAACTCACTTGAGAAATTGAATCTTAGGATGGATATGGCTGAAGACCAAGTTAGACATTTGGAAATAACACAAAATAAATCAGTGTAAATTTAAAGCTTAAAACACAAAATGATAAAGCAGAGAAAAATGAAAGGACATAGAAACTGGATCCAACACACACAACATCTATCAAGCACACCATAAGGAGAGTAGAGGAGAAAGAGAAACCCAAGAAAGAATACCCACCTAAACCTACCCCCCCCCAAAAAAAACATTCTCAGATTGAAAAGCCACCAGTCTTGAAAGAAAGAAATGAATGACAGTTTCCCATCAACTCATCTTTAAACTCTGGGACAGAATGTAGGAGAAAACAAGTAACAGGACAGGAGCTTATCACAGAAGGCCTCTGAAAGACTCTACCTAGCAGTGTATCAAAGCAGATACTAAGACTCATAACCAAACCTTCAGCAGAGTGCAGAGAATCATATGAAAGAAGGGGGAGTTAATATGACATGGAGAGGATAGGAGCTCCACAGGGACTAAATATATCTGGGCACAGGAGTCTTTTATGAGACTGTTTCTCCAACCAAGGACCATGTATGGATATAACCTAGGACCTTTGCTCAGATGTAGCCCGTGGTAGCTCAGTATCCAAGTTGGTACCCTAGTAAGGGGAACAGGGACTGTTTCTGACATGAACTCAATGACGGGCTCTTTGACCTCCCCACCCTGCAAGGGAGGAGCAGCCCTGCTGGCCCACAGAGGAGGACTTTGCAGCCAGTCCTGAAGATACCTGATAAACCAGGGTCAGATGAAAGGGGAGGAGGGCCTCCCCTATCAGTGCACTTGTAAAGGAGCAGGGAGGAGATGAGGGAGGGAGGGTGGGATTGGGAGGGAATGAGGGAGTGGGATACAGCTGAGATACAGAGTTAATAAAATGTAACTAAAAAAAGAAAGAAACAGCCCAAAGATTTGGGCAGGTTCAGGGAGATAGTTAATGATAATAAAATACAGCCAGATGAGCACTGACTGTTGCATAAGTAATGTTAAATTTTTCAGTAAATGCACTAATGTTTCAAATGTCATTCAGAAATGATTTAAAATAATAATTTCATGATTAGTCAAACTGTGGAATGAATGTATTGACGAAGTAGTTACTTTTTTTTTTTTTTTTTTGGACAGAGGAGGGAGTTGGAAAACTTATCCTCCCAAAACCGGTCAGAAAAGCACTTATAGTTACTGTCTAGTACAGTGAAAAATAGGAAGTTCAAGAAAGAGAAATTGAGATTAAAGGCATGGTGGAACAGAGCCAAGAGTGCCATGAGACAGTCACGCTGGGTCTCAACATCAAAACAAGAAGTCCAAAGCCTCATGGAGGGTGACTCCATTACATTACTCAAAGAATGTGGAACATCTTAACGAGTGTTCCATAAGAATGTGTGCATATATATAATATATATGAATATATATTCATATTCTTAGGGGTTGGCAAAGAGCTATACAAGAACCTTATAATTCACATATGATGCCAACTGTCAAGTAAAATAATTTAAAACTCCCTTTGATCTGCTATTAAGACATTCTCCTTCAAGTGACACAGGAGCACTGGCGGATCCCTGTATGTCCTCTGTATTATACCATGAGCCTCTGGAAGCAGCTCCCTAATGAATAAAACTTATATAGTCATAATACACTGTGTGCTTTTTACTATTTAACATTTTAATAGTCAACCTACGATAAGATCTTAACAGTCAAGAACAGTGACAATCTCTTGTAAATAGGTGTGTGTGACTATACATCCATAACGATATAAGAAAAAAGAAAATATGTAGAAGTATGTAAACATGGATGATGCACACAGACAAACACATAAACACGTCTTTTCTGTAAAATTCGTGGGGCAGTCGAGCAGAAGTGAGCGAGAACTGTGGAGATAACAGGTATGTGAGTGTTCTAATATTTATAGTTTGACAGAGCTTAAGATGAACAGTTCAGCACCCAGAGGTTTACATGTGTGACTTGCATTTCTAAAGCTCCAATTAGAAGTAAAAGAGAAGAACATCACTAATATTATGTAGAAGTGAGTGGGAGGTAGCAGATAAGTATCCATTCTGCCTGTCTCCTAGTGGGTAGTGGATAGTGCTTCTTGAAGTTATTAAATGGAGCTGTGGTCTCGTATGTGACCAGTTTGCACTACTGAGGTGATGAGTGTTGATGTGCTAGTAGTTAAAAAGAAGTCAAGGTTGTCTCAATAGGGGGACGTGACCTTTCTGAGGTGGACACCCTCTTGCTAAGCAGCGAGGAGCTTGTACCTGGCATGCTAGGTATGAGGACACATACAGCTTTCATTACCATGAGTGGCTTTTGTCGGTGACTCTGGGTTCATAAGTTAAGAAGATTCCATGTTTGGAGGTTGGTTGTGTATAGGTTTCCTGCTACACAGTGGTGTGAGGCAACAATTTTTAATTGGTATGAAAACTGTTTTTAGAAATAACATAGGACTATTTTCAAATCATTCTGTCTATTATAAATAATTTTTGTAATAGATGATATAAAACTGTGTGCAATTAAATACATTTGATCTCACTGCCCTAAACATATTCCTTTTGTTGCAAAATGAGACTTTTCAAATACTTGGAAGGATCATCTCTCTCCTAAATACAAATTCCCGTTTCTACTCCATATCGTGAAAAGATAGTAGTCATATTCAATCATATCACTTCTTTGCCTTTTAATGCTTTTATTTGTGACAATAACACAATTTAAGTTCCCCATTTAAACCATTTTTCATGTGACCTTTAGGCTTTTTCTCAAGTCTAGTTTTAAACTGTCTAGAAGAAGTGATTTTTACGTTTATAATTTATGTTTCAATAATAACAACAACAAAACAATTACATAGATCAAACTTTTGTTTTGGACCCAGCTATTAAGGTTGAAGTCTGGCATTTCTGGATAGCCTCTGAGCTCAGTATAAGGTATGGACTCCCTTCCTCAACAGGGTTCCCTCTCCACCTTATCTGGGAAACCCCAGATCCCCTAAGAAAAGTCACATAACCCTCAGGGAGATTACAAGCTAAACCTTTTCCTGATAAGAAACACATTCAACAAGCACCTGAGGATTCCTGGAAATACCCACCCTATGCTAATGAGATGTCTTGGTATCTTGGCTCTCAACCAATAACCTTAAATGTACCTTGAGTTCTTGCCCCACCCATAGGATAATTAAGTATGCTTTCCCCCTCTTATGATGAGGTTGTTGTGTTACATGTAAATCAAGTATCGCTGGCAACCCCTGGCACCCCTAGCCCCAGCAACTCACAGGTATTCACCCTCAAAAGTCCTCTCACTGCCCAAGGGTTATAAGTCTTGATTCATGAAACAAACTCTCTCTCACTCCACTCCTCCACCATAACCACCTGAGACTCATTTATTCTGGGGAAAGAAGGACTCCCTGAAGAATCATCGATGAGTGCCCCGAGCTTGGCTGCCCATGAAGCAGCCACCCAGCCAAGCCACCTGTTTCTGAACTGCCCAGATCTTGGCTAATGGTCAGTCAGCCACACGCTGCTGATCGCCTCCAGTGTCCACTGCTCACTGGCATTAGGAACTGCCTCAGCAGCTATTGACTTGCATCCCTCTGGAACTGCATCTCACTGGACCTGCCTTCTGGTCAGCTTTGGGCCTTTGCCTGCCCCCCACCCCACTTCGCCATTAATACTGTGGCTTAATGGAAGGGCTGTAACACTTCAGTATCATCATTGATGTCTGGTACCAGCAAGTTCATTTTAAAAGAGCTAACTGGGGGAGAAGCATGGGAGGAGAAGCGGGAGGGAGGGAGGGCAGCACTGGGAGGGGATGAGGGAGGGGGCTACGGCTGGGATACGAAGTGAATAAACTATAATAAATAAAAAATAAATAAATAAATTCGCAGGGGGTGGGAGAGTGCTAACTGTAACACCCAGTGAAAAACTCACTTCTGCCTCCCCCAGTGAGACAGGTCTGGCCCTGAGCACTCTAATTGTTCCTGAGAGAAAGGAAACCTTTGATCCTAGGGGTCCCTCTGTTCCCATCCAGAAGCAAACAGCACCTGGGCTGGCCTTCAGGAGAAGTGAGAATGTTCGTTTCCACAGGGCAGCCCAGTGTCCAGAAACACAGTATGACAGTATGCTCGAGACAACCCAGGTTACCACTGGATGCGGAACGACATCTAATGACGTAACAGGCACTGTATTCACTGCTTTTGCAGGTGTGCCATCCACTGCCTCCAATGTTTACAATAAATCAAGTGTCAACAGAGCTGTTAAGTCATATATATGTTTCAGGTTCACAGCTCAGGGACAAATTTTATTAGAACGCAGGTATTTTACACCCCATGGTCTACACTTTTATTCACAACTCCACCTAAAACTCACAAACCTCTTGCTAAAATAACTCACGATAACATCAGACATTTGTAATAGAGCCTTCCTTCTTTAAATTTAGAACGTCTTGAATTTGCGATACTACTATAAAACAAACAAGTAAGGAAAAGAGGCATTCATAAGAAGTATCTTATCACAGAGAACAACACTAGGAGAAAGAAAATCCTTTCCATATCTTTATAATGCTTATAATCACTAACTAGAAAATCAAATGTATCCAGAAGGTGGTACACACCTGTAATCCCAGAACTCAGGAGGTTGAGGCAGTAGAATTGCAAGTCAGAAGCCAGATTAGCTATATACTCAGACCCCATATAAAATAAAAGAAAGAAAAAAAGGAAGGAAGGATGGAAGGATGGAAGGAAGGAAGGAAGGAAGGAAGGAAGGAAGGAAGGAAGAAAGGAAGGAAGGAAGGAAGGAAGGAAAGAAGGAAATGAGTTGGTGTCTATTTATTACCTGTCATTTCTATAAGCATATTTTCTCTTTGTAAAATTGAAAACATTCCCATCTGAATTTTTCACATAGCATTAGAGATGAGTATTTCCTATATCATTAAATATCTTTACAAAAAATGACTCAGTGATGCTCTGGATATAATTTTAATAAGTACATGTTTGCATATGAGTGAACTATAAAATATTTTTATTAATCCCCAATTGCTGAATGTTTATACTATTCATTTTTTCTGTTATAAAACAGTATCTTTAATAAACTATAAGAAAGTCCTAGGACAGAAATAAAATGATTCAAGGTTTTCAATTATTCAACACAAGGAAAACATAAAAACATACGCAAGTAAAATGTTTGTCTAGTATTTTGAATGCCACACTCATCTTCAGAGCATATCATTTTCTTATAGTTGTATGAACTGACAATTTCTTTCTATTTTGCATTTCTTCCCTAGTCATTGTATTGGTATCCTTTTTTCTTCGTTGTATTGGTTTCTACATTATGATTCCTCTGTTCTTGCTTGTATATATTATGTGTGGTTCACTAGAAATTATGCAACTAAAAAAAAAGAAACCTAACTTCCTGAAAAAAGAATTCTTATTCTTTCTCATTATCTCTTCATCTTTTCTTTTCCAATCAACTTAGGAAGACCCATTAAATATTAGCCTGTATTCATTTGTCCCAGCTGAGAATGGATCATCATCACCAGACACATTTCTAAGCTTATGTTTAAAAAATTCATGCACTTCCACTGAGGTCCAATTCTTGTGAAGTAAAATGATATTAATGGCTTTAGTTATTTTCTCTTCCCTAGCAGAGGGAAATAGTTGAGTGACTTACTTTTTTATGCTTTCACAATTTTAAAAATAAATATATAAATAAAATTATCCAAGGCAACATATTATTCATTATGTTGTTTTGTTATGAATCCCTATTTATTTTTCCCCATAATTTTCACATGTACTTTTTTCTGTCCCATAATACTTCAGATACCAGTTAATAAATATGTGTGCTTGTGTGTTGATCACTGGGTTTAATAGCATGAATATGTTTATCAAATCCAAGGGACTAATTACTATAAGCTTTCTATTGCATTCTGAAGAATTTTGCAGGGAATTAAATATTAAAAATGCAAAAGATGCCTATGCAAAATGTAAACTGATTTCTTCTCACAGAAAAGATAGTATAAGCTGAAAGAAAATTGGTGTAAGAAAGAAAAAAATATATTCTAATTGGCTTTCTCAAATCAATTTTGCCTTTTCTTTTTTTAATTATTTTTATTAATTACAGTGTAATCATTTTGTATCCCCCTTGTACCACCCTCCTCTTTCGCCTCCCAATCCTACCCTCCCTCTTCCCCACCTATGTCTCTCTCCCAGGCCACTGAAAAGGGAAGTCCATCTCCCCTTCTCTCTGACCCTAGTCGATCAGGTCTCATCGGAAGTGACTGCATTGTCTTCTTCTGTGGCCTGGTAAGGCTGCTCCCCCCTCAGGGGGAGGTGATCAAAGAGCAGGCCAATCAGCTCATGTCAGAACAGTCCCTGTCCCCATTACTTTGGAGGCCGCTTGGATACTAAACTGCCATAGACTACCTCTGTGCAGGGTTCCAGGCCATGTCTATGAATGGTCCTTGGCTGGAGAATGACTAAGATGAATAACTCAAGTGACAACACATACTAGAGAGGATGTGGAGAAAGGGGAACTCTCTTCCACTGATGGTGGGAATGTAAACTTATACAACCACTTTGGAAATCAATCTGGCGCTTTCTCAGACAACTAGGAATATTGCTTCCTCAACATCCAGCTATACCACTGCTAGGCATATATCCAAAAGGCGCTCAAGTATACAACAAGGACATCTGCTCAACCATGTTTGTAGCAGCTTTAATTGTAATAGCCAGAAGCTGGAAATAGCCCAGATGCACCTCAGTTGAGGAATGGATACAGAAATTGTGGTACATCTACACAATGGAATATTGCTCAGCAATAAAAACAAAGAAACCATGAAATTTACAGGTAAATGGTGGGAACTGGAAAAGATCATCCTGAGTGAGGTATCCCAGAAGCAGAAAGACACACACGGTATATACTCACTCATAAGTGGATACTAGACATAAAATATAGGATAAACATACTAAAATCTGTACACCTAAGGAAGTTAATCAGGAAGGAGGACTCTGGCTAAGATGCTCAAGCCCCATTCAGAAAGGCAAAGAGGATGGACATCGGAGGAAGGAGAAAACAGAGAACAGGACAGAAGCCCACCACAGAGGGCCTCCGAAAGGCTCTACCCTGTAGGGTATCGAGGCAGAGTGCAGGGAATCTTATCAAAGAAGTGGGAGATGGTAAGACCTGGAGAGGACAAGAGCTCCACAAGGACAGCAAGAGATCCTAAAAGTCTGGGCACAGGGGTCTTTTCTGAAACTGAATTTTCTTTTTTTTAAACTTTTTATTGATTCTCTGTTTATTTCACATTATGCACCCCAGTGCCATTCATCTCCCTGTCCGCTCATATCGCCACCTCACCATTGGAACCACCCTCCTCAAAACAACAAAACACACAAACAAAAAGTAAAACAAAGGATAGAAAACATTTCATCTTGTGTCACATTGTATTAATTCCAGATCCTCATGGGACTCCTCCTGGTTATCCTGTTGTGGCTCTGTGTCAGGGAGATCCAAATGCTTTGGCTCAGCAGGACTGGCCCTTTCAGGCACCCCAACAGTTCACAGACTGTGTAAATTTTGGTGTGAGCCAACTCAAAACCCTAAATCTGGGCTTGGGTTTCAGTGAGCTGGTCAGCCGGCTGGCTTTCCCTTCTTCCCACCACCAGGGAGAGCTCTCCAGCATGGCTGTGGCTAGGCCGCCCAATGCTGCTCAGCAGGAGGCAGGGTCAGCTTTCTGTGCTCATGCCCTCAGGTGGGCTCACCAGTGCCCAGGCTTCCAGAGACAGCTCCACTGTGGTACCCAGTCAAGGTGAGAGGCCCACTCTCCCAAACAGTGCAGCTGGGAGGGGACAGGACCACTCCAGGCCAGCTTTCCTGGCTGTGGGGTAGGTTGGGGTGAAGTGGTGGATGGGAGTTGGAGGGGGCAAGGGACTGGAGAAGGGTATCACCTCCATGCCAGCATACCCCACAACAGACTGGGTGGGGTCATCTCTCCCACACTCATACCCTCGGGGCCAGCTTACCTGTGGCACAGACACCAGGGCCAGCTCCACTGTTCTGCCCCCATAAAGTACAGGGGCCCTTGAGTTCTGCAGCTTGTGGACCCAGCTCTCCAAAGCTCCCAGCCAGTAAGGAGCAAGGCCAGTTCTGCACAGCCCCTGGACATCCATGTGGTCCCTGGCAGCTGCCCAGACCTGGGACACATGCCCTAGCACCAAAATACAGATATATTTATGTATCTTTTCAGACATTTATTTTATTATTTCTGTGTATGTGTGTATTTGAACATGTATGCGAAGATGCCCCATGGAGATCTGTTGCAGGATATTTGATCACACTGTGAACCTTGAGATTGTGTTGTTTACTGGAAAAAACCTGTTTCTAGTCGTGGTGGGGCTCAGCCCTAGCACACACTTTTAATCCAAGAGCTTTCTGCTTGAATTAAATAAAATCAACCACAGGTCAAGAGGCTGAACAAGCAACCAGTTGACAGGGAGTGAACATGGAGAAAAAAAAAATCCATAGAGAGTGAGAGGAAGTCGGGAGAATGGATAGGAAGATGCACAGGAAGTAGAAGGAAGGGACATTCAGTGTTGAAGGGTTTGGAGACAGTGTAGGGAAGTTTTCCTTTTGCCTTTGAGAAGGCAGCTGAGAAGGAAGGTCAGCTAGGTGCTTTCTCTGCCTCTCTGAGCTAGCAGGCTTTCACCCCAGCATCTGGCTCCTGGTCTTTATTGGTAAAACTGAACGTTTGAGATTTATCTTTAAAACAACAGAGAACAGAAGAGGAAATAGAATTACAGGCAGTTGTGAGCCTTCTGATGAACGTGCTAGGAACTACGAGGGTCCTCTGCAAGAGCAACAAGCATTCTCATCTGCTGAGCCATCTTCCTGTGTATCTATGTATTGTGTCTTACACAAACCTATACAAAGATACTCAGCATGGAGTTAGAAACAGATGTCTACTTGCAGGGGTGTATAACACTGACAGTGATTCAAAGTGTAAAGTTTTATATAGAATTTGAACCACAGAAATTACATGTATATGCATCAATGTACATAATAAAGTAGCCAAGAACAAGCTACACTGTCTTCATTCCTCTGGGTTCTTCAGTAAAAAATGATAATAATAATAATAAACTATCTGCAAGCTTGTCATGGAGGTTTTGAGTTAATATATGCAAAGCACTTAGAAAGTCGAATGCTGTAAGCACTTTAAAAGTGTTTGCTTTTGCTAGCATAAGTCTGAAAACAACATTGAATTAGAAAAGCAAGCAGCAGAAGCCACCAAGTGTAAGCTAGTCTGTCTGTGCTGTGGGCTTATATTTGTTGTCAGAGTTTGGGAACATGAAATTGAAATTCTCAGGAATTTTTTTCATTACTTATTTCCATAAAACCATTTCACACATTTTAAAAGTACAACATTATGTAGCTACAAGAATAGTGGGCCATTTATATAATGGAGTTATATATGAAACGCTAATAGTATCATGTTAAAAATTAACAAGTACAGGTTTTGTGGTTATTCTCCATATTTACTGTGACAAAGACATGTTTAAATTGTAAGAACAACTATCTCAACCTGAAATAGATGTTTAATAACTAGAAAACTTTTTTATGTTTTTACATTTATTCAGTGTGTGTGTATGTTTCTGTGGCTGTGTGTGACTATATGGCTGTGGCTGTATCTGTGTGTCCATGTATTGGCATGTATGTGCTATGATTGCCATGATACGTGCATGGAGGTCAGAGGACAATTTGCAGAAGTCAGTTCTCTCCTTTGACCATGTAGGTTCCAGGGGTTGCACTCTGGTCATCTGCCTGGGCAGCAAACATCTTTACCTTATAAGTCATTTTGTGAACCAATGCCATTGTTTTCAAAAGATCATGTAACATAAGAACACCCCACAAGCTGAGCCTGGTGGTGTGTGGCTTCAATCCCAGCACTCAGGGAGCCAGAGGCAGGAGGATAGCTGAGTTCGAGGCCAGCCTGGTCTACAAAGCAAGTCCAGGACACCCAAGGTTACACAGAGAAACCCTGTCTTGAAAAACCAAAATATATATAAATATACATATACATATATATATATATATAATTAGTTACATTTTAAAAAGAAGAAAGAACACCCCACAAAATATTTTAAATGTAATATAATAAATATCCCATACATGAAGATTACTTTTATTCTGTATCAAAACTAATTAAAAATTTTAAAGATATATATATATTTTTTTAATTACATTTATGGAGGAGGGGAGAGCATTATGTGCATGTCAGTGTGGTGCTTGTGGAGGTCAGAAGAGGGCACTGGATCCCCTGGACCTGGAGTTACGGGTGGTTATGAAGCATCCAACTTGGATGCTCAGAACTGAACTCAGGTCTTCTGCAAGAGCAGTATTTTTAACCAGAGTCATCTCTCCAACCATGACACTGGTTACATTTTCAAGAGTACAATTGACTTGGACATTGTAGTGCATGTTGCTAAATATGGACTAATTTCTTTTGTTAAAAAAGGAAAACATTTACAAAGCCTTTCGGTGAACAGTAATTTGTGACACATTCAAACACTGGAAAATGTCAGCAAATACCATTGAGCAATATTCAAAGTATGCAGCATTTAAATCTCCTAGCAAGATTAACATCACTACACAGAGCCACATGCCAAAACTGCCAATTTAAAAACTTTGCATCTGGTTGCTATTTTCTACCGTGTCCCTTAAAAATTGGTCTATGCTATACTGTCTATATAAACTTATAAATATGTACTTGTAAACCAACTAGAATTAGCAACTGATACACCCGTGATTGTGTACTCAAAATGTAGCCACATTGGCAAGCAGGACTGATGAGATTGCATCCACTGGGCTCCCACATGTGTCTTTCCTGGAGCTGGAAGTGTCAACTTCAGCTTGCTGCTCAGCATTCACTATCTACTTGGTAATGGATTCTCCCTAGCCAACAGTATCTATACTACTCATTGCATTTTAATTCCCAAAGGAAAATTATATGGCTTTTTTTTCTCAATTTCTTAAATGGTGTTTCTCAAGATTTGGGATTTGAAGAAACAAGAAATGTGTACATTTCTCAAGAAATACCCTAACGGAATTCACATACAGAAAGTGCAATCAACGTTATGCAAATGTGTGAACTACAGAGATGCTTACTGTCTTCCTGACTGTGATTTCCTCAAGAAGAAATGACTTACTGCAGGATGATCAACAGGTCCAGGATGTGAATGAGGAATCCTTGCCTTCCTTCCCTACCACCCCAGGGGACCTGGAGGAAGACAGCACATGATGAAACCCGGGTGAATGCTGACCAAATCCAAAAAATACAAGAGAATCTTAGGTCATAACCAAATGGAATTAGAACATTGCATCCTGTATAGTTACTTTTCTCAGTGCTGTGACGAAATACCTTAGAAATACAGATTAAGGAAGGAAGGGTTCATTTGGGCTCATTGGTTCAGGGATGCAGTCCACAATGATGGCAAGAGAGTGAGGCAGCTGCTCATAAAGCATCCAATAGTTAAGAAGCAGAGACATGAACACTGGTGCTCATCTCATTTTATCCTTTTCATTTGCTACGGGACACCAGGCCATAGAATGTCACATCAGTCCACTTGACTCAGAGTCAGGGTAAGGCCAGACAGATTGTGGCAGAGGGCTACAACCATGAAGTCTCATCAAAATGGCTGCCTGCCCAATACCTGGACAGGGAGAAAACTAAGGGACATTACTGTGTTTCTTCTAAAACCTGTTCATAGTACTTAATATTTTTTCAGTTGCTTTGCAATCAAGAAACAGATAATAGCTAAGTCATTAGCTTCAAATCTGCATTGAAAAATGATCATGTCAACTTCCTTCTTTCGATGTTTGAGTTAAATTTGTGAGGTGGTGTATGCATCTGTTTATATTTGAGAAATATTTATATTATGATAAATTGATGTATGTTTTATGGATACTACTAAGCAGCAAGCAGAAAGCCTTGGGGCTTATGATAGTTAGATAATCTCCAGATTCTTGAATTCTAAGACACTCTTTCTAAAAAAGAAAAAAAAAAAAAACAGAGTCCTAATTTAAACACACACACACACACAGGAATGGGGGTGGCAGACTGTCAGAGTGTGTTCGGAGATCTGGAGTTTAGTGTTCATGTTCTCAGAAAGACCCTGGTTTCTGAATCTTATCTCTGATAACAGCCACTAGAAGATTGCTGAATGTAATCTAAGCTTCTAACATCTGATTTAAGCCTGAACTTTTCCCCTTCCTCCTACCTCCTTCTAGCTTTCAACTTCTGACGACAAACTGAAGAGGATTCTGCTTTCCAGACACAACTGACAAAGCTTACTGTCAAC
Source organism: Pachyuromys duprasi (assembly GCA_028658305.1). Lineage (NCBI taxonomy): Eukaryota > Metazoa > Chordata > Mammalia > Rodentia > Muridae > Pachyuromys > Pachyuromys duprasi. The sequence continues at coordinate 50,036,123 of CM053751.1, forward strand.
CTGACCCAAGGTGCACCACACGGAAACTATCCAGATATCTACCCACTGAGGGGTACGGAGAACGTGATATGTTCTGGTGAAAAGAGGGGTCTCAAACTATAGCTCTGATGGTAGCCATTGAGCAGGAAATAACCTGTTATCATGGCCCAGTGAGCCACACCAGCTACAAACACAAACTTATAGATTGTTAAGCTTATAAATTGCCCCCCTCGGCTTCTATTAGAGGACAGTTGCCCAGCAGCCTTAAACCATATTTTTTTCCTGCTTCTCATTTTACAGTTTTTACAGACAAGACCATTAGCTGGTCCTCTAAGGCAATGTGTCTGGCCTTACCTGACCCTGAGGACTGAGATACTGGTTGTGATGCTACATTGTTGCTCAGCTTCATGAAGCTTCAGCAGCAGAGTTAAGATGTATCCGTGTTCCTTGCTCAGTCCCTGATCGAGCATTCTAAAGCTGCCACTAACCAAGGTTTATTGAAAGGCAAGCATTCTTCAACTGCATGTGACTACTATTCGTGAGATAGATGAAGCCCTGAAGCCATGACCTACCCTCACCATCATCTTTGATGGTGCTGGACAGATAGAATATTCTATAATGCAAATAGGAAACAGCAGGTTCTGATGAAGAAATCGTGAAGACAGCCATGTTTTGATAATAAATAGCCACCAAGAACCACATCTATTCACAAGAAACGTACTAGAATGGGAGTGGAGGAAACGAAAATGTTGACACCATCTCATGGTGAAAAAAAATCTATTTTTCTAAATCAGTGGACATAGAATACTTACGATTAAAATCATGGGTGTCAGAGATTTTGGACACTCAGTCTTAAATGGGATGTCCTTCTCACACCCCACCCCTCAAGGTTCAGGGATCTATGTAGAAATGGAGGCAGAAAGATCGTAAGAACCAGGGGTGGTGGGCAGTTCCAAGGAAACAGGTTCATCCAGATAGAATAGTCAAAACAGTACCGATGTGCAAAACTCAGAGAGACTGTGACAGTACACACAAGATATGAACAGGTTTAAACCAGACAAAACCCAGCACTAAGAAGGAGAAGCAGATATAAAGCCCCACCTATTATCAGCTATTTGTGATTGATGTCTTCTGGAAGAAAATCAGTTTTCTCCAATAGAGTAACATTGAGTATATCAACCACACTGCAGGCCAAGCCCCATGTCCAAGAGTAGTTGGACAATACAGATGTGATTTCCATTTTGTTGTTGTTGTTGCAGAGGTTTTGTTTGTTTGGTTGGTTTGGGGTCTGTTGTTGTTGTTTTGAGAGAAAAAAATAACATGAGGTTGGGTGGGTAGGCGGGTAGGGAAGGATCTTTGGGGAGTTGGGGAAGAGGAGAGAATACAATCAAAATATATAAAATTCTAAACAAATCAAACAATGGATATGGGAAAGATGGTCTAGGGCAGAATAAACTGCATTGTCATATCATTGTCATATAAATTAAATAGCATAGTTGAAAGAGAGAATTTCTATTCTAAAGTATAGTCAGATCTAACCTCAAAATACTTTGACGCCTACTCTTTAATCTAGTGGTGTGTATCTTTATAAAGATATGGGTTTTTTTTCCAGGAAATATAGAACCAGACCAGTGACTCATGGTCTCCCTGTGCTGACTAAAGTAACTATGACATAAAATACAACATGCCAATGGCCAAAGAGAAGTCACTATGTAGTAGTACAAGCCTTCAGAGGAAGGAAGAGAGGATTTCCAAAGAAAAGAGTTAAGAAGAGCTTCCTTGGAGTTGGAGGGGAGTCCTTAGTGTTAAGTGGCTAGTGTTCCAGGCCAGGGCACACACAGTAGCTGAGACAATGTATCAGAAAGAAAGAAACAAACTGAAATATGAGACGATGGAGGTGGGGTTGGCCCACAGGTGTGGAAAGCTTTGAATGCAAGGCTAAAGGAGCCAAAACTCCTATACACACAGTCTTGAACAACAGACTGTAAATATCTGAGCTGTACTTCAAGTTCTAATAGAAAGCATACTGTAAGCTAGATTAGAAGGGATGATCCCAGGAAGTAAGAAAAAAAATGTTATGGAAATATTCAGGAATATCCACAAAAAGTCTGATTTAAGGTTGTGTTACATTTGATAGATGAGGGAACCAAAACACATGGGTGTTAAGAAATAAGCAACATCCATACAAGACTTGCCAGTGTTTTCAAAATTTGCTATTGTTAGCCTATGGATAAACTAAATATGGTATATACTTTGAATGGAATATCATTCGACCTTGAAGAGAAAGAGATTCTGCAAACTGTGATGCCGTGGATGATCTGGAGAATGAGCTAAGAGAAATAAGCTAGCCTCAGGGGAACAAAGATTCCACCTTTACGAGGAGCACTCAAAGGAACAGGAGGAAACTGCTCACCTACAGGACACAATTTCAGTGATACACAATAAAAATTTGTGCAGAACTGTAAAGTACCTAGAGTTCAAAACATTGTATTGTACGCATGATACCTGATTAAGAGGACAGTTCCCGTGTTAAGTGTTCTTACCACAGCCCCATAAATTCAAGCTCAGTGAATTATGCAAAAACCACACAGCTTGGGAGGGACATAGCAGTGACTGTAGTCTGGGAAATCTAATTCCGGAAGTCCCTGTTTTCCCTCCTGAAGATTTTAGACTAATATACTGACCTAGCCAGCTGTTCCAAAAAGCTAACAGCATAGTGAAGGCATGACCTTTAAGAAGCAAATATCTAGGCAAAAAAAAAAGAAGAAAAGAAAAGAAAAATTACAGTGAGTCAAGCACCAGGCATCAATTTTGAAACATCCAAATACCATGGTCATTGACCTATTGAGAGGTGGGAAGGAGAAACAGGAGGTAGATGTGATCTCGATACATTGTACACATTTGTAAAATTCTCAAATAATTAATTTTTTATAAATTGTATTTTTTCTTTTTATTTTTTAATTAAATTTTATTTACTATATTAATTACAGTTTATTCACTTTGTATCCCAGCTGTAAACCCTCCCTCCTCCCCTCCCAATCCCACCCTCCCTTCCTCATCTCCTCCTATGGCCCTCTTCAAGTCCAGGGATAGGGACAGTCCTCTTCCCCTTTCATCTAACCCTAGTTTTTCCAGTCTCATCCAAACTGGCTGCATTGTCCTCCTCTGTGGTTTGGCAGGGCTGCTCCCCCATCCAGGGGAGGCAGTCAAAGAGCTAGCCACTGAATTCAGGTCAGAGACAGTCCCTGTTTCCCTTACTAGGGCACCCACTTGGATACTGAGCTGCCGTGGGCTACATCTGTGCAGGGGTTCTAGGTTATATCCATGAATGGTCCTTGGTTGGAGTATCAGTCTCAGGAAAAAAACCCTGTGCCCAGATATTTTGGTTCTTTTGCTCTCCTTGTGAAGCTCCTGTCCTCTCCAGGTCTTACTATTTCCACCTTGTTTTCTAAGATTCCCTGCACACTGCCGAAAGTTTGTTTATGAGTCTCATTTTCTGCTCCTATAAAATGCTAAATAGAGTCTTTCAGAGTCCCTCCGTGGTAAACTCCTGTCCTGTTTTCTCCTTCTTCCAATGTCTGTCCCATTTGCCTTTTTGAGTAAGGATTGATCATCTTACCCACGGTCCTGCTTCTAGCTCACCTTCTTTAGGTGTACAGATTTTTGCAGGTTTATCCTATATTATATGTCATTAAAAAGCAACAAATCAAGTAATCCAATTAAAAACTTGTGTACAATGCTAAACAAAGAATTCTCTGTAGAGGAATATAGAATGGCAGAAAAACACTTAAAGAAATGCTCAATGTCCTTAGCCATCAGGGAGATGCAAATCAAAACGACTCTGAGATTTCACCTTACACCCTCCAGAATAGCTAAGATCAAAAACTCTAGTGACAACGCATGCTGGAGAGGTTGTGGAGAAAGAGGAACCCTCCTCCATTGCTGGTGGGAATGCAAACTTGTAC
>CM053751.1:50040566-50064030 GCA_028658305.1 Pachyuromys duprasi
GGGAGTGACAGACTGGCTAGATCCCAGAGGAGGACATTGCAGCCAGCCCTGAAGAGACAGGATGAGCTTGGGTTGGATGGAAGGGGAGGAGGTCCTCCCCTGTTGGTGGACTTGGAGGGGGCGGAGAGGAGGGAGATGAGGGAGGGAGTGGGAGGGTGGGAGGGAATGAAGGAGGAGGCTACGCCTGGGATGCAAAGTACCTAACCTGTGATTGATATAAAAATAAATAAATTTTTTTAAAAAAGAAAAAAAAGATAACTAATCTAGCCTCACAGAAATATACAATGGTGCTGGATGGTTAGATTATCATTGTGGATTCCTGTTTAATTTAATAAATAAATTATTATGAAAAAAACTCATGTGACAACACATACTAGAGAGGTTGTGGAGAAAGGGGAACCCTCCTCCATTGCTGGTGGAAATGTAAACTTGTACAACCACTTTTGAAATCAATCTGGCACTTTCTCAGACAATTAGGAATAGTGCTTCCTCAAGATCCAGCTCTACCACTCCTAGGCATATATCCAAAAGATGCTCAAGTACACAACAAGGACATTTGCTCAACCATGTTCGTAGCAGTTTTATTCATAATAGCCGGAAACTGGAATCAACCCAGATGTCCCTCAACAGAGGAATGGATACAGAAATCGTGGTACATTTGTGCAATGGAATACTATTCCGCAATTACAAACAAGGAAATCATGAAATTTGCAGGCAAATGGTGGGATCTAGAAAAGATCATCCTGAGTGAGGTAGCCCAGAAACAGAAAGACACACACAGTATATGCTCACTTATAAGTGGATACAAATTGTATTTACTGGAGTATTTGATAGTATAGAAATGGTTTTGTAATCCACTACTTAAAAAAAATACATGAGATTGTCAAGCTACATCTTTATGTATATAAACATAGGTTTACATTAAAGTATTTATAGTTGTTTCAGTTTTCCTATATTAATTTTTCTGCATATTTTTATCTTAGTACTTGACTACTGTAATAAAACTGTACAAATGTCTAATACTTAGTGACTGATTTTCTCGGATTTCAGTCTCATGTAGTTCCTTGTATAGTCAGAGACTCATGGCTCATGGCTCATGGCTCCTGGCTTCCAAGTTAGTTTCCATTGCTCAGCCTCAGTGCTGCTATTGTGAATAAGACAAACAGAATCGCAAACCTTTCAGCTTGGTAGAGAACAAGCAAATTAAAATGTGCTCATTCTTTCCAAATGGAAATTACAGATGTTATATACCCCAAATAAAAGCTGGCTGAGAAATTTTAAGGTAAAAAGTAGACATGGGGTCTTGTGGAGAGGATTCTGCAATTTTGGTTTCTTTAGAGAACACAGAAATATTATTATAAAAATATGTTTTCATTTAATACCAGGTGTGGGGACATGGGACTGCTTCAGGCTGTCCACAGCAGCTGGCTATGATTTGCCTCATGCTCTAGCAGAGGCATGGTTTTTGCCAGCTGTAAACAGTTTCTGAAATTGTGTAACATTTGAACTTCTGGGAACTTTTCAGAGGGTCTATAAATACTAGAGCCCCAATGGGCATTGTTGGTGGTTGCTGGTCATTCGGGGACAGAGGAGGCTTGTTTGCAGTTTGTTTGTGGTCATGCTCAAAAAAGAAACAAGAAGAAAGAAATTAGATTCAAGGATCTCTCTCTCCCCTCTACCATTCATTTTCTTCAATCTAGTGATAGGGGGTGAAACCAGGAGTATAAAGGGTTGAAAAAGAGCCCACAAAGTAATAAAAGCCAGTTCCAGGTCTAGTACTGGGATATGAAGATTTCAAGAAGAAAGAACATTTATTAAGTCCTAAGGAGACAGAGTGTGGAGGGAGGGGAAAGAAAAAGATGCAAAAATGCTGGGCAGCAATGGAGATGAAAGCAGGTATAGCAGGTTCAAAGCCTTTCAAAGATGTCAATTACTATGGACTTCATCCTGAAGGTGACAGCAGCTACTGTTGCATGAGGAGACTGTACTTCCTAAGGTGAGAGACATTACAAAGACATGGCTTAGAAGCTTTTTTTTTCCTAGAAAGGATAATGGCTTGAATCAGGAAAGGAGCAAGGGTTAGGGAGAGAAGCTAACAGATCCAGAGCATGTAAAAACTAACATTAACAGGACTTGATTGACTATGGGTGGCTGTGGGTGGCTGTGGCTGTAGGGGTGAGGCACCAAACAGACCCTCAGTCTGATTTGAGCCTCTGAAGGGAATGGATGTAACTCACAAGTCTGGAAGGCAAGTGGAGGAAATGAGCAAAGAATGCAGTGACTCTTCACCCCTAAAATCCGAAGGAACTGAATAAAAGTCTGACAAAAATTTCTGTTTCCCAGGAAAATCTTTGGCTGGTGTAATAGGCCACTGGTCTGGAACATAACTGTAGAACTGAAAGTGAGTGATTAGCTCTCAGAAAGACAAAGATCCTCCCAATAGCTGGGATTTGAAAAGAAATGCATGATCTTAACTCTTTAGATAAGCAATAACCCTGCAGAGAGCTTGCTACTGAGTGTCACCCAACAGGCAGCAGGTGCCCTTTTCTGCACCGGGAATCTACATAGTGGCTCAATAAGGTAACATGAGAAGCCCTTTGGTTTTCAGGATATGGCAACAGATTTATTGTCTCAGTCTGGTGTCTTTTCATTTTGTTGGTAAGAAGCTTTAAAGATGCTTTCAATCCCCTTTCTAATACTCCTCAAAATAATCTACATCATGATATTATTGACTTAACGTCTCTGCATTGATTGACATCTAGATTGGTGCTTCAATAGTTCTGAACATTAGGAAGACAGTGTAAATGAAATGCACCCAAATGAAAATGATTACAGAAACAAAACACATACACAAATGACTGACACAGGCTAAATATAGGGTAGGGATAAAAATGCAAGCACAATGGTGACGGGTCTATGGCAGCTTGCTTCATACTGGTAGTGCACTGTAGGTTAGAGGAGACTGTAAACATTACAATGTGTAGACCTTTATCCAACAACAAAGTAGATTCTGCTACAAAGAAAAGCTGACTTTTGAGTTGACAACTCTCTCCTCTTTTTAATCTCTTTCTATTCCATCTTGAAATGTTATGGGTCTCCTGATGAAAGCATATCATCTCAAAATCATGAAATCTAAATCAAATTTACCACAAGTTATCAATTTGAGATTACAGCAACAACAACAAAGTAACTTTGTCACTATTCTGTAGCCACATTTCAACTAGGAAGAGCCGCCCCTTCTGCTATAAGTATATTTACTCTGTAAGTCACTCTTACCCACCCACTGCTTTCCCATCAGGAGGACAGGAGCTGTAGTAGACCTTTGGAACATACAACATTTTTTGTAAGATATAAGATTTTAAAATACTTTTGTTATTTTCAGTCTTGGTAGATTAATCCTTAATAGGTGAAATTCTTTTTTTTTTTTTTCCAAATTGTATTTGTTGAGCAATAGCATGAGACAACACAAAAAGGCATTTCTGGCTCTGGCCCCCTAGGCGTGCTGTCTGCACAAAGGAGACAAAACACTCCTAAAGGAAAACCCCAGCATGGGCGGAGGCATAGATAATAAAATAGTAGCAGAATTCTTGTCCTGCTGCTGGGACCAGTGCTTCTGAGAGCTCAGCAGAATGGTGTCTTGGGGCACGGGGGACAAACCTGATATCACAGCTTCTGAGTACTATGTCAGGCTGAGTTGGCGACTAAAGGTCCCCTACACAGCAGCTGGCTGTACACAGCAAGTAAAACTAACCGATTTCCAGAACACAGCATTTGTCCTTCATGGAAGCCTTTTATAGTCAGACAATCAACTTGTCCTTTACAGAAAATAAAAGCATTAAATTGCTTTATCTTGTCCAGCTTTGTCTCAGTGTCATTTTCAAAGGATTTTTACTATTTTTGTTGGATGTTCTTCTAAAGACTTTAGCAAAGGTCTAGGAAAAGTAGAGAGGACCATGACAAGATTCCAATTATGTTTTTTTTACAAAGATGTGTATAGGAAACGCAAAAGGGCTGAAAAGAAAGAAATCGTTGTGCACTGGCTGTCACTGGGGTGGTCATAACATCAAGGAGATTGCTGTTATGACAGAAATAAAAGCTGATCAAACTGGTACCATATCTCATAAGTGCTGGGTAGGTAAATTCAGATGACTATGTGGGTAAAAGCAAAGCTATTAAGAGAGGAAATGTGGGAACACTTTTTAAAAGATACAAGAGTTCTAGGAGGAAAATGGAGATGGAGTTGGGTATGGAGAGAAAACATCCTCAACACTATGGAGATCCTCTGTCAGGCTGTAGGGACTGGCTTATCCAGAAAAGGGACATCACAAGAAAACATTTTAGGAGCTTTCTTCGGAAAGGATGCTGGTTTCCCGTAAACACATTCCATGGCTTCAACAGTTCTCTGCTCCTTACCTGAAATGTTAGAGTTTCCACGCTTTTCTGGTGACTCCTTAATAAAGGAATAGTCTCTTTTCCAGCAGAGTAAGAATGTCAGTCTAATCTAACAATCACACAACTGCAATCAGGACTACATCCCCTTCCAATTCCAGCCTCTTGTCATGAGCAGTATATCCTGGGTCCACAATAAATCTCAGCTACTATGTAGAACAGGATGACAGCCCAATTGCTTCTTTCTCACCCTGAATCCTTTGCAACTTGCTTACTGTGAGGTGGATAAACCTTCTTCAGGGTTGGTTGAGTGTGAAGCTGAAGAGTGGTAAAAGTATTCCTTGATTTCTAAAATGGCAGCCCTGGGCCAACTCTTTCTTTCACAGGAATCCTTTGAATACTGTTCTGGAATCCCTTTCTATGTGTCTCTTATCACTCTCCCTCAGCCCTTTGTTTCACAGTTCGAAGCTAATTTTTTATTATGTTGCTATCTTACACACAATTCTGGGAAACTCTTTTATACTACAGCCCAAGGCTGTCACCTTCAATGGGACATATAGCTGCTCCATAAAAAACACATACCTTGTCCTGCCTTCACAAAACATCAGCTCTCTCAACCAATAGTTTAGGTCAGTCTCTCACCTCAAGGTTTCTCATGAAAGACTCAGGGTTAACCAAATCCCTTCTAGAACTCTTTTTTTCTTTTTAAAAGTGTCTCTTAATAGCTTTGCTTTTGCCTGCATAGTCATCTGAATCTATCTATGCAGAACTTATGAGATGTGATGCCAGTTTGATCATCTTTTATTTCTGTCATAACAACAATCTTCTGGATATTATGACCACCCAGTGACAGGCAGTGCACAATGGCTTGTTTCTTTTCAGCCTTTTTGTGTTTTTCTACACAAAAACAAAATGGCGGGTCTACCAAAGTAGACCTCCAAGAAACCTCTCACCTCATGCAAGTTTCCCATGTTCCCTGAATGGATGAGCACCTTGGGTTGGAGATGTTGACTTCACCTCTTGGGGCATGCTGCCTATGTGGTCCAGAGCATGTGTTGTGTGTAAGTCAAATGACATGATTCTTAGCCTCTGCTGCTTCTCTGGGCATTGATTAGCTATTTCAAGACACTGCTGTGTAATTTCATTTAAGAATTTTTTTCTATTTTTGTTTTTACATTGCTTGAGTTATTTCCATATCAGTGGGGGGAGGGATGAAGATGTATGCCTTCCTGTTGTGGTGGACACCAATTCCAGGGACACCACATAATAAGTAAATTCCCTACCAATTAGCCCCTGAGAGTATCTAGTACTAATTTTGTAGAAACAAGTTAACTATAGCTGCATATATTTATTCATCAGTGTGTTTAAATTAGTTTAATAGATGACAAGATATTTCCTTTGAAATCTGGAGCTATAAAAAATTTACAAGGTCTCTAAGTTTGCCCCACGCATCTACAGCAATTGATTTCCTCTCATGTGTCCCCATGAGCAGGTCAACTGCTGTGGGCTGGAAAGATGGCTCAGCGGTTAAGAACATGTTTCTCTTCCAGGGGACTCAAATTCCATTCCTATCACCCACACACTGACTCATGACCATCAGTAACTGTAGTTGTAGAGGATCTGATGACCTCTTTTGGTTTGCATGGTCAACAGGCACATAGGTGATGCACACACACACACATGCCAGCAAAACACCACAGCATTCAAGATAAAAAATAAAAATAAATGTGATTTAAAGAGTTACAGTAGTAAAGATAAAGATTTACTAGGGAATGGAAGGTTAAAAGACTAGAAAAAGAGAGTTATCAAGAACAGCACATCCAGGCAAAGTTACCATTAGGCAAGAGTTTTAGTCTAGAGATTTGATATTAGTGTAGCCAGCAGTTACCAACATAATAACTAGGTAATCTAATAAAACCACCTAAAGGTGACATATTGTTCTGTTTGAATAGGTGTGGCCCTGTAGACTCATGTTAGAACGCCTGGCCTATGAGGGGTGGCACTATTAGGAGGTGTGTCTTTGTTGGAGGAAGTATGGCCTTGTTGGAGGAAGTGTGTCACCGTGGGTGGGGGTGGACTTTGAGATCTCCCAGTGCTCAGGCTCTGCCCAGCATGGGACAGTGCTCTTCTGCTGCTTAGGATCAAGGTGTAGAACTCATGGCTCCTCCAACACCATGTCTTCCTTCGCGCGGCCATGCTTCCTGCCGTGATGATAGTGGACTGAACCTCTGAAACTGCCAGCCAGCAAATGTTTGCCCTTATAAAAGTTAGCTTGGTCATAGCAATGAAACCCTAAGTAAGACACATCTGCAATATGTATGTTATGGGTCCAAGTCTGAGATCACAAATCTCATTGTTCAAGAAGTGCTACTTTATGTTCTGTTTAAATGTAATTTTTACCTTGTGGATGATGAGTGAAAAATTTAATGTTTGTCACTTTGTGATAATCTATTGGCTTCCATTTTCCCTAACAGGATCAGAGTAGCCACAAAGGGTAGGGTAGGATTGGTGGCTTACATATTGGTTACACTAGGCTGGTCTTCTGCTGTCCTTTATAAAAAGCCTAAATCCATAACTGGGTAAGGAAACTTACCTCTTCATTCTCTCCATGATCTCACTCATTTCCCCAAGTACTACCTTATCTTCACTAATAGAGTTCAGCAGTTCCACCAGCTGAAACACTAAAACATAGGCCAGAACCAACCTATGCAAACAAAATTTAAAAAAAAAAAATGGAAGAGGCAAAGGGTCTGAGGGGGAAAAACAGTGAAACATGGTATGAAGTTCCATATTTATTCCTTTGTCTATAATTTCTAATGCCATTAGTGAAATGCTTTGCCATTTTCTGGCCTGGAGGACACCCAGATGGATTTAAGGGTAGGAGCAATAAAGGACTTCCAAGTTTCCCAAAAGATAGTATAGGTTTTTTTTAATTATCATTTATTACAATTTAATCAATTTGTATCCCAGCTGTGGCCCCCTCCCTCATCCCCTCCTAACCCTACCCTCCCTCCCTTTTCTTCCCTTATGCACCTGCCTTAGTCCACTGATAGGGAGGTCCTCTTCCCCTTCTATTTGACCCTAGCCTATCAGGTATCATCAGGGCCAGTTGCATTGAGGATGGGGAGTAGCATTGCCAGGCCACAGAGAAAGAGTATAGTTTTAATAAAGGCAACTCATCTTAGAGAGAATATCTGAGGCTAGTAGAAACCCAATTTATAAATTGTAACTCTTACGTCAGTAAATGGTGCTTTTGTGGCCTGAGGAAATTTATTCTCTCTGTCTCTGTCTCTCTCTATCTCTCTGTCTCTATCTCTACCTATCTATCTATCTATCTCAATCATTAGGCATTTACCGCACAGCTACCCTGGTGCGATCTAGCCCAGAAACAGTGTTGGATACCATTCTTTAACAGCATGTATTTATTACAATAGAAAATATTAAATTATAACAGACAGAATGCATTTGTGGCCGGGCTGCCAGAGACCACAAATCTACAAAATACATGGTAGGGGCAAGTAGATATTCTAAAGAAAGGGAGATAGACTATTACATAATAGACAGTCAAGAGAAAGAAATAGAGGAGGTAAGAGATGGGAAGTGAGGATGCTTTCCTAGGGATCTGGGTGGAGTGCTAGACATCAAGGATATGGATGTGTGAAAAGGGGAATGTGGCAGGCAAGGACCAGACAGTAGCAATGGCAAACAGCAGAAAAGGAAGAGATTTAGGGTGGCAAACCAACAAAGAGGGTCTTGAAAATTCACCAAAGCAATATGGACAAGCTTTCTTCTATCCCTATCTATCCTTGTTTCTCCATACTCCGAGCAGTGCAAATATCAGAACCACACTCCAGAAAACAATGAGAAATAGTGCATATTGGGGAAAGTGGAGACAGTAAAAAATAAAGACATTGTGGAAATGGCCCCAGAAGGCTTAGTCTGGCCCCTGTGTCATCTTAACCCTCTTCCTTGAGCTGACCCAATAACCCCACTACATGGAATTCACAAGGTGGGGTTCAGTGATAGTGGAGAAAGGACAAACTGACTCATACTACAAACCCAGAAACTGTAAAAGTTAATATCAATTCTCTTTCCCTTTTTGAATGAGATTTAAGCATTCTCCCTTGCATCCTCCTCGTTACGTATCTTCTTTGGGTCTGTGAATTGTAGTATGTCTATACTGTATTATATGGCTAAAATCCACTTGTAACTGAATACATACCATGTGTGTCTTTCCCAGTCTAACTTACCTCATTCAGGATGCTCTTTTCTAGTTCCATCCATTTGCCTGAAAATTTCATGATTTCCTTGTTTTCAATAGCTTAGTAGTATTCCATTGTGTAAATGTACCACAATTTCTCTATCCATTCTTTGGTTGAGGGACATCTAGGTTGTTTCCAGATTCTGGCTATTATGACTAAAGCTGCTATGAACATGGTTGAGCAAATGTCCTTGTTGTATCATAGAGCATCTTTTGTGTATATGCTGGGTGTTAAGGTAGAGCTTTCCCAATTTTCTGAGAAAGCACCAGATTGATTTCCAAAGTGCTTGTACAAGTTTGCACTCCCACCAGCAATGGAGAAATGTTCCCCTTTCCCCACATCATTGCTGGCATTTGCTGTCACTTGAGTTTTTTCTTTTTTGTTTTTTTTTATCTTAGGTGTTCTAACAGATGTGAAATGGAATCTCAGAGTCATTTAGATTTACATTTCCCTGAAGACAATGGACGTTGAGCATTTCTTTAAGTGCTTCTTGGCCATTCGAGATTCCTCTGTTGAGAATTCTGTTTAGCTCTGTACCCTATTTTTAATTGGATTATTTTGTTTGTTGGTATTTAATTTCTGGAGTTCATTATATTTGAGATATTAGAATAGACAGCGAAAGTGGCTTAAGAGAGGGAACCAGACAGGAGCCCAGCATAGCTGTCCTCTGAGAGGTGTCACTCAGCAATGGATCTAAACAGATGCTGAGACTCACAGCCAAGCACTGGGCAATTCGTAGAGAGTCTTATAGAAAAGTGAGAAGGACAGAAGGAACTGGAGGTGCCAGGAACTCCACAAGAAGACCAACAGAGCCAACTAACCAGGTCCCAGAGGGACCCCCTACAGAGATGTAGCTGATGGGCAGCTATGTGGGTGCCCTAGTAAGGGGAGCAGGAGCTGTATTTGACATGAACTCACTCTGTTGCCTGCTTTCTGATCACTCCCCCTGGTGGGGCTGCCTCACCAGGCCACAGCAGAAGCTCAGTCCTTATGCAACTTAATCAGCTGAGGGGGGTCCCCTTATCTAAGGAGTAGGGGAGGGGGACTGGCGGGAGAGGAGGGAGGGAGGGGGCTACAATTGGGATATGAATATAAAGTGAGTAAATAAATTAATTTTTTAAAAAGAAAGTGTCATGGATGAGTAAAAGTTATAAAATCCATGGATTTTAGAACTCCTTCTTGACCGGTGTCCCTTTGTGTTCTCTCTCTGTCTCCCCTTTCACCCCATCCTCCTACACCAGCCTTAAAATGGGTTCAACAGAGTAAAACTATGATTTAAAAGGTAATCTTCAAAGAAAATCACTTGATTACATCTTTCTAGATGTAGAAAGTACTGCTTGCTCGCTAAAGAGAAATAAGTCAGCAACTTAAATACTCAGAATTGTATAAAAGAGGTATACACATTTAATTTGCATGATACATTTAATTTGCAGACACATTTAGGTATTATAACAGAAGCCACCAGGCTAGTACATTTACAGATAAACGAATATGTATTGTTATATAAACTCTTCATTTTCCGTGGGGATATAATTCATTAATCGTCTAAAATAAATTCCTTCCTGTGCTTTGTGGATTTTTTTAATGTTATAATTTAGCTACTGTGACTTTTATATCTTTCAAAGTCATCTCAAGATTAAAATCTACACAGAGACTAAAGGACTCTGTTTAGCTATCTCCTGGACCCATTATTGTCCTTACTTTAATTAGTTATAATATGTATATAGGACAATCGCTGTAAGGGAGCTGGCAGCCCTCATCAAACTCCAGGAAGTAAATAGGAACCCCTTTAATCTCACTGCTCAGATTCATAAATGGAGGCATCCAGCAGTCATAATGAGCCCAAGGTCACCTGGTACATGAAAAGCAGGTCTGGAAATCAAAGCCAGGGTTTTTCAGCCTGAATCTTTTCACTGAGGATAGAACTCTCTTCTAGAATGTTCAGTTTCTCAGATCTGGACCTGCAAGAGGATTCGCTCAATCTCTTAGCTTTATGAGCACGTGATTTGAGGTACTGAGTGGTTCTGTTTGGCTTCAGTAAGCAATGACTAAAGATTGTGCTCTATCGTTTGAAAACTAGGCACTATCCACAATTACCTGAATATTGGGGGTGAGGGAAGAGAGATGTTTTCCTGAATTTTAAAAATGTTAATTAAAAACAAACCTTTATTAAACCAGAAATTAGTTTATTAAAAATGAAGCAATAGTAGCCTAATTATTTTTGACTTGATGAAATTGATTTAAAAGTGAATTTTGCTTTTTGAAACTTAGGTCTTTTGTTTCAATCAGTTTTTAAATTAAGTTATTAATTCAATGTGTGTTTTATGATTCTTAATTAACTTTACTTTTGAAGCCATGTATCCTGCTTTAGCACACAGTTTCTATCTTCTATTTTTAAAAGTGGGGTGAGGGGATTGTACTAGTGGGTGTTTGAAAGATCAGAATAGTAACTATGTTAATTATCAAAGTATTAATATCATACAACAGAATTTCAGATGACTGCATTAGCTTTTTATTACCAAGGCTTACTTATTTGTCATTTACTCTGTAATAAATAAGCATTTCTTAGCCATAGAAAAAAATGCCTTTCCAATAAATCAGTAATTTTCCGAGTACTTGCAGGAAAATAATCATATATTGAGCTTAAGTTGGGCACAATGATTCATGCCACTAAAGTAGCACTTGGGACCTAGAAGGATCAAAAGTTCATCCTAGGCCAGCTTGGAATCCATGAGACTGCATTTCTAAAAGAAAAGAGAAAGGACTGTTACTGTTTCTTTCCTTTTTTTCTTTTTTTAACAAGGGTTTTGTGAGTTTATTTAATAAATTAATTGTAGCTCTTTAAAAAAAACAGAAAGAAAAATGATATATGGAAAGAGACAATGCGCTGTTTTCTTATTGTGGTAGGTGCCATGTGACTTGCCTATCTAAAAATCCATCGGAGCCTCCTTGTAGTACATCTGTCTATACCATGTTGTTTGGAAATTTGAGATCTACATCTCTAGAGTTCTCTGCAACTTGAGTGTCCCCAATGTAATAGAGTTGAAAGTTGGGTGTTTCTTTTTTTTTTTTTAAAGATGACCAGGTTATGGAAGGTTTGAACTTTTAAACTGATGACGTCATCTCAGGAGATGGTTTCTTAGCTAGAAGCTAGGTCTGTACTGTGGTCAGTCTTGAACTTCAGGCTCTCTCTTGCACATTCCCTTTGACCCTTCATTTCATCCTCTATGGACTGATCCAGCAAGAAGGCCTACATCAGATATTGGTTCCTTAATCTTGGACTTCCCAGGCTTCAGAGAAATGAGCCGACACATTTTTGTAAACTATAAATTACCCAGGCTCAAGAGTTTGGTGCAGTAGCACATTATATGCTAGAATAGCCTGCTTACACCATCAAATCCATAAAGGATTCTACCCTGCTGTGAACTCCCTGTCACTGCTAACTAGCCTACAAAAGAATACAAACTCAGTCACACTCAACGTGTTCTGTACAGCCTCCTTTGAACCCTCAATTCCACCCCCCTTTATGATAGCATTAATAGCTTCTCAACAAATAAACAAGATTTTAAAGCTTAAACCATAAAACACATGTTGAAAAGTGAAAGTCTGTCTCCATGTTCTTCACCTTTCTTCCTTTGCCCCAGAGGAATTTCCCATTTGTGGTTGTTCGTTACCCTTCCAGAGAAGCTCGTGCCTGTCAGGTTACACTCACAGAGCTTGCTGTGGTTGTGCATGCCTAGATTCCAAGTACATAGGAGGCCAAGATAAGAGAATTGTTATGAGTTCAAGGCTAGCCGAGGTATAGTTATGCTGATGCTATGGAGGTATAGACAGGAGGAACAGGAGTTTAGTATGTTCTTTGTCAACATAGCAAGTTCAAAGTAGCCTGAGTTACATACAATTTCTTTTTCATTTCTACAATAATAATATGGTACCATGCATCTGTTACACAAATTATTCAACAGTTTTATATTTTTCTACTTATATGCTCTCAACTGCATGTTTTTTTCCTAATTACTATATGTTAAGTCATACTGTGGAGAAACTGAACATATTTCAACATCTTCCCATCAGTGGGCATGTCCATAAATAATATAATAATGATCCATTATCATATATCTTTGTGTGTATATTTTTAATATTTCTTGAGGTAGCTTCTCAAATCTAAATGCAAAACACTAAATAGTAACAGATTGCATTTAATAGTATTTAAAAAAATAATGACTGCTTTGCTTTTTACTGTGTCACTGGTGCTTAGAACAGCAGCTGCTGCATAGAGGGTACTAAATAAATATGTGTGAAATGAATGCCAAATGAATGATTGAAAACAAATCTAGGAAATGCATTAATGCAATTCACCACATGTTCATATTAAGGCAGAAAAATAAATAAATACATATACAATGATCATTATGGATGTCACCACAAATTAAGTAAAACTCCACATCCATGCTTGATATTTTAAAATATATATATATATATATATGCAACAAGGAATAGAAAAAAATATAATGTTAAATTGATAAGAGAATTTACCAGAAGGCAACAGCAGAACAGACTTCTAAATATTCATAAAAGAAAGGGCACTCTATACTTTCAAGGTTTCAAGAATGAATAAAAATAAAAGCACACACCTAAGGTAGGAAAGACAACAAGAATATTAAAGCAAGGCATTAAATATTTAAAAAGACCTACTATTTTCCACAAAGAAATGCAACGCCTAATGACATAGCAAAATCATCAGCCACAGAGATGCAGTGAGGCAATTATGAAGTGCATCACATCAGAGCCTGGTGGTCTGACTTCAGTATTCTAAAATCTACATGGTCAGACCAGAAAAGGCACTGAGCAGCCAATGGCTAGGTTATAGCTCTTCTCCCTGCTCTCCAGGACTCCAGGCTTCGAGGAGGGATGCGAGCCTATTTCCTTTCCTCTGTTAAGGTTCTCATGTGTCAGCTATAAATTCTTTGCATCCTTTCCTTGTAGTCAGAGGGTATGAAGAGGTAAAAAAAATGTTTTTCCAACTTGAGGAAACTCAGTCAATCTATGAAATGACCAAGTATCCTATAATCTGAACAGTCCACATTGTTGCACTTCTCCTACAGCCCAGTGATATTCTGTTACATGAGTATTTCCTTCATCAGTTGACAGATGCTCATAAACATTTGCTTCTGCTTTTTAGTTATTGTAAATAATGTATCTAACAATGTCCATATACAAGATTCTTTGTAGATATATTGCTCTTGACTAAGACTGTAGGGGTGGAGTGGTCAAATGATAGCACAGTTTACCATTTAGAGAAGTTGTCACACTGTTTTGAAAATGGCTGCACTCTACATTACTAAACCAGGGACATGGAGATGCCAATTTCCCCCACATCCTCAACACTTGTTACTGTCTGTCTCACTCATAATGGCCATCTCAGTAGTCTCAAGTGGCATCAATTCTGGTTTTTATGTGCGTTTTCTCATGTGCCAATTAGTCATTTTTAGCTCTTCTCTGGAGAATCATTCAGAAATATTGCTCATTTTTCAACTGGGTCATTTGTCTTTTATTATTGAATTATAAGAATTATATTTTTTGGATATAAGTCCTTAATCAGTTTGAAAATATTTGCTTCTATGGATTCTCATGGTAAAATATTATATGATGTTTTTTCAAGCAGAACATTTTTATTTTATAATAAATCTTGCAATCTTTGCTTTCATAACTTTCATAACACTCATAAATGCAAATATGTCTTCTTCCTTAAAGAGCAGAAGAAAAGTTCATAGCAGAAAACTCTTTTAATGAGTGACAAAGGAATAAAAATTAAAGAGAATTCTACTTTTCATTTTATTCATAAATATAGCTTGAGTTTATTTACCATCTATAGGTTACTTCTATATTTTTTTTAAAAATTAAGTCTAGATTAAATACAAATAAGCAAATATTGATTATTGATATTTTAGGGCCTCTAACAAATAGTAACACCTTTTGAGAGGCTGAACTCAGAGTCAAGTGAGATCAGACACAGGAATCAGGGAGTGGAAGTCATTGTGATATTGATTGCTGATAAAGCCAATAGGAAGCAGAGACTTAGTGTAAGAGTCAAATGTAATTAAAGTCCTGATATGCCCTTTCCATTTACACCTTGGAACAATCAATACAAGTCCAAGACTGTAAGTAAGCTTCCCCAAACTCAGTGCCTAGCATTATTCTGGAAGAAAAGGCACCAGTAAGAGACAGGATCCTTGATGCCTAAGAATTTCCACTGTACTGGTTCCACCAAACAGAAAGTTTTGGGTCACTGACTTTGATCTACCAGTTTATTCCTCCCCCTACTTATTCCACAAGAACCACTGGCTGGGACAAGAGGGATATAGCACCTCAGGAACACCCCCATTCACCAACTAAAGGGAAATAAGAAGCATTCCCCCTAACAATTATCATAAAACCTCAAGACAAAGCAGCTTGATATTTATACCTAAATTTATCCCTGTATTTTGATCCACTATAAAACTGGCACAAATATACAATTAATTAGTAAGTAAGCAGCAACTTGAGGCCTTGCCCACCTTGGAAATTCCAAAGCACCAAAACAAGTTACTAGATGAACTGTGTACCCTACTTAAAGAAGAAATGATAGCATCTTATGAAGAAACCGTGAACAAAAAAAATTAAGATTTCATCTCACACTTTACACTAAAAAAATTCAGAATGAAGTGGAGGCAGGGTATTATATTTTTAAGCGCCAGAGCGGAGTCATAAATGGCAGTCTTTTCAAGGAAAAAATCAACAGAACACTGTGGTAGCTTGAAGGTGTGGCCTTGCTAGAGGAGAGGTAAGGCTAGGAGGTAACCTTGAGCTTTCAAAGACTCAAATCATTCCCAATCAATCAATCAATCTCTCTCTCTCTCTCTCTCTCTCTCTCTCTCTCTCTCTCTCTCTCTCTCTCTCTCCCCCTCCCTCCTTCCTACTTGAAGATCAAGATCAGCTATTCCTGAAGCTATACCTTTGCTCCTCAATCATGGACTGTAACCCTGCGAAACAGGTGCTGTGTCACTTAAACCTTAAGATTTGCAGCATTTGCTTTGAAATGGTCCATAATATCCATGACATGAAAAACGCCACAATATTGATGAAGTAAAGATTAAGAGTTGGTCAGGGTACGATTAACGATACCTGGCAGCAGATCAAAAGAGATGCTGAGACTCACAGCCAAACATTAAGCAGAGTGGAAAGAGACTTGTGGAAGAGTAGAGAGGAGGATAGGAGGACCCAGGAGGGGACAAGAACCCCACAAGAAGCCCAACAGAGTCAACTAACCTGGGCCCAGGGGTGCTTATAGAGACTGAAGCAGCAATCAAGGACAATGCATGGACTGGACCTACATATATATAGCCGACAGGCAGCTTGGGCTTCATGTGGGTGTCCTAGTAAGGAGAGAGGGGGCTGTCTGTGACGCGGACTCTGTTGCTTGCTTTTTGATCACTTCCCCCTGGCAGGGCTGCCTTTCATGGCCTCATCATGCTCAGGCCTGATGAGACTTGATGTGCTGGGATGGGCTGCGAGGAGGAGGAATCCCCTTTTCTGAGGAGTAAGGAGCTGAGATAGGGAGAGGACTGAGGAAGGGAGAAACCAGGAAGGGAATACAATCAGAATATAAAGTGAACAAAAAGAGAGAGAGAGAGATGGTCAGGGCTTTAGAAGCTTCACGGTTCTGTGACAGAAACAGACGTATACAGAAACAGACGTATGCGCACTAAAACTCAATGCAACAGCTGCCAAAATTCTAATAAGCCTGGGGAAACCTTTTCTAAGACATGGCATAATAGTTTATCAATGTTGACTAATTATTGCTTGAGAAGCCCACGGCAAGTGATATATATATATATATATGTATGTATATATGTATGTTTCTATTGTACATAAGAACTCTCACAGGTCAGTGAAGCTTTCTCTTGTCCAGAGCAGAGGATTAAGAACAAAAAACTGTTAGATAACCAGGTTAAGTAACTAGATTTCCCTTAACCACTGACCAGAGACAAGTTCACTAGCCCAGTCATGTCTGAGAAAGTACTTAACTAAGACACTCAGAAACAACTCTCAAATTTCTTCTCATCTAACACTTGGGATATTTGTTTTAGGTTCATGCTGCCTTGGAAACATCAGTATAAATGAGTAACTATCTTTTGAGGTTCAATATAACCAATTAAACATTTGAAGTATCCCATACAGCCACCCCAAGCCTTATTTCATCCTCATGGGCTCAAAGGCAATGTGGTATATCTCCAGCTTTGAGTATATACCACAGTACCTAGTATAGGTGAGGAATTCAATTATGTGTTAGACAAATGATGAAATCACACACACACACACACACACACACACAACACACAACATACACAAATGCAATAACAATTACTAATTTTTTAAAATGGCCACAAAGGAGGGCTATGGGGAAGGAGTGGGAGAGAGGAATGGCAAGGGAGAAATGTTGTACATAAATTACATTCTCAAAAATAAAAGCAAAACTTTAAAAAGAGAGTGAAACATGGGGCATGGGAGAATCTGCCCAGGAAAAAAAAATCCCACTTTCTATAGCTGGATGTCTAGATTAAAATTATGCTAGAAGATGTCTCTTTTTTCCTTAAGAAGTAATTTTTTGCCAGTTAGTAATGAAACTTAATTGCAAAAAAGATCGATGTTAATTTATGACAATGAAACAATAAAATATTGATGAAATAAAAATCCCTAGGCTCCAGTAATGAGAACAGACATTTAAATCAATTCCATACTCTGGCAACAAAGCAATCTTTGCAAAAATACTAACTGGTTTACATTTCTTGTTTTAAAATCCTTTACTAGTTTTTCTGTCATTTATCAAATAAAGTCTAAAGTAATTAGCAACAGCAAATATAGCCTTCATGGTTGTCTCTTATTTATTGTTCATCTCCCATTATTTTATGCTTTCAAAACATGAAGCCATTCAGAACACAGCATGGCATTTTATACTTCTTGTTTCCATGGCTATCATTAGAGAGGAATTTCGTATAGGATTCTACCTACCCTTCAAAGGTCAGGTCTTACCCATCCCAGGACATTGTTCTACTAATGCTTCCTCAGGCCTCATCACTCTTCCTTTCTCTGTTACTTCTGCATCTCAACTGTAGTGCCATGTTTCTTTTTCACTTGGCTTAGAGAACGTGCCAAGTTTAATTTCATGCTACCTAGACTACTCAATAAAAATCTATTAACTATGTGACACAAACATTATACCTTTTCTTACTGTAACATTAGCACAAATTCTATTACTCTCATGTTGGATTGTTAAAATTTGATCTTCCTGGTAACCTTACAAAGTGAATAAGATATCTTCATGCCAATAATCTATGGCAGCCAATAACTAAAACTATTAGACTCAGTGCTCATGATTTTTCTACCCCTACATACTCAGTGATCTAGACGAGAGGTTCTCAACTTCTCTAATGCTACAGCCCTTTAATACAATTCCTCATGTTGTAGTGACCCCTATCCCTAAAATTATTCTGTTGCTACTTCATAACTGTAATTTTGTTACTGTTCAGCATCATAATGTAAATATCTACTATTCAGGATACCTGTTATGTGACCCCCAAAGGGGTCATGACCCACAGGTTGAGAACAGCTGATCTCTACACATACCTATTCTGATGATAAACCAGTCACTCTCAGAAACTCTAGTGATGAGGAAGCTTAAGAAAAGCTATCTCTGTGGTGTAAACCTGCAAATAGTCATGCTGAGGAGGCAGCGCTGCACACTAAAGCACACATGCGCTACAGCTCCATTCCCATAAAGCTCTAGAACTGCGCTTTCACAACTAGGACCAGATTTTCCTCCCAGGGAACATCCCTTTAGGTCTGATAACGTCCTGGGTCCTTAAGACAGAAGCAAGAACTACTCACATCTAATAAATGGAGACAAAGGATGGTGCTAAATCTCCAGCAATCAACAGGGAAGCCCTCTATAACAAGAAATTATCTAGCCTTTCCTAGAAAATGCAAACCAATCTATGCTAACACAAGATAGCTGGCTAGGGATGGAAGGCTGGGGAGGAAAAGGAAAAGGCCATTGCAATGGCATACAGCAAAGTTCCAGTTGCATTTGCCCATCAGAACTTCTGGTCGACCCCGTGTACCACAGACTCCAGAAAAACATGGTGTCAACAGCTGCAGTTCCTGGAGTGCTGCTGTCACTCTTCACCCAGCTACGTGACTCCACTGGCTTCTCAAAAAGTAGCGCAGGGTCTTCCATGTCCACTATCAATTACATTTTTTTTTTGCAAATTATCCAACACACACACACTCAAAAACAAAACAAAACACCTCAGTGACAGAGCTGAACTAGAAAAACAAATAACTTTATATCTCTTTTGTGACTCATGTCCTTTTACTTGCATTTCATTCTTCATTACCTATCAGTACTCATTGATCAACTAAATGTGTCTAAATGTTATTCTATACTGGCCTTTATAACTGTATGGAAGTCCAGTGAGATCTATTGTATTTGGGACTGGCCAAGTGTTTCTTTAAATTGTTATCACATATGGTTGTGTGATATGTTTATTTGTGAGTTCATTACAAAAAAAAAGTAATTATACAAAATGTAAGAGAAAAATGTTTATCTATCAAACAGCTAACTATGTGATTTTGGTTAATCCTTATTTTAGCGGAGAAAAGTTGACACACAGCTTGTCAACTCTTCCCTAGAGATGAATTTCAGGAACATCTGTCCTAAACCAAAATCCTTCTACCTGTACTGAGAACAGGGCTCAGCGTCAGGTGCGTTGTTGGCTTTTATATATATATATATATATATATATATATATATATATATATATATATGAAAATTAATATATTTATTTTACCTTATTTTTAAATGTATACCTCAACTTTACAGATCACGTTTAAATGACAACACACAGAGAAGAAATTACATAGTCAATGAAAATAACTATTTTATAAGTCATTTTGCTTGGAGCAACAGTCATTTCACTTTGAACCTCAAGTCTGACTAAGACTAGTGCTTTTTCATCAGCAAATAAGTGTTGCATATATTTGTGCCTAAAAGAAGTTAGCCCATGAATTCTTTTCTCCTCTTTCCTCATAGAGCCATCTCTCCCCATCACCATGATATACTATGCTATGCCCTGACTGCAAATTTGGGAGACTGTCTCCAAGGGTCTATCTAATTTTTCCCTATCTCACAAGACACGTCTTAGGTTATCAGTTCTGTATGCTTTGAGGTTGTTGTTATGAAAGGAACACTACAGAATAAGCAAGGTTAGGCGATTCTCTGGATGTTGATAAGGAATAAAAAAAAAAAACATTTGGTGAAATCAAAGCCTTGGGAAAAATATAATTTCAGAGTCATACACAATGACCCTTCATTGCAAGGAATTAAGAATTATTTCACGTCCAGGCTCTCGTGTGTCTATCAAGAATCTTTATATTTCAAAATCTAAGTTTGTGCTTTGTTTTAATAATGTCTTTAGGCTTCTGGGAATTCTTTAATACACAGAGATGTTAATTAGCGAGAAGGAAAGGTATTTGAAGGACTTCATGACTTTCAATTATTCTTTGGTAAAGCTGAATTTTTTAACATATGAAGGAATGCAATGCCTTATCTTTCTAGTAATAACTGCTATTCTATCAACATGAGGCTATCATGCATTTTTTTAAGTGACTAAGAGTTTCCCTCAGCTAGGAGTGATGTCCTGAGACAGCTTAATGAGAAAATAAAACCAAAACAGAAGCAATTCTCTGGTGAATGCAAGCAACTAATTTAATGATTTACACAATAGATTAGATTAAAGAAATGAGGAAAGAAAACCATGAATCTGGCTTTTCATTTATGTATTTTTTTTCCTTTTACATATATAAAAAGGCAAAGATTTCAAGTTTTTCTTTTTCTAACCCGCTGATCAAAGAAATGTAAAGATATAATTGCCTTGCTTAGAAAAAAAAACAAACATAACTTTAACTTATTACCAGATATCAGAGTGAAGCATCTGAAGAGAGACAGGGTGGATTAGAAAACATGTTGCTCTTTGTGGGTAACTTTTATGCCTAAAGTTTCTTACTATAATAATCTGAACTGAAAAGATGCAATTATTATGCAGCATTAAAGGACCTTTGTGTTGAAAGTTCACTTGTTTATTATCTAGTCCGAGATGTGTTCCTATTAGTACTTTTCCAAATTGGATGATGAATTCATGGCACATGAACACACAATGTATGAAAAGGTCTTAATTGCACTCCTTTTATTGACAAATAACTGCGGGAAATAAAGAAGAAATATTTAAAATAAATTATGGTGTGTCTGTTCAATGAAATAGTGGGCCACTGTTAACATGATGTTGGTTTATGAAATTTTCCTCAAAAATATAGAAAGATGCAGTTTAGTATACCCAGTACAATCATTAGTGAGACAAAGGGGAATTAGCTATTTGCATGTAATTTGTATATGCACAGGCCAATTAAAAACTGCAGCAACTGCAAAGAAGCTGATTAAGAGAGTAACAACTTTTGAGGTGTTGTGTTGCCTCTGTTTTTGTTTAAAATATTTCAGTGGCTCAGTAGTAAAGAGCATTTGGTGTTCTTATAGAAAACCTAGGTTTGATACCTAGCACCCTCGGGGTAGCTGACAACTGCCTGTAACTCCAGCACTAGGGGATCCAGCACCTTCTTCTGGGCTCTGTGGGCACCACACGCACACAGGGTGCCTCACATAGGAGATAAACGCTCGTGGGCTGCAAGAAAATTTCAAAAGAATACATCGATGCTGATAATTTGGCATATGCATATAATGTTTTAATTCATTCTTATATGCTGAGAGCAATTAGTTGATACTTGGAGTGTCTTAATCAAGAACATGAACTCAATAGCTAATCGTACTGAGTAGCGCTTGAAAGCTGACCAGCCCATGAACACACAGCAGCAGTGCCCATGTGCATAAGATCTGCATAAAACAAGGATGGGAGAGTAGCAGAGTGACTGGGAAGAAAAAGGAGGTCAGCAGGAATGGGAGAGGGAGGAGAGGATAATGGGGATGAATAGACTCACGAGGCATTGTAGACAAGTAGGAAGTGAACAAAAAGCTGATTAGTCAGGCTTAGTGACACATAACTGCAGTCCCAAGTACTTGGGTAGCTGAAGCAGGAAGATCTCTTTGAACCTACAATGTTAAGACTATCCTGGGAAATATGAATGAATGATTAAAAATATGAATAAGAATTTACACACACACACACACACACAAAAAAAAAACCCAGGAATAACAGACTGGTGCCTGGATGGTCCTACTAATGAGTATGGTAAACTCTGAAACGGCCCTAACTTTCTTCACAGAACTAATTTTCAGATGGTAGCACAGACAAGGAGAAAGCCCTAAAACACTTCGTCAGAACACTAGCACATTCCATAGATACTCCATTGTTAAGATGGCCTTAACATGGAACTAACCTAGGCCTACAGTAAGGGATCCTCATGACTGACATGAAAAGAACAAGCCTAAAACAAGCATGCCATCTCCACTGCCTGAAAAAATAAAATTCTAAATTCTAGAAAATTCAAAACCCCAATTCTTTTTTTTAAATGTAATTTATTTATTTTTATATTAATCACAGGTTAGGTACTTTGTATCCCAGTCATAGTCCCCTCCCTCATTCCCTCCCACTCTCCCCATCCCTCCCTTATCTCCTCCCTGACCCCCTCCAAGTCCACTGATGGGGGAGGACCTCCTCCCCTTCCATCTGACCCTAGCTTATCTTGTCTCTTCAGGGCTGGCTGCAATGTCCTCTTCTGGGATCTAGCTAGGCTGTTCCTCCCGGGTGTATGGGGGGTAGGGTCGAAGAGCCAGCCATTGAGTTCATGACAGAAATAGTCCCTGTTCCCCTTACTAGGGTCTCCAGTTGGATACTGAGCTACCATGGGCCACATCTGAGCAGGGGTTCTAGGTTATATCTATACACGGTCCTTGGTTGGAGAAACAGTCTCGTAAAAGACCCCTGCGCGCTGATCTATTTGGTCTTTATGGAGCTCTTGTTCTCACCAAGTCTTACTAACTCCCCCTATTTTCATATTATTCCCTGCCCTCTGCCGAAGGCTTAATTGTGAGTCTTAATATCTGCTTTGATTCATTACTATATAGAGTCTTTCAGAGGCCCTCATTGGTAGGCTCCTGTCCTGTTGCTTGTTTTCTCCTCCATTCAATGTCCATCTCATTTGTCAATCTAAGCAACCATTGATAATCCCAACCTGGGTCCTCCTTCTTGTTTATCTTCCCTAGGTGTATAGATTTCAGCATGACCTTCTTATCCTATAGGTCTATATAAGTAAGTATATACCATATGCTTCTTTCTGCTTTTGGGATACCTCACTTAGGATGATCGTTTCCAGGTCCCACCATTTGCCTGTGAATTTCATGACTTCCTCCTTTTTTATTGCTGAGTAGTATTCCATTGTGTAAAAGTACTACAATTTCTGTATCCATTCCTCAACTGAGGGACATCTGGGTTGTTTCCAGGTTCTGGCTATTAAAGTAGCTACAAACATAGTTGAGCAAATGTCCTTGTTGTGTACTCGAGCATCATTTGGATATATGCCTAAGAGTGGTATAGCTGGGTCTTGAGGAATCACTATTCCTAATTGTCTAAGAAAGCGCCAAATTGATTTCCAGAGTGGTTGTACAAGTTTGCATTCCCACCAGCAATGGAGGAGGGTTCCTCTTTCTCCACAACCTCTCCAGCATGTGTTGTCACTAGAGTTTTTGATCTTAGCTATTCTGGTGG
>CM053751.1:50064530-50153041 GCA_028658305.1 Pachyuromys duprasi
TGGATATATGCCTAAGAGTGGTATAGCTGGGTCTTGAGGAATCACTATTCCTAATTGTCTAAGAAAGCGCCAAATTGATTTCCAGAGTGGTTGTACAAGTTTGCATTCCCACCAGCAATGGAGGAGGGTTCCTCTTTCTCCACAACCTCTCCAGCATGTGTTGTCACTAGAGTTTTTGATCTTAGCTATTCTGGTGGGTATAAGGTGAAATCTCAGGGTCATTTTGATTTGCATCTCCCTGATGGCTAAGGGCGTTGAGCATTTCTTTAAGTGTTTTTCTGCCATTCTATAATCCTCTACAGTGAGTTCTCTTTTTAGCTCCATACCCCATTTTTTAATTGGATTACTTAATTTGTTGCTTTTTAACTTCTTGAGTTCTTTATATATATACTGGATATTAGCCCTCTGTCAGAAGTAGGATTGGTAAAGATCCTTTCCCAGTCTGTAGGCTGTCGTTTTGTTTTGATGACAGTGTCTTTTGCTTTACAGAAGCTTTTCAGTTTCATGAGGTCCCATTTATTGATTGTCGATCTTAGAGCCTGTGCTGTTGGTGTTCTATTCAGGAAGTAGTCTCCTGTGCCAATGAGTTCTAGGATCCTCCCCACTTTTTCTTCTAACCGGTTTACTGTGTCTGAAAACCGCAATTCTTGAGTATGTCTGGAAGTCCATTAAAAAAAAAAACAAAGACATCCAGAGAAGAAAGAAACTGTGATCAGCCACAAAGAAAACACTAATAAAAGGAAAAATTCAAAGTAGAAATACAAAGGAAAATATGAGAAAAATGAGGAAAGACACAGAACTCACAGAAAGGACTAATTAATAGTTCTAGAAATGAAAAGTGCAGTGTCAGGAATGTCAAATTCTCTGTGTGTTAGCATCAAATTACACACCATAGCGATGTAAAGATAGGCAAAAGAAATACTCTAAACTCTAAATAAAGAGGAGAAAAAGTGTGAACAAAGCAGACAGATACTTACTTACTGGGCAATGCCAACATCTTTAACATATGTGGAAGTAAAATATTGAAATTCGTTAGTGTTGACCACGAATCTTCAAATTTAATAAGAGCTACAAACCCAGAGAGGCTCAAAATGCTCATGTACTCAGCAACATCATTCGCGCCAATGCCAAAAAGAAGCAATGCTTTCAATGAAAACAAAATAAAAACTATAGTGACTTCCCACCAGAAAGAATTCAAGTCAAAGACAGTAAAATGATAACGATATGTTTAAAGAATAAAACATCAGTCTTTTGGGATGGACAGTTGAGTCAGTGATTAAGGGCACTTTTGTTCCTGCAAAAGACGCAGGTTCAATCCACAGCACCTACATGAAAGCTCACCACTCCCTTAGGCATCAGGCATGCATGTGGTACACAGACATACATGCAGGTAAAATAAAATAAATCTAAAAAAGGAAAGGAAAGAAAAAACTCAATCTGAAATTTTATATCCAACAGAAAACATTATTTCTAAAATTAAGGAGATTAGCTTTCAAAAACAGAATGAGACATGGAAGTGTGGCTGGAACACTGTACAAGTATAAATGATGGGTGAGATCTATCTGGTTCACTTGAAAGACTACCCCAAGAAAACCAAAGTGTATCCCAAGAGTAAAGGGATCTGGACTGTCGTTATATGGATAATATACAACTTATACTTTCTAATAGCTTAATTTATTTAAAAATTTAAAGCATATGACAACAGCATAGCCTGTTGAAGAAATAAAATGATCATAAGATGCTACTACTTGATAATAACGCCATAAAAGTTATAAGATATGAATGACTAATGGTAAAAACAGCAAAAGAAAGAGGAGATGAATATGCACGAAGACACGTAGCTCTAGGGCTGTGGCTTTTCAAGGAAGGCATGTGGTATTTGAAGACTCTCCTGCAAAAAGAATGCCAGTGGGCTGGAGAGATGCTTCAGTGTTTTACAGCACTTGCTGCTCCTGCAGAAGATACAGGTTCACCTACAACACTGGCTCAAAATTATCTCTAACTCCTGTTCCAGAGACTCCAGTGCCCTCCTCTGGCCTCTGTAGGTACTGCAGACTCTCGGAGCATATACATCTATACAAGTAAATCACACAGACACACAAAATAAAGATAAACAAATCTGAAAATAGGATAACCAAGAAAACATTTTGAAAGCAAACTAATAAGTTATGGACAAGTGACAGAGTAAAATAGTAATTAGTAGTTTTTAATTTGTCATTACACGAAGAAGTGAAAAAAAAAAAAGAATCTAAATGAAAGGGAAACTGAGGGAAAAAATCAGAGCACTGACCAAGGTGTTATCATCTGGGATTTTTTGTCTGATGCCATCTATCATCTCTTTAATGGGTGGCTTATTATACTTTCTTTGCTCTTGCTAGATGAATATTCATTTGTATTGCTAGGTTTGCACTCATTGTCTTGTATTGCTTTTTATTAAAGAGAGCACTCAGAATTATTTATGCTTTAAGTCTCACAAGACCTTTAGACAATTGCCTGAAGGTCTGTGAAAACTAAGACATGGCCCCTTGTCAGGCTTTCAGAGCATGCTGTGTGATTGTTTTCATGCCTTCTTGCTAATACAAATTTTATATTTGACAAAATGGGGTTTAAGATTGATTTCAATACCGCATTGTAGGAGACTGAAAGGGAGGAGACCAGAGCAGAGAAGCTATGTAATTTATTAGCCAAACCAGGACACTTTTAAGAGCACTGGCACACCAAATTGAATGGCGGGGGCCGGGGGAAGGAAGTTCAACATAATACACACAGAGAAGTGTGGTCCAAGCACACCGTATGTAGCAACCACCCTTCCCCTCCTCTACTTACAAGACATTACAAAATAGAATCCAAAACAGTATCTTTTTATTATTTAACTTTTTATTGATCCTCTGTTAATTCACATCATGCACAAAAATCCCACTCATCTCTCTGTCCCTTCTTACCCACCCCCCATCTTTGTGAACTCTTCAACAACAACAACAAAATATTAAAAATAAAAAACTCTTTTGGATGCTGTAGTGTGTCACAGTTTGTCCCGTGGCATATCCTGTTCCCACACTTCTTTGCTAGCTCGCTTGCTTTGCAGCACCAAACTGGTTCAAAGCAGGATTTTAACAGACCATATGGGCTGTTGCAATAGTTAAATTTTGTGTCTATGAATTATAGAAATGTGCATATACATGCATAGGATGTACATACATGTATATATATATGCATGTTCACACATGCATATATGTAAATAAAGTCTAACAGTTACAAACTGTTATTATATATGTATGTGTTCTGTCTATGTATCTATAAGAAACAATTATAAAACGTTTATATGTATTTGCACATATATTGAATGTTTCAAAATTGAAAATAAGAGGCACTGAAATGGTACCCCCTACATGTAGGGTGCTCTTCCTACCTCAGTTCATCTCGTCTGGATGATCCATCACAAACACACCTGGAAATTTGTTTCCATGGTGATTCTAAATTCCATCAAGTTGTCAACTAAGATTAACCGTCACACACAAACTGAGGAACTGTGGGGTTGTTTTCTTCTCCATGAAATTCGGTTCTCCGTTATTTGACACAATAAAAATAACCCAATGATCTCCATGATTCTCATCCTGCTCAAGGCAGAGGTGAGAATAGGAGTGCATGCTAAGATGCCTGTAATAACGAGGCACATTCAATGTTTCTGGTGTCTTTGCTCAATCCCCAAACCTCTGTTCTTGTATATAACAAATCTGAAAGGGATATATTTGAGGAGCAATGTGAACTTCCTGTTATTATCATCCCATAAGTTTAATGTTCCCAGAATTCTCACTACAGCCTATTTTAGAATGATTTCCTTAGAGCAATATCTGACACCAAACAGTTTACATAAAAAAGCACCAGAAGTTTGACATGCTGATTATAATTTTTTTTAATTTTACTACTTTTATTTTTTTATTTTTGGTTTGTTGTTCTTTTTTTCTCTCTCTCTCTCCAAGACAGGATCTCTCTGTGTAACAGCTCTGGCTGCCCTGGAATTTGTTTTGTAGACCAGGCAGGTCTTGAACTCACAGAGATCTGCTCATCTCTTCCTCCTGAGTGCTGGGATTAAAAGCTGAGCGACCACCGCCCAGCTAACTGTATTACTTTTTTAAATCTCAAACACAACTGACTCTCCATGCCTATTTCCTGCTTAGAAATATATTGGACACTTGTCCCCCACACAGTTGCCAGCAGCTTTTCATCAGAAGAGATTCTGGCCCCTTAGGTCATCCAACATCCAAATCCAAGCTAACAGCAGAGTCATTAGGAGAAAATATAGACTAGGTGTGACTTCACACTCTCGTGTCTTGTTGGTTTCTGGTCTGACAGGGTGTAAACAGCAGCGAAAGAAGAGTCACACCACAGACGTGGTGAAAGTTCCCTGGCTTCCTGCCCACGATTAATTTAACGTTTATACCGAAATGACGTTTAAAGCACAGAACCTTCTGCCTATGGCTATAAGGAAAAACGTAATTCAGAAATAGTT
This sequence comes from Pachyuromys duprasi, assembly GCA_028658305.1. Taxonomy (NCBI): domain Eukaryota; kingdom Metazoa; phylum Chordata; class Mammalia; order Rodentia; family Muridae; genus Pachyuromys; species Pachyuromys duprasi. Next base: position 50,069,041 of record CM053751.1, read on the forward strand.
TTTAGTGTAGTCAAAAGACTGGTGTGGTTGGGGAGGCGCTGATAAAAGGGGGTACTGAATTATTTCCTGCTTTCCAGTATTTCCTAGTCTGTGTCTACGGCATCTGAGTGCTGTCATCATCCCAACTGTTGTCATCAAGACAACTGCAGGAGAAAGTTTTCTACACATCAAGCGATGGCATGAGTGTGTGAAAGAGCACAGGGATGCAAACTCCTGGCCTGTTCTGCAGGTCGCTGGGCCAGGCGGCAGCTCAGCCACCTCCGGAAGGCCCTGCTTCCCTCACACATTTGCTCCCCACCTTTTTCCCATCTCTGTTCACCCTCTTTATCTCAAGTGTGAGGAAATAAGTTAATGAACCCCCGCCCGTAGCTTCTACACTTGCTTTCATGTCATGTTCCTTTCTCATCCTTTTCTCTTCTCCCATTCCTCCTCCCTTACCTCTAGTCACCTGTTGACACTTAGGAAGTAGATGCCCTCACAACCATCTTTATGTACATAGGCAGATATGTAGTCTTAAAATACATTGGAGGATATAAAGCTTTATGCACTATATTATACTGCATTCAAATCCCATTTTTAAGTTACTTTGTGTTTTCTTTTTTGAACTTAACATTCGTCCGTAGTCTTGGCTACATTACTGTCTTTCAATGTAGTTGGCTAATACTGAGGTAGAAAAGTATTATGTTCATAACACAGCTTGAGTGTTCAATCTCCTAGAAATAGACATGTATCACACACAAAATCTTCCCCCAGTCTGCCTCCTTGGGAGTCCATGACTGACTTTCTCCCATAGAATGAGCTAGTGGAGCCTAAAAGTACCTCCACATTAGATCTCACTAGGCCTGGTATTGCATGTACTGAAGATCTGTCTGTTTCTCATACAATGAGATGGGGGTCCATGGGGTCTGAAAGTATAGCCATTTTTTGTTTGTTTGTTTAATCACAGGTCGTTCACTTGTATCCCAGCTGTAGCACCCTCCGTCTTTCCCTCCCAATCCTACCCTCCCAATCCCACCCTCCCTCCCTCATCTTCTTCCTGCCCCCTTCCAACTCCACTGATAGGGGAGGTCCTCCTCCCCTTCCATCTGATCCTAGCTTATCAGGTATCTTCAGGACTGGCTGCAATGTCCTCTTTTGTGGCCTAGCAGGCTACTCCTCCCTCGGGGAGGAGGGAAAGCTCAATGAGCCAGTCATTGAATTCATGTCAGAAATAATCCTTGTGTCCCCCCCACACAAACTTGGATACTGAGCTATCATGGGCTACATCTGAGCAGGGGTTTTAGTTTATATCCATGTATGGTCCTTGGTAGAAACAGTCTCATAGAAGACCCCTGTTCCCCGATATATTTGGTCTTTGTGGAGCTCCTGTCCCCTCTAGGTCATACTAACTTCCCCTTCTTTCATATGATTCCCTGAACTCTGCTGAAAGTTTGGTTATGAGTCTCAGCATCTGCTTTGATACACTGCTAGGTAGAGTCTTTTAGAGGCCCTCTGTGGTAGGCTCCTGTCCTGTTACTTGTTTTCTGCTACTTCCAATGTTGATCCCCTTTGTCTTTCTATGTGAGGATTGATCATCTTACCCCGAGTCCTCTTTCTTGTTTGTCTTCTTTAGGTGTATAGATTTTTAGTATGTTTATCCTATCTTATAGGTCTAGTGCCCCCTTAAAAGTGAGTATATACAGTGTGTGCCTTTCTGCTCCTGGGATAACTCACTCAGGATGATCTTTTCTAGATCCCACCATTTCTCTGCAAAATTCATGATTTCTTTGTTTTTAATTGCTGAGTAGTAGTCCATTATATAAAAGTACCACAATTTCTGTATCTATTCCTGTGTTGATGGACATTTGGGTTGTTTCTAGGTTCCGGCTATTAGGAATAAAGCTGCTACAAACATGGTTGAGCAAATGCCATTGTTGTGCATAGCCTTATTATTGTCACTGAATACCCAAGGTAACTGTACTTGAGAATTCTGTCCTTTACTGTCTCCCCATCTGAACCATGACTACCTGTTTTGTGACACCTGGCAGAGTTAAGGACACTTGAAGGTTTACTTTGCATTTCCTCTGTGTGGTTCTCTATACCTCCTTAGTCACATGCTTCCCCTTCTCTAAGTTTCATTTGTCATCTTTCAGCACTTTTCTTGTCAACTCCTTTCCTTTATGTTCATACGATGTTTCCTCTGTAGTCCAGATATTTAACGACTTGCTACATCTGAGATTTCTTGCAAATATCTTCTTCTAGTCTTCACCCACACTGTTTTATGCTCAGCATAATATTTTTATTAATTATTTGGAAACCACACATCTCACATCCTGATCACTCTCACCTTCCAATCCTCCCATGTCCACTCATCCTCTCTTGTGACCTCTCCCCAGAAAAAGAAAAAGAAGAAAGGGGGAAAAAAAGGAAAAAACCCAAGTCCATTTATGTTGTCTATATACTTACTGGAGCATGTTCAAACTCCCAGTGGCCAGCCCCCTAAGGAAAGCTGAGTCCTTTTCCATCCGCTACCCTGCCAGAAGCCACAACTGTGCCAAGTCGCACCCCAGCATCCCCACCAACATTTTAAGAGTTCACTTGGATGGCTTCCCTTTTAGGCTGTTACTTTTTTGTTGGTGGGGGCAGTTGGCGTGAGGTAAGGGTTGTCACAGAGGCCTTCCGTGTTCCTCTTTCTCAACTGTGAGTCTACAATCGTCTACACCACTGTCGGAGTAGCTTCCTTGCTCTTTACAGGCAGTCGGAGCATGGATTTTGAGCCTCAACGTGGTTTCCGGCAACAGCACGGATCATGAACGTCCCCAAGGCCTCCAGCATCGGCATGTGCCAAGAACATCTGCTTGGTCTCTGGTGGTAGTATATGGCCAATGGACATCAACCAAAGCACAGGCCATGAACCAGCATGGCCTCCCAGAGAATCTCAGACCACAGAGGTCTTTTGAGGAGGTCCAAACATCCTGCTGCTGCTCAAAGTCAGGTCAATCCCATGGCTGAGCAGCTTGTTTAGGAGGCTGAGTCTGAGCAAGCTCCACACTGCCTCATACCATCCTGCTGACCCCACTGGGTAATGACTTGTTCCTCCATCAACCATATTCTTCTCTCACACCTGTCACAGTTGTTGAGTTTCCAGTTCCGCAACACACTCGCTGCTCCGTCTTCCACCTTTCCTGTCTCTCTGTCATATTTTTTTTTCACTGTAGTAGCATTAGAAGCTGCAGTGTGTCACACAGTATTCCCTTTTGCCCACCCAGCTTTACATGCAAATGTTCATTGCAATGAGCTCTTGGTCTGGTTCGAGGCCTCTGGTTTCTGCCACACCACCAATACTGGGCCCTCGCTAAGTCTCCTCTCAGACATCCTGCTGTTGCCCAAAGTCATGGAGACCCTGCAGTTCTGGTTCTGCAATACCAGGCCCTTCATATGCTCCAGCAGCTCATACATGGAGTAGATATGGCTGGGCCAACTGAAAGCCCTGGGTCTAGGCCTGAGTGATAGCTAAGTGTGTCATCCCAGGCCACCACCCACCAGCGCGGCTAGTATGGTCTCACCACATCTTAACATGGTTATGGGAAAGTGTTAGGAAGAAAAAACACACAATAACAAAACAAGCAAACAAAAATGTACAGTGAAAGTCAAATGCATGAAGGTTTCCCTGGATGGTTTATACTTGGGGAAACTCATTGTTTTAGTCCTTCCATCATCCAGGAAAATAAAGAAACATTTTTCCTCTTTTATTTCACCTAGCTTTTAAATCTGTCTTTAGCATTTCAGACTTTTATTCATCTGAAGTTCATATAACTTTAAGTAATCATTCAATTACATTTTTTTCCTCTTCATGATGGAATAACTCCTCCAACTTGTGCTAATAGTCAACTCTAAAATTTTTGGTACCATCTGCTGATTTGTAATGCCCTGACTATCACATACCAAATGGTCAGGCATGTAACTTCATTCCTGGGCCTTCATATTGATCCACTAGCTGGCTCTTTTCCTCACCAGCATCATACTGGTTTTGCTTCTTTGTAATAAGTCACAAGGGTTGATATGTCATGCCCTTCTAGATTTCTCCTTTTTAAAGTTTGCATTTATTTATAAAAGACTTGCCAATTATTTACCCATATACACTTTAGAAGGCCACACAAATATCATAAAAGGGTTCTTCAAGAATTCTAACTAGAACGGAATTAAATTTTAGATTTTCTTGGGAGATAAATTCGTTTTCTCTTGTGTTGGGTGATCTTACTTTTTAAAAATTTAAGTTTATTTTCATATCATATATTTTGATCACATTCCTTGTCCTCCTCAAGTCCTCCTCACCTCCCTACCCACCAAACTTCATTTTCTTTCTCTCTCTCCCTCTCTCAAAAACAAAAAGAAAAAAAAAAGCTAAAAGACGAAAAGACCAAAACAAAACAAAAGTACATACACATCAAAAAATATATAAATAAAGTAAAATTTGGTATAATGAACACGGAGTCCATTTTATGCTGGGCACAGGGCCAGTGCTGTAGAGTAGTTGATGTACCTACTGACACTCTGTTGGAGAAAACTGGTTTTCTCTTTCTCAGCAGGTATCAGTTACAGCTGGGGTTTTGGTTATAGGTTGGGGCTTTGTCTTTAAAATACTATATCTCTTGACTATTCATATTTCTTTAACCTACCATGTTTTCGTTTTACTACATGCATACATCATATAGTACAATAGCATACTACCATAGTTTTATAAAAATCTCTATGTTCTTATATGTTCTGTTAACTTTATTCCCAAACATTTTATATTTTCTATTGACTTTAGGAAAAGTAATTTGTTTTATTCTAGTTTTATTCTAGTTTCAGTGTTGTTACTAGTTTGTAGACTGTCACCGATTTTGTATGTTGAGCTTTCACTCACCATTAGTTATTTAAATGTTGTTACCTGCCTGCCCTTTAATGTTTGCTGTTTCTCTTTCTAGGTTTCATACTAAATGGATATTGGTCTTTCCACTTCTGCCTTTCAAATCTTTTTTTTTAATCTTTCCAACTTTTATTCCTTGTTTGGGCTTTCCCCAGAGCATTCCCCGATCTGCTCTCCACATGCTAATTCTGGAGCTCACTCTTATCACCCACACATCCAGTTCTTACCCAAACACAAACAGGATACCACGTCACAATGTCAGCCACTTCCGCAAGCTCTTCCACAAACTCTGACCCACAAGATGCTGAGTTACAATCAGCCTTCTTCTTCTTCTTCTTCTTCTTCTTCTTCTTCTTCTTCTTCTTCTTCTTCTTCTTCTTCTTCTTCCTACAGCTGAGTTCAATAGCTTGCTACACAGCAGTAGATAGTGTCATCAGGAGATGGGTGAGAGTGAAGTTCCTACATTAAGACAGATGACACAAAACTCAGCCGAGGTTATAACTAGGAAAAGAAAACTAACCTACAGTTTATTTAATGTAGAGTTTGGGGATAAAATAAAAGACACCAAGCCTGACTCCCCTGGGACAACACTGGCTCTTCTCACACGACATTGTTTAGTCTTAACAGACAGAAGCGTGAGATTCCCGGGGAAGCTGTCTGTGGGAGCTACTCGGGTAGGGAGCCTTCTGTTCATAGGGCTTCAGCCTGTTTATTAACTGAAGTAGCTAGCCTCATTATGGATACATCAAAATATGCTTGAGTTTGCTCTTTCGATTCTCAGAGTGATTTTTAAAACACCTTTTTGATATGCTAAGAGCCTCTAATGAGGGCAGAAAACATCAATTCAGGAAAAAAAAAAAAAGGCTTCCATAAAGAACAGCTACCTCCTCTGCTGTTAGTTAGCAGACTGCCCACAGGGACTGCAGAGTGAATTTTCATTCAGCAGCAGGCCTGAATAAAGAAGGCAACACCTATGGCTGACCCGGGAGAACTCAAACATGCATTTGCCTGTAATTTTCCATGATTTTAGAAAATTCAAACTCCAGGCATATAGGAGACAGCATTCAGTGATAATATAACAGGAAAAGATGCTGAGTCTTGATCTGCAAAAACCATTGTTGCTCCATGAAAGGAGTGGAAGGACCTTTGGGAAATTGCGGTTGTTTGTTGCTTGTTTCCTACTTAGCCTCAGTTTCCTCATCCATAAGAAGATATTTCCCGTTTCTCAGGACCAATGTGAAAAACTTTCTAAGCCATCTGACACAAAAGAGCACTGAATAAATAAAATAGCACCTGTGAGGTCTACTCCACCATTGGAAAACTAGAGATGAATCTCAGTAATACTGATCAGCTAAAACACAGGGATCGTGGAAAAAAAGTGCTTTGACAAGATGTCACTCCAAAATTAGCCAGCAGAGATTAATTAGAAAGGACACACACACACACACACACACACACACGGAAATACAGTAACAAGGTCACGTGGGATACAAGTTAGATTCAGCAGAGGCAAATACTCCAAAGGAGTCAAGACTATGAAGAACTCATTTACACAGGACATCATGAACCATGTAAACCATCCCTCTTGCTATACCATTTTAATTTACTACTAAATGAACAAATGAAAACAACATAATAAATGCATTAATTGATTAACTAATGTACAAACATCCTACTAAAGCTTCCCCAGGAGGAAGAATACTTTGATAAATGAAGCCGACCTGTCAATGTTCATCTAAGAACAACCCCTCGCCGGGCTCCACAACCTGTCTCTCTGTACCCCTGTGCCTGAAACCCCTCTTCCAGGGACTGCTCTTAGGTGACTAGAACCCAATACCTGTACATGGAGAGAGTCTCAAGTGTGTGTGCCCCTGATCCTGGGGCAGGCACCTTCCAGTTTTGAATACTGCAGGAGATGCTCACCAGCTTTCTGCCTTGAGTCACAAACTGTGAGATCTCACTCATTCATGGGATCTGCTGCAGTTTAGGATTTCATCAGATGTTGTATCTCTTCTTGATTCTTCCTTCTTCGTTCCTTTTACAGTTTCTCATGGGGGCGCCTTAAATAAATCACTTATGAACATAAGCATCTTCAACTCAGAGTTTCATCCAGGGACTCCTACCAAGAAAATGAGCCACTGAAAAGATTCAGGAACGACGAAAGGGAATCCCTCTTTGTGAATCAAGTTTGTCAGAAGATCCTTTGTTTTGGTGGGTTTGAGAATAAAAGTATAATAGTAGTTACATGGAAAAGGCAGGGGTTTTATGGGGGGAGGAGGTGATCTTTGTGACATAATAGGCATACACACACAGCACATGCACAATTACATCATTCAAAAAGGACTAAGGATACTTGTGCCCCCAAGGTGCTAACACACCAAATGCATCCTTTTAAAGAACTGAACCAAATGCTGGGTTCTTTCCTGGGATGGGCACAATGCATACACAGAAAGGTTGTTCTTGTCATCCAATACAAGAGCAGAGCATTAGGACACATTTCATTCTGGTTGCACATAAAAAGTTCAGCTTGCCGTCAATACAGCAGAGTGGGAAAATGACAGAAATAATGCTGGCCTAATCTGAATCTGCTTTCTGCTTCCATCAAACCTTTATACAAAATGTTTGAGCCATTTGTGCCAAGCTCCACATTCTGCTACACAGAATCTGACATAATTAAAACATTTCCTTTTCTCCTTTGTTCAGCGATCAAATGCCACCCTCTGTCATCCTGACTCCCTGGTGGCTTTTTTCCCACCTTTCCTCACTCTCCTTCCTTTGAATGTCCTCTCATCTTGCCATAATTGAAGGCTGATGTCATCTGGAAGACACATGCACTCTCCATTTTCAGAGGCTCTGTCATCAACACAGCTGTCTGGCATTCTGTCACTGCCCGTCGCTGTCAGTTAATACAGGAACACGAACCTTCGGTGACATTATGCAAATGTGTAACCTTCCCTGGAGACTTTCTGCCTCGATGCCAATGTCTAAGTTGCACTGAAATAGCACATTGTCCATGTAGACAGCTGTAACCTACTCTAATGTGTGTCACAAAACAGAGAAAAATTATCTTGACCTCATTTGCTAAGGGACTCTGCAATTTCTAGACTGAAGTAGTGTTCTGGAAACAAGGGTCTCACGAGAACAAACACATGACTTTAGAATTCTATACTCCATAGCATTTAGTAAAATTTAAATCTCACTTACTAGAATCTCTACCTCTTATTGCTTCAAAAAGCAGTTTAGGCTTTCTATATCACACCCACCTGCAAGGACAAGAAGAAGTCCACTTTGATCTCTGGTCAAGCACCTCCCCGCCCTCCTCTCTACCCTGTTCTTTCCTGCAGGCTCATCAAGCCAATGTAAGTACTCTAGATGTATTAAAAAGCTAAGATGCCAAGTGTACTATGTCCACTGTTCAAGCACCCCAGTGGACCTAGGTACATTTGTGCACTCGCTCTCCGTGGACATTTTACTTTTCAACATTCCTAGTGACTCTTCCTTTCACTTAACATATATTTTATAACTATTGACTGCACTCAATCACTTAGTAAGTCCTAGGACAAACACAACCTTAACCCACAAATGACCTGTTCCCAACGACCTTGTAATCTACGTGCACATACAGTCAGTGGGAGACCCTGCATTGTATTGGTGACCCAGAAGTTTTTCAAGGCAAAGGCAATATTCATGAGCAAATATGAAGGAATTTGTAGTGACTTTTCTTATTGCATTTATAACAGCTCTAAAGGCCAGAAGTCTCGAGCCTGTCTCATGAAGCAGTGGTTCCTTCTGAACCCTTATCTCCTGCGGTGCTGCCAGGCCCCTAAGGCACTCCTAACCTTGTAATGTCATCATTCTCACATAGACATCTCCAAATCTTCTCTCCTGTAGTAGAGAGAGCAGCTGTATGCTATAGAATAATATCTCCATCCAAAAACTCTTAGTGAAATAATAACTACAAAATCTCCTATGCCGGGGGTCAGGTATTAGTCAGTCTTCCACAGAAAGATTACATATGAAGAAAGTTTTCTGATCAAAGTCATAGAAGCAAGTGTGTTGCCCTTAGGACATTGTGGGAAGGATGTATAAGAAGGTGGACATTGGGAATCTTCACACCTACAATAAGACAAAATGTATTAGGGATGCTGAAAATGTTTAAAGACAACTAGAAACAATCAAAAATGTAAAGTGAAGATTATTTTCGAAATTGAATGTGGCAGTGGTGTACAGACTGATTTGGGATCAGTCTCACCTTTAAATATGACAGATCCCAACAGATGCAATGATTGCAATGATCTAGTGTAGGGAGAGACTGGTCCTGGCCACATAGTAGAGGTCACCAGAGCACAGGCTCCATTTTACTAGGCCAGTACTGGGTAGCCCTGTCTAATCATTGCCCTGTATAGGGTATGGGCACAGTAGTGTCATAAATCAGAGTTTTCAAAGGAAGCTGGACATAAGCAAGCTTTTTATTGCCTAACTTTTTAAAAATTTATTTATTTTTATATCAATCACAGGTTAGGCTTTTTGCATCCCATGCGTAGCCCTCTCCCTCATTCCCTCCCACCCTCCCCAACCCTCCCTCATCTCCTCCCCGCCCCCTCCAAGTCCACCAACAGGGGAGGACCTCTTCCCCTTCCAACCCCAGCTCATCTTGTCTCCTCAGGGTTGGCTGCAATGTCCTCCCCTGGGATCTAGCCAGGCTGTTACTCCCTGGCATGTATGGGGGAGGGTCAAAGAGTCAACCATCAAGTTCAAGACTGAAACAGTCCCTGTTTCCCTTACTAGGGTCTTTAGTTCGACACTGAGCTATCATGAACCACATCTGAGTGGGGATTCTAGGCCATATCCATATATAGTCCTTGGTTGGAGAAACTGTCTCATATAAGACCCCTGTGCCCTGCTCAGTTTGGTCTTTGTGGAGCTCTTGTTCTCCCCAAGTCTTACTAACTTCCCCTATTTTTATTATTACTTCCCGCCCTCTGCCAAGGGCTTGATTGTGAGTCTTAATATCTGCTTTGATACATTGCTATTCTGATTCTTTCAGAGGTCCTCTTTGGTATGCTCCTGTCCTGTTGCTTGTTTTCTCCTCTATTGCCTAACTTTTAAATATAAGTAGCTATTCAATTGAACAAAACAATATTTTTATAATGTTAAAATGGTACCTCTGTGGTTCACAAGCTGCCTATGGCAATTCATAGCGTCTGGTTTAGAAGATGGCAACACCAATGAGCAACTTTATCTGATGCTTAGGGCCAGTATCAGTTCATATGTGCAACTGAGATCAGAATATGGTTATAAATCTAGTCCTTAAACAGCCTTTTTTATTGATTTCTATTTGCCAAAAATATTCACTAACAGATCATCCAGTTGGGGAAATAAGACACAGGAATAAGATAAGTGACTCCAAATGGTCAGATGTACTCTGTCAGTAAGTGTGATACCAAGTACTTCAGCAGGAGCAAAATAGATTGGCTAAGCTTGCCCGGGCTTCATTCCCCCATAGCCTTAAATTATACAGCAGATCAGACTGGCCCACACTACAGCCAATTCTGTCCCAGAATATTCTCATTGGTATAGTTGATTCTATGAAGAATCTGTGTCCACATGTTCTGAGGGAAGCTGGGCTTCTCTTCCATCAGGATAAATCCTTGATAGCATAAGCCAGTCATGGCAATTTTGTTTCCCTCCTCAGTGGCTGATTGCCTAATTTGCCTATCAGTTCAGCTCTCACCACTGAAATATGATGACAGCACTGCTGTGGTGACTCAGGAGAGTTATCTAGGCTCTTACAAAGAGTGAACGCTTTTCAGACACTGGAATTTGCTGTGTGACATCTGATATTTGCTGCAGCCACCCTGTATCCACCCAGGCCAGGGCCCACTAAGAGAAAAGCCAACATGTTAAACATAGTAAGGCCAAATGATGACATAAACCCCAAGTTACATACAGGAATGTGACAGAAGGTGATGCATGCTTGATTGCTTTTCACTATTACAATAAGGACAGAAATATGCTTGCTTTTATTTTTCAGAAAAAAAAGGAAAAAGAAGAGAGCGAATCGGTCCAGGGAAGAGTGGAGGGTGGAATGAACGGAACCGTCTGCGGACATCTGAGGCAACAATCATGTCAGCACAAGTAGACAAGTACCAACCACAGCCTCAAGGAAAGGCGCAAGCTACATCTGTTTCAGAGCCTGAGGACACTCTGAAGAGCATATCCAGGCACATAGCTTAGCTATCTGGAGGGTGTTTAGTGCAAAGGAAATTTTTTTGTATAAAAAGGAAAAGTTCACTTACTGCTTTATGACTCCAAACAGTGCCACACTGTGGATTAGTTACTCTTCTTGTCATCATGACTGATTACCTGACAAGAAAAACTTGAACGATTTGTTTTCTTTAGAGCTTCACAGGTGTCATTCCATTGGTAGGAGAAGCTGTGGCAAAGATTCTCACATGCTAGTGGACAGGAAGTAGAACATAGTGGACAGGAAACAGAACAGAGCCTCAGGAAGGGTCCAGGGCAACATAGAGCTCCAAAGACACAACTTCAGTGAACTGCTGCCTCCAGCCATCCTCCGTCCTCCACAATTCTCCTGCCTTCCTATCCAAATTCTAAACCTTCAATAGATTAATTAGATCAGAGTCCTGTTGATGTAACTGTCTCTGGTAATTCCTGAGTGGGGATAGCTGGAAGTGTATCTGACTACTTTCTCAACCCACAATCAAGACTGACCATCAAACAGTGAAATTCTGTTACCTGCCAGCGGTATCTGCGGCTTATCAGGAATGTTCCAGATATTTCTGTAACAAGTTAAATTCTATCAACCCAAACTCTGAAATAACTATGATTATAGCAATGAAAAATGGCACACACAGTGGCAGGCCAAATGGTAATACAATGGGATAAGGCAGGTGTGCTCAGGATGTAAAAGAGCAAAGATAAGAAGAAGAAGAAGAAGAAGAAGAAGAAGAAGAAGAAGAAGAAGAAGAAGAAGAAGAAGAAGAAGAAGAAGCCATGAGGTGTTTTGAAAGAAGAACACTGAGATTGTGGCACAGGTTAAGAATTCTTGCTGCTCTTACAGAGGACCTGATTCAATTCCCAAGTTCCCAGCACCCACATCTGGTAATGCACAACTGCTGGTAGCTTCTCTTCTAGGGAATGCTCTCTTCAGGCCTCCTGGGGTACCTCCACACATAGTATATGGCACATACATACATAGGTACATACAGATATACTTACATACTTTAAAATAACTTAATAAAAAGCAACTTTTGTTAATAAATGTTTTACTCCATTGACATATGCCTGATAGGTTAGTCAAACTGTGAAAACCACAGCCAACTAAAGGCAACAAAAGACGGCAATTTGAAAGAAAATGTGGACATGCTAGCTGCATCTTTTTATACTTGATTCTCTGGGAAAATATAGGGAAGTTCCCCTCTACCATTTACTGATAAATGGATTTACGTTGTGTTTTGTGTTTCTCCTCTATAGTGTGTGGGGTTTTTTTTTAAATGTGCTGACACGATCTGAAAGTTCTAAATGGCTCGGAAAAGTTTCCTGAATTTGGAAAGGAAGCTGAAAACTATGTGCTACACAAATTTCTTAAACCTCAGACATAATAATCCTACACAGTCTGCCCATTCGACAGTGTCTTAGTTCTATTGCTACGAAGAGATGCGTGACCATGGCAATGTAATGGAAGAAAGCATTTCATTGGGGCAGGCTTACATTGAAAGGTTTAGTCCATTATCATCATGGCCAGAAGCATGAAGGCATGCAGGCAGACATGGTGCTGGAGAGGTAGCTGGAGGCTCTATATCCAGATCAGCAGGAAGAGAAAGAGAACACTGAGCCAGACTTGAAACCCCAAAGACCATCCCCAGTGACACAGTCCTACCAACAAGGCCATGCCTCCCCATCCTGGTCTCCTAGCACCCTTCCCTAATGGCCAAGCATTCACACCTATGAGCCTCTGGGGCCATTGTTATCCAAACTACCACACAAGGGTTAGCATAGAGTCTGAACTTCTTTCCCCTGGCAGAGATCAGTGAATTACCTTCTTTGGGAACTTAACCAACATGAGATACCATTTGCCTAAGCAATGTTTTAGGTGTCTCATCAGAGATAACCTTAAACATGTGTAAGAGTTCCCCAGAATACATAAAAATATTGTATTTGTATTCCTAGGCAAACATTATCCACTGTACACTCGTGCCTCTTGTTTGGGTTGTAATATATGGAATACAGGGTAGATCATGTTCACATTGCAATATTCATACAGATTTTGCTGAACCCCACCCCCAAAAATAGAGAAGGAAAAAGAAAATAACTAGGACCTAACACATTTTTAAATAGTCCCGTGTGTGTAATGTAGAAATAAGAAGCATTTTCCTATTTACATGTTCTTTGTACTTAATTTCTTCCTTATTATAAATTTGCCCATTTGGTAAAATTAAGTAGTAAAAAATAATTAAAATTGCAACTTACAGGAATTTAAATGATTTGTAATCCCCGAGGAATTACCAACACATTAATAAGAGCTGCATTCCAGTGAGAAGGCTTTGAATTATGTTCAACTTCCACCTTGCTAACTAATTACAATTCAACTTTTTTTTTCTCCTAACCTAGAAAATTGGTGAGAGTATCACTGATTTCACCTTAATTTTTCACAAAAGGATAACTCTTTCCTAGCCTCAAGCACTCTTATTAGGATGATAGCATGTTCTTTAGCTAACAGGCTATTTCATTGCACATATGTGTATGGCTTGGTACAATTTTTAACAGCTACTGGCTTATTAAGTGCAAACTACTGTCTGCAAAAGAAAAAAATCAATTTTATATGTTTACATCTACCTGTAAAGAAGTGTTCAGTGTAGTAATTCTGAGTCATTATAAAACATCAATTTGGAGACCAAGGTCAGTGTATATTAATCGTTTTTATTATTTCTTTCCTCCCAGAGTCACTGTGTTCATTATCTCCGTGGATCCGATTAATGATAATATGAAATATTTTTACAGAGGAAACTGCATACAGAAATTTATTTTTCATGCGGATCCGCTACACACATCGCTGATCTCATAATAACGGTAAAGCGTAATCTCTGGGGTTTCTTATGCCTGCTGATCCACCTTGGTACCTGAGAAGGGAGACAGGAGCCGCGAGGCAAGGGAGTGCCTCAGGGCTCAGCCACTTCACTTGATAGTGAAGCTCTCAGTGTACCAATAGGGGCAGGATGCCATCAAGGGAATCTAAAATAACCTTCATTAGAAGTGTAACAGCCTCAGAGAATTCCCTGCCTCAGAGATGGCGCTTAAATTAATGAATGGTTTTGGACCTCCCCTTCTTCAGCAGAGTGTGAGCTAACAGCACTCAGACAAGAGTGTGTGGGATGCATGGGGTGGGATGCGGGCGTGTCACACTAGTGAAAGAGACCAGTCACAGAAGGACAAACTTGGCATGATTCCATTCGTGGGAGGGAGGGTCTTAGAGACAGCAAGTAGGATGCTTTTTGCCAGACAGAGAGGAAGCGGGAAGTTGTTTAATTGCTACGGAGTTTCCCCTCTGCAAGATGGAGAGAACTGCGCAGGTTGTTCGTGATAACAACGGGAATGTACTTAACGCAATGAACAGCTAAAATTTAAAAAAAAAATAGTAAGTTTACAATGTATGCATCTCCCACAATTTGTAAAGGTTTAAGCAAACTTCCGAAGGGACTGAAAATACTTCAACCAGTAGAAAAAGAGAAAAAGGGGTCACCACCTGAAAATACCTTTATTTTGACTTTAAGGAAAATCTAGCAGTGGTAAGAACTACCGATTACAGATTTCAACTTCATACACAACAAAAAATGTAATGAAGCAAAGGATGAATACCTGTGGCCTGTAGTATTAATGGCCGGAAGGCACAAGTCTTAGATGTAAGTCATCACTGTCACTTAGCAGCCATGTCTGGTTCCAGATTAATTTTTAACTTCTGCTTGCCAAGTCGTAGGTGGTCAAAGACTACCCTGAAGAAAGTGGATTATTTTGTCTGTTGCTTTAGCCATCAGAGTACTAGTGAACTCCACAAATAGAATATAAGTAAGTCTAATTTAAAACCAAGCGGGCATTCAAGTATTTTTATCTTAACTTTGGTGTGACTGATTATGTAATCAACAGTTGTCACAAAGAAAATCATGCATTTTTTCATAAATAGAAATATGTAAATACAGCCTTGAGATTTTCTCCTCTTTGAACCACATCATTATTGTCATAATCCCTACTTTTTAAAATAATGCATTTGAAAGACACAATTTACCTGCTGTAACGTTTGTCCTTTTTAGATGAGCAACTTGGTAACTTTTAGTCATCTACACCATCACCATCATCTAACTTCAAAATCTTTTACCACCGCAACATCTTGCTATCCATTAACAATTACTCCCAACTTACCCTCTGCAATGAAGCCCCTCTCTGTCCTGTTATGACTGATTGGTCTGGACAAATGGCTTCTTTCACTTAACATGATGCTTTCGAGTTTCTTCTATATCACAGTATTTCCAAGGATTTCATTCCTTTCTATGGCTGAATGGTTTCCATGTTGTGGATTAATATGTTTTATTTTGGCTATTATTAATAATGCGACCATAAATATTTATGTAAAAGTTTTGTGTAGACACATTCTATCATTTCTCTTGAATTTATACCCAAGAGTTGGACAAGTGTGTGGTAATATTATATTTAGTCATTTTAGGAACTGCCTGGCTGTTTCCCACAGTGATTGTAGCATTTTTCATTGTCAGCAGCAGTGGACGAAGGTTCTCATTTCTCTGCAGCCTTCATAACTATTACCGTCACTTTTACATCCTAGGCATCTTTATAGGTCTGAAGTGGCATTTTGTTATGCTTTTGTGTTTCCCTAATAACTAATGTTGTCAAGTACCATCCATATACTTACAGGCCACTCGTTTATCTTCTGTGGAGAAATATCTATTCATTGACTTTACACATTTTTATTTGGGTTATTTGTCTCTTTATTGTCAAGTTATACAAGTTCTTTACTTGTCCTGGAGACAAGTTCTCTAACGGATATAATATTTCAGATTTTTTTCCTTCTTTGAGCTGTTTTTCCACATTTTTAGTGGAATCCTTGGAAGTCTAATTCACCTGTTCTATTTTTTCCACCAAATATGGAGTTGGTCTCATATCTAAGAATCCACTGCTTACCTGGAAGTTATGGAAATTAACTATTTTATACCTTTATCAAGATTTCATAGGCTTGGGTCTTAAGGTTAAGTCTATGATCTATGTTGAGTTAATGTTTGTATTTGGTTCAAGGCAGGTATCCTACTTCATTTTGTTTGTTTGAGACGATATCTTACTATTATTAACAGATGGGAAGTGTCAGGGAAATCACATGTAACACAGGCTAGCCTCTACCTCTCAGTCCTCTTGTCTCTACATCCCAACTACTGGGGATACAAAGCATGTGCCTGCTGCTGCTGCTTCATTCTTGTACATGCGAATATCCAGCTACTTCAGCACTCTGTTGAAAAGACTGTTGGTTTACTATAGTCACTCACCCTGACAATGTCAATGGACTGTAATCTGATGATATATTCCTAGACTTTCAAATCTATTACTTCCTTAGTCTTTATAAGACTAGTAGGTGCCCAAAACCACTCCTTGATCTGAATTACCGAATTAGGTTTCCTTAGGTTGACCAAGCTGGCCTTGACTGACAGATCCACAGCCACTCTCAAGTGCTGGGACTAAAGGTGGGAGCCCCAGTATGAGACTGCACTCAGATTTTAAACTTCCTTCGTCAGTTGCTTTCTCATTTGGTTTATGTTGTTGGTTTATGAATTGGTTTATGCTATTCTAAGAATTTGTATAGTTCATGTACATTAGAAAACCCCTGTCAATACTTGTTCGTATTGTTCATTTATCATCTCATCTATATTTTTAAATCTCCTTAGTAATGCCTTTGTGTTCATTCCTAATTTCAATAGTATCCATCTCTTATTTTCTTAGTCAAAGTAAAAGTTGCCTATGCTGTAAATCATTTCAAAGAGTCAATTTCTCTTTTCATTGTGTTTCTTATGAATGGTTGTACTTCCTAGGCCACTTTATCTCCACTGTTTTATTGTTGTTGTTTTCCTGCTGGTATTTGGCTGTTCACTGTTTTTACACCCTATTTTACAAGGCACATGGTTAGTATACTGAACCATTGTATTTTCTTATATGTAGGAAATTATAGCTCTAACATCTAATCACTTGATTCTTTGTATTCTGTATGTTCAGTACATTAAAATATTTATTTTTATTAAAGTCATTATTATTTAATTTGCCTCTGATTTCTTCTTTGAACCGGTAGTTATAAAGAAACATACCTCATACTGATGTTAAGTTTGAGACAAGAAGGATAAACAAATGCTGAAATTAAAAGTTTACTAATTTATAGTAAGAGGTAATACAAGAGAACGAGAACACACTCCCGTTCACTGTTGGGGGTTGGTCTGGTGCACTCTGTAGTCAGATGCTAATTTCTGGGCCCTGAGATCTGGTTGCAGTCATTATCCTTGATCAGTGTTGTGTAAACATTGCTCCTCAATTATCTCTGATTGGTTAATAAAGAAGTAAATCTGTAGCTGGGCAGAGAGGACAGGGAGACTGGACTTCCATTCCCAGCTGAGAGGTCTCAGGTAGGGACCGTGAAGTGGGAAGGAGTGAGACAAGTTCTAAGAGGGAGAGAAAATACGCAGCCAGGAGGAGCTGGCCCTGAGGACTGATCTGATGGAGCCCAGGCGGAAACAATATGGCAAGTAATCTCAGAAGTGTGGCCTGGAAGTAACCAGAGCTAGGGCTAGGATAGATAAGTATCTGCCCAGCTCTAGTGCTTTAAAGCTTGTTAAAGAAATCTAATAAGCCTCTGTCAATTATTTGGGAGCAGAAGCAGATGATTAGAAAATACCCCCAAATTATACCTTATTTCTCCACTTCACTTTCATCTTTTGCCAAGATATCTATCATGTTTTCACTACCTGAATATTTTTTTAATTTTTTAATTTTATTTAATTATATATATATATATAATTTTATTTTTCCTGACTGCTGAGCAATTGCTACAAAAGCAAAACTTTTCTCCTTTTCCATACTGAGTGGACAAAGAAAGAAAAAGAGTGAATCCGTAGTTCAACAATTTAAAGCATTTGCTTTCAGCATGAGAAAAGGCTCAACAGAGAACTAAAATTTAAAATGAACTATTTTTCACCATGCTGTTTTAATTAGCTTTCATAATAGCATGTACTAATTTGTTCCCATTCCCCTTATGAGACTCAGGAAAATTAAGAAAGTTTACATTGAGTCACAATGACAAATAAAGTGCGTGGAATATGGTTTGGTTCTGGGCAGTGTCAAATCCCATAGTCCTTCTACTGACCTTACTTCCTCAGAGATACAGGCCCTGCGTGACTACAGTGTTAAAGTTTCCATTAAACTTTAGAGAGAGCCAAGCCATGCTGGCTCTATACTGTTTCTCTACTTTCCTAAAGCTCTTACTGGTTTAGTTTTACATTAAATTTTATCTAAATGTGCTCCTCCAAGTAATGGATTTTGAAATGTGCTTCATCATCTTTACATGTAATTGTCTTCATTTTTTATTAATCTGCGTTACTGCTTCTATGCTTTCAAGTCTTAGAGTTCCCTTGATAAATTCTGCAGCATCCTGATAAAATTCTATCTCCATTTTATTTAATGCTATGTATATCCCACTTTGGTGGCTTGAATAAGAATGGCCCCCATATGCTCATTAATATGTATAATATATAAAAATATCGCATATATATGTATATACATATATACATGTATATTTACATATATGGTTACATATATGGATACATATGGTTTATAGATAGATAGATAGATAGATAGATAGATAGATAGATAGATAGATAGATAGATAGATAGATAGATGGTTGGTCTGCAGGTGGTGGAGCTGTTTAGACATGATTAGGAGGTGTCACCTTGTTGGGGAAGGTGTGTCAGTGGGGTGGGCTTGGAGGTTTCAAAAGCCCACGCTAGTCCTACTCTCTCTCTCTCTTCCTCCCCCTTTCTTGCTCTCTAGCCTGCTGCATCAGATCAGATATGAGCTCTCAGCTATTTCTCCAGCACTATGTCTCTTAACAGCAATAGAATAGTAACTAAGATGCCCAATCTATTTGAAATTCTGATTATTGTCTCTACTGTCTGACCTTGCTATTTTTCTATTCTTATTCTCTTTGTTACAATCCTTGAGCATCCCACCACCTTTTCATCATATGCTCATGCTCTCCATTTCTGTCATCAGCTTACAGCTGATGAGTGTATTGGTTCAGAGGATGGATTCAGAAGCCATAGAGTCAAATTCTTCTTCTGCCACTGAAAACAATTCTAACGACATGGAGAAGTTACTTTATCTTTTAAACATGACCTCATGTGGTTACTGTGAGATTTAACAATAGACTTATGAAATGCTTAGAAAGTTAAAGCACCAAGTATTCAGGAACATTGGCTATTATTAGTATTAATATTATTTGTCAGCTATTGCTGATCCATATATAGCTGATTATGTGTAATTGTATATATGTGCATACACACACATTTTCAATGAGTACTGTCTGGAATCTAGTATTCTAACACAGACATATTTTAAATATCTACACATTTAGCCATTAGCTTCCCACAGTTTTCTCATATTTTTATCATTTGAAAACATTTTTAAAAATTGATTTTTTTCTTCTGGGCATGTCATGGTGTGAGAAACTAAACTTGTATTTGAGAAGGAGTTTTGTAAACATGACAGGGCGTTATTCTTTAGCAAGGAAGCAATGATCCACCCAAAGTTTTCAGTTAAATCTAATGGGCTTGCCATTGTGTAGCTCCAGGTAGACCCACACCCTCATCTCTTTTACTGGCCAACTCCTCAAAACATTTTGATTTTCTTCGAAACTTTTTCCTCAGAACTCTGCATCTTCAGAATGTCCTTCGGCAGGGAGAACTTTGACAGAAAAACAAAGTGTGCGCTCTGCAGGATGTTGGCTCTCTTCTATTCAGCCTGCAGGTGAAATGGAAGTGGTTTGTGCTACCCCATGAATACAGCTTGTCTTGGATTGTACAGTGAGGACTAGAAAAGAAACCTTTTGAAATGAACACTTAAGATTTTGTGGTTGACCTACTTCACAGTTACTTCTGCACAACCTGCCACATAGCAACATCTTTCTTAAGTAATTACATTAGAATTGTAAAATTATAATGACCAGTGTCTGACCTTGGTCTAAACATCTAAATTTAGGGTCATACATACATACATACACACATCACACAAGTCATGCACACTTTCTGTGTCTCTGTTGTTAATATCCTGATCATAAATACTTGAACTAGTGGGTTTAGTCTTCATCTTCATGTATTTGTCTGCCTGATGGAGATTTCCTTGCCTTATTTTCAACTTTTCTACTTTAATATTTACTTGAAAAACATTAACTAATAGCCACATTTTCCAGCACTATAAATTTCTGTTCATGTCTTATGCATGAACTATCTTTGAGGATACAAAATGGGTTCTATTTCAACTGGCATCAATCTTCTTTATTTTAGTTTTCATCTAATTGTATTTTTTCACAGCTTTCGGTGAGCTCAGATATTTACTCAGTGAGAATCGGTGAGCTTTAGTAACACCATGCTTTTTTCACACATGTTGAAACAGCCATTATTGTTGAGCATCAGGCACAGAAAGACAATATTCAATATATACAACAGTCATCCTAATTACGCCCACACTGAAGGAAGCTAGCAATGATCTCTGAGCTTTTCCTTAGGTCCATGGAAGAAAATATTAGCTACCTATTAGTGACAGAAATATGAAGGGGAAATAGAGCAGAGTATGAAGAGAGTCAACTTCTCTGTAGTATATACAAGCCTCTAACGCCTATGTTTTCTGCTTTTCTTCATTTTCTTGCTTACTGCCTTAGGTCTGGCCCTTGAGCAACTTTTTATTGTGCTGAATATTGCTTTGTTTAAACTATAAGTTACGCCTTCCACCATTTTCTTCCCGCCTATCAACACTATTTCATTTGGTTTTTCTCTTCTGAAAAATCTACTGAAACAGTGTATCTACTAAAGTCACCCACTTTGTGCCACAGGCCTTTAATCCTTTATCATCATATGAATGGTGATTCATTTTTAAAAAGGGAAAGGAAGCATATGCACAGTTGACCACCATCTTGGACTGCTGATCTACATCTCTCTGCAGTAACAAAGTTATCCCAAGTGGGTATTTTTCACCTCTCCTAAGACCCAACTTTGATTTTAGCACCAGCTTTTGTTGTTTCACCTAACAGTTGGATTCATCATCTTCTTCTTGTGCATGTGTGTGAGATGTATGAGCCATGGAATGCAAGCGTAGTCAAAGGACAACTTTCAGGAGTTGGTTCTCTCCTACCACAATGCAGAATTCCAGGGACTGAATGCAAGTCATCAGGCTTGGTACCCATTAAGCCATCTCCATAGCCCTGTTAAGCATCATCTTACCAAGAAGCATCTTACCTCCTCCTACACATAGCTATAACCCCTCCCCTTACACACACACATTGAATTATTCAATGGAAAGTTATATAGAATTAGAGACTGGTTTCAACTGCCATATAATCTTGAAATCATTACTGTATACAAGCTATTGTGTTGTGGTAAATAAAAAAAATAAAGTTTTGGGCTATATAAAGTTTATTATTATTTGTCCTATGATTATCACGGTGTCCTCATCATCTCCCAGCCCCCATCCAATGCAATCTACCTAATCCTCCTCATCTGGTCTACCTTCCATACATAATCCCATGGTACTCGCTTGTATTCTTCACCTGGGCCTTCTTATGCCATTATTGGAGTCCTTTCTCCAGGTCCACGGGATTTCTTCTTCAGGCTAACCCATCGTGGTGTCCTCCTTCTTCCTCTCCTCCTGTCTGTCTGTTCCCCTGATACTCCTCAAAAGCCAGGGAAGCCTAGCCATGCCTACCCCATTCTGCCCTGCCCAGGTGTAGGCTGTTTAATCAACCAATCAGGAATGTCTTAGGCAGGTTTACACAAACAAGGATGGCTGTATCAGTAATTAGCGCTAGACCAACCTCCAACATTGTTGTGAGCTGATCTGTGTCTTTCCCCATCAATTCAATTCAAATATTAAAACCCTGATACCTAGTATCTTAGAATGTAACTCTTAATTAGAAATAGCATCTTCAAAGAAATAACATAAAGTCATAAGTATATAAAAATATGTTGCTGCTTTGTATTCTAACTCCAAAAAAACAAGTAGGAAGTATTAATGCTTGGGGGAAATACACTAAGTTAAAATATGGTTATCAGGGTAGGCCTTATTCTGTTGTGATAGGTGTTCTTTAGTTCAAGACACAATTGACAAACATATTACATAAAATAATACTTTTCACTGAGACATTTTCACACATACATGTAACACACCTAGATCAAATGTGCCCTCACTTGTCCCTTCTTCAGACAATCCTCACATGCCCTCCTTTGACGTATATGGGAGATGATGTGGTATTTGTTCTTACGGTAGTTAGGCCATCAGCATGCAAAGGGAAGACCATGTAATAGCATCAAAGGTGACATCTGCAAGCCATGGAGAAAGTTCCAGAAGAAAGCAACCTTTACAACACTTTGGTCTCAGACTTTTGCCCTCAGGAACTATGAGAAGATAATGTTTAACGTGTGCACTAGCTTTCTGGGTGTTACTTTGTTATGAGAGCCCTGACACAGGCATCATTAATTCATAAGCAAGCACATTAAGGAATAACTAGCAACACAGCTGACCGGTGGCAGTGATGACATACATTCAAACTTGTACCTTCTACCCAACACTCTTTCCTACTATGCAATGTCTGTTTTGCTAATAACTCCTTCCTAGCGAATGCATTAGTCCAGGCTCACTGATCCCACAGGCCTTAGATAGCCATTCATAACTCCACATTCTTTTCTGACTTCTCTTGTCAAATTGTCCTGATGTTTTTAAAGCCCAATGGCTAACACTGATTGCTGCTAGTTTTCCTTGAACTCATAAAACAAAGTTATATGCTTTCTCAAGGAGATCCTTTCTTCCTGTTCCCCACATGCACATTTTTAGATCCTTCCTCAATTTCTTTATGATTTAAGTTTAGGGTGAAAACATGGATTATGAGGTGGACCAGTGTGCTTAGGCTGTTTCTTTATAATAATATGTGTTCAAAGTTAAAGTGGCCTATTAAGACAGAAGCTCACCCATCCCACATAACAGAAATCCCAAGGCTAGCAGCTAGAATCTGGCATAAGGGATCCAATGTCATGGAGAACAACTCCTTCCATCCTCCCACTCCATATCTGGGCAGATTCTTGCCTGACAGTTCTCCACTTTGAAGAGGAACATGAAGGAAGAGAAGAGTTTCTTCACACTTGTCATAATTGATCACTGGCACTTAGTCACATCACTAATTACCCAGACATTGGGAAGTAGCATAGGCTAGCTCACTTACAAGCTTGTAAGTTTCCACTAAGTAAGGAAGAGAAGATGAATAATAAGAGGCAATATCTAGAACTCTCTATTAACAGTGTGTGTAAATCACAAGGTTCCTGCTGGTCCATCAAATCCAGGTAAGCGATGAGCATGGACAACATTTATGGCCTGTCTGCAGACATTCCCAATTTCAAGTTTTTCTCTTCTATTTTTATGTGATGGTGGCCATGGTTTGGCAGCCTTTTTCCCTCTATATTTTATTTTTAAACTGTGTGACAGATCAAAGATTTATTTTAAATATTATGCATTGAGGGATGATGGTAGGAAAAGGCAAGTCGTAAGTCGTGGCACAATCTGACACAATTTACAAGAGGCTGTGACACTCTCTCACCAGACATGGCACATCTCCTCCCTATAGTTGGGTGACAATTGCTGTAAATTTTTGTGT
This sequence comes from Pachyuromys duprasi, assembly GCA_028658305.1. Taxonomy (NCBI): domain Eukaryota; kingdom Metazoa; phylum Chordata; class Mammalia; order Rodentia; family Muridae; genus Pachyuromys; species Pachyuromys duprasi. Next base: position 50,092,906 of record CM053751.1, read on the forward strand.
CCTTCCTTCTGTTGAGACGAAACTCTATTTCCTCTCTTAACAACTTAATTGACTTTGCAGCACAGGCAGAACCATGTAACCTCCAAGCCTAAGCCTGAAATTTACAGTGTCTTCCTTCACTACTTGAAATATGTCTTTTTGGAACCTAGCTGTCATATTCTTAGAAGTCCAATCCGGACTGAGAGGCCATCTGGGTAAGAACCAAGATACAAGGAAGATGCACAGCCAAGTTCCGGCCAAGTGACTGAATGCTGCTGGGTGGCAAAGCACAGTCAAGACTACAGAGGTTTACCACCCAAGAGGATACATGGAGAATCATCCAGCTGAGTTTGTCAAGATACAAATTCATGAAATATGGTACATTTTGGACAAAACTTTCTTATAACATCTGATGCATACACTGCAGTGTTACAGTATAATAAAATGCAATTTGGTTTCTTCTTAGACTTATAATATGTGCTGTCACTTAAAAATAATAGTACTTAGTTTTATTAAAACATCAGGAAATACCAATTTCTCCTCCTGAATCATATTTTAACCCATACTGCCTTGGCTAGTGGCAGAACCAGTCATTACATAAATATTTATTGAATGACATGATGCTTTTCAAGACATATACATTTATAATGTCAAAAATAAGTAAGGTACAAAGAACGAAGACTTTTGGATAAGCAATGTAAAATTTTCAATAAAATATTTATGCTTTTGGAAATTATTTTGAACATTTTTAAGGGAATGACATTTACAGATAAAATGTTTTCCTTCAATAAAAAAAAGCAAAAAAAAACCCACTTTTGGTAATCTCATGTTTTGTTAGTCATATTGAATTGACCTTTGATTTCCAACTACTTTTCAAAACACATTTCCTGTACCATTGTGAAGGTTTTGCAGGTTTTTAAGTTCAGAGCCAAATTTGGAGTCCAAATATTTTTACGACATTGAAAACAACAAAACCTCAGACTGTAGGCAGCTTTGGGAGGGGTCTTATATGTTTACTTTGTGAACTTAATAGTTTATGCAATTTAAAGTCACCCTCCTAATTTGTAAAATGATCAGCAATTTATGAATAAATAAAAATAATGCAAAGATTAATCGTAACTGTAACTCAAGATTCTCTTATACTACTGAGTATATGACTATGAGGAAATATTAAAAATATTCTCTATATTCTATGAAGGTAAGATATATTATAATGTTTAGGATAAAGAGAATCTATCTCTAAGTTTTTCCTTATTTAAAAAAGCAAACACTCTCTCAAGAACCTAATTACTACCCTAAAATTATATGAAAGCATGAGAAAATACAATCTGAAGATAATCAACCTATAATATGTCATATATGACAAAAATATTCCAAGATTTTAATAGTTCAAGTAATTTATTAAATATATTATTGATTTAACCTACATTTATGGAATATTTGTAACATAGATAGCTGTGGATATTCTGACAATAGCATAATTATTATAAATTTGCATATGGGCCTAGTGAGCTTCTAGAATGGCTATCTGCATCCAAGGTATCAGAGCAGTGATGTAAAAATATTTTCCCATTCTTTTAATAGCTGAGAAGTGGTCTGCCTTCATCATGTGCATCTATGCACTATGGTTGGGTTTTGGCTTGGTTTTGTTTGGTTTTGTTTGTTTGTTTGTTTTCTTTTCGATTTAGTTGGAATAAGCCCTAAATTTATAATGGGCAGTGTGTCAAATGCCTCCTGTATCAATGGAGGATTCTAACCATTTTCGTTTATGTCACCTTACGTCACCAGAATAACTGTATATGACTATTTAAAGAGCATTATTTGAAAAGGGGCAGGGAAGAAAGAGAGCAAGAAACATCCCAGAACTTCTGGGTATCAAACCTTTGGAGGGAGACAGCAAAATGTAGAAAAAGAAAACAAACCCAAAGAATAAAGCATCCCAGTTATAATGCTTATTTTTTAATCACACTCATCAGTATAAAGCTTGGGGGAGAGCTCTGATGGTTTTGTGGAGTATTGGTAGGTAGTATGATTTCCTAATCTTGATGCTGTAGAAAATACAGGATATTTCTACAATAAATGTATACTAGTAAGAAAATAATCAGGAAATCCAGGCAGTTTGGGATGAGAAGATGGCTCAGTCATTAGTACTTGTTGTGCCAGGATGAGGGTCTGAGTCTGACTCTGAACACATACACAAAAGGTCAGACACGGCAGTGACTCCTGCAAACCTAGCACTGGGGACTTGGAGACAGGAGGATCCCTTGGTCTTGCAGGTCACTCAGCCTGGACATAGAGACCTTGTCATAAAAATAGGGTCAGGCACGCTAGCACAGACCTTTCATCTTTATACATTTAACACTTAAGCAAGTTACAGGCAGGAAAATCTCTGTGAGTTCCAGGACAGCTTTGGTTTGTAGCTATGGTGACCTCCACATATACACAGAAACATGGAATTATAAATACAACACACACACACACACACACCCCAACATTATCATCATCATCTTTGGTGACCTACGTATATACACACTACTATATGCACATAAACATGTAAATATGAATATACCACACAAAGGCACAAAGGGAGACAGAGAGAGAGAGAGAGAGAGAGAGAGAGAGAGAGAGAGAGAGAGAGAGAAAACAAACCTCTGGAAGATCTGGGTGAGCCCAGCGGGCCTCAACCTAGAACCTCTGACGCTAAGTTCAACTTGCCTCTGTGTCACTCTGCTTCCGACCACACAACACACCTTAACTTGAGAGACAGAGAGCAAAACCTACAATTGCTGTCTTTAAAAGGGAAGTGTAAATTTATTTTATGTTGTATTAGAAAATTCAGAATATTGTAAAGGACAGCCACATAAAGTATGGTTATTGTCATAAAACACCTTTGCAAAAGCTGTTTTGGAAGAACATATATTTCTTTCCCACATGTCCTGATTCATGTCTGCTTAGTTTACTCACAAAAATAAAAATAAATAAATATTTTACAACCACCTCCCCTGCTGAATTAATACTTCTACAAAAGAGGAAAATGCATAATATTCTGCCTCATGAATCAACAATATCGCTAACTAAACCGATTTCTGAGTCACCATCATTGGCAATGACATATCAGGCAAGACGAAAACAAAACAATGTTCTCAATGCCGAGCTCTAAATATATAAAATAAATACAAATGTCAGGCAAAACGTGAAATTGGAGCCCTCTTTCGGGAATGCCTGAACTTACTCCGATAGAGACAGAAGCACTTGACATCTCAAAGTCTTGGATGTGGGGATGTACTCTGATCTGAGTGACAGTCACAGATCTCATTATCAGAAGACAGAGATTTAATTCAATATATCCTTGACTTTTATGTGGCAGAAATATGTAACAAAGCTCCAAGAAATTGAGAAACATTGTACGGGCCCAATCATGCCTAGCAGTGATTTGAAATTAGGTAGAGCACATTCCGGCCCGCCGTAGAGAGCACCATCTACATAAATATCAAGAGCTCGAGATGACTGCAGCAGCTCTTACCTTTATGATGGCAAAAACCAGGCAGCCAAAGCCAGCACTCAATCACCGCCACAGTGAAAGGCGCCCCACTCGGAACGGCAGGGCCCACGTGTGCTTGTCTTCCTCCAAGGACAATGGCAACAAGGACCTGCAACCTTCAAGCCTTTAAACTCTTCTCCGGTTTTCTGAATGGTTTTTATTAGAAGAAACAAGGCTTGGACTCTCTCCTGCATCATTTGTATGTTAACTTAAACAGGAGGGAAAATGCTAATCTTTATAAAATGGTAAAAATATGAGACGTGAAGTACTTGCGTCACACACACCTACAAACACACACATGTGCACACGCATTGGTACTGATCCTGAACCGCCGGAAGCGTAGCCCAGTGGTGGACTGGCATGTGTGCTTAGCCTTGGTGTGCCATTTAGCATCACATACAAAAAAAAAAAAATCTAAATATCACTGTCCTTTATTAAGATAAGTTTCTCTTTTTTTTCTTTTTATTGTCTCCCTCTCCACCACTACCCCCTTCTTTTTGATAAGATCTTGCTATAGACCCAGGCAGGACCCTAGCTCTTGAGCCCTCCTGCCTGTTCCTTCCAAGAGCTAGGATTAATGTTGTGGACGACCAGAACCAACTAAGATTTGGCACATTAAAATGATGCTATATCCACATTTTAATGAAAGGAATAGTCATATTCCTCTTCATCCACCTATTTCCCAGTGTTATAAAGTATTTACGATAAGCAGTGAACTTGGACAGCATCATGATGTCAGCCTTGGGTATTGTTCCACGGGTGATATCCACCTTGGTTGTTTTCTGTATTTGTTTGAGACAGGATCATTCAACAGAGACTCACCACTGGGCTAAGCTGGCCAGCTAGGAGACCCAGGGATTCATTTATTTTCACATCCACTGTGGAGCAAGTCCAGGCACATGCTCCCACATTCATCTTTACAAACAAAACAGCACGCCTTCTGCGCATCACCCCTAGCTGGTTTTGAAAACACTTGCCTGATATTACCATATTCATCATTAAATATTATACAATAGGTTTAATGTAACTTAAAAAAAATCATTCTTGCTATGTAGAACAGCCATTCCTTTATTTACCCCAACCTTAGAAAATGGACTTGAAGTAACTTATCTGTATTTGCCTTCATATGAAGCCAACTTAGTCAAACAAAATGACACCAAAATCGTAGCTAAATTTATCTGATCATACACACACACACACACACACATATATATTCATGTCTATATATATGCATATGTGTATATATATATATATGGCTAAATTAGCCTTTAATCATAGACTTGGTTAGAACAATGGAGCTTGGGCATTCAAAGTCCATTCTTCGTTATTAGATCAATCATTTGCAAAGCAAATACCAAATAAGCCCATCAGATTATCTCAGAGTTAAAGAGACTTCTAAACAGCTGCTCCAGAAAGGATCCAGTTTGCCTGAAGTTGGTAAATGAGCTCCTTATACTTGTTCCCACACTGTAAAACATGACATGTATACGTCATCATAAAACTAGATCTTGTCTTTAACAGCCAAGAGTATAGCATCAACCACTTTCTAGTCAGTGAATATTCTATGGTTTGCGATTGCTCTTCCCTTAGTTGTGGGACTAGGTTGAGAAAAAAATTTCCACAGTATTGTTTAATCTAAGTCATTTATGTGGTTCGTCCAGGTTAAAGAATAAAGTAATGAATCCGCATGCAATCCAACTCGAAGCCAGGGCTTTGCCCTATCACTCCCACCAACTTAAATTGTAAATATGATCTTTTAACAAATTTTCTCATGCCATTACTTTGAAAGGGTCAAACTCCCATTCTCTGTCTTAGTTATGTTTTATTGAATGTAGAAGGTACATCTTCCCATTCTCTCTACAACCTGCTCTGCCTGAACTAATTAGCTGCTGCTGTTCAGGTTAGCTACTGGCAGTAGGCCACTCTCTTCTGCCACAGTCTTTGTGTGTGTTCTGCTTCTTTGGGTATATAATACACCCGTTTAATCACCACCTACATACACCACATACGCCAGCCTTTCTTCCCTGCTCATTTTGTTGTCAGTCAACACTTGGCAGATGGGGTGCTCATGTGACTTTCTGGGCAAGAAGACAACACAATTGTTGGGTGTGGCTGGTAGAGCTCCTTTTTCTTCCTCCCCACATTCAGTCTAAAATGCAGAAGTGACAATTTGAATGCTCTTCTGTACCAATGATGCCTGGTGAAAAGGGGGAAACAGTGTACCACATCGGACCACTTTTCTCTAGACTTTTAAGTTACATAAGAGGAAAAACAAAATACCTCTACTGTTAATGCGGCTATCCTTCAGAACACACGTGTCTGCCTGACTTCTGAGATACATATCACGTTATTTATTGCCCTCTCTAGGCCAAGTACTTTGTAAATTTCCATTTAGTCTTCAGGGTCCCTCGAGGTATCATTACCATCCTCATACAGAGGAGACAACTGAATGCCAGGTATGAACTTACTTGCTTCAATCATTCAAATGATAAGATTTAACTTAAAGCTAGCCCACCAGTAAACACTCTGGCATGTATCTGGCACTCTGACATGCCTCTTCCACACTGCCTTTTCAAGTTCATTCCTCTGTATTTTCTTTCATTGTGCTCAGGTCTTCAGGGCTTTTTCTCCCTCCAGCCCTACAAGTCCTCTTCAATAGCTAACTCTTGTGGATTGCAAAAGAAAGGTGGTTAATATTTGGGACTCCTGAGTCAGAAGGACAAGGCTCCGCTCCCAGAAAGAGGGCAGCTTATGTCCTTGGTCGAGATATTCAAACTCTTAGAGCCCTGCTTTCTCATCGCCCAAGTGGGAAAAAGGTGGTCCCTAATAAGTGAAGGGAACTGTAGGAATAACACACGAAATGACGGAACACTGCCTCATCCACTAGGCATGGGGGAAGACACTACTCACTGCTGCCAGCACTGTACAGTCCTTGCTTTAAGAGATTCGTGTCACTAGGTCTTGGCTGCTTTACTAAGTCCCAAAGAGCCATCGACTCTCACCAGATCTTGGAAACACAAATTTGGTAACTCTGGCAGCAACACTGGGTAAATGCTGAAGCACTATTTGGATGGCAGTGCAGAGAAAATAAGGGGGCTGATAAATAGCAAATAAAACCAGTGTGTTCCATTCTTGAATGAACATGGACCCTCTGATGGGTTTATAACGGTAGGGAATTCCAAGAATCCAATAGAACACTTCCTTTCTCTGGGATGGCAAAAATAAATAAATAAATAACTGGAGAGTATGAATAACCTAGGCCATATTCACAAATTAACACACACTGTTAACAATCAGCAAGGGCTAAAACCAGCAAAGGGGTGGTTGTAGAAGTGTGAATGGAAGTCTCACAAAAACAAATACAAGCAGCAAGCTACAAACCAATCAGCCGGCCTTCGGTTCAGTATGTAAGACGAGGACAAACGCAGAAACATGTGAAGGGAAGACTCCAGAAAATATACCTAGGGACAAAATTAGCAAAAAATAGCTAACAAGATGGGGGGAAAGGAAAATCAAGGGCAGTTCATCATTTGTGACCCTTCACACAGGCTGATGATCTCAGCAACAAATGATCTCATCTCTTAAATTCCTTGTTCTGCTCTGTGGATCCCATCAAAAATTATTGTATAATTTTTACAACATTCCCAGAGGTAACCAGCTGAACGTTATTTCTGTGGATTATTTATTACTCAAAACAGGTGAAGTGGTTTATCGTTCCTAACTCCCACAACACAGAGATATAATGAATTTTAAATGGCTAGATTTTCTTAGAAGAAACCCACAAAAGCACAAGGTTACCTTTGGGTAAAGCAAAGAGCCTTCCTGACAATTCCCAAGGAATTCTGACCACATCAGACATAAAGCAAAGCGTTCACTTCAGTTTGCTTCCCCCTCCTCCTTTGAAGATTAGTTGGCCTTCTGTTTGATATTGATACTTTATAGGCTAGAATGTCCAGATACAGCCTTATCTTTGAGACCCTCCTAACCAGTAACTCTGTTCTGTGTCTGTTAGGTCCTCATCACATCCCTCCATCTAGATGGCATGTATTAGCACTCTAGCAGAGCTCTTGTGAATATTGCCCAGATTATAACTACAAGAGTTACAAATCTCTGTATACTAGTACCTGCCAGGAAACATGAGACAGAGAGACTTCCTGTTACCAAGAGCAGTTGTGGAGATACTGGCATTTGTGTATGCAGAATACTTCAGAGATAATACTGGCTTTTTCTGGGCAGGAGATGACTCAAGACATTCCAACTCATGGCCTCATGTGTCATTTGGAAAAGAAAATATTTACTAAGTTTTGCAGGCTAGTTGTCCCAAGACCTACATGACTACCTTGTTTGTTTCTGCAAATATTACTTTCAAAAGGCTAATCAGAGTCATTTTAAGGAAAGATTGCCTTTATTCCTCAAGTGGCAATACACTAAAGCACTATTAAATATAGAGAAGGTAACAATTTGGGGTTTTCAGTAAAATGGGTCTGGATACCAAAGGCATTGCTTTCTCCTCTACCTGGAAAAACAAATGGCACAATCAACAACAGGATATGGCCCTCAACATAACATACAGTAGTTACCTCTTACCTATCTGAGGTGATCAACCAGATCTGTCAACAAAACCAGAGAAGTGGGTTGATTCACCGCACAAAACTTCACTTGGAGAGAAGCAACTGCCCCTTAAAATTATCTGAAGCCCAAGAGTCAGGCTGTGATGGCAGAATGAAAATACGTAAGTCTCAAAATAAAAAAACAGAAAACTTTTGCAGACCAAATATTTACTGATTACAACTCTTTCTGTTGAAGATACTGAAGCATAAATTTCAGCAAAATACAGCCACAACACAGATAACAGGAAGGTCAGCAATGAAGAGAAGCAGTGTGCTCCCAGGACCTGGGACAAGCACACAGCCTGAAAGATAGGAGAACATTCACAGCCAGTCTACATGGGAGTAGGACAGACTTCAGAGGAGACACTTCCAGGAAAAGCTAAATGCAGTATATTACAGCAACAGGTTTATCTTGGTGAAAACTTGATACTATGAGCCTTCTTACAAAGAACTAAAAAGTTATGTGAGATTTAGACCCACGTTTTCAAATGGATTTTTTTTTAATCATAAAAGTTCAAGAGGCACACAAAAGTTTATCTCCCAAATGGAATGCATTCATTGCAAATAACCTGAAATATAAGTGTCTTCACAATGATCTTAGTAAAAACTCTGGGAAGAGAGAGAAATGACCTTTGGGAAGATGGCAAGGAGGAATCTGAGTTTTCAGACCATCACGTACTAGAACAGAAAACCAATGGCTCACTAAAACCACAGCTCCAAAGAACACAGGACAGACATCCCTTATGGGAGGTAAATATCAAAGTAGTACAGAATGACTGTTTCTGGACAGAGGCTTCAGGATGCATGAGTTTAGATTAAACCTGTTAGCGTGCACACACCCCACACTCCTTTTCCTGGGTCTAAATCTGTTAGCACTTTTGAACCATTTTCAATGTGTATAAAATCATTTTGCTACAGAATAAATTCTTCAAATGCCAAGATTCTATTAAGAAAAAACTTTCTGACACCAGAGAAAAGCCAGTTCTTCCAACTAATAACTATATTTGGATTCATAGAAAGAATGAATATTTAAGAGATGCATCTTTAAAAGCTAGATTCAGTGAACCTAAATAGATCTCACTGTTTAAATTATATTTGGATTAAATTCATTAACTTAGCAAATTAAACATGGGTAGCAAAAAAAATATCAACTCATGGTTTCAGTAAATAGCATTTTTTTGTTTCTGACTTGAATTCCTCTTTTATAAAACACTAAAGTATCATTTCAAGAATTAAAAAAAGAAAACACTATTTTTCTCTGAATACTTAGACAACTTCTACGGACATGGCCTCCCAAAGCCTCCACAATGACCATTCATCTGTTTCTAAGGTGCATCTTGGTACCTTTCCAAAAAGGACCTGATAATGTCCAGAGTAATCACTGGTTAGACTGGTTAGTTCTTTTACCAGTTAAGGCAAGGTTGGCAAGGCAGATCGTTTAACATCGTCCTAACACCACAATGGATGTGTGTTTTTAAGGTGTTCCTCCTGAACAGGATAAGGGGCTATCTTGCCAGGACCAATATCTGTGCAGTGATGTGGGGTCCTCTGGCTCTTTACTAGAATACAAGGTACCAGGTCATGGCCTACCTGGGTAGGCCATGACCTACTTAGTGCCTAGTACCCAGTGGGTGCTCCATAAATATTTGATGAATTAATGCATGGATTGTTCATCAAATCAGTGTCAGATTCTTGTTCAATTTCCTTTTAAAATGTAAAACCCAGGTCTGTATTTTTAAGTGAAAGGATAACATGCATATGTGTAACGACACACAAATCTCTACGTCAAGCTAAATAAGAGTACTTACTGGAAGTCAATTACCAGCCCTTCATGCTTTCCGTCATACATGGGCAAAGGGCAAAAGAAACAATTCTTCACTTCCCTTTCTAGAACTCATTCTTTCAATAGAAATTAAACATCACATGTTAATCGGAAGTTCCACGGCTAGAGAAACAATCTGAATTTACCACCAGGTTCAGGACTTCAGCAGTTAGAGAGAGATCCTGCCACGAGAATGACAATGGCAATGACTTGAAAGCACAGCATTGTATTCTACTGCATATTCCACAGAGCTTTCTTTCAGAAATGTGTGTCCTGGGGAATCAGATTCATAGTATTTGGTTTAGCTCAGAGAAGGGCATGGGCATGCAGGCGCACACACACACAGGCACATGTAAAGTTTTGCATTGCAAAAGGTGCTTGAATGAAAAATGCAACTGTGTTCTAAATTGTGTACCATGTTACAGGTAATTCCAAAATTAAAACGGTGTTTTAAAGTGGCAGAGGGCAACTGTGGAAAGTGAAGGCACTAGAGACATCCGGGAGTTCTGTAAACTCATTTGTAAAACCACATTTCTTCCTGTTCTTCTTGGAAGCCTTTTGAGGGTACATACGTGCACACGCGCAGACGTTACCCTGCTGCCCCAATTACGGACACTAGCCCCCAGTTAAGACCCACTTTGAACTGAGTGAGCCACTTAGAAGAAACTAGAGCCTTATTTTTTAAAATTATTATAGTTTTATTTATTTACTCCGTGTGTGCACGCTTACCATGATGCAAACCCGGTGGGGAGTGCGTTCATTCCTCCCATCATACAGATTCTAGGGAACAAGACTCGTGTTCTCTGGCTTGTGTGACACGTGCTTCACCCAATGAGCCATCTCTCTGGCCGTTTTGTTGTTGCTTGTTTTCTGTTTGTGAGACAGGGTCTCACTATGCAACTCCATCTGGCTTGGGGTTCACGATGTGAAGCTGGCTAGCCTCTAGCACTTAAGAGATCCTCCTACTTCTGTATCCTTAGTGCTGACATTAAAGGCATTAACCACAACTGGCTCTCAGTGTTTTCTTAATTATTTTTATTTATTTCTGGTGAAGAAAGCAACAAACATATCAATGCCATATATACCATATATTTTTAATTAACTTATTTTAAATTTTTATAGATGTATATGCTGTATGGTGACCATATTCAGCTAAACTACTTCAGTTGTACTGTTTTATTTTAAGATGGGTTAGCTTTGATCAGTGGTTATCAACCTGTGGGTTGTGAGCCTTTTGGGGGTCAAACGATCATTTCACACGGGTTATATATCAGATATTTACATTACCATTCACAGCAGCAGCAAAATTAGTTATGAAGTAGCAATATAATAATTTTATGGTTGGGGGAATCACCACAACATAAGGAACTGTACTAAAGGGTTATAGTGTAGCACTAGGAAGGTTGAGAACCACTGGTTTGGATAAGGTTAAGTTACAGCTAATAAATCAATTTGACCAATTTGCTGCAGATGTATACATTGGAGTTGAGAGATTTTAAGATCAGTCTGGTCTCCAAACCAAAGCATGGTGATCAATGCTTGCTGAAGCAGAGGTGATTACAGCAAATGTAGGAACCATTTCTGCTTCCTGCCCCAGTCCAGTCCATTAAGTCCCCAGGAGTCTATATAGACCCAGACTCCTATAACAAATGCATTTTAATAGATGGCTGTACAGGCTCTGTACCTAGTAAGTGGCATGGCTTTGGGCAAGCCTCCGGTGTTCCCACACGCGCATCCAACCCAAGCTCCACATGAACAAGGTCATCGCAAATTATCACCAAAAGGCTGAACTAACCCACACATCTGTACCCTGTAAGAGCTGTAATGTCCTGAACCTTAAACCCTAAAATCTAATCAACTTGTAACATAGCAATCAGGCTCATTTTCTCATTTTGATGTTTTAGGCCCAACTTCGGCACTTAATTTAAATGTGAAGGCTATGTGGTATATTCTGTAAAGATGATGACTTCCTCTGACATACCGAAAACACTTTCTCCATAAACACTGACTGTGAAATATTTTTAAGTGATTTAAAGAAACAACAACAGAGACCAGATTAAATAATGATGGAGCCTATTGGTAAGGGGATGTAACCACCTGAAATTATATATGCAATAATGTAAGGAAAGAAATCTGTATACAAGGTTAATCCCCGAGTCCTAAAGGCTGCTGTCAGTTTTCCATATTTGTGAGTTCTGCATCCACAACAGATGCAAAATACTTACAAAAAAAACAACCCAATCCATCTGTTCTATTCGTGTTTTCTTCCCTCCGGCCATTGCTCCCAAACAGTATTTTCAGGGTACTTGCACTAGAGTGGTGATAGCTAGTCTAAAGACAATGGAAGGCACAGAGAGCACACACAGGCTCTACTCTGACAGTGCGTCATCGTCTATGATGCACTTGTCCACCTGTAGATGTCAGTTTCGGAGGGGTTTCTTAGAACAAATCCCCAGTGATCATAAGGGCTGACCAGAGGCATGTTTAAAGAAGAGAAAAAAAAGCAGGAGTGGCAGTTGCTGTCCCCAAGGAAAGGGTTAACTCTCATTTCCAAATGCCAACAAAAGAATAGTGGAGTGGCTGGGACTGTGGGGACAGGGCTGTGCATGTGGCTCTGTAATCTGACACCGTCCCCAACAGTGTCCGGTTTACTTTAGTGTTGTAAAAAGTAACACAACACTTAGTTTATGAATCCTAGATTTGGGACAATTTATTTTTCCCTAAATTTAAGGTTTTATTTATTTTTATAAATGTTTACCTAAATATATGTCTGTATACCACCTGAGTATACTGTGTACAAATGTCTGTGGAGACCAGAAGGTATCAGATCCTGCGGAATTGCAGTTACAGACAGTTCTAAGCCTCCATGCAGGTACTGGGAATTGTTTTCGGACCCTTTGCAAGAGCACCCAGGGCTCTTAACCCACAAGCCATCTCTCTACCCCATCCCCTCTTCTTTTTTTTTTCTTCTCAAAATTTCTATAGTAATTATCTAATACTTATAAACAGTTTCTGAGAAATCCAAAGCTAAGTTCAACTCCAGAAAAGACCTTCAGACTCCCCTTACAGCAGATCTTCTAGGTCACACTATTTTAGCCAGCAGGGAAATGAGTACCCTCTCCCTGCAACATGTCTCCCAAAGTATGAACTAAAGTTAGAAACAAGTTCCTCTTACATTTCCTGTCATTATGGATGTATGAAGTTATTCAAGGACACCTGCGGGCTCAGTCTGAGACAGCTTCGTTTGTGGCACCATGCCCAAAGTGGATAAGCCAGGCCCCGCTAAGGTTCATCACTGCAGTGTGGAGTCCTATGCAGATCGATGAACAATGCTTATAGCACCTACTCCATGAAAGCATAGGGCAGCCAGCAGTCAGACTGGGAAAGAAGGAATAGCCATGTCTGTTCTAGTCTGAGACAAACTATGCTGTCAAAGCTACTTTTTCCTAAGCTGCTTTTAGAGATGTCTCTGAGCCATGAACTCACACAGGGCCTGAGAGGTGGCCTGAAAGTAGCTATGTGCTCAGAATGCTTGAGATCCAGGAATAGTGCAGCACAGCTCCAACTCTGCAATTGAGACCTCAGGGAGACAAACTAGAAGACAAACCGTAGAACTAGCCAGTCTGTACAGGACCCGGCCTTGCGGGCTACACCTCAGTCATGAATCCTTAGTAACTCAGTTGCTTTAATTCTCCCACATCACCATTCAAATGAATTTCCCAACACCAAAAGCTACCTGTGGTGGTTAACACTGTCAGTCTGACAGGAACAGAATCCTCCAGTAGAAAAGCCTCTAGGCATATCTACATTTGGCCAATTGTAGTGGGAAGACCTTTCTTGAATATGGGTGACATGACATCATTTCGTGGGTTGAGGGTCTCAACGTGGGAAGAGGTGTAGAGGGAGGGAGAAGTGTGTGTGTCGGGGGGGGGGGGTGAGCACCAACATTTATCTGTTTCTGCTTCCTGCCAATGGATGTGACAGATGGTTAAAGCTCTTGTCTCTCAGATTTCCCCACCAGGACGGACTGTACCCGGAATTGAGAGGCATAATAAATCTCTCGTAAATTGTAAGGTAGAAGAAAAGTAACTAACACAGGCACCTCGTGCTTTACAGAGCCACACGACCATAACAGCTAGAAGACTTCTTCAGTCTCATTCTTCAATACGGAAATAAGCCATTTTTACAGAAGACACAAATACAAGCACAAGTAATTTTAATGATTTAGAAGTTTAAATCCATTCAGAGAAAATTACAATTACAAGCATTTCTACAGAAGGAAGTACAACTCTAAGTGTTAAAGCTGAACATAAACCAAGTCCTGATACTGCTGATGGAGCGACGGATGGCAAACACTACCGCGAGGGAAATGGTCCCAGTTACGCAGCTGTTTGAGAGGTGAATCTATAGCAATCAGACTGGAAGTATCCACAAAGGGAGAGAAGAGTTTGGAAGCCCTTGACACCAATTCTTGGAAGCAAGAACCAGAGTGGAAAGAAAGCAATGGAAGAGCTAGAAAAGCTGTATGTGGGACAGGTGATCAGCTACAGAAAACAGGAGGCAACAGAAGCCTTTGCAAGGACACTAAGGAGTCATCCCTAGGCTCTGAGTGGGAGTGGGTGGCTCAGCCGTGTGACTTAAACCCAAGCAGGACAAATAGGCCAAAGATGTCTCCCACTTGTGTCACCCCGGCACTGAAGAGCCACCTGTGGAACACGACATCTCCACATCTTAATCCTACTCCGTGACGCTCTTCACATAATTGGATAGATGACGTTAGGTTCTTTGGACCAAACCTTTGTCTTTAGAGTGGGCCATTGTTTCCTTCCACCATGTTCTCCCTGGCATTCAGAGATGAGAAAGGAGGAAGGGGAAGGAGGGGAAGTCTCGGTGTGGCTCAGCCTGAGTTTTTGTGCATTATTCTGAGAATGAATTTCTGTTTCAAACCATTTTTTTTTAAAACCAGCATTTAGAGCACTCAAAAATAGTAATACTAGTAGGAAGAGGGAGGTGAGAAAGAGGGTGAGGCAAGAAAATGAAACATGAACAGGAACCCCAAAGGCATTTTTAGAAATAGGAATTCACAGCAAAGAAGAGATACAAATGTGACCAGGAATGAGACAACAGAGGCAACAGAAAGTAACTCAGGGTGCGAATTAAAAGCAAACAAAGCCCTACAACCCAAACGCCCAGATTGTAAACAGCTTAATCTAGACGCTACCCTGAACTATGAGTCAAACATGGGTAAGAGCTTAGACTTTCAGAACTGTTGACCCTGAGAAGCCAGCATGAGAGAAGCATTCTGAAGCATTCTGTTCACATAATATACCTGTTGACAGGGAAAAAAAAAAAAAAAAAAAAACAGTATGTCAAGGGAGAATGTACGCAAGGTCTGTTTTCAAATGATCAGCAGAATCTCAATCTTCCCTAGTAAGCAGGTCTTGAAATGACTGGATTTATGGCCTCCTCGTGTTCCAAGCTGGGGCAATTCTACCGGGTGGTGGTCACTCTGCCCTACTCTGCATCTAACCACAGAGCTCGTGGTGCTCTCAGCACCTCCAGCTGCAAACTGCAGTGCTGCCAACACTTCAGCCTCTCAGAAGATTCCTCAAAGAATCCTCTTCTTTAAGACCATTTACAAGTACACATGCTGTCCATTCACAATGAGAACCTGCACAACAGACAGGGTAAGCTGCCAGTGTGCGCATGCTCAGGCAGTACCCTCCCTACTTCTCTGCTTTGGCTGCTTCCATACCAGAAGGAAGCTCTTCTCACTCTTATCTCCATCTTTCCTGCTGCAGCCTCCGTGTAGGATATGGTGAAAATGTTAGAAATCAAGCAATCTCAGCCTTTTGCCTATCCACCAACCTAAAACTTTATAAAGAAATTAAAACTGGGTGAGGTCAAGGCCAACCTGGCTAATTTAGCGAGACTGTCTCAAAATGAATAAAGGTCGTGTGCAAGGTCCCCACTTCCGTCCCTCACCCCCCCCCCCCCCCAGAGAGAAAGAGAGAGAGAGAGAGAAAGAGAGAGAGGTGTCAAACCGGCCTGGGGATATAGTTCTGTAGTAGGTAGTTGTCTAGAATGTGCAATATCCTTCCATACCCAGTATAACAAATAAAAGAGAAGAAAGACAGGAAAAAAAAGACAGGGGAAAAAAAAAGAATGGGGAAGGGACTAAATCCTCACAGAGACTTATTTTAGTAATGCCCAGAGAGATTTACCACAGACAGACTGCTTCTAATCTACTGAGCTGACATTTTGGCAGTTTTCTGAACTGGCAGGACCTTCTAAGAAACAGTGACACTAAAACAAGTTACAGACCGTAGACAGACAGCAAATGAGCACAATACATGCCTGCATGCAAGCACACTGCTGACTGTCCCACGAACAACCAGCGGTTCAAATCAAGATTTCAAAATGTACACAAGATTTTGTTAAAAAGGAATAAACACAAAGGAAAGCCAAGGGAACACAAGAAACTAAAACACAATATAAGAAAAAGATAACTCCAGATAGAACTTTTCACCTACAGTGGTACATTTATATAAATGCCATATTATCATTATAACAGAGGCAGAATAAATCATCAGATGATGTTGTTGACTAAAGGATGCTAAATTAAAGACAGACCACAGGTAGACTCAACAAGTAGTTCTCATGCCATCTCACTTCCTAATCTTGGATAGGTGCTGATAAAACTGAAAGACATGATTAATCAAAACCCACAGGCCACTTGTAAAATGAAAACTTCTTTGCAGTTCCCAGTGTGGAACCCTGTGCCTCATGCATGGTTCATAAAGACTCAACAACTGAGCTATAGCTTCACCCTCAAGAGAATAAGAAAGAAAAAAATATTAAAAGCAGTTTAGGCATCTAAATGAATTCCTAAGCTAGCATCAATTGTTTTATTTTGCAATTCAAAGGGGGAAATATGAATGGTTCTGCCTACCCATAAAATGCGAATGATCAAACATATCACAACGGCTGTGTTCTCACAAACCATGCGTGTTCAACTTAAAATGTTCACCTGGTATGTCATTCAGCTGTCAAGAGGAAGCAACTCAAAGGCCATTACACAGCTAATAAGCCAGGTGGAAGGAGCCATCCAGACTTTACCCTGGCGAACCCTTTCTGGACGACAACTAAACAGATCTTCATAGACAATGTATTGTGTACAGAAGCGCTGGTCAGAATCAGGTCTGGCATGGTATGCAACTGTGTTGATGGTCTGAGTCACATCACTGTCTGGCTTGGGCTTTCTACTAAGGACCTTTCCTCCTGCTGCAGCAATGAGCTTAAGGAGGGTGTCCTTTGGATGATGTTTGAAGTTTCCCGCCAGAAAGAAGTAGCAGCCATCAAACAGCTTTGGCAACTGAAACAGCAAGAAAACAGTTGTTACAAGTAGATCACACTATTTTAAACACTGTGAATGAAGGACATAAACACAGTAGTCATTAAGAAGTTTCATAACGAGGTGCTGACATAAACTGTACTTCAACCAGACTAATGGGATCAGGAAGCATACTTGGAAAAGTTAAGTGTTTCGTATTTATAATTTTTTCTATCTAAAATTGAGCCACTGCCTAATTCTTTTTTACTCTCCTAAAATTTCAGATGTGTTTTGTAGTGGAAAATTAAAAAAAACAAAAACAAAAAACAATCTGTAGCCAGGCATTAATAGTATACAATTAGAATACTAGCACTAGGGCGAGGCAGAAAAGAACGCCACAAGTTCAAGAGCAGGCTGTACTTTGTTGTGAGACCCTGTCTAAAAAATAAAGAAAACAAAACAAAAACCTTTTCATCAAATTCCCTCTCCATTAGGATGCTTGTGCACATGGGTAGGATTTAAATCGCTTAAACTCTAAGATATCTAAAGTAAGCATCAGAGACACCAGGCTGGATTTGAACCAAAGAGTAGCATTTTTCCCAGATAGTTTGGTTCTGTTGCTCTAAATTAAGGTCTCTATGTGCTACCTAAGGTCTCTTTGGTAGCCATGGTAGGAGTGTGGCCTCAGGGTTCCAGAGATGCACTGCCAGTATGCAACAGACAATGAAGTCATGGGTACAGATCCAATTAGAAAATGCCTTTGTCATTTGTACTATACTCATATATATCAAAAGAATAATGGAATACTGTCCATTAACTGCAATATGTGGCAATAAAGACATATGGAAACTAAATCCCAGCAACAGCTGTAAGTCTTCTTTCAAGCTACTTCCTGTATCTGAGATTTACCCCAGATTCTGAAGGCTTTATGGGAATGTTCAAGATGCCAAAAATCCATTAACAGTGTGAAATTATTACCTTCTGGATTTTACTGCATACCGTGATCATCTTTCAGAATCAAGTGCTTGAAATAAGCACAATTAAAATTTTAATCAGTCACCTGAACTGGATGAAAGGGCAAAGTTTTCCGGATGGTGATAATGATATGAAACCATATGAACAGGCAAGTAGTATATAAAAGGAAAATACCAGCTGCTCGCTGTTGAGTCTGCTCCTCTGGGGACCTCCAGGAACTTCGTACTTTTCTTCCGGTTCACGTACTTTGCTGTGCAGACAAGCTTTCACCCCTGACCAGAAATAAGGACCAATCAAATAAACAGCATGTGAGCATATGTGACATCCACCTTAGTAGTCTCTTCTTTATGGTTGGCCTACATGCCCTAAGTATTCTGAAATCTTAAAACCTCAATTATACCAAAAGAAAATACAATAAAGCTAGGGCGGGAGAGACACTCAGCAGGTGAACAGTGCGCCATGTAGGCATAAGGATGTGAGTTTTGATCCCCAATGGGTATGGCAGCGTTTGCCTTGCTCAGTGCTAGGGTTTTGAAGACCAAGCAGATCCCCAGAGGTCAGTGGCAAATTGGTCTAGCCAAAATGATAAGCTCCAGGTTCCAGGAGAAACCTTGTCTCAAAAAACACAAGAGGATACCCAAATCAGCCGCTGGCATCAACAAGCGAACACACAGATCAACGCTCCACAGATATACTCAGAGTGACACCACACACGTGTACATATGTGCCCACACATTCACACCACATTGAAAAGAGAAAGAAACTATGATAAAGCTAGCATTCTGTACTTAAAAAAAAAAAGCAAGACAAAAAAAAAATCCTTCCTCCTTTTCTATGGAAGATTTTAGGCACTGAGTAAGTTTAGCCCTCAGTGAACTAAGCATTTAATAAAGGTCTGCTTATTTTGGCATATATATATATATATATATATATATATATATATGTGGTCTCCTGTTAGACTCCAGTGATCCAAAGTTAGAAAAGTGCTTTTGTCTACAGCACCTCCCTCAGGTACACACACGACAGGGGCTTAGCAGGGCTTAGAGAGATATATACTGAGCAGAGCCTGGGACCTGACAACACTCCTGTAGAGGAGTCTGCTTGATATTCCCTGGACAAAGAATTCCTCCAATAGATTGAACAACTGTGCTTACAGTTTAAGCTTTAAAAGAATGAGCTATTGCTGTCTAGTGAGTAGGAAATCCCTGAACAGGGACATTAGCAGACAGTCACCACCAATGCCTGGCTGTATTCTAGAGATTATATGGCCAAGACCAATCACATAGGAGAATAGAAGCTAAGCAGCAACATCTTAACAGTGGTGGTGGAGGTGTGTGTGTGTGTGTGTGTGTGTGCATCACACTGCTGGGTTTAATCAATACAACTACATTAGAGATGTGAAGTCAGAGGACTTAGCACTTTAGTATAATGATATAAACTCATAAGGCTTAGTTTTGTTGCCCATGGGAAAAAAATAGAATTAACAATACTCCCTGTCTCACAGGTTTTTATGCATAAAATATTTTTTTAAAAGAGGTAAGCAGAACCAGAAAGACAAATGCCACAGGTTCTCTCTTGTTTGCAGTTTCTAGCCTCAACTCCTCAGATGTGAGTACACAGATGGAGTAATCACGGACATCAGGAAGTATAGAGACCTTAGACAGGGGAGGCCCTTGGTGGGGAATAACAGGGTCTAAGTAATATGAAGTGGGAAGTAGAGTAGCATAGAGAAAGCTCCAACTGGGTAGACGAGCCGGAGGTCAATATAGATGGATAATATAGGGATAAGGGACAAATAATGCCAAGACTATTTGATAAAGCCATAAGAAGTCATATTATTTTATATTTACCTGAAATTATATATAACACAGAGGTGCATGTATATACATATTTATATATACGTCTGTGTATTCACATACACAAAACCCCCAGTACCAGACACAAATCCTCAAAAGGAGACAGGAAACTTTTTTTGAGGAGTTGGTCAGTGTAGTCCAAGTGACTTCCAAAACAATACAGATTATCAGTGCAGCCCTTGGCTGCCTCTCAGGGGTTGGGCCTCTACTGCTGAAGACACTGCACACTTGGAAACACGACTAAGACGACTCAAGCTGAATCTGACCTGAAAGTGTCTTTCCTCCAGTATAGCCTTCGTGGTTCCAAAAAACACTATGCAAGCTGTCAGGAGACATAAGTATTTAAACCACGCTACCCAGCTGCAACACCTACGAACCATGACACTCACTAGCATAGCCCCAGATATGCATAAAGGTGTCAATCAACAGATGTCTAATTGGACGTAAGACCCATTCACCAGGAGGAAAATCATCCTCAGAACTGGGAGCCTAGCCATCTTTCTGGGGCTGGTAAGGTCATGGAACTTAGAAAAGAATCTTCTACTGTCACTTTCCAGACCAGCATAATTCCTTACTGCATTCTGAATCTTATTCACAGATAAGTCTAACTACTTACTATTCCTCATTCAAAGAGGTCTCTCTACATCACAGAAACCCACAACCGGATACAATGTGGAGATCTACAGATCACAGTGAGCCCACCCCAACATTTGCATTACAGCTCTTGCATTTGTAACTTGGGGAATATCACAGAAGAAGGGGTAGAAAAATTCTAAGAGCCAGAATACCACAAAGTATGCTTTGAAACATCCTCTCCTAGAAATGGGGCAGGAGCAATAATACTATAATGAGCATGTTAATGTCGAAGAAAAGAGGTCCCACCCTAAATAAGTAATTATACAGCCTGCTGGGAGAAGAGTCAGTCTCTCCTAGGGATGAGCCTCCTTATGGACTGACCCATGTGGTCTGCCTTGAAACCATGTACACACAAACAACAGAAACTGACTCAGCAGGCACCATTTCTATCTCCTTATGCATGCACATACATATATACATTTAATAACCAAAAAAATGAGATTATCAACTTGAGAGTGGGGACATTGAACAGGTCTGGAGGAGAGTGACTATGAGGGGCTAGAGGGAGAAGAGAGAGGAGAGAATACAATTATATTCTGATTAAGGATATTAAGCTAGTCAAGGTGGTGCATACCTTTGATCCCAAAACTGGGGAAGCAGAGGCAGGTGGAACTCTGTGAGTTCCAGGCCAAACTGGTCTACTCGATGACAGCCAGGGCTGTTACACACAAAAAAAGCCCGTTTCAAAAACAAAGTAACTAACTAACTAACTAACTAACTAAAAAACAAACAAAGCACCTCAAAACAGAAGTCATAATAAACTATCTTCACAATAAAAACAAAATCTCCAGACAATTTTCTATTTGTCTTTGAGATTGCTTCACTTAATGACCTCAGTTTTGTCAGACAAAAACAATGGGAAAACAGAAGCAATTAAAAAAAAAAAATCAAACCAGAGTTACTGCTCAAATTCCTAGATATTTTAAACATGCTATCCTCAACCAGTGCTATCAAAAACGTATCCAGAAGAAATTTTTATCTATATAAACATATTTAAGAATTAGACAGATATGCCAGAAGTATCGTCCCTTCCTAATAAGTAAAATTGTCAGTGATTAGACTCCGATGAAGGGTGACACCTTTGTCTGTAGCTCTGCAAAGAGAGCCCTGAAAGCCTCATTTCTGAGCAGAAGTGGCCCAGAACCAAGTTGTCAATCTGCTACCAGCACCGGCACTGCCCCACGCTCTGCTTGAAATAAACAGGATCTTGTGAGGATGAGAAAAGAAAAACCATGTTGACAGAACAAAAATGACATGAAAGACAGTCCACACTTTCCAAGAGTGACAGCTCACTTCAGCCTGGTCAAGACTTTGAGGTACCCATTTTTAACCTTTCTTTCATATTATTCCAAACTAGTATAATGATAAAAAAACATCTATGAGTCAACCTGCAAACATAGAGTAAGGGCCAAAAACTGAAGCTCATGACATCTTTAACAGAAAAACAAAAACAAAAACAAAACCTAACTTAGTCTGAGCTCTGATGTGCCAAGATCACTGATAAATAAGGAAAGCAGAACTACCCACATGCTCACATAAACAAAACATGTCTTTAAGTTTTTGCTATAAAACTAATCTTCAATGTTCATTAAAACTGAAAGGCTTTGAGTGAATGAAAATGAATGAGACTTCATAGCTCCATCTACCTGTCAATAACTAATGCATTAGTAAACTACTTCATGGGTGCATCTGAGGTCTTCCTCATGTGTGAAAGACAAGAAGGATGTCAGTATTAGAGGCTCCGGCCAAGGCACACATGACGGCAAATGACAGTCCCTGCTCTTGCTCAGCAGTTTACGAAACCCAAGAGAATTTGCATGTCTCTTACAAAGCCAGTATGGAACTCAGGTCAAGGATACAGTCGGACTCGAGCAAAGCCACGCTCTTGAGATTCACCTCTTCCCTCTCTTCCTATCTAATTGAAAACCTTCAGAAGAATGGGTTAGGTCTGACTGACAGAGAGGTAATTTAAAGAAAAAAAAATTTCCATTATATTTCACATTTAGTTCAGAATCACTAAAAGCAAAAATAATTGGACTTTTTTTAGTAAAAAAAATGTTTGAATGCATACTTATTTCTACAACACAATTCTAGACCAATTTACCTTCTTTTTTTTTTTAAATTGCTGCTGAAATATTCTAGAAGTATTAATGGTTTGGCTGTGATAGTGAAGTGAAATGCAAAATTTGTAGTGAGGTAGGAAATTGTGTACAGCTAGAGTTTTAATTCTTTCATCTATGGTACTAAATAACAATGAAATATCAAATGTTGAAAGGAAAACTAGAGTATCATTAAGGAAATATAAAAAATATTGAAATGTTTATTGTTATTTCCTTGGGTACAGATGAGTAGACTATGAATAAAAGGTACTTGCTCGTGTGCTGTTTTATTCTTAACAAACACCTGTAAATCTTTTCCAAACACTCTCTTCTCATTCATTTTCATTAGTGGAAAGTCATCATAGCAACATTACTTTATGAAATCTGTGGATGCCATGTAGTCTAATATTCATCCCAGGAGCAGAATGCATTGTTATAATCCAATGCATAAAAGTTGTCTAATAATCTGAAAACATTACCTTCCTACTATTTAAATAATAAAATACTAATGAGCACAGGGCCTAACCAGAGAACATTAAAAGAAATGCATTTCTTAAGGAGATAAAACTATATACTAATGGTTTCTGATGAAATTGCAGGAAGAATAAAAAAAAAAAGGACAAAACATTTGCATTTTTAAATGGCCCAACTTTAAGTTTTTAAAATCATTTTTGTGTGTGTGTGTCTCACGTGTGCACATACACACATACATGAGGTCAGAGGACAACTTACAGGAGCCGGTTCTCTCCTAGCACACGGGGGCCTAGCTATCAAACTCAGATCATCAGGCTTGACACCTGCTGGGCCAGTCCTGTCATCCTGTTTCTCGAATTCTAAAGTCCAAGGATGCTGGTATGGTTTCCATGGAAGACCCTGACAATTATTAGGGATTTCAGCTACTATCTGTGTCTTCCTGTGTGTACCATTCTTTCTTCAGGAATGTGGTAGGGGTATGTGTGTGTTAGATGTTCCTGACTTGCAGTAGTCATGCTCGAGAAAGAAGCTGCAAACACTGAGTGTGGGGAGACTCGGTGTTTGGTCTAGAAATGCATGCTGGGCTCCTGTCCAGAAGACTTCTGGGTCCAACATTTTTACAAACTGATGAATGCCTCTTGTTCTGTGTGTACTTAAAATCACCATAGTCCTACCATTGTACCATTCATTAACATTGGAACGTGAAAATTTAGCCCTGAATAAAGTTCCTCCTCCAACTGTTTTCTCTAGAAAAATGTCTTTCTGCATGGTAGACAGCATTGCAGCACTTTACTTGCGGGCTACTTTAAGCATGGACTCACCAAACACAAATACATGTGAGAAGCATGTGCTGCATACACAGAGGGCCCCTTGTTTCCAGTGTGCAGCTGAGTGGAGAAGGCAAAGAATCACAAGTGTGATCTCAGCTGGGAGCACGTTCATCTGCACCTCAAGCTACTGTGTCCCACATGTCTACAAAAGCTTTTAAGTACTGACTTGGGGATTACAAAAATTTAGCATGCAGATCAAATTCAAAAGTGTAGAATCCACAAACAATAGGATTTACTGTGCACTATTTCCATTTCAGAATGAATTTAAAGCACAAGGTAGTTAACTGGTTCCAAGCCATTTAGCTGGTTAAGTGTTGTAGAATGGGAATTTGAACCCAAGTCTGCTTAGCTTTCTAAATCTTTTGGTATGCAAGCTAAACCTGGGACTCTAAAAGGCATGATTGTGAATATGTCAAATGATTTTAAGCTGCTTTGAATGTTCCACGATGTTGCACATTATAAAAGAAAATGTTAGCGACTGAATACCCCATTTCTCCCAAAGCTAAGTGCTGTCAATAGACTTTCCCCTTCATTAAGGATCATTAAAGTATACTCAATTGAACCACAAGGGACTACAGACACACGTCAGAGATTAGAGACCTTGCTGTTCCTGCAGAGGATAAGTTAAATTCCACACCCACAGCATGTAGCCCACAACTGCCTGTGGCTGTGGACCTGGGGACCCAAAGTCCTCTTCCCACCTCTGTGAACACCTGCACATATGCTCACACACATAAACAGACATAAAATACATTTCACAAATTCAACAGATAACACTTAACAAACTTTCCATAATCCCCTTTTCCTATGATCATTATTTTGTTGGTTTTGCCTATGTTCTGATGTTCAAATATCCCTCTTCCACCATTTTTAAGACTCTATCATTTGAGTTTGCTGAGCTGAAGTCCTGAATCTTATTGTTCTAATTCATAAATTATTGTTTGGCATACAATAAACATTTTAACTTGTATTATTTTAAATAATTGCTGGTTAAAGTGCTATCTAATGCAGCTAATATTAATATATTAACTTTGGCTAGGTATGATAGCTCACATATGGAATTTTCAACATTGGGAGGCTGAGGCAGGGGGAATGCTGTGAATTTGAGGCCAACCTGGATGGCACGTTAAGTTCCAGGACAGCCTTGAGTTAAGAATAAGACCATGTTTCAAAAGAAAGGGAAGTATACGTGGAATGAAGCTTCCGTATATTGAAAATGAGGCTCAAAATCTGTGAGTAGGCCACAATACCATCCTAGCAACAATACCCAGTATGCTGGCCACATATGTTTGTATACAAAATATGAGCCTAAAAGATACCACCAGTCTAGCAAAATCATCAACAAACTCATTCTTTTATATCTAAGCTATTATTTCCCTTTTGTATCACTTGGGCACACAAACATCCCCTCCTAATTCTACCTGCGGAGCAACACGATGTTTAGGCGAGAAACAGTGCAACAATGCCTACTCTACCACAGGGAGCCAGCAGACACTTACAAAAAGGCAGAGCACTGTGCTCTTGGGCTGCCTTATCCATTTTGTGGGCTAATTTGGTTGATTATTTTAATGCCCACAGTCGTATCTGCGGCTGTGAACAATGTGCTGCTGGCATTCAACCCAACTCAGCCTGGATAGACCGGTGTTGCAGAGCATGGCACTGGTAGATGGCAGACATTAAACACCGAGAGGAAAGCATGGTTTCCTATCAGAAGGTACCAGTTGCACCCCAGTTCACACAATCGTCAGCTTGGTTCATAAGTAAACACAAGGTAAAAAAAATTTTTTTTTAACTGGGAAAAATGGGAGGATGGTTTACAAGTTGGAATGACAGAGATGCTAATTTCCTGAAGAGCAGCGATGACGGCGGAGCTAAGTCCACAGACAGAGGCTACTGTGCTGGCCTCACGGCACGTGCAAGGACAGAGCCCAGAGATGTTCCTCTGGTGAGCAGCCTGACACTCACCTCGGTTTAGCACAACCCACGCACAACTAAACTAACGTGCTCAGGCACGGTCACTGTGGGGTTGAAACATTTAGAAATACAAGAGAAGCATTCCACAGCTACGGCTACAGTGGTTCAATTTCATCCTTCAACCATTTTCTGCACACCATCCTGAAGTAAAACAAGTATTTATATTGTAAAACTGATGTGAGGCATATCTTTAGAGACAGGACCACAAGGTAATACATGCAGCTTCTCTGACATTCATTTTTGCAATATAAAAACAGTAAATAACCCTTTTTCTTGCAAGAGGTTAAGTAAAAGAATCAATGTGATTGTTTCACAAGGAGAAAGTAGCTGAGAGTATGTCTTCATTTGTGGCCATCACAAGCACAAAATCTTCTGTTGACTGTTCATTCCCATCAATATCTTACTTCTCGGATCATTTCATTTGTTAATTTTTCTTCTGGATTCTTCATGACGTGATACAGTTCTGCTGGACCGAGTTAGCCATCATCTTCTTTGTCAGACTTAAAGCACTTCACAGATTTCCTCTTTGGCACGTGTGCCTTTCTCTTTTCTAGCCACCGAAGCCTAGTACTTTGGGAAGGGAGTGGTGCCATGCCATTGATCAGATCCTACAGTTTAGCTTCTACTGTGTTTCGACACAGTGATTTCATGACAACCCCAATCTTCTTTGTTTCAGTGGTGCTGCCACCATCTTTACCTGATAAAGAGAAAGCTGCCTTGAATCCAGCACTTTGTTCTTCATTTAGGTGGTCAGCTTTAGTGTCAGCAATTTTGGAACAGGGAAGGAGGGGTTAGAGGTACCAGCAGAGGGGCTGTGAGCACTGAACACCCCCACTGCTGCAGCTAGCCCACAGGTGTGCCAGGCTATCAGGAGCCTCCCAGGACCATCAGTTCAGTGATCTAACTGCAATTACTGAGCTGAACAGGCATTCCTCTGATAATCTCTTATTTGGGAAACTACCAAATTCTATGCCAGCCGGTACCAGCTAAGATACGCCTAGGATGTGTCTGAATGGCAACAAAGTTCTTTCATTAAGTTTCTATGACAGCACAAAAAATCCAGCACGTTTTGAGAGCTGAGTCACATCTGCTCCTTTACATGGTTTTCCTAGGGACAAAACTGAGATAAAAACTCAGATAGCCTCCAACTCCTGACCAGTTTTTCCTTATGCCCCCCTCCCCCCGACTTGGGTATGAAAAAAAGAAAATCACCTAAAGAAACACCAGCTATCTCTATTTAGAGCTGGTATGTTCTATTTCTTACAGTAAATCACATGGTTAATTTCTTAAGGATTAAACAGAAAAGGCCATTTTTTGAGAGATTAGCCAAAAAAAAGCACAATGCACAGTAAAAAGTGCTGAGGACTCTGAAGGGAGAAGGGATAAAAACAAGAAATATATTTTTCTCTGTCTCCAATAGGTCATTGAGTTTATTTAATCTGATGCCCCAGCTGCCACTGTCAAACTGTTTCAGAATGAAGACACACTATTCAATGGACATTTGCCATAATCAAAACTTCAGTGCTTGTGAACTTCCTTAGAGATTAATCAGCTAAACCGATTCACTAAGTAAAAGAACATATATGAGACACTCTAAAGTAAACTTCAGTAATTAAATGACATAATATCCCCAATGAAACTGAAGAATCATTAGCCAAATATCACTTATTATATAAGCCACAATAATGGATAGTTGAAAATTTGATTTATTCTACAAAATTGGGAAATGGCAACAAGAACTCTTTATTTTTTTGTAGAAACAAGCAACGTGGCTTTATTTTAAAAGATTAAATCAATAAATGCTAGTGGCTTCTACTGTGTTTTATATATCCTAAATTAAGATGCAAACCTAAGATGATTTTTTTCTCTTTTATTAGTTTTTATTTTTATCTTCCTCTATTTCTTTACGCATTTTATTTGCTTCCTCCATTACCCTTTCATAAGTATAGATGTAAGGTCATCTTTTTTATTTTCACTTATGATAGGGTGCCCAGGGCTATTTGCCCCTGAATAACTGGGTTCTGGAGATGCCGTATTGCTTTGGTTTTTGTTGGTTGTGCTTTTACGCTGGCCTCTACCCATCTGGCTGGCTAAGGTGTTGGCTGTTAGTTTCTGGTACCTGCTGGAATCCTGGATTGGGAAGAATACCCCTGGCAGGAAGATGGTTGTCCCTGAAGGCCTCAGCTTTTTGGATATGGTCACCGAATGGCGGGTGCTTCTCAGGAATTGCCACAGCTTACCTCAGGTGTATGGACCTGTGTGGTAACTGGGGTGGTTGGTAGTCAGGGGGGCTCTCCTCTCACCAGGAGAAGTCCTGGAGACAGCTGCCCCGCCACTGGGTTTCTTGCTCTAAATTTAGTGAGCTGCTGCTGTTGTTCTTATACTGTGTTTGCTGGGTGCAGCCCTCTTGAAGAACCAGGGACCCCGTGGTTTCATCAGTTTGGCTAGGGCGACAGGTGGCACCCGGGAGCAGTGTGGGTCTGAGGCTGGAGCTCTGTGCCCTAGTACCCAAGCGGTAATCAGTGACAGGTGAGTGCAGCTCTCAGGCGTGCGGTAGGAGGCTACATCCTAGAGCTTGCAGGAACGCAGTAAATTATCCAGGGATTAGCAGGGTGTCCTGAGGTCAGACCTGATGTTTCCCCCACCGTGGGGTTTCCTCCCAACAGGGAGCCCCTATCTGTGGTGTAAAAGGGTCCTCAGTTCAGTCTGGGATGGTGAGTAGAGCACGCAAGGGCAGCCAAGTGGCTTCGCGCTGGCGACTGGGCACCTGCAGAAACCTGGAAACTTTTTGTGATGTGTGTGGGGGAGGGAGAGGGGATTTGGCTAGGTGCCCTGAGGTTGGACCTGATGTTTCCTTCACCGTGGGGTTTCCGATAGGGAAAGCCAGTCTCTGGTGTTGTGGGGTCCATAGCTCAGTCTGGGATGGTGATCAGCGCATGTAGGCATGTGGGTCTGGGCTGGTGACTGAGCACCTGCCAAGACCCAGGAAGTCTTCCAGGGTTTAGCTGGGTGACCTAAGAACAGACCCACCTGATTACTTCCCACACCAAGGGATTTCCTCTCACGTGGGAAACACAATTGCTGGTGTTTTAGGGCCCAGAATTCAGTCTGTTCGTTGTTGTGTAGTCACTGCTGTCCTGCTCATCAGGCACAGGGTCCTCTCAGCACCGCCATCTTGAATCCCTCCCTAACTATTTTATTACAATTTATTCACTTTGTATCTCAACTGTAGCCCCCTTCCTCAGCCCCTCCCACCCACCTCTCTCTATCTTCTCCTCTCAGGACCCTCTTCCAGTCTACTGATAGAGGAGGTCCTCCTTCCCTTCTATTTGACCCTAGCCTATCAGGTCTCATCAGGACTGGCTGCATTGTCTTCCTCTGTAGCCTGGTAAGGTTGCACCTCCCAGGGAGAGGTGATCAAAGAGACAGTCCCTGTTCCCCTTACTAGAGAAACCACATGGAGACATCACAACAAGAACCCTCAACTGACTTTCCATTTGGAGATATATTTTTTTCTCTAAAATATGGTAACTTATAAACATTCCTATTCACTAACTCATATCAAGTATAGTATATATACCATAATCCATAATCTCTACACTTACATCATTGGACTAAAAACTAGTCATTTATCAACAACTTAATGCTACCTCTTAGAATTTAATCCTTTTTGTTTGGTTGGTTGGGTTTCTTTTTTTTTTTTCTAAGACAGGGTTTCTTTGTGTAACCCTGGCTGTCCTAAAA
Organism: Pachyuromys duprasi; assembly: GCA_028658305.1. Lineage (NCBI taxonomy): Eukaryota > Metazoa > Chordata > Mammalia > Rodentia > Muridae > Pachyuromys > Pachyuromys duprasi. Next base: position 50,122,779 of record CM053751.1, read on the forward strand.
CTCACTCTGTAGACTAGGCTGACCGTGCACTACCTAGCTTTGTCTCTCTAATCTAATTATTTTATATCTATCATAAATGCTTAATAAAGCCCATTATTATGCTACCATTATGCTATTAAGTTTGGCAGGAAGATATTTATATTTTTATTTTTGCAGAAAAAGGAAATAAATTCAAAATGGTATTTTTATGCTTATTTTCTCTCCTAGTAAGTTTCAAAGATTAACTTGATAGTTATACATGTAAACAAAGACTTCCTTACCTACCAGAACAATAAATACAAATATGGTAACAAAGTACTTTTATAATGTTGTTATCACAGCACAGAAAATCTCGGGAAGTTTTGAAAGCTGAGTGACACCTACTCCTGAGGTTGCAACTCAAAGGCCTAGTCAGACCAAACACTACAGAAATCCTCAAAGATTTAAATGGTTTTCCCAGGGGCACATCTGAGATAAAAGCTGAGATATCTTCCAATTCCTGAATATGTCAAGCTGCTACTCTTATATAATGTATGCTTTCTTTCACCTTTTTTGCCTTGAATATATTCCATTAAGATTTAGCTGGAGCTATCACTTTACAGGGACAAGGGAACAAGTCACCTGTTCAGACAGTCCCTTTTAGTACAGATGAATTCCTGACCATGCCTACTATTTCATGCTCATTTTCTTCTGGCCCAGAAATTGTGTTATTTTTCTGTATGCAGAAGAAGCGCAATTCCCAAAGTACCACTGAGCTCAAAGACATTAATGCAAAGTCATCAGGGCAGCTCCGGACGTTGGCAAGGCCAAGGATCTTTGCATATTCAAGCAGCTCATGACTGTCAGGGCTACATCAGTATTTTTAAAAAAGAAATTTGTACTATGCAATGAAGTATTCCTTTATTCTAAATTGTTAATATCCATTCATGTCTCTACATCATAAAAACATAACTTGTGGATATATCTTCACTTTAGATGCATGAACAACTAATGATCATCCATTTATATTAAGCTGAGTCCTTTTTCTGAAATTTAGAAAAGGATCAACAAGTGAAGTAAAGTACACAAAATTATTAAAGAATACAAAAACATGACAGAGCTTAAGGATACAGATCTGTTGAGTTTCCACAGGAAGAGAAGCTCTGGCTTGCATGGAAAGCAAAAAAAACTCAAAACCCCAAGTCCAAAACAAAACATGTCTTTACTCTCTTCAAAAGCTAGGCAACACATCATTGTAGATTTTAGCAAACTGTTATCTTTCCGGGGCTTCTGGCTCTTCCCAGCTGAAGAGCATGGGATTAAATATCGCTCTCAGTCAGCAAATTTCCTTTAAAGAAAGTTAAAACACAGAAACATTCACTCCATGTCAAAATCAAGAGTGTGAACTAAACTAGGAATTTATGTCACTCAGAATGACAGTGAATAAACACTCATGGAGTTCCTGTCTGATTCAGTTAAAATGGCACACAGGCTGTAAAACCAAAGGAATCTTTCTTTGCAAACACTTTTACATTAGAGTTTTTTGTCAGATAGACTATGATTTACTACAGTTAAAAAAAAATCACAGAAAGAACCATTCTATGCAGAGACAAAATGGAAAATAACAAAGTGCATTATCACCACAATTTCTCAAGGGTCAGGTGGCAGTTCTGCAACACAGCGATGAGCTGACTATGTGAGGTACCGAGAGTGAAGCAAAGACCAAATGAAGGCTGAAAGCATGAAAGAAAGCCTCCCTGTCCCATTCATGCTGCCCTAGGTGGTTTTCTGTTGCTTTGATCCAAAAGCCACATGGAAAGGGAAAGGTTTATTTGGCTTATATGTCCTGATCTCAGTCTGTCACTGAGGGAAGGTAGGGTACACACTTGGGGGAGGGGGCTGCATGCAGATAGACCTAAAGGCAGGAACTAGAGGAGAACAATGGAGGAATGCTGCTTCCTGTCTTATTTCCTTGGCTTGCTCAGCTACCTTTCTGATATGGTCTTGGCCCACTTACTAAAAGGAGACATCACCTACAGTGAGCAGGGTCCTCCCATAATAACCATTAGTGAAGAAAATAACCCACAGACTCACCCACATGCTAATCTGATGAAGGCGTTTTTTCAACCAAGACTCCCCCGTCCCAGCTGATCCCAGCTTGTGTCAAGTGACAAAAACTAATCAGCTTATATACCATCATAAATATCCAGTTTGTAATATCATAGAAAAAAACTCTCACAGGACAGTAGATTCTGTCATAAATACATTAGTATTCATTTACTTTTGTCCTATATGTCAAGATAATGCTCCAATTATGAGTATATTTATACATGAATACATACTTCTTGAGAAAATATGCAGAATTTATTTTACTTAATATACACAAAAGAAAGGAAAAAATCCATCACAAAATGTATTAGTATATCATAAAAATTTTTAAACTAAAACTTGAGTATCAGTACTGACACTCATACTATGAAAAATATTATCAAAATTATCTGATGTATAAAGAACAAATTGCCTAATATCCAAAGATTGTTGTAATAACTTGAAAACGTATGTTCAGTGTTTTTCAGTCAAATTTTTAAAATATGTTATGTAATTTTCTAGACTGCAATACATATCTATTATATCAGCTAGAAAACAATTAAAATGCAGGTTTTAATTTCTCTTTTTAAGATCAAAGCACTGAGCTGTCTAATCTTTGGAAAAGACAAAAAAAGAAAAACCATTTTCTAATTGGTTTCAGAAATGTAAAGTTTGAATTTATTGCTAGAGGATGTAGAATTAATACAACAGATATTCTTTTGAAAACTGTTAAAAATGAGTAAGAATATGGGAACCTTCACTCTAATGCCAGCAACTGTACTCAAGGCACAGGCATGAAAAATCAGGTTTGAAGCCAGCCTGGACTACACATGAAGCCCATTTCAAATAAGAAAAACAATCCTCTTCCGTAGCTCCAACCATATATTTTTTCTGCATGCACTCACACACTGGCAGTTCTTACTAACAAAAGACAAAACTGCTTTACTCCTATCTGGGTTAATCTCTACTTCTTGCTACTGTAACACAAATGCCTTTTCATTCCATTTACACTACTGATTTCAAGCAAATCATCAGAAGGATGGGGCTAGTTGAGGAAATAAATTTTCTTTACTCTTAGAAAATCTGTTATGGCAGACTTCTTTTTTATTATTTAACTTGTTTAGGAGAGAGGGTCTGTGTGGAACAGCGGGCCGGGAACTCACTGCACAGCCAAGGATGGCTCTGAACTTCTACCACTCGCGTCCTGAGGCTTTCCAAACGCTGGAATTACCGGCCTGTGCCACATGCTCCCAAAGAGACTTCTGGACACACACTTTTCTAATCAGTTGTACTTTACAGAAACATCTTGGTATCTCTTTACATTTTATTAGCTGGCAACGTTTACTGAGCAAAACAGAAATTACATTAATCTTTACAACTCTACAGCACTTTCAAGAGTCCGTTTAATAAAGAGGCTCTAATAGAAAAGAATGGCTGTTAAGCTGATCACGAGGTGACTTTAGCCCACCTTTTGGAGTCCATCACTCAAGTCAAGTAGCTTCCCTGCTCTTTCCCTCTAATTTCACAGGCAAGTGTAGAGTAACCCTAGCTCAGTGGAGTGGGGAGTTGCTCGAGTCACAAGCAGATCTCCAGGTGGAGCTGAGACAGTCCAGCCAATCTCTGAATGCCTGCTTCACTGACACGTCAGGACACTGCCTCAAAAAGTAAGGTGAAAGCCTAAGATGCCTGGTGTCAAGCTCTGACGTCCACATACAAGGGCATGTGCACACGTGATCAAATTCCTCTTCAATCATTGGGTTTATGGAAAATGTCAATAAAAGTCAAAAGTTTATAAGTAGTCATTCAAATTAACAATTTTATCTACCAAGAAACTAACGCTTAGAATCAAACACAATGTTTTAGTATGTCATACACCTTTATAATTATTTTGAAGGTAGTAATTGCCTTCATTTTTCCCTAATATGTATGATTTCCAGACAGTTCTCAATTGCTCTGAAATATTTTCCAATAAAATTAAGGTGCCTGATACTAAAAACAGACTGAGGAATTCTCTGTAAGCAAGAAAGACTTTGAGAGTAGACGACTTATTTTTATAAACCTAGTGACTACTTAAATACTTGTCTCAAACTTTGAACTTACTTCTCTCTGGGCTTTATATTAGAAAATATGAACATACAAACTTCAATAAGAGATCCTATTCATCTTTTATCCTAAAAGAACCTTTGGTATTAGAGGATGTTATTCACTACTGTGAGACTCACCAAATAGCACACTATTAACTCAGCTTGAGTCCATCAGTGATTCTATAAAAATGACATAGCCAAGCCATTAAAGTGACAAAACTCACATTTCCTACAGAAGGTGGGTTTTATGGAAATGGATCATAGCCTGTACATATAATCTAATGCCAGCTCAGCAAATTTTTAAGACACAGACTTAAGTTCAGAAGCATCAGATTATTTAAAATTCCACATGGTCTCTTTATTAAGAAGATCTTGTTTTGTGAAAATCAACTAGTTCTAGCCTTTGGCAATGGTTCTGGCCCAGGTGTGGTAGAAAAGAATCTAAAATCTCGGAGGCATTTGGAGCTTTAAACAGCAAACCCAGAAAGACTTATTATACACAGAAAAGGTAAAATAAAATTCAAAAACAGACATATTAACAATCAATACAATTATCATGCTTCTCCGACTGGTTTTCGCTGGGAACAACTATTAACAGAATGAAGAAAAGAGGGTGGGGTGTGGCATCTCATCACAGAGAATCACACTCAAGAGTACTACAAGGAGGAAGCAGAGGCTGATTTTAAGAGGACATGACTACTGAAAGCTGACACCAAACTGTTCTTCAGACCAAATCAACTTCAAACTTATGATCTTGATAAGAACTCTACCATAAGGCCTTCAAAGCACAAAGCCAATGCTTTTAATGAATTTTAATACACGATGTGCTTCTTAAACACAATATACCCACTCTCTTGCTTTGGTGTAATTAACATTATAGGAGAGTGCAACTGCCCAGTGTCAGCATCGAGCGCTAGCACAAAACCAGCACATCCTCACAACACAGAGCAACTCCATGTGCACAACTGTGTGTGGCGGGCCTGGGAAATTTTGGCCTTCAGTCATTCTTAAGCATGGGCAACCAACATCAAGGCTGCCTACCATAAGACTCCCTGCCAGCCCTTTGCAACCACTTAGCTTTCTAGAGAGGTAGGTAATAATAGCTGGTGTATCTGCCATCATAGTTTGGCTAACCTACCAAAAAGTAGATACTTCAGGTACCAAGGGACAGAAAATAAATATGAATGAAGAAGTGCAGGATATGAAAGAGTTTGGAGGGAGAAAAGGGAGAAGTTTTATGATTAAAATACAATCTCAAAAATAAGTAAAAAGATAATAATTAGGATATGCTTCATTTTGTTTAATCCTAAGTGAACAGTAGGTTAAAGGAAAACACAGCAATAGTAGAGTAGGTAGAAGGCAACTCTGAAGGAGATGGCATTTGACCATCAACAGAGAGAAAGGGATATAGTTTCAGTAGAGGCTGAGGTAATGGCTCCTGTAATCACCCAGATCAGGTAGAATGAAACAGTAAAGTTCCCAACAGCTGCCTAAAAAGACTGAGTCAGCTATGAGATTAAAAGATGCTATATGAATAATACTGTAGAAATCGTAAGTGGAAAGCAATGAATTAATTTCACTTCATAAATACACCATGCAATGAGTTTAAAACATGAGTATATTTTGTCAAATAAACCATTTAACATCAATATGAACTATTTAGACTTCAGTGTTAACATCAAACTACATTTATTCTTTATTAATATGCTTGGTATTAAAGAATAAAGCTACTTTAAAATCAGAGTATATTTATGCACATTTGTTAAAAAAATCTGAATGGCACCAATGATACAGGAATCCTTTTCGAAAGTGACTATCTCAAAGAACAGGAATGTACTAACTAGTGTCATGATAATCCCAAAAGCAGTACTTACAATCAAACTTCAAGATCCAGCATCCATTGAGAATCCCAAGCATACACTTCAAAGTACTCTGAGCTTCCTCCTCAGGAACAATGACATGAGTTACTAAGATACAAAGAAAGCAGTAAGGAAAACAGAAACAGAGCAAAGTAATTCTCTACTTCTTATAACGATTTACAAACTTACACTTAACTTTTCTTCAAAGGCAACTTTTACATTTAGTATAATGTTTTTTTTCAGATCATAAAACAAATTAACAAGTACAAATTTTTCAGCTACTTTCAAATGATTTCTGGTATAGTAGAACAGTAGTGCACTTGCCTCCTAGCACGTGAACAGCCTGGGGTTTTCCCCAGCACCACAAAAACAAACAAAATAAACACTTTACATTAGAACTATAAAGTATACAAACATTTTAGATTACAAGATGCAAAATATATAACCATAACCCAATGCTTAAAACATATAAAAATTATCAGAAGTCATACTTTAAAGGGACTAACTTAAAATTCTTTTCAACCAACCAAACAAACAAAAAAAAAAACGAAACTTCTCACCTGTACTGTCAAACTCAGCACACTTTTTAGCCTTAAGAACTTTCTCAAGTTTGCTGAGCATTTCCTGTTGCTGTGAAGAAAGCCCACTGCCTATAAATGCCAGTGGTCCATTCTTTCGCTGCCCAGCATTCACCTGTTAGTGGAAAATGGAGAGGTACCATGGTAAAACCATGTAAGGAACAGAGAGAAGGCACCCCCTCATGTGACAAACGATCTATTTTATGAGCTACCTTACTCCAAGTAATTATCCCTTGTAATTACTTAGTGAATCAGCATCCACATCCCTAATACTGAACGTACTTGAATAACTTTTTCTATTTATTTTCCTCCCAAGTCAATGTGAGTTAGAACAGCTCTCTCCACCTAGGCAAGCTTCTTTCCCTGATGCTGAACTGGATTCCTGTAGGATTTTAAAATTTCATACTGTCCCCAGTAACCTAAAATAACCATTAAAAATGACCATTTCACATCCTTCCTCCGAAGAGTTAAACCCAAGTTTGGTCTATTCAATTTAAGCTAAGATTATTTTGAAAATTAGCACTAATTCTAATGAAAGAAACTAAATTTTTAAATTTGAAACAAAAACATGAACATGGGCAAGAAAACTGATGCAGAAAGCAAGAAAGCAGATGCACAAATAGGAGGGATCCCTGTTGCTCCTAAGAAAGAAAGGCTGACTTACAGATACCAATGCTTTCGGCTTAACATCTAAACTCAGCACTTACAGAAGACAAGTAGACAACACAAGTGAACAGCATGTGAGATGAGAAGGGACAATTCAGAGGAACAATGACACAGTGGAACATCCAAAAGACTGAACAAACAGAACTAAAATGAGAATTAGACAAAAGCTGCCTGTGAAAAAAAAAAGGAATGCTCCAGAGAGGAAAATGCAAAACCAGCAAGCACTACTAAGGACAAGATGCCACACACCACACAAGACATTGGGCCTTTGCATGCGGTGAGTACAATGCAAACTGGAAAGCTGGGCTTTTAAACACTGCAAAAAGTAAAGGAAACAGCAAAGGCACAGACACCAACTCAGTTCAGCAACTAGATGAGAGGAGATGAGTATTTAAACATTAACTTCACACATCAGAATAGTGATAACTTACTCAAACTCCCTGTACATATGACAGTTAAATTGCTGCTTAAATCTGTAAACAATTGAATCAATTCATTCAAAAATAAAGGAGATCTACTATATACTAAGCACACAAAAATATCATGATAAGGTTTTTAAGTGACAATGCTTGGCACTTGAGTTCAGCAAGTTTCAGTTCTGAAAACAAAAGTTTGACTGGACACACACACAAACATTACTAGCCTCTGCAAGAAAACACAGCCAAGTCAAATGCAAACAGTGTAAATATTCTATAACATAAAAATAGCTCGCTATTATTTTTAAATCATTCAATATGTTATTAAAAATCAACTGTCAAAAACTCTTGTCTTAAATGAGTGCCATCAAAATAGCTCTGCAGAGAACACACTGCTTCTTGATTTACATGACTCTACTTTAACTAAATTAGTTCTTTGCATAAAATGCAAGAGTGAAAATATATCATTTCTAAATATAGCATGTAATACTATTTCTGCCAAACAAAGGAAGCATCAAAGTAGGTCAAGTAGTCTTTTTAAAAATTTGCATAAAATATAAAAACTGGTGCTAACTTCTGATAGTTAGGGAATGCTATAGTAACAGCTGCCAAAATCACATGGGAACCTGGGGGTGCACATCACAGGGACTGAGGGCCTAATTCAAATAAGGGGGTCTCAAAGCTCTGATGCTCAGAAACAGTCAAAGGTAATACCCTCATTTTATGGAAACTTAGCAATTATGTTCCTTGGCACTAAATAAACTCAATATTTAAATTCAATATGGTCTTTTGTAGGTAAAATTATTGTTATTATTAATAAATTTTTCAGACTAGTGGAGCTGAAAACATGGCCAAGGGAGCTTGCAGCCAGGCTTAACCTGAGTGTGATCCCCGTCTAAGCGGAGGGCCAGAATGACTCTTGTTGCCATCTTCTGGCCTCCATATGTATACATCTAGGCACATACATACTCTCATGTAAACATAGGCGAGGACAATAAAAAAAAAAGTCCTTAAAGAATCAGGGAAGATTAGAAAAGATAAACATGCTGCTCTAAGGGACCATGGGCAGAGAAGTCCCTAAGTGAACATGCAAGAAGCTTCTGGCTGAGAGCAGAGGTTGCCTCTCAGCTTCAATGCAGTGGCACCAAGCTTTACTCAGAACACAGTTCTGAATGAGACACTGACGGATTAAACCGCATCTACTTACCACCCCACCCCTCTGCACATTCCCTGAAGCAGCTCCTCAGTACGGTTTGCAATATAAACATAAGTATTCTAGACTCCACTACCAAGCAACTGTACGTCATGCAGGGACCAGACAGAACACAACACACCTATCACTCTCAGGCTTGAAAACTTGCTCACAGTCAACACACACATACCCGAGCGCTCAGGATTTGCCACACTGTTCTCCACGCAAAGAACTTTTATAGTGAACAATTCCCTGCCCTCATGCAGTTTATACTCTAATGAGGAAGAGAAAAATAATCTAGAGGAAGACTGTGGTAGCATTAGATCAACTGTATGGTAAAAGGGAACAAGGGGTGGGTGAGTTGAGCAGCCCTGGGGACTGACATTTTTAATAAATGGTACAGAGCTGGGGATGTAGCTCAAGGGTGGACCACTTATCCACCAAATGTAAGGTTCTAGTTTCCACACAAATAAATAGCTCACAAGTTCCATTAGGTATGAAAGGCTAAGGAAGTAGGATATAGGAACCTTGGCTTCTCAAATCTGTTCTTGGTAGAGAAAAGAGCTGTAACATAGGACCTGAAAGGGAACATAGCTGAAAGACTAAAGACCCAGCAAAAGAGCTGGGTTGAGTGAATGGAGTGGTGGTGGCTAGGGCCATCACAACTCATACTTTACCTCTGAACCATTGCATATAATCTACCATCTCCACTTGTTTATCATCCATTAGGTTCCTGGGCCACATATCCAGCATTAAGAGAATAAATAAGATTGGCCATGGTGTTGTATACCATTTATCCTTTGAGGCAGAAGCAGGTGGGATGAAAGTTCCAGGCTATCCTGGGCTACACAGTGAAGATCTATCTCAAAACAACACGAGACATAACAATAAACTCAACATCACATGGCACACAGAAAGTGTATGTTTCTTAGATTTCAAAACAAAAATCCTTTTCTGAAGGTGATTACCATAATCAGACTCCAAAAATACCATGTGTATTTCTCATACATTTAAAATAATCCATGATGATAACCTAGATATATTAAGTTCTGGCAGAGAGTTCAAGTACAAAATATTATAAGTAAAGTAAGTATCAATTTTAAAAGTCTAGTGGAACTGGATGAGCGCTGACATAAGACTTAAGAAATCTGAGTTCTAACTGGTCCATTAAAAAAATTTTTTTAATGTCTGGCTAATAATCCTAGGCAAATCATGACCTTTCTAGAGCTCAGTTTTCCCATGTTTAAAAGGAAGAAATTAAGGTGCTGACTTCTAGGTCCTTTTTGATTCCCAAACTATCATTTGGAACAGATTTATCAGACTATGGTCTAAAACAAAAGATAAAGGGTTCTCAGGGTGGTCTCATAAAATTGCACTGTGACCACACCAAATTATAACTATGTCAGGCTAATCTGTAACCAGGCGATGGCATCAGTCAATAGTGCTCTGCTCTTTCTGGATGAAGACTGATCTGCAGAACAGTCTTGGCTTCATCTCTGCCTGACAAGAGCCAGCAAAGTAGCCTGAGCTGAGTGAATAGAGTCTGGCAGTGGCTAAAGGAAATCACATCTCAGACATTACCTCTGAACAGTTACACATGACTTTCCACTATTTCCACTTACACAGATTTGTTTATCATTTGTTAGCTTCCCTAGCCACGCGTCAATCATTCAACAATAAGAGTGTTTGCTCATAGTGTTGTGCACCTTTTATCATCTGAATATAAAATATAGTGAGTTCACTGGGTCTGTCTCTTCTCTCCATCCAGCATCTCACTACTATCACCCATAATTTCATATCCCACTAATCCCAGACATCACCACAGCAGCCTCCCCTCAGCTGAGCTTCTTCTGACTCCTTGCTGTCCTGCAGACCAACTTGTTGCAGGTATAAACACACTGATGATGCCCCATTAAATCTAAAGTCCCTATTAAGAAAGTTAAGGGGCGTTGGGGATTTAGCTCAGTGGTAGAGCTCTTGCCTAGCAAGCACAAGGCCCTGGGTTCTGTCCTCAGCTCTGGAAAACAAAACACAACAAAACAAAACAATAATGTGCTTATTAAATATTGTCTTACCTTTCCCTAAAAAAAAAAAAAAAATTAAGACCTTTCACAAGTTGACCCCAAACTTATTCACCCTGCAACTACTCTAACATTCTATATGTTCTCTGCCCTAAACCCTGTAGTTCTTTACATTGCTCAGGGCTTTTTATGCCTCCTTTCCTCTAAAAAGCTGTAGCAGTGGGCCATGCTGGCTTACGACACAAAACCTGTTCTTCCATCTTCTACACTAACAAGACCAGATTTTGTTCAGGTAGCTGTCCTATAAGATCTGCCCCATGTCTATCCCTGGATATGTCAAAACCAATTTGTGGCCAGTTCTAACCAATAAAACACCAAAAAGATCTCAGCAAAGGCTCAAAGAAAACAGTTTGGTGTATTCCAGCTGGCCACTGTCACACCTAGAGTGGTAGCAACCAGCCTCCACAAAGACACACAAGTAACAACAGAGATAAGTCAGGGACAGTGAGTAAGGGAAACCACATGGGTTCTCAGTGCAGTCACAACTGCCAACAGTATGATAATCTCTGTAACAGTCAAGCATTTCAGAATTTGAGTGTTCTGTTACTTTCCACGACAGCATTCATCAGCTCTTTCCCTCAGACATCCTCTGTGAAGTTCTTCCTGACAGCTTCTGAAGTGAACTTATTTCCACTGCACATGTGGTAGCTTCTGCATATTTTGTTGCTTTTATTATATATTACAACTTATGACAGACTTTTTACATTTATATCTTATACCTTCCACTTGCCTGTGTGTTTCCAAGGAATGGATCTTTTTTTCCACTGTCGCTAGCTTGTACCTCTTGTCTAATTCACAGGCTCACATATCCAACTACTATTTCATAGCTCCATTAACAGATATAAAATTGGAACAGGGGATGAAAGATCCCCCTACCTATGGCAGCAAATGGATTCCACTCATTTCCCACTCACCACAGAAAATCTAAGAAAAAGTACTGCCGGAGAAAACATATACTGAGCTTTACTACTTACAGACTGTCAATGCTATTCACTGAGATGGAGTCATGTTGGCACTTGTTTGTCACAATCCTAAGTGTTATTTCTCCCACTCCTGCACAGACTCCCTTTTGTAAATCAAAAGAGCAAATGCTCAGAACACAATTCAACTCTGTCACTCCTGCACTCTGAAACCTTTCAATGGTTTCCATTCTCAGACTCTCACTATCTGCAGCAATAACAAATTCTGCAATCTTCAAGCATGCCCGTTCATCTATTTGAGGATCTCTATACAATTTCCTTTACATGGTCACCTGGTCACCTCCTCCTTACAATTCAAGTTTCAGTTTGGTTTTTAAAAGGCCCTCACTAATGCAGTGTCCTTCAGGAGCCTCACACCTCTACCCAATTACACACTACGAAACTACCCTGAAAGCACTTGTGTACCCACTTTTGAAATAACTGCATTGATCAATTTACATATTCTTGAGCCGTTTATTTTTCCTCTACCTCATACTGGCAAGCAAGTTCCTTAAAATATAGGAGTTGCTTTAGTCAAATTCATTATTATATGAATGCTGCCCAAAATACAAATCGTTCAATAAATATTTCTTGACAGACTTATTCTGATTATGTCTCTGAATCCATAGTAGTCAGTACTCTGGAAGTGCTCAATAATTGGTGAATGAAAGCTATCTGCTAACTGAAGTTTTCCTATTATGTTCCTTTCATAACCAAATTCAATAAACAACATAAACGTCCCAAAGCTATGTCCATACTTACGACTGAGCACTGGCTAGTTGAGAATGATTCATTCTTCTCTGGTAGCAGCAACAGTGATCTTATATTTTCATTGTCTGTATAATCCACAGGCCGTACACCAAATATGTTACTAGTAAAATAAGTGCAGAAGGATTTAAGTAAATAAAATGTGTAACTTCATTCTTAGCAAACAGATATACTTCTAGAACTACTTTCAACATCCTTAATAATACACAGTTGTAACTGAGGTGACTCAGCTTACTTAGTCATGAGAATCTACTACCTACTAATCTGCGTTCAGTTAGGAAGAAAAGGAGGAACTGGGATATCATCTCTATTCTCTGGGGACTCAGCTTCCTGGTGAGGACCCTGATTCTCTCTAGATCTTCCCTGCAGCCCCCTTCTTCTAGTCCATCTCCATTCCTGTGACACTGCCCACCCACAGGACAGCTCTCAACCAGAGCCTCACAGCATCCACACGAGGCTGGGGCTCAGAGAGGCAACGTTTACCCCCTTCTTGTCTTCCATTAAGGTCTCCAGCCTGTCTGCAAGGGTTCCTTCTCCCAGCCCACTTCCATCCCTTTAGGGGCGTGGCCTCTCAGAGCAGACCCAGGTTCTCCATTCTTCCCTATGGTCCCTTTCAGCCTTCCCTTCTAGCTCATCTCCACTGCACTGAGACTCTCCACCAACCCACAAGAATCTCTCTCTACCAGAAACCCCAAGGCTAGAATCCAGAATCTCTACCAGGAAGCCCAGAGCCATGACACTTGGCTGGGACTCAGAACCCCCTTCTAACCCAGTTCCATCCCTTCGGGACTCAGCCTCTTAGTGTGGACCAGGGTCTGCCTAGTTCTCTAGACAATGGAAAGACAGCAAGGGATACAAATAAAAAAGGAGGAAGTCAAAGTATCCTCATGGTCTCTTTTAAAGTTATGACCCTAACACAGTATCTTACTCTCATCAATGGACAAAAACTAATGCCATAGTTAAGTAATATCATAAATCAAATGGATATAGCAGACCATTACAGAACATTCCAACCAAACACTAAAGAATATGCTTTCTTATCAGCAACCCACAGAACCTTCTCCTAAACCGACTACAGATTAGGGTACAAAGTAAACCTCAACAGATTAAAAAAAAAAAAAAAAAAAAGGAGAAATTGAAAGAAAACCCTGCAGCCTATCTGATGACCATGGGTTAAACCTGGATATCAACAGTAGAAACCACAGAAAGTATACAAATACATGGAAGCTCAACAACTCACAACTGAATGGAAAAAAAAAATTGGTCAGGACAAAAATAAAAAATAAATTTAAAACTTTTTTAATTGAATGAAAATGGAAACACAACATACGCAAACCAATCGGACACAGTGAAGGCACATCTAAGAGACAAGTTCACAGCACTAAGTGCCTATACCACTTAAAGAGATTTTATACTAGAAACTTAGTGACACACCTGAAAGCTCTAGAATAACAAAAAACTAATACCCTAAAGAGTAGAAGGCAAGGAAAATCAAACTCAGAGCTGAAAGCAATGAAATAGAAACAACAACAAAAAGACTCAACGAAATGAAACTGAGTAGACAGAAGTAGGTAAAATCTAGGAGGGGTTGGGGAAGGGAAGTAATATGATTGAATATATTCTGTAAAATACTTTAATAAAAAAATTAACTTTTTAAAATAGAAAATTTCAGTTTGATACCAATCAAGGGATTATCTTTAACTGAAGAGAACGTACATCTAAAATTTTTACCATTCTCTATTCTTTGTATTCATATTTTCATTTCCTAATGATTTCCTAGTCATTAATCACCATGGGTGAGATGCTTCATGTGTAAACATAAATCATTTATTAGAGCTACTGTGGGTGATATTGTCTACATAAGCAAATACAAATTTAGATGTATTAACAGGAAAGCCACATGGATCCACCGTAAGGAAAACTACATCACAGAACAAACAACTAATAAAGTAACGAACAGGGCACTTTTAGAAATATGTGCGCATGTGTGTGTGTAGGTGTGCGTGCAAGCATGTGTATTCAATCTAGTCAAAATAAACTTTGGACTCTATAAAGCAAACTTACGTGGTCTAGAGAGCAGCCTCGTGCAGACCTCTGAACATACACTGCTTCCCAAGTCACAGCACGTTACACTAAAGAGATTTCAAAGGTCACAGCATGACCCATTATTTCACAGACCATAAAACAGAGTGACAGGTTCCACTGATCTGTGTAGGTCATATTTGTCTTGTATACTCAGTTATATTCAATATTGCCCATGCTTAATATGTTCATTGTAATTAACTTGTTAAAGCTACAGCACTTGGCCAACCAGCTCTCTTTACAGTTTGAGAATATTTTAAAATATATTTTAATATACCATACTATGGTATTGAGCTTCTAAAATGAAGTTATCTTTCATAATATCTATGGTTTTTAAGAGCATAGTATGTATATATGCCATTAAAGCTCATGAGGGCTGGGTTTGGTGGTTCCATGCCTGTCAAACATGCTTAGTACTCTAGACTTGATCCAGAGCACTGAAAACAAGTGAAAATATAGTGTGTTAAATGGGAAACCAATTCTATGCACTGAATTCAGTGTGTAGAAAAACACTTTAAAGGAAAAAGAATAGGGGAAGAAGGAGAAGGGAAAGTGTCAAAGTTTTTGATGAGTCACACAAGTCACACACATAAGAAGCCTCTCCAGAGTCAATGATCTTGGTGAAAGCTATTATAATGGCATCTTGGAAGAGTTAGTGGATTAAGATAAGAAATGAGCCACCAGAAATCTCTCCCGACAGCTATTCGTGACCACCAGGCTCAGCTGCTGTCTTTATTCAGCAGTGCTGAATAAACAGTGACACGTCTTCGTTCTCAGGATCCCATCTATGCCCAGGTCCACACCAAGTATGTACCTTTCCCTGCAACATACCTTCTCCAGTCAAGGTAGCATGTTAGGTACCTTATTTACAATAATGCGACCCAAGCCACTGTCTACCGTTAGAGCATTTCAAAAGGATTCCATCCACTCTATTGGAGACTTCCCAATTTAACTATTATGCTCACATACCAACGTTACTGTCTCCTCACATACAGACACTAAAAATGACTATCAAAACAAAGAAGCCTGATTTGAAGAGTCAATATTCTACTTGTTAAACCGCCAACTCAAAAATAGATAAACAGAGTCATAGTATGTTATGTTTTACATGTGAATGCACACAAGCACATACACAGCACACGAGGATTGAAAGCAGATTTCAGATCTCAAAGAAAAGCTTAATCACGTGAACTTTAATATACAGTTACTGATGATATTAGTAGTTATTTACAAAAGCAGAAATAAAAATTCCCTATGACAATATCAAAAAATGCTAAATGGAAGTTTTTTACAACATATCACCATCAGTTAGTCTAAATAAGTAAGTAAATAAATAGGGGGGCTCCAAGATGGCAGAGCCAGCCACACAGGGTGCCTGAACAGCAGCTCAGCAGTGTGAGCAGGGTGACTGGCAGGCTATACTGAGGACCCCAAAACCCCAACATCTGTGTTTCTCAAGTGAGAGGAGAATCCATGGGGATACTTGAAGGTCTATCATCAGGCCTCCCGGCTAATACCGGAAAAATTCCGGGTGAACGCTTGGCACTGCCGCAGCACTAGGCTACCCGCCCAGTCACACCATCTGCAGATACTTTCCAGGGACCGGCTGCAGCGATCTGGGCTCTGACCCTGCAGCCCTAGGCCACTCGCCCAAACTCACCATCTGTGGATATATTCCTGGGACCAGCATCGGGGGGGAACAAGAGGAGGGTGGGGAGGATCCTACCCTGCAGCCTTGGACCACCGGCCCAAATCCACGGGGAACTGCGGCGGCTGTCCACTCGGCTCTGACCCAGCAGCCCTAGGACACCCATTGGAACCCACCATCAGTGGACACTTTCCTGGGACCTGCACCATGAACCAAGGGGGTGGGGGAGGAGCCTTAGGCCACCCACCCGCCCAAATACACCATCTATGGATACCTTCCAGGAAAGACAGCAGTGAGGTACGCATAGTTCTGACCCTGCAGCCTTAGGCCACTGCCCAAACCAACTTTCTGTGGTATCTTCCTGGAACCAAAGCCAGGCAGCTCTGACCTTGGGCACTCACTCTCACGACCTGTGGAATGAATACCTTCCAGTACTGTGGTTGGACGCCAAACCTGGGCGCCCACTCTCACAGTCCTGTGGGACCTTCTGGATACTAGAGGCTCCTGTTTCCAAACCTGGGAGACCACACTCAACATCCTGTAGACACCTTCCTGGTTGCAGCAGCGAGTGGGCCTCACTCTCACCGCGCAGTGGAGGGGACACCTTCTGGAACAGGCAGCTCCATGCTGCCTGTTCCCCACCTGCCTGGCTCAGAATCAGCCAGGTCAGAATCAGCCAGCAATGCACGGACAGTGAACACAGAGGAGCTGAGCTAGGCTTGGGACCCAGGTTCCGTTCCCCACCATCGAAAGGAAGCCTGGGGGATGCTGGAGCAGCTCTAGGCACAGAGATCTATCCTGCAGTGCCCCAGCAGCCTGGCTCACATAGGCCAGCATCAGCAAGACCGGCATAGGCAGAGAACCCAGCGCAGCTGAGCCAGGCCCCTAACCAAAGTTCCACTGTCCTCCTCCCCAAGGAGGCCTGTGGGGCATTGGAGTAGCTCTAGGCACAGAGATCTATCCCGCAGTGCCCCAGCAGCCTGGCTCACATAGGCCAGCATCAGCAAGACCGGCATAGGCAGAGAACCCAGCGCAGCTGAGCCAGGCCCCTAACCAAAGTTCCACTGTCCTCCTCCCCAAGGAGGCCTGTGGGGCATTGGAGCAGCTCTAGGCCAGGAGATCTTTCTGCCTGTGCCCCAGCTACCCAGGTCACAAAAGGTTAGCCAGCAGGACAGTGACTGCGGGGAGACTACTGGAGACTCCAGAGACAGGTGGATCCAGTCTGTAGTACAGGCTCCAAGAATGCTCAGTCAAGGCTACAAACAACAAGATGGCTAGAGGCCATACAGCCAACAAAAACCAGAACTTCATGGCTTCACCAGAATCTCCAAAAATTAACAGATATACTACTGCAGCTGCAACACAGGAAAATGATCTTAAATCTATAATTATGCAGTTATTCCAGGCACATAAAGAAGAAATGAACAAAAAACTAGAGCCCACCATGGACAGACAGGAATTCACATTCAAACAGATGAAGGAAATGGTGCAACATATGAAAATGGAATTAGAATCAATAAAGAAAACACAAAGAGAACCCTGGAGTTAGATAACTTAGAGAAGAGATCAGGAACCACAAAGGTAAGCATCACAACAGAATACAAGAGACGGAAGAGAGAATCTCATGCGTTGAAAATACAATTGCAGAAATTGACACATCTCTCAAAGAAAAAAATAAAATTGGAAAAGTAACACAAAACATCCAAGAAATCAAGGACATCATGAAAAGATGAAACCTAAGAATAATAGGTTCCAGGATCCACAGAAAATATTTACAAGAAGATCAGAGAAGAAAATTTCCTCAACCATAAGAAAGAGATGCCCATAAACATACAAGAGGCCTGTCCAAATCAACAAAATCAGAAACTAAAAGGGGGACATAACAACAGACACTAAGGAAATCCAAGGAATCATTAGGTCTTACTTCAAAAGCCTACATGCAACAAAATTTGAAAATGTAAATGAAATGGACAGTTTGCTTGATAGATTCCATTTACAAAGCTCAATCAAGATCAGGTAAATAAATTATTATATCCCCTAAGGAAATAGAAGCTGTCATCAAAGCCTCCTATCAAAAAAAGGCCCAGGGCCAGATGGTTTCAGCAGAGAATTCTACCAGACTTCTACCAGAGCTAATGCCAATACTCTTCAAACTAGTCCACAAAATAGAAACACAAGGAGCATTACCAAACTCATTCTATGAAGTCATACTCACATTGATACCTAAACTGCACAAAGACCCTACAAAGAAAGAGAACCTCAGACTAATCTCGCTTATGAACATTGACACAAAAATACTCAATAAAATACTCGCAAATCAAATTAAAGAACACATTAAAGATACCATCCATCAAGACCAAGTAGGCTTCATCCCAGGCATGCAGGGGCTGTTCAACACACAAAAATCTATCAATGTAATACACCATATAATCAAAATGAAATGGCATTGGGCCAACTCTGGAAATTGGCATGTAGTAGATGAATGTGAAGAGCCTGAGGGGCGGTAAGCAATATGGCTGCCGAAATATATGCACCAGATGGAAGACAGCCTTCTATTTCTGGGAAGCTAAAATTTCTCACTGTATGAGCATATGTGACCGGTAATACAACAGAAGAAGCTGATACAATTATCAGATATAAGGCAAAGAGGGAAGGAAATACCACAACTGTGAAATGTAAAGGCACATATGCCTGGATCAGTGCAACACCAACAAGATATTTCAGAATACAGGTTTATGAAATCATGTGTAGTTCTTGATCACACAGTAATAACTTCCACGTGTATTTCTAACCATTTCTTTAATGCCTTGTATCAAGGAAAATCTCTTAAAATTCAGTGAACTCCAATGGATTCCACATAGATAATATTCTTCATGAATTAGGAATTCTTCTAAAAATGCTGTTTTCCTGGTTACTGAAGCATGTTATGTGATCATTGACCAGAACCCTATCTTTTTATTGATTTTCTCTACTGATGTATAGCACAGTATATTAGCAGGCTTTGACTTAATTCCTCTAGTACATGCCAGTACCTACTGCCTGCCCCATGATTTTACCTTTGTAGGTGTGTGGGTGTGTGGCGGCCAGAGGATACCAGCAGCAGTAGGGCTTTTCCTTCCTATTCCTGGGTCCAAGGTATAGATCTCACATCAGTCAGGCCTGGAGACAAGTGACTCTACCCAATGCCATTAGCCATTTTATTGGCCGGTTTCCTGTACTTTTGTTTGTCTGGTTTTTGCTTTTTAGAGACAAGGCCTTGAATTCCTAAGAGCTTGGCCTGCCTCTGCTTCCTGAGTACTAGGATTAGAGGCATGAGAGCATGCCTGTTCTCACTCTGATTTAAACCACAATTTGGAAAATACATTTCATCTAAAACTCTCAAAGACAAAGTTAAGAATTTTACATTTCAAACCTTCACAGAAGATCTGAGTGTTCCTAAGTTATGAGGTTTTGCTAACTAATCACTAGTTAAAAAAAAAACAAAACTGGAAAATCCGTACTTACTGGAACAGTACATGTGTCTATATGATTTACATATTATAAAATCAAAAATCATTTATGTAGTTTATACAGAAAGTATGTGGATACACATACTGAGAATGTGTAACCATTGCTCTGTAATCACTTTGAAAAATATTAATTTATTCAACAAGGTGGTTTTTCCTTCTCTTTTAGGCACTATGAAACTAACGACAACAAGGTAGTTACCATCTTGACAGAACTCAATGAGAGAATCTCACTGGGGGAAGTTTTAAGTCTCAGAGCTAGGAAGGCATACAGAGGCAGAATAAGAGTACTTTCTCCAAGCAGAGAGAAAGAGGTGAGGGCATTACGTAACCATCTAGGAAGAAAGGAGAGAGAAAACAATGAAGGAAAGGTGTGAGGAGGGCGGAACACACATCTACACAGGAAATGAGGAGCTACGGGCTGGTTATGAAAGAACAGAGGGATAATGTTAAGGGTGGACGCTTCTCCTACAAGATCCTGAACAGTTCTATAAATAGGACTTGAGTAGGGGGAAAGGCATGGTATAGTACATGACAGTTAAAAGCCAGGTTACAGAAGAACACTGTCGGAATTCAAGTCCTGGTTCTCGGATCACCTGTGTGACCTTCTACACAAACTTCAGCCTCTCGTATCCATTTCCTCAGCTGTGAAATGGGGCTGACAGAACTTACTTTCCAAGACTGTTAGAAAGACCAAATGACTTCATACAAAAGTGGTTCAAACAGTGCCTAGCAGGTAGTGCCAGCTCAGCAACTGCTAACCTTGCTGGATTTGCACCGTTGGGAGACATGCAGAATAGAAATAAGAAACCCTGCTAGGCTATGCCTGGAGTGTTACAATTTCCCCCATTTGATGATACATTCCATACACATTTTGTATTAATAGTTTGGAGGTTTAATAAGAGAAAACACATCACAACATGAGCTTTTTAATTATTATAATAAGAAATCTTCATTTTCCTAAATTGTACAAGCTAAACATAAAGAGTATGAGATGGGGACTAAAAACCCTCCTCTTAGCCAGGATTCTTTCTTATCATCAAGACTGATTTAAAAGGTGCACTTCTGGTTGTGCTGATCTTGTGGAGCTTCTGTCCCAAAGTTTGGCTATGAGTCTCAGCATCTGCTTTGATACCCCATTGGGTAGTCTTTCAGAGGACCTCTGTGGTAGGCTCCTGTCCTGTTCCCTGTTTTCTCCTTCCAATGTCTGTCCCATTTCCCTTTCTAAGTATGGATTGATCATCTTACCCAGGGCCCTCCTTCTTGCTTAGCTTCTTTAAGTATACAGATTTTAGTATGATTATCCTATATTATATATCTAATAACCACTTATAAATGAGTATATATCATGTGGTGTTTCTGTTTCTGGGATACCTCACTCAGGTCGATCTTTTCTAATTCCATCCATCTGCCTGCAAATTTCATGATTTGGGCCCAGGGGTCTTTTCTGAGACTGATACTCCAACCAAGGACCATGCATGAAGACAACCTAGAACCCCTACACAGATGTAGTTCAAGGCAGCTCAATGTCTAAGTGGGTTCCTGAGTAATGGGAAGAGGGGCTGGCTCTTTGATCACCTCCCCCTGAGGCAGGGGCAGCCTTACCAGGCCATGAAGGAAGACAATGCAGCCAATCCTGATGAGACCTGATAGGCTAGGGTCAGATGGAAAGGGAGGAGGACCTCCCCTATCAGTGGACTGGGGGAGGGGCACGTGAGAAGAGGGAGGGAGGGTGGAGTTGGGAGGGGAGGAAGAAGGGTGCTACAGCTGGTCTATAAAGTGAATAAATTGTAATAAAATTTAAAAAAAAGAAATTTGATTGTAAAAACCAGTATAAAACAAATAAACACACAAAAGGTGCACTTCACTTATTGAGGGTTAAGCTAAGGTGTTTAATATTCTCAGCTATACCCTGAAAGCAGTAACAATACAATCTTTTAATGTCCTTCCCCATATAGGAGTAACACGGTAGACACCTTCCTACAGCTGCAGCAACTGGCTAACGTAAGGAGAGATGAGCAAACAAAAATGAATGTTTGCATGTGTGGATTACCCAACATTTAAAAACATAAGCTAGGTATTTTTGCTAAAACTAAATCTAAAGAGCATGACAGAATGGCAAGAGGGTCAATGAATGGAAGCCTGTTTGAACAACTACGAAACTGCAACCACAAAGACTTAACTTTTTGCATC
This sequence comes from Pachyuromys duprasi, assembly GCA_028658305.1. NCBI lineage: Eukaryota > Metazoa > Chordata > Mammalia > Rodentia > Muridae > Pachyuromys > Pachyuromys duprasi. Next base: position 50,144,857 of record CM053751.1, read on the forward strand.
ACTTTGCTTCCTGTGAGCTGGCAAAAGCACAATCTTGCAAAAGAGCAACATGTTTTTAATGCCATAAAATAGTTATCTTTGCTATAGATGATTCATTTTTCAAAACATGTACTAGGGCAGGAAAACAATTAATAGGCCCAATGATCCATATAATATTTTTTCTTCTTTAAAATCCAACGTCCATCCAGGGAAAACTTCTTGACGGCAGACTAAGCACCAACTCCATACTTTGAAAGGAGGGGTGGTGTGGGACCTTTTCAATACATTCCGAACAGTTCTAAGGTGACAGCATGAATTTCAGTTGTAAGTTTGCATGGGGTTGTAGGGAAGGCATGGGGAAAGATGGGCAACAAATGCAGCCCACCAGTATGAAAATTATTGGGTAACAAGTACTATAAAAGATATATATTCTTTGTCATTAGCCAAGAATAAAATGGAATTAAGTTTTTCTCTTGGACAATGGATTCGTAGGAACTTACATGAGACAAATTTTTGACAATTAAAAAGGGACAAATGAGATCCAGAACAAATATAAACTATTATGAAGTTTGCACAGCACAAGCTCAATACACACTATAAAAGACTCAAGCAAAATGTGACTTAACAGTGAGATACAAGAAAATTACACTCAAAAAAAAAGTAAACTCTTTAGTAGACACTATTACTCCTTACTAATAGTTGGTCCCTCTATAATTACAAAGACTTAGAAAGCTGGCCACAGTAGCGCATGCCTGTAATCCCAGCACTTGGGGAGGCAGAGGCAGGTGTATCTCTGTGAGTTTGAGACCAGTGTGGTCTACAAAGCCAAGACTAAACAAAGAGACCACGTCTCAAAATAGAATCAAAAGTCTGAAAACAGAAAATTTCAGTTGAAGAGCCTAGATTCTATGAGAAAAAATAGGATTGATAAGATTTCACCGAGGATAGTAAGGACTATCAATGTTATACTATCATGTTGTACTATCATGACTTGTCTTAGATCATTTCAAGATTTCTTTCCACCCATATTCAATAAAATACCTATAATCTCACTTGTCTTACAACTGAAAATGTTGTTCTTTCTTCTTCTACATCTGACCTTCCATAAATACTCAGTAACTAATTGTATTGCTGAGTTGTTGACTTGTTCCAGTTTCTAAGGATGAAGGAAATCATTTGAGCCCAGGAGCTGAACAGACTAGTCTGGGCAATAACCAAGACTTTGCTTCAAAAAAGTAACAAAAGATCTATTACAATTATATGAAATCAAGTTTATCCCAGACAGCAATGGACCCAAGATAAACTCTGGGACATTAAGGAAGGGAAATAACAAAGGAAGCCCAAAAGAATAAACACACACAGGGGAGAGGGAAAGAGGGAGGGACAGAAGGAAGGAGTGAGGGAGGAAGAGAAAAAGCAAGCAAATTATATCTATTACAAAGCATCTAATTCATGAGGGCATCCAGCAAATCGAATACCTAAAACAGCCCTGGGACTTAGGCACATCTGTACATGTACACATCAAAACAGATGAAAAACTTCCTAAGAGACACAAAGCAGAATACTTAAAGAAATGGGGAAAATGCCAAGTTAAAAAAAAAAAAACTCAACTCTGCCAACTCACTACAATGGATGTTTCTACTCATTTGTAATCAAAATCCTAACAGGATATTTTAAAAACCTGACCAAGTTTTCATCTCATTCAACTTCTTATTGAAAGATGAAAAAGAATTTCCTTACTCATTAAATACTCAGTGATTCTCTCTAAACATACACACACGCATAGACTATGTGAGGTGCTTGACAGGGACTGGGAGAGCTGGTCCCTGCCTGTTCCATAAAGCAAACAAACTAATGAGAGGACAAAGTATTCTATAACCTAAACTTTATTGAGAAAAAAGGTACCATATACAGATATCTGAAATAAGCAAAGACAATAGAAATAATGATAATCAAAGGATAAGCAACTGGCTATCATAAATGAATATTCTCAACAAAGTAAAAGCATGTACAAAGGCCAGGAGGTAGAATGGCCTTTTGTTTTAAGGACATGAACATTAAGAAAGGGAGCGAGGCAGTGGTGGCACATGCCTTTAATGCTTAAAGAAAAAGGACTGGACAAACCAGCAGCATCAAGCCATTTAGGGCCTCAAAAACCCATTTCTCGGGCTGAACTTTATCTCAAAATAATTATGAGAAAATAAATACATGATTTGGACTGATTTATGTCGTGTTAACATGACTACAAAGTTTAATTCAATTGTTATACACAGTTATCCAGTATGCAGGATGAATTAAAGAAAAGCTATTTGAAAAGGAAGCTAACAGAACACGGATAAGCAGGTAAACAATAGCTAATATACAACTAACACCCACCCACACACACACACTCCTCCACAGACATTCCCCCCACACACTCCAACACTCTCCCCACCCTCACTCCCTCCCACTCCCCCCGACTCCCCACACATATACACTCCCCACACACACTCCCTCTTCACATACACTCCCCCCCCAACACTCCCCACACATACACACTCCCCCCCATCACACAAGGGAATGTTTTACCATAACCAAGATTCTACAAAAGGAATAAATGTTCAGTGACAGCAATCATACTGTATCTGAGTATTACATTTACACTTTCATCTCCCCTATTATCCTTTATCCAACACCAATCTAACTTTTCTCTTGGTAAAAAAAAATCTTCCTCCCCAATTGGTCTATCTGTACCAACCACTTGACCTACATATGGGTCACTAGACACACGTGGCTATTTAATTAGTAAAAATTAAGCATCTCTTTTTTTAAGCATCTTTAAAGATTCTTAGTAATGATTTCCAAGTGTGTAAGAGATATAGATGGCTACAGGCTCCTGAACACCAGACGGTGAAACAAACATCCTTTAATGTGGCAAGATCTAGCAGACAGACTTAGCTGTACTGACTTGTCACTTTGCTAGTTCGGGCCACCACTTATTACAAACTGGACCTGACCTCTGAGAAAGTACCTGTGAAGGCAGACTCATCCCCTGTCTCATGCCCACTCCTTGTGTATTAATGAGTCCTCACAGTGCAGTGAAGAATCATGGTGTACAAACCACAAGACAGGCTCTGTGTTTTGGCTCATTAATCCTCACTGTGCTCTGAAGAAATAGAAAAGCAGCAGGCAGCACCATGTTTTATAGGTGAGGACACCAAAGCACAGAAATTAACCTGCCTGCGGCTATAAAGTCAATAATGGAGTCACAAATAAAAGCTGGGTTCCCTAACATGACCAGTGCTCCATTCATTAAAGTAGTCATGGCTGATTTAAGAACCCTGGGTTGGAAACTACTCGGTTTCACCTGACCCAAGCAACCAGTTGCTTTATCAAATGGCTTACAACACCCACAGGAAGGTCTTATCTGTAAGGTCTTCTCTTCACATAGTTATATATTACCTCTATGAGATTTCTGTATACAAATACATACAGAGAGAAAAAAAACATGCACACGCACACACAGCGAAATGACTTACAACTCGTGATGGAAAGTTAAGAGGGTCTGACAAGCTTACTGAAGCTAAAAGCACCAGGTTATGTTATATTCTTCACTACTAATTTGTTCAATTCTGTTAAGCGGCTACCTATACAAAGTTACAAGACAGAGAATCTGCACACTGTGGGTCTTGCATATCTCTCTACCCAGGGTAAGGCTTTTTTGTTGTGCTCTCTTGAAGCCTGTAAAAGCAATGAGGGCACAGAGAAGCAATTCCTGCATTTTCATTTCAACTACCCAATTAACTGAAAAGAGTAAAATAACATATAGGGAGACAGGAGCCAAGTTACAGATTAAAGATATAAAATCTGCATCAGGCATTTAGTTGCGATCCTCCTGACAATAGCAACTTTAAGATGCAGCCACCAGCATTCGCTAATGCTCCTCTGTGCCCTGACACTGCAAAACAATTTGCTTGAAGCATCATTTGAATAATGTGAAAAATCTGGGAGATAAGTCAACTGCACTTGCCCAATATATGAATTCTCACACACTTTAACTTTTGTTGGACTAATATGCAGAAAAGACTAACCCTTTAAACACTTAAAATGAGTTTGAAGTATTAAGTGCCACAAAAAAGTATATCTCTAATTTTTATTAAGTATAAAAAATTAAATACCTAATTTTTATTAAGTAGGCCTCAATCTACAGAATATAACCACTAAGTGAATTTGTCTATGCAACCAGAGTTTCTAAATGGATTTGAAATTGTTCCTGAAAAGAACAAATATCCTTCAAATGTGGAAGTTTTGGGGAAGGGAAGCATAGATTCTAATACTTAACCTAATTGTCACATCTAACGTTAGCTGTGGAAGACGAAAGACCAAAATGCCAACTTGGGTAGTTAGTGCTTCAGTACATGCCTTCATTCAGGAACACAAATCCATTTAGAGAATGGTAGATAACACTTACACAGCATTCCTGGAGGCGCCGTGGGCCAGTAGCACCTTGACTATGTCCAGGTGGCCATTCTTGGCCGCATCGTGGAGCGGTGAGTCATTCTGATAGCCAGTGGTGTTCACCAACGCGTTATGCTGGAGCAGCACTTCCACTATCTTCAGGTGCCCGTGGCTGCAGGCTTCATGCTAATCAAAAGTAAGTTTTAAAGGAGGGAGGTGGGAAGAAGATGGAAGAAAGCAGTATATTAGTAAATAATCTTTAAGAGAAATTAATGGGACCCTCAAGTCAGTAGACTTTTATAACTTCTGCCTGGCTGTTGACAGAGTCAATGCCACTTATCACCATTTTCATGGTAAAATACACAATGATGAAAATCCGTGGGAAAGGACAAGCCTTGGATCATATGCTTTTCTTTTTAAAAATGTGCCTTAGAGTAACTACAGCTCCTAAATTTTTCTACAATAATTTTACAACATTAGAAAAAAAAAAACTTCCTATTTAACAACCAGATCACACACAGATCTGGAGTTCTCCAAGGCTGAACAGAATTCAGTGCTTGGATCCAAACACCAAACTGTACACCAACATTTACACATAGCTACCCAGCAGAGTGACATCCTAGGAAGATTTACAAGACATGTTCTCTTAGCTGACAGACACGCCTGGGTACTGGTGTCAGTAAAAACAGAAGCAACAAGACTGAGTGAAGACAGCTAGCCTTCCTCCACAGGGTTAGCTAGCCTATGGAGTGCAATGAATCCAGATTAAGCCTTCTTGGCTTAAGAATTTGACAAGAAGTCATTACATATATGCTACATATTTATTTGAACATTCAAATATTACATACTTATATATTATACGTTTAGGTCGCTTTTGCATATGGCCTAATGAGCCTCACTTCTGTGCTGAAATTCTAGTCTACAAGATAGAGGTCTCCCTTTGTGGACATTTTTGGGCTGCATTCTAGCCCAATGCTTACTGTCCTCATTAACACATATGGAAATTGTTTCCAAGTGTTTTCCTTCTTTTCCCAGAGCATCCTTCACATTGCAACTGATACTAGCAATAATGAACAGACTTTTTAAATATTTAAGATAAGGCCTTCTATTGCTACTGTCTCTATTTGCAAATGGACAGAACTTGAGGCAAGATCCAAGCAGTCCCTAGTCGTCACATCCCAACCTTCGGACCACTGTTCCAGGAAACCAAAATCTATGTATTTCCAGTGCATGCAATCTGCAAAATGCAGGCTCGTGTCCGCTACACACGAGCTATCTTTCAACAATGCAACGAAACTGGACTCCTGTATCTGAAAGGACTCAAAAGGTAGCCAATTACTTTCCTGTCACAACTGAAAAGCCAGATGAAAAATAACTTTCTTTTCATACTTGGTCAAAACATAAATTCTTCAGACTAAAAAAGAGTGTAGGTGGCAGAGCATGATATATGAACAACCACAAAACCATAAACTAGAACCATAAGCACAAAAAAAAATTTTTTTTAAACTTTTTAAGAGATCCACAACACTGCAAAGATATACAAAAGAAAACTACCAATGGTGTCCATCCAGCATGGTCTTTAACATTTGGGTCACTTCCATTTTGCAAGAGGTATTCAACAGAAGGTATATCACCCTGGTAGAATAACAAAAAAAAAAAAAAAAAAAAAATTAAAGGACATTAAAATACATCATAAATGAAATGAGGCTACTGAGGCTTTGTTTTAAAGATTCTGTCTTCTTAGAGTCAAACAAATCTTTCTCCTTACAGTCTTACTACTCATGAGCCAAGAAATATGAGCTGTCTCTGAATTCTGAGATGCCAAGTCATCTTTTCTATATTTGAATATTACTAGCAATCCATATTGAAAATGCAGTTCAAGATATAAAACGATGCCGAAGACTATCCTAAAATTCAAGTCTTCATTTCATTTGCAAAAACATAATTTTGAACATACATGAAAATAATCTCTGCACATTAAAAACAAAGCTGTTTGCAGCCAACAAGCTACTCAAGAAAACCAACATTAAAAATGTCAAAAAATACTTACTGCTTTATCAACGGTTACCCCATTTACCCTGAGTCACTAATTTAGTTTATATTCACTTTATTTGTACCAAAGGTATCTTCATGGCAGAAGCAGTTGCTGTTTAAAATTCCAGGAAAGGGATTAAGAGAAACAATTCACCAACACACAAAATCAGCATTTAATTTTTATCCTCTGCTTTGCTACTGAAACCATTACCCATTATCAACTAACTGAATGGTAGGAAATGTAGCTTCCATAAAACCCAGGCGACTCCTTACAGATATCTTTCTCACTAGCTGAATAGTTTTCCTTCTTTCTCTAGAGATCCATGTAGTAACTTCTCACCACTGGCTCACTGACACAGGGAGGCCAGAAGGAAGAAAGAAATAAGATGTAGTCACTTGGTGGCCCACACCTTTAATCTCAGCACTCGGGGAGCCGGGGTAGGAGGTGGGGGTGGAACAGAGGCAGGAGGATCCTGTGGGTTCAAAGACAGCCTGGTCTACAAAGTGAATCTAGGACAGCCAAGGCTACACAGAGAAACCCTGTCTACACACACACACACACAAAATATAGTCACTTTATTATAGTATCAGAGCCTGTTTTCAAAGGAGATGAACAAGATGATAAGAATAAGTAAATGAAGATTAGGCAAAGGACCAGAAGACAATATTCATTCTCCCTTCAAGTTAAGATACTTTCAATTATTAAAATGACATAAAAATTAAGCCCTCTTCCAATTCTGAGCCTTCTGTGTCTTATATATCTCTATCTAACTAAAGTCTAATACAGGTGAATGGACTGAAGGAAGATATAAAATGGTTTGGTTAGAAAGATTCCCTCTTTTGTAGCCTTTGAAAAGTTGAACAGTGATAAAGGAGTTAAGGCTGGGAATTAGGCCTGCATAATCTCTCTTTTCCCAACATTGTGCAGGCTCCCTTATAACACCCCAATCCTCCTGTCTACTTCTTTTCCCAGAAACACAATCTCCAAACTACATAAGACTGCAGTCTCACTGTTCATTATTATAAGATATTATATACATATTTTTACATACAGACATGCATTCCCCATCCAAGTATATAGATGGATCTGGCATCTATCGGCCACACTTGACTACCCACTTAATCAAAGTATCGGTCAACCCCTAAAGCCCATTTTAGAAATCTCTAACTATAGAAGATACTACCCCTTTTAAAAGCAACTTAAAGCTTTAGGAAAAAGATAGCATTTTTACAGTGGGATGAAATAAAACTCTCTTAAAATTGTCAGTCATGGCAAGCAAAAGAAAACCAGCTATTTTAGGGTAACAAAAAGGGGTGGGGGGAGACTTAAATTCACATCAAAAAGAAAGGCAAAATCCAAGTATTAGTGTACTGGAAAATGCCGGGCAAATAAAACCTTACATGCAAGTGAAACATGTTGTATTCAACGGGTCTCTGAGCTCCTTTCTGAGGAGGATGGCACTCTCTCAGCCCCAGCCCCAACACAAGGTGTTTACTTTTTAGCTGAAACATGAAACCAGTCAGAATCTTCTGAGGTGTAAATATACAACACTATTTTATTATTATTCCATTATTATATGCATCCTACTGTGCAACTGCATACTCGAGTCTCTCAGTCATACCCACTATAATCCAGATCATCCGCTTTTCATCTGCACCTCTACTGGGTTAAAAATGCAGAAGTCACGTAAGTCCCCCAGCTATTGCCTTGGTTCCACTTTTATAATTTTTTGTT